>CM068374.1:377400017-378062858 GCA_034769895.1 Magicicada septendecula | reverse complement strand
GACAAAAGAAAAAAACTAACCTACAACTGCCAACATACGGTTAGAGCCGATCGCCGTGTCAACCAGAAGTGCGGGAAAATTTAAAAGCACTAGCCCACAAATACAAACGCTTTTTCTCAGAACATTATACAGAAAACACTCGTTATAGAAATACGCATCCTATGTGCGGCAAAATAACCGTATATACAGAATACGCACATTAGTAGTATTATTACAAATTGTCAACAACGTGGAGCTTATTTAAACCTCAAACAAATTTACATTACAAGGTGGCGATTACAATGGTGAGGCGTAAGACGCATCACAACACAAGTACACAATAAAAAATTGAACATTATAGAATTGTCGTCCAATAGTGAGGCATAAAGATATTGAACACCCACACAATAAAAATATATTACAAATTGACGCTCACAACAGTGGGGCATAAAACAAAATAAAATCGAGCGAAGTCTCACATTCTATATATTACAATATTTAAGAAGTGCTGGGTTGTGTTCAATTAGAAATATAAATTAAATTGATGATTTAGAATAATACATGAGAGAGAGAGAGAGAGAGAGAGAGAGAGAGAGAGAGAGAGAGAGAGAGAGAGAGAGAGAGAGAGAGAGAGAAATGTTTATGTTAATAATTATTTTACTTGTTTTCTTTATCAATTACGCCTCGTGGCCGAATGTGTTTCATTTTTGTTGAAGAAGGGGTTAAATGTACAAGTATATGAGCAAAAATAAAAGGGGAATGTCATTGGTAAACAAAAACAAAAGAGTTATTTACTGAAAATAACCAATTCTGTTCTTCCGTTCGCCTGAATCGAACCTGGCCCAGAGGTAAGTAGATTTTATACTTCATAGTTGGTAACAAAAAAGAAAAAAAAATATGGCGTCACAAATAGTGAATGAAATTAAAAGTAATTAAGTATCATGAAGGGGTAAAACATAACAACCAATTATAAATATTATTGTATGACACCAACATGAATAACTAACTTAATTTGAACACATCTTTAATAAATACAGTTAAATTATTATTAACGATTGTCACTCATTGAAATATGAATCTCAAAAGTCAATGAAGTGATATTATCGAGTTCTTGATAATTACTTATTGGTTCTGATTGGCACAGACGGTAAGTTGCAATATATTTGACGCAGATGGTAAGTTGCAATATATTTGACGCAGACGGTAAGTTGTAATATATTTGACTGTACAACATGTGGTTTGGTACTAAATATTTGGAATTATTCCTTTTAAACATAAATATAAACTGGTGTAATCCTGGGGTAATATTGTTGGCACCTTCAATGTGGGCCTATATAGTATACAAAATAATATATTATTAGCGCTCACCCATATTAATTGGTGTTAACAATAATATTACAACCCAAGATAATATACCTTGTGACGTAATTAGTGCAGCAGTAAATGATGATAATGTTGATATTATTGAGAACTTACCTTGTGAAGAAACTGGTATAGTAGCAGATGACAATAATGACGAGATTATAACGTACCTGGTGATGACAAATAATACTAAGGGCGACTTGACCATACCCAATGTAGACAAGGCATATGATATAATAATGTGGAATAATCCTGTGGATTATTATTATGGTATTATGGTAACAGATGAGAATTTAAATAGTCATTATATTAAAAAAGATAATGTAATGAACTTAATTAAAAATTATACGTGCTTGCATACTATCAGACTAATTTTTGATGATGGAGGTTAGACATATGGTGTTGATGGACATTTAATTATTTTAGTTAATGGTTTTAATACTTGGCTGAATAATGTAATGATTTTTGGTGAACAATGACATTTGATGAAGCATACTGTATATAAATTTGTATTGGTGTTACATGTGTTATGTATTAGGTTAGGTTATGGTTATGATAGGGTATCAGAGGGTACATTGTATTGTGTGTGTGTGTGTGTGTGTAGCAATGTTTATAATTTTATTTTGATTGAATAATTGACATTTAGGTAATTATAAATTTTATTAGGGAATTTTTATCATGGAGTTAAATTAATTTGAAATGGTGTAAAAGGTAAAACTTGGTAATAAATTTGAACATTTTTTTAGATTTGACTTGTATAATAAATGGTAAATGATTAAAGTATTGAATAGAAATTCAGAGTTGAAGTTATAGTGTGACAATGGGAATATTCAATAGAAAATGAATACTAAAGTTGTAATGTTTGAAATTTTTAATCAAATTTAGAATTGAAATGTTTGTTTTAATGTGATGTTGGTAATGTTTATTTTGAGATGTTGTATTTATGAGCTATACAACATTGGTGTATCATACGTTTATAATATGTTTAGTAAAGGAGTAATTGAGTACATATTTTTGTTGTCTATGTATTTTTTGTATTGAGTAATTTTCTATTTTGTACAATTATATTTTGTATTGTGTAAAGATGACAATAGTAATTTGAATTGGTAACTGAAGTTGAATATATTTGAATGAGATAATTGGAATCTTTAAAATGAAATCAATAGAGAAGTGTATTTGTAATGAGATTGGAGAATCATTTTTTGGAATTTGAATTAAATTGAGAAAAATTTGTTTCTGAGAAGACTTTCAATTGTATGTTAATGTTATGTGTTTTGAATAACATGTATTATGTTAGCGATAAGGCTATATATTGTAGAAGAATACGGTTATATGTGTATTCAGATATGTAAGATAACAAATCAGTACTTTGATAAAGGCAAACCAGTACGTCTTGGAGGAACCCAAATTGGTTAAGGATATGGAATAGTGAAAGGCCATTTGTTTATGTTTTTACTTGATTGTTACAGAGTCTGGGTGGTACTGTGGAGGCTGCCCTGTGCTGGCCAGAGCGTCAGAGCAGGGTCACCTAGTGCCTGTCTCGCTTTATGGTGTTGGGATCCTGAGGTTGGAAGTCCAGTAAAGTCATGCAGGTGCAGCCACATACACCGAATTAGGGGGGTGAGTACCCCTCATTTTAATAAGGAAATAAGGGGGGTTGTGGCGCCATATCCTAGCTAATCCTCTTAGGTTTAGGCAATGAGAGTTTTTACGTTTTTTACATAAAACCTCTCATTGGGGGGGGGGGGTTGTAATGGGACAAAAAGGGCATAACCATTTTATATAATAATTTTATGAAATCCATTGTTAGAGACGTATTGGAAGTTATAACCAAGTAGGTGACTCATGTCCCAAGTCGAACAGACGTTACCATATAAGGTGAGGTATTTGCTTAATTACCACTCTTGGATCATGAGAGCTCCACGTGTTTTAGATGTTACAACGAACTTCCGGGGCCAAGAAATGTCTAGAATCTTCGATGCTTGAAGGCAGGAGACGAGGGGACATCTGGTTGAACCTAGTTTCCAATGCGCAAAAAACTCGGATAGCGTACCCACTGTAATGTAACAGAAGTAGGTAGGCCCAGATAAATAAGATCAAACTTAACCAAAATAAAATACTTATACCCATAAAATGAAAGAAATAAAACCCCTGTATTAAACCCAGAAGTACAATACAGTGTTTAATAAAAAGTAATGTATTCTAGTTTATAAGAAAAAACTGTAAACAATATTTAATAGTAAAAGTGAAGTGATAAGTGAAAAATAATAGTAGTTAATCAAATAGACAGGACTGTAAAGATTAATGAGTTCTTTCAGTGAAAACATTAAGTGTAAACACAACATGCCAAAAACAAAAGTGTACACAACAAAAAAGGTACTAAGGGAAGTAGGTCGGATTCTTCGTACGTACTGTCATGACGACCATAAGAAGTGGAGCGAGTACATCACAAACACTGAAACATATTTAAATATGTCATATCATGAGACATTAGGCATCTGTCCATACCAACTAATGTTTTCGAGATCATCACCTTGAGAAATAACTGAAATGATAAAGTTCCCTGAAGAACCGCAGGAAGAAATTAATTTAACAAGGATATACAATAGGGTACATCACCAAGCAGATTTAAGAAGAAAAAGACAGAATAAGAAGGGGATTCCCACCATTACATATCAAGTCGGTGAAAAGATACTGATCAAAAACAGACAACAACCAAGTAGTACCGAGGGAATAGCAGAAAAGCTACTTCTACTATATATAGGACCCTTTATAATAAGTAAAAATAATGGTAACAACACCTATGTGATTGGATACCCAAATAGCAACAGGATCAAGGGTACATAAAACCAAACCGAGATTAAAAAATTGTATGAATAAACTGGAATAAAAATTTCCAACAGATTATTTCCTCCAAACCCCGTTTAAAGAAAATAATCATGTTTTGGTGGGGGGGGGGGATCTGTAATGTAACAGAATTAGTAGGTCCAAGGTATAACAACATTAAATGAGATGATGTCAGTAACCTTAACAGACACCAAACAAACAATTATAAAAACCAAGGAAGAAACAAGAAGTACAATACAATGTAGAATAATTGATGTACTTTATGTAATAAGGAAATAAATGTAAATGAAAAGTTAAATGAAGTTAAGACAATCAGTGTTAAAGTGGAAAAAAAAGTGAGTAACCATAATAAGTGTTAATCACACAGACAGGACTGTGGGGATTAGTACCAGTTTTGAGCGAATATTAGCCGAACACCAAACCAAGGTTTTAGACAAATCAAACCAACAAACAAAGTGGTTGAATGATAATAATAGCTATTATAAGTTAGATTTTAATGTTAAGAGAGTATTTGTTAGTTTAAATATAGTTGCTAATTTTCCCTATTCTTTTTCATTAATGATTGTCATTCAAGGAAAAAAACCATCAGTTATGTCAATACCAGTAGTACATAACAGCTTGTTCATACTACTGAAGAGTTATGTGAGTTTGAGTGAAAATAGTAAGTAAAGACAGACCATGATGGACTGAGAAAAAATACTGTTTATAAGTTAAACAGTTTTGTTAGGTTTATGAAAGTTAGTTTATTTGTTTAGTGTTTATTGGAGTATTAGCCGAGAAGGCATGACATTAAGTTAATATGTTTGTATTTTTTATTAATGTAATGATGTTATAAAAATATGATGAGTATGTTAATTTAATGTAATAACATACAAGAGAACAATTGTAATTAATAAGAAGGGTTCAAACCAACAGGCCAAATAATAAATACAAAATGTAACATGGTGCTAAAATAAACACCATGACGTAGGCCAATGTTAAAATAAGAAAATTATTGTCAGAATAGTGAGTAAACCATCAAATCAATGTAAATTAATAAGAAATAGTAAAATTAATAAGATAGGCATTATTCGTATAATAGTAACCACATTTTAGAATACATTAATGAATTAGAAAATGATTTTGTAAATGACAAACTGTATAAAGACCCATAAAACTGAATTTGTAAAGATGATAAAACATCTAGTAGGAAACTCACACATATCAAGTGAGATACCAAATTCCTTGTCTTTTTACAAGGAAGATCACTGTGTACACCAATTTGAATACAATTAAGTAGTAATTAGAGAGTAATTTGGAGTGGAAAATGCAAAAACAATATATTTTAAATAATAAGTGTCGCATGACCCTTAAGTTCAACGGTATTGGCCAACAGGAATTTAGCAAATTTTGGTCAAGCTAGTTGAAAGAAAAAGAAAAACTCAACATTCTATTGTTAGACATAAAAGTGTACAGGTCAGCTCTATGTAGCCAAGAGCTAAAAAGTATAGCAAAGGATCAAATCTGAGTTGAAGAAAAGAAGCAAAATTAAAATAAAAACCAGAATAAAAAGTGGAATGGAAAACAAGTGAAGATAATATAAAATAATAATACTAAATCAAAGGAAGAACAAGTAAAAAGAATATCATAAAAAATAAAATAAAGTGAAGGTATTTCTACTAAATGTTGGCGAGAAAAAATAACCTTATTATAATATTAAGCTTACAACTACACAGCACCAAGATTAACTGAACTAACCCTTTTAAACAAAACACTAGCGAAAAAGAAAAAAGAAAACTAATATAAACACAGTGGACATATTATATAAATAGTTTTATTTGAATGAAACTGGTGGAAGAAATTTTCACATCAAGTTAGGTGAACAACACGCGGCCATCTTGTCTTTTTGTTTGGAACTCTGGGTAAAGACGCCATGACACTTTGTTGTGATAATTTGAATTAAATTATTATTTTTGTCATACTTACATAAAATTAATTCTGTTTTGTATTAGTAAATAAGATTTAAATGACTGTGATGTATTGTACTTCATGTATGCATTTCTGAACTTTTCAATAGCAGTCACCCAAGAACCCAGGAATTAATATTATAAAATAAATATTATTTCACAATAGAACTGAGTGAAGGAGTCGATACAGGAAATAAGCTCTTTCGACCTAAGAGTCGTCAAACCGAATTTAAATAAAATGAAAGTTAATGAATATAATCAATTGGTTTTAAATGAGTTTTATTTATAAAATAAATTAAGATTAAAAGATATCTGAGTAATAAAAGAAGAGTGAACCCATATTGGCGATTGGAACTTCATTGTAAACAAGGACGTAAGCAGATAACCTATATTAGCCAATTCGATATTACTATCGAATCAACATCAACAAAACTTTTCTTTTAGGAACTTTTTACCAAACCAAGGAAAGTAAATAATAATTAATATTTTTTAATCAATAATTTTTAACAACAAAATCAAATAAAAAATAAATCAGCATAAACAAATTAAATTAAGATAAGATAAAAAATAAATAAATAATATTCAATAATTAACAGAGGACGAGTCGCACGATATCGTTGTAGTACACCACACGAGCCCAGTCGCCAGTTCACCAACAAACAGTACGGTTGCATTGTAATAGTGTCGGGAGGCTGTAACGGGACAAAATGGGCTGAACCATTGTTTTTAATAATTTCTAGTAATTTAACATATGTAATAATTTTATGAAATCCATTGCTAGGGACGCATGGAAAGTTATAACGCAGTAAGTGACTCATGTCCCAAGTCGAAGAGACATTACCATATAAGGTGAGGAATTTCTGTAATTAGTCTGTCGTGACGCTGGGATCATGAGAGAACGTGTTTTCCAATATTAAAACGCAGTTCTGGCTTCGAAATACTTCTGGAATGTTCGATGTTTGATGGCAGGGGATGAAGTGGGCATCCGGGGGAACCATGTGGCCGATACGCAGAAGGCTTGGATAGTATACAACTGCAAGCCCCAGCTCAAACCAGTCGTCAGAACACTTTGATACCGTACGGTCGTGTTGTAAAGCGCCCGCGGGCAATTAAGGGTAGGCCTACCCAATGTTGGTTGTATAAGTATAATACAACAGTTAACAATCTTTAATAATGAGTGTTTAATCGTTTAACCGCTTTTGGAGTGTTTAATAAAAAAGTGCGATGCATCTGATGGCGTAACAACTGGGATATCATCAGCAGCTAAGTACTCGTAAAAACTAGATCAACTGGCAAAAATTTAATAACAATTTGTCTTTTCTTAAATTTAAAGTCCTAAAAATAATGAGAGAGAGAGAGAGAGAGAGAGAGAGAGAGAGAGAGAGAGAGAGAGAGAGAGAGAGAGAGAGAGAGAGAGAGAGAGAGAGAGAGAGAGAGAGAGAGAGCAAAGTACTCGTTTGCGAAGTTTATAATTAATTCTTAATAGTTTTATCTGAATAGTTCTAATGTGCTCTCAATGTTGAGCAATTTGTTAAGAAATGAATTTGATTGGTAATTTTTGAACTACATAAAAAGAAAATAAAATAGATTTCTGTACTACCATAACCATGTGTTAGAGTAATTCTTACGCCAAAACCTAAACTATTTTATGTGTCGACATCTCGCCTAATCGAACCTGTGAGTTTTTTTTTTAATTAAGGGAATTAAAATCAACTAAAATATTTAATGGGAGGAATGTAATGGTTTCGATGTATAACCTACAAACAGCGTGGCAACCTTGCATTCGGGATCTTCGGAGATAATAAGGTAAGTCGTAAGACAGTTGGTCAGAGTAGGAGTAAGTAGTCGTTTTGTGTATTTATAAAAATTTAATACCTTTATAAGGCCTACACGTGCAAGTACGGTAGGCCTGCCCCAAAGTTAGTTTTAAATAAATGTAATGAAGTGTTAAAAAAGTTTTATTAGAAACCCAGTCTTGTATTCGGCAGTAGAGGTGGGCCGATATACCTGTAACAGGTATTTTGGAACGATATTTTTGTGGAACGGATGTAACAGTGACTGAAAAGTTGAAATACCTGTTATTCGCGGCGACGCTGCTCCCAGTCGAGACACGCCGCCCTTGCTGTACCGACTCGAGGCACACCCCCTACACAGACACACACACACAAAAAGTATGCAAGTATCACGTAAACGAATACGCCAAGGCCAAATACTAGGCATACAAAAATATCGCTGGAACACAAGGAACAACCAGTAACGCGTATTTAAAATACTAGTGGTATCACCGTTACACAAGGAACAACGCGTATTACAAATACTAAGCATATCAGAGGAACAGTAGTATTTTAGGAACACCTAGTATTTTAGGAACAGGTAGTATCAAGCATATTTCGAGATGTTGCATGAAATCATGTAATCATTCTTACACAAATTTCAACAATAACTTCATACCCCTACATTATTGTGCCAAAGGCCGTTATATGGATGCGCTTGAAGAATTCGAGATATATAGAGGTCATAATAACCCAGATGTGTGTGACGACATACTTAATGATAAACTTAACTTCAGGTCCAACCCACTGTATGATACCGCGCTGCGATCGATTACAGATAATAATAGATAACAGGTTCCATTGACGCAGTTCAGGCATGCTACATGCGGTGCACCATGTTCGTGTAATAGAAGGCCTTTATATGTTTTAATATATTTTTGTATTTATTTATTGTGTTTGTTTTATTGTGGATTTTTTTATTTTTTAACGAGCTCCTCTTGGAGTGATGGTCTGAGGATGGGCCACATGGCCTGAAACGCGTAACCAAACAAATTACGCTTGACGTCACTGGACGGAAATTAAGGTAAATTATATATAATTATCATACAGTGACCTGGACCGCTTTAAATATGTTTACATCTGTTCTGCTTTAAGAGTCTCCCAAAATTAACTCATGGTGTCTGCCAATTAGATAACAGTTTATTCCTTACATGCATACATAATTAATTCAACCAAAAAAGTAAGTCAGCAGAAACAGTAATTCCAGGTTACATTCACTCAATTAATCATTCATATTTCTTTATTCGGTTTCTGTAAGTTTCCTTTTCATACTTCTGTATACAGACACTTAACACACTTACTTTTGTAAGTGAAACTTTCTTAACATTGCATTATATCTTTACTACAAATCCCTGTAGTAGCATAACACTTTAAAACTAGGACTTAAACAAAGACGCATCACAAATCTGAACATGGAAACGTCAATGTGACAAGAAACATAACATTTTTTACAGATGATCAAATGATTTGTAGAAAAGTAGGAAGACACACAATGCAGGACCCATAAATTACACCAAGCAATTACATTGATACAAGAAGACATTATAAACTAATGGGAGTTCTGTATTGGAGATCAGCAACAGATAAGAGAGGAATAGAAACATGAACTTGACCAATGCCCAATTTGGAAACAGTTGATGTTCAAACTAACGAACTTCTAAGTAATGACATCATCCATATAATGAATGTTGTCTATGTACCATGAAATTTTGGTAACCATACATCTCTACTTAACACATTAAAATTTTTGAATATTGAACAATTGGGAAGTTTTACAATCAGATCAACCATTTTGGATTCTTGCATGGATATACAGAGAGGGATTATATAAACACGCTCAAAATTATGTACTTGGTTTCGTTGAGTACGTATGCAAATATAATGTGACAGTTTTATTATTTCTGTTTCATATAGAGAAACCTTCCACATTTTACAGACTAACAAAAAAAAAAGCTAGAGCAACACTATTCAAAATTTTATTACATAATATAATGTAAAGGGCAGTTTCTTTCATTTAGTTTTGAGGACAACATCATCTAATGGCAATCTTCTTCTGTGATACATGTTTAAGTCAATTTCTGAATTGCATCACTCATTGGGTAAGTTGTCACATTACTGCTCCACTTTCTTGGTATATAATAGCCTTCAGTTCATCAATAGTTCATCTTAGATGTCGGAAAAACATCAGCCTTTAGATAAGCCCAAACAAAAAATTTACAATGCTTCAATAAATCTAAAAAATATATATTTATGTTCATTCACCAATCAATGAGTTCATTCTTCATTTACCAATGTACAGATTATAAGTTAAATGTAGTCGCATTCATAAGCGAAGTTTTATATGTGTACTACGTTATTGACAACAAAGAAGTAGTTTCTCACCGGTTCCCATTTTCAATCGTGCACCAGCTGTTGTTCTCAAATGTGCGACACGTCCTTATAAACATTTTCAATGTTAAAATGATTAGGGCCAAGATTAGGTGATCGTGAGGGCCACTGGACATGTAATGAGATCAACCATCCAGGAAAAAAGTCTATCAAAACATCCAGTGGATTTCTGGCTGTGTAGGCGGTGGCCCCATCCTGCTAAAACCATACATTCCTATTATCAAGATCAGTGAGTTTTGCTTACAAAAAGTGTCATAATATTTGCACAAACTGAAGGAATTCAATATAACAATTTGGCCTTCATCCTAGAAAAAGTAAGGACTGTAAGCACCACAATTTCCAACAGCACACCAAAACAGTAACGTGTGGACTGTGAAGAGGCCTCTTGTGAAGCTGACAAGGATTGTTTTCAGCTCAATAACAGAAATTATGCTTGTTCAAGGAGCCATTCAAATGACAGTGAGCTACATCACTTGAGAGTAGCACATCGTTGGCAGAACAACCTTTCCAACAACCTTTGTTTGGAACAACCTTTCCAAGGACAGCCTCGTAACATGTCATCTGGTTCTACTAGTCATGGTCTTGAATTTGTTGAATAACCATATTTTTATAAGCATTAACTTTAAATCAGAATGTAAAATATTCCTGATATTTTGATCAGATATCCCCAAAACAAAACCATGATTACAGGCTGAAGATTTAGGAGGCCGCACAATGGACTGTCAAATGTCAATGACATTTTCTGGTGTCTGAACACTCCGTAGTCTTCCAGGTGATTTTCATTTTAATCCTGACTCCGCAGACCAAAAATTATCTATTCATAGGACTATGGTTTTTCTGTCCAGAACAGCACCATGGAGATTAAGCCTGAAATGTACTTGAAAAGTTCTCTGCCTGATGATCACAGATTCGTTATTTCAGATAAGCACACCAGCCCATGTCATGGACAGCAAATGAAATGGTGAGTGACATGTACCAGGAAACCAACACCGTGAACCACCCACCACTCTCCTGGTGCCAATGACTCAGCAAAATGTGGAACATGTTTCTGCCACAGCTTGTACTAATTTAAACACCAATTTAATCATGTGACAGACAGTAAAATACTATTTACTTACAGACAGAGAGAATTTCATATATGTTTTAGGGGAGTAACAATGCATGTTCATAAGTCTCATGTTTTTTAACTACTTCATAACATACCAAATCCATATAAAAAATTAGAAAGGACCTTTAATCTTCTATTAATGAATACTTCTCAGTAACAATTTCTTTGTTAGACATTAAGTTTTATTATTCAGAAGTTTGACCACACACATGTGCATGTACGAATGCACACAGCAGTTTTTTGTTCAGTTTGTTCCCTATCCCTCAGTTATATTTCGTATAAAACTCTACAAAGTTATTTGTAATATATAAACTCATCACTTTGATGTAGAGGGTTCTCCACACACCAAACACTGCAAGAGGAAGGTGGTAACATTGAAACTTATTCTGATCTATTGTATAGATGAGTAAAACCTTCTCAGACCTAACATAAAAGATAAGTCATCAAAGAAGTGCTGGGAAGCACAACTTTGCTGGTCATCGCTGCTAAACTGTAACACATCCTTAGTTACATTAGCACCACGCGAGGCTAAATGTGAGTAGCAAGCAGTAATTCATAAATCGGATATTTTTTATTTTTTTGTGTTTCACACTGTTTAACTTGACAGTTAAATGGCTTCTCGCTGTGTCCATCATCCTATGCCACTGCCTTTTCCATCTTCCCACTCTGTCGCAATAAACTTGCATTTGTTACTATGAATCATGAACTGGTTGAATCCAATTTTCTGTGAATGTGTTTTACCTAATTATGTACATGTACTTAATACAGCAATCTTTGTATGAAATTATGATGCTTTAACTCAATAACAACCTGCTAATGCTTGGCTTGTCACCAAATGCACAAATCATGTGAATTTGACTGATTCATACATAATGAAGTCCCTTGTTTTTTGTTAGCTGTAAATGGTAATGCATCATAAAACGCCTGTCTGTGGTAGTATATAAAATCATTTCATTATTACTTGAATAAATAAACACTTGGTATAGTGCCAGATAATTTTTATTTTCTTGACAATTGTTTCACCAGTTATGGCAGCTTCAGAGGTTAGATTTCAACAATTGTCAGGAAAATAAACATTTTCTGAAGAACTACACCAAGTGTTTATTTATTCAAGTCACGTATTAATAAAATGTACTAACATGTGCAGAGCGACCATTCGATCAGTGTCGTTTCATAAATGTTAAAAAGCTGTCAAAATCTGAGCAAGTTGCAAACCCCACAAAGCCATTGTAACCCTACTTATTCCTTTATTTTATTTTACTTATATTTGAAACTTCCGCCTACCTTTTAATTCTTGTGATTGTAACGGGACTTTTTGGCCTATTTTTGGGGTAATGAATAAATTTGTATTTTTATAAAGCAAATAACATTTTTTACGATAATTGGGACAAACGTAAACAGAAAGGTAAAATTCATTGGTAGCGAAAGTGGTACGACTGATTGAAAATATTGTTCGTGAATTTATATAACGCAGAAAACAGACAGCAAAACTGTGCCAAGGTCACCCAATGACTTACAAAACTGTAAACAAGTGATGTAACGGCATCACCCGATGTTACGTCAGCGACGAACAACAGGCTGTGGAATGTGGGTGTGTCAGCGCCAGCAGTTTTCGTTGCACACACAGAACAAAGACAGTTGGCAAATAACAACTACCAGTGTCGGACGCATATAACCGTCGCGTCTGCCGGCTAGCCGGTTAAGCGGAGTTTTCGCCCGCAACATATAAAATGTAAAAAATTTTGATATTTGATCATCTAAAACAGTATTTTTGAAACCGAGTAGATACAGTGAGAAAATAATAAGTAAATAATCATATAACAGTTCGGCAATAAATCAGTGCGTGCATACGAGAAGACATTGTAGGAGGGTACCTTCAACGTAATAACAGGAAAGTAAATTAACAAATTTTATTATTTTCATACAGTACAAGAACAGATGGGGAAAATTAATTTGAAATATGAGCTCTAATGGGAATATAACTTGTCTAATGTGAAAGCGTGTGAGTGTGTATGGGTGAGTTTGAATTACGTAATTACAAAGGTACTGGTTTACGTTAAGAGAAGTTAGTTTAGTATTATTTCTTTACAGCATTTGTTTTAGTGTTCAACAGTTTAATTATCAGTAATATCTTGAAAGTTGTGGTCAAAATAAATCATGTACACTATCAATGTTAAAATAGTAAAAGTGTAAAAGATGGGAGGAGTAATTTTGTCATTGTCGTTAATATGCAACAGTAAAACTAAATCATGAATAAACACAAGTTTGTTTGAATATAGTAGATCGAAGTAATCATTTCCAAGCAACCATCTTGTTATCTTTCAGCTCGTCTAACGATACTCCGGATACGGTAAGTAAAAATTTGAGTTCGTATTAGACAAAATGGCGGCTGCACCAGCCGAAAGTGTAGTTTTAAACAAGTGTATTAATAAATTAATAAAAGGCAATTAATAGTTAACAATGGCGCCCGTCCAGCTGGACCGTTTGCATAAGCTAATTATGCAAATGTGGACCTGTTGAAAGAGCAATATGGTTGCGGGGAACCGATATATAATTAGAAAAATATTAAATGAAAGACGAGGTTAGGTTACAAGTATATATAATGCAAGTAACTATAATCCTTTATTAGAGAAAGAATTGTATGATACTATATGTTAATGTTTTAATATAAAAGTAATAATTTCACTTCTACAAAATGGAAAATCAAGAATTAAGTTCAGAACACACTCTTACAGAGTCGATGTTAGAAGCACAATCTACTCCGATGACAACACGAGTCAAAGTGTTGTCAATGGAAGATGTGTTTAATTTTATGAAAACAATATCTGATAACTTGAGTAGTGTTAACGTAAAATTTGACGTTCAGAACAGCAAATTCGATGAACAGAATAGTAAATTTGATATTCAGAACAGTAAGTTTGATGAGATGAATAAACGTCTGAACGAGATTGATGAACGTTGTAGTACATTTAAAGACCAGATAGTAGAGTCAATAAATAGTAGTTGTGATAAAAAGTTTGATGAGATGAATAAAAATTTAGAAGTTAAATTAAATCAAATACTGAATAAGAAGGTAGATGACAATGTTATAGTTATGACAAATATTAATGATGACGAAATAGTGGAAGAGGTAGTGTTAGATAATGATGTTAATTACAGTAATGAGGTGAGTAGGGGTGAGAATTATGAGAATATAATCAAAAATAGTACTGATGAGGTGGTAGAATGTAATAATGGAATGTTAGTGTGTGTTAATGGGTTAAAGAGAATGGGTGAAGAGAGTTATGTTGTGGGTATGAAGCAGAGGGTAAAATTTTTTTGAGGTGTTAAAGGGGGTGAAGAAAGGTCTTCACGAAGGTATTGGGTAGAAAAGTGTTCTACTAATAATTGTTTTTTGAAGTTTTTTATTGTTCCTGGAGAAAACAGGAAATGTTTTAATGATTTAGTGCCCTCTGCATGGAGTGAGAGAGAAAGTGTGATATGGTGTTATGGTGAGGGAGATTTAGAGAGAGAGTTGTGTATTGAGAGAGAGATAGAATTATATAAGTTAAAAAGAAATTATAATGAGTTGAGAGAAAGGTTAGAAGGGGTGAAGATAAACAATATAAAATACTTACCTGTTGAAAGAGAGATAGAGAATTATTTTGATAATACCTTTATAAACAATAACCACTTGCCTGATGTAATAGTAGAGGAATACAAAAATGATAAAATAGCTTACCTGACGTTGACCAATAATACTGATGGAGACTGGACAATAATAACTTATGTTGACAAGATTTATGAAATATTAATAGGGAATAACCCTATAAATTATAATGGCATAATGAATGAAATAAAGCTAATGGATTATTATAATAATAATAATACCAAATTGTGTGTGGATAACAATGATGTATGTTATAAATATATTCGACATATATATGATGATGGAGGTTGAAATTAAAAAATCAGTGTATGGACATGGTTAAATATTGTAATTTTTGGTAATGACCTTGCAGACTTGGACAATGAAGTGTGAAAAATGGAACAGTTAATGACAAAAGTTTGTAAATATATTTGTAGTGAATTCAATTGTGTGTATTGTAAAATGTTAGGTAAATAATGTGTATATGTAGTAGAAAATGTTGTGATAATAATAATAATATTATTAATATTTTGCAGTCTAAATAAATAATAAAAATAATTATGAAGACAGTAATTAATGAACTGTAATTGTTTTGATAATATTTGAAATATATTGTGTTTTCAATAATTAATTTAATTAAAATAATCTGAGATGTTTAAATATTTTTTGTTGGATTTAAAATGTTATATAATTGAATTTTTATGAGGTAATTAAATTGTTTTATGAGATTTAAATTTGACAATAATAAATAAATAAATAAATGTTAAATTGTTTAGTTTGTGGAATGCCAGGGCGTGTAAATAAATAATTTTAGTGAGGCAGTGTGTTTAAACAAAATTTACTCTTATGTAATAAAATCTATTATGCAATAATAAAATGTAACAAGGTCACGAGTAAATAGAATTTGAAAATGAAATTAAAAGTGTAAGTTATGTAATTTGGTAAATCAAAAAAGTGAATTGTTTATTTTCATGTAATGACAACATCGTTAAGTGTAAATAGATTAATTTAAGTGACTAAGTGAATATTTTGTTGTACTTATTATTTTATGTTAATGAAGGTCAAGGTAGGGAAAGTTAAGAAAGAAATGTATGAGGTTAAAACACCACCAAGACTAGAAATGTCATGTAATGTAAATTGTTAATTTTAATTTTAAAAAATATATTTTACTTGTGATTCCCCAACTTTTCGGGCGGTCACGGCCTCACCGAACCCTGACCGTGGAATTGGTTTAGCTTTAACAGCTATGGTTGGGGCTCATTGCGTCACGTTCTGCCTTAACTGGCCATAGCTGTTATCGTTGTAAAGGTGAATTTTGAAATTGACAGGGGGGTAATTTAGGGGAATCACCAAACTATGGAACAGCGGCTGCCACTCTGTTCGAGGAGGAACAGCAAAGACAGGTGGTGGACCCGCATTAGGGGCGTATAATATGTACATTTAGATATTATGATATCTAGTTTTATTAAAATGTAACGCTGAAGCAAGGACAATGAGATGACAAAATTCCTCCAAAACTTCAGTCCTTGTGGACGCAACTGGATGCCACAGTCCAGGGGGGGTCATAGTGTGTGTGTGGCAGGGAGGTTACCCAAGGGGGGTAACGAATTAGAAATTTGTTGTATTTTAATAATGATGACTCGCTACTGAAATAACTAAATAATTTTGTTTTGATTTGAAAAATAGATGCACTAGATGTTTCCTATATTGTGTTTATTATGTCTTATTGAGTTAATTGCATGTAGTATGTTAGGAATAAGGATTATAAAAATATAATAATATTTTATAGGATAAGTTTTCAATGTGTTTAAAGATTTTAGATGAATAATGAAATAAATTTTCAATGGGTTGTAAAAGATAGAAGTTGGGTGATAGTAATTGTTTGAGTAAAACGTTTGAGTCAGTACAAGTTGAATATAGATGGGTGTTAGAGAGAATAAGAGATGAAATATAAGTAATGTAGAATTTGAATATTGATAGTGACACAGTAGCTATGGAGAATTTATGTAGAATAATGAGTGATATATTGATGTTTATAAATGATGATGTTATTTTGTAGTTGAAAGTAATGTAATGGGAGAGTAATTATTAGGTAAGTGGGAATTTTGTAAGAGAGGGTGGTATGATAGGAGTCCGCAACAAAAGGGTTGGGTCGGGAAGGGACCTTTTAGCGCCGGAAAGGGTTGCCTAGGGAAAGTCCAGGAACCAACATAAGGGAATGAGCTTTGGGAGGGGACACACATCCTGAGTACAAAGGGGGTAGAAAGTAGTTTTGTGATAAGGGTAGAGTGATGCGAATTGAGTTGAGTAGTGAGTTGGGTTTAGATAGTGTTTGATAGATGTTTTTTGGTAGATGGGGTGTCATACTAGTTAAAGAATTTGCAAAGGAGCGTTAGAGTCATAAAAGGGGAAGATTATGGGTAAATGCCAAGTTGATAAAGTGAATTATAATGAATAACGGAGAATCACCCAAGTTAATGAAATGGAATAATAAATGAAATGTTATGTAGAAAAAAAAAATTTATTTTTTTTGGGAAAATGAATTAATAAAAGTTCAATTGAGATTAAAAGGTAATTTTTATAATTTTATATGCACAGTTAATGATGTAAAGTGTGTAAATTGTGGTCAAACTTAAATGCAAATTGTTTATTTTAAGGTAATAATAAAGATAATAATAACAATGTGAATTATGAATGTACTATGTTTTCTTATGTTGTATTGTGTTTGTTAGTATTTAAGGGAATTTTATGAATTTAAAAAATTTTTTTGGTGCAAATTGGGGATGAGAGAGATGTATAATATGGTAATGGGAAATGTTTATTTAAATTCTGATGGGAATCAGGGCAATAATTTTGAATTTTGGGATAAAAGTTAACAAGAGAAAGTAGACAGAATGAGATTATGGAATTTTAAAATGGGTATCATGTTGTGTTGTTAGGTATTCTTATATATGTTAGAAGTAAGTGAAGAACAAAACCAGTGCTTCTTAGCGCAAACCAGCACCGCTAAGGGGAAACAGATCAGTTGGGGATATATGGTGTTGTATAAGGCCACTAGTTGATATTTTAATTTGTTGTTTCAGAGTTTGGTGATGCTGTGGCGGCGGTCCTGAGCTGGCCAGCGCGTCAGAGCAGGGGCGTTAAGTATCTGTCTGACTTTATGGTGTTGGGATCTCGAGAGAGGAGTTCAGTATTGTCATTCAGGTGCGGTCACAGTCACCGGACCAAGGGTGAGTTAATTATATTTTTTTTTGTAAACCGTAAAGGGGGTTGTGGCGACATATCCTGGCTGATCCCTTTAGCAAGTATGAATGTGTCAATGAGAGTTTTTATGCTTCGGCATAAAACCTCTCATTGAGGGGGTATTGTAACGGGACATTTTGGCCTATTTTTGGGGTAATGAATAAATTTGTATTTTTATAAAGCAAATAACATTTTTTACGATAATTGGGACAAAACGTAAACAGAAAGGTAAAATTCATTGGTAGTGAAAGTGGTACGACTGATTGAAAATATTGTTCGTGAATTTTGTAACGAGAAGATTCGATCGTACCTGCAAAATGTGTACAATTTGTATGTGTTTTGTAAGATTAGTGCGTTCGCCTCGCACCGGGTCGTTACAGTAATTTAGATGGCTAGCGATGTTCATAGCGTAGATATAATCACCTATATACTACGGCAGTAACCTTACCTGTTATATATATAGGGGTGTGATAATCCCGGGTGGCGCCAAGTCGTTTTTTAAAACAACTAAAATTATGGTTAAACAAGTTATCAGCGTTGCGGGGTGGTGCATTCAAATAGTTCCCGCTCGCACGGCCGTCCCAATCGTCGCTTCTGCTGTATGACTGACAACTTGCTTACTGCTACGATTTATTCTTAAACACAAGTAATTGGTATATAGCACTCCCTATGAAATGATAACGACGGTTACTCCCTGTAATAAATATTTTTTAATGGGTGATAACTGAAAACATTCACATTTACAATAATACAATTATAAATTCGCTCCAACTGATTACATGAGATCTTGCTTTCAGGGTCGGCGAAGTGATTTAGAAACCATTTAACCTGGCGTTGCTGTTTACGTTAAGCGTATTACAGTTATTATTGGTTTCACAAATCGTGGATCCTTTTGGCTATGAGTTAAAGAACTCCAATGGTTACAATAAAAATATAAATTACCTTAATTTAAGTGTACATAAAGAATAAAGTGTGCTGTTACAATCTGTTGTGTTGTGTCGTAAAAGTGTTCTGTAAGTTTGTGTTTAATTCATAGGTTATATCAATGTTAACATATTTCTATTAAGTTTTAATTTGCTCAAATATTCTATGAAAGAGAAATATTGTTTCTATAGTGCGGTAAATTTACCTTTCAAAATTATTTAAAGTGATTAGGGTTGGTGGAAAATAAATAATTGGATGGTACTTAACACCTCAACGTGTCTAGGTGTCTCCGTTGTTTAATCGGGTAGGATGTGGCTGCATATATTCAGTTTTCATGGATTTTGGGCTTCACTAAATGGGGCGTCTGTTTCGTCATTGGTCTTGACATTCTTTTTCAATGGATATTTTCTATTTAATTGGTCTTGGGTCTTGAATTATCTGCTACAACGGTCATCTGCTTCTTCAACGATCAAGTTCAGCAACTTTGAATAACTATTTGCATGATTTACACTGAAAAAACGCTCTTCCAAACATTTGCATCTGCATTGGCTTAATGACGCTTAGCTTCTTGTTAATTTCCAACGGTATTCTCGTCTTCAACCGCCGTTTCCATAGAAACGGTGTGAATCTGATTGGTTGATTTTGAGATGATGTATTGTTATCAAAATTCGAATTTTTCGTATATCTTCTGATTACTGTTATTCCTCCATCTTCCTTCCTGGTTATTAACTATTGTCACTATAGTATTTATTCTCGTTCATAGATTATTTTGATACCCCACAAGCTTGGGTAATCTCAGATTTTAAGTTTTTACAATTATGTTAATGCTTGTTAATTACATTTCTTTTTGTATAATAATGCCTATTTTGTGTTATAAATAATTTACAATTTATTCTTGGTGATTCCTTCACCTCAGATTTTCTAAATTCTTATTCAATTTGTTATAATTTTTGGTTGTTTGGTTCTGACAGTTATGTTTTTTCTAGGCCTGAGTAGCCATTATAGTAATTTACTTATTTCGTTCAAATCATATTTTGGTTCAGCCTATTGGGCTTTACTTTGTTATTTTTATTAGTTGTGTTGTGTTTTGAGTCTGTAGGTGTGTTGTTTACTGTTCAATATTGCTTTCTCTATTTCAATCTTTAAAACATAACATTAGGCTTATGGACTGCACATTTCATTCAGCCATATCCTATTCATAACATTAACATGAACAATTTTTTATAAGTTATTATTTTGATTAAGAAATATCATCACTCCCTTCTAACTTATCCTTATTTGCTAATTTTTTGTTTACAACACATATCATTTGTGTTGTGATAAACAACATCACTTTTTATTAAATTGATAACAGTCCCTTATAACTTAGGTGTCTTTGTTAGTTTTTGATTTCTCAATCTTTAAACAATTCTTACATTCTCTCCATGTTAACACCTTCAATTTATTCTTATCTGGAATCCTCCCTTTTTACTTACTACTGGCTATAATTAAACTTAACTCTATTGAACATCTTTTCTTAAATAATAAAGTCACCATCACTTCTAGTGTTTACTATACCTTATTCTATAATTCACACTTAATACTATTTTTCATCAGCTATTTATTCACTGTTAATTTCCAACCTTTATCTTACCTTCACTTTTAAATTATTTATTGTTAATTATAACTTCACTAGTGTAACACATCACTTTGGGGTTTTTACACCTACACTATTGCACTGTATCACTGTTTATATTGTTTGTTTTATAGTGGGTGATCCCTATACTTATTTCTCTTTCATATCCTTAATACTAATGACAATTAATACTTAATAACTAATAACAATTTTATCTGTGGTGTAAGTTGCCTTTTTATCACCTTAATCCTTAGTGAAGTTTCTTCACTAGGTCATTTTGTCTATTAATGGGTAGTAACCGTTACCTCTCCTTTCTCCGGATAACCATTGTTTTGGTTTCAATATTCTTGTTGAGTGCTTTATTACTTGTTTTGTGAACCATTATTGGTTTTCACTTCTGCTTGTCTCCCTCCTTTTCATTTTCATCATTTGATTAATACATTGGGTTTTTTCATCCGTTTCTTTGGGTATTTTGGGGTCGTTTAAACCCATGAACTTGTTTCCTTTTGGTTTGGGTTTATTACTTTCTTATTCTCGTTGTTTATTTGTGTGGTTCCCTTCTTTATTTGTTTTCTGTTGTTGGGTCAATCACTTGGGTTAGGTCAAAGTCGTCGTACTGTCGTGTCATATTCCTTATATTTTAATTAAATCAATCAGTTTATTTGATAAGAAGTATTTTTACATTTATAAATATATTTTTTATCCCTGGTACTGGGTTGGCTATTTGTGTCGTAACATAATGCCTCTTCTTTAAAATTGATCATTTTGATAAAACACTAGCATAGTTTTTTATGAAATTATCAGTTATACATAATCTTTTTCCTTTTCCTTCTTGGTTGTTTCTCCATTCTTTATTTCTCTTCTTACTGAATTCATTCCATTTTATTTGGATCTGTTTTTCATTTTATTTCCATTGGTGTGTTCTCCCTTATACACAATTTTTTCCCTAACTTTAGTAGCTGGTTTCTCCCATTACTACTCATTTTTCTAAGACCAGAGGCACATCATCTCTGCTCAGTTTATTTGGATTGCTGGACTTTTCAACAGTCAATCATAAATACCTTTTTTGTCAACTTGTGACTTAAATTAATAATAATATACTTTGGAATTGTCCACCTTGTGGTTTGTTTTTAGATCACTTTGGCTTTTTACTCATTCTTCCTTCCACTGTACCTTTGCTATATACTATCATTTGCTCATACAATTGATTGTTTTTTATTTATTTATATGTTAATTTCATCATTAACTTTTCATTATTCGGTTTTCAATTCTCGTTGTGATCATTTTAATTATCTTAGACATTGGTATTCTTTTCTCAGTTATTTAGCAATATTTTGCTTTAGCCATAGCTTGTATATTTGATTCATACATAACTTCTCTTTTTCTTTGTACCAGTTTAGATTTTTTATTTTTTCGAATACCTTTGATTCATTATAATTTCAGGTATTTATCTAATCAGTTTTGAGTTTGATTTTATTTTTGTATATTTCCATTTGTATTAAAAATCATTCTTGATAATTCTTTGTAAGTTAATTCTCTTACATCATACGAATTTTTGTAGTGTATTCCTATTTTGGTACATTTTGTTTAATTATTTCATATACTTCACATATCAACTTTTTAATAAATTGTAAGTTGATTTCACTTAGTAGGAATTTATGTAACTCATTCCTTTGTTTTGATATTTTTTATTTTAGGCCTCATAAGTCATCAAAATGTTGTTGCAAGTTGTGCTCACATAATTTTTGAATTTTGACATATGTATTTTATTTACAGTTACTTGTCCTGCGTGATGACATATGGCCGTACATTTTATTATATCTAAGTTTATTTTGGTATCAATTCAATTCTCACGGTTGTGGATTTATTATATTATCATTTCCATTCCATATTATAGCCTTCTCCTTTTTGTTCGACACTTCGTTATTCTTCACCTCTTCTCCTTCAAGTGTTTGATATTCACACTTATTCTGGATGAACGTACTACAGTTATTTAGTTTTCTTCATAGAACTTCTTTATTGAAGCTTGGTTGTAAACTCCTTTTACTTTTTTGGTGGTTATATTACTTATCTCGTAAGTGTTGTTTCCATTGTCCTTGATGATGACATATGGTCCAACATATAATAATAGCAATTTTTTGGCTATTCCTTCAAGTGTACTGGGTAGTTCCCTGTTTTTGATTAGTACTCTCTCTCCCTTGTGGTACTTTATTATTTTAATTTCGTTTTGTGAATACCTTGGTCTTTTTTTTCTATTTTTTCCATAATACGGTTATAACATTGGTTTTCATCATAGGGGTCTTCTGGGTTGACTGGGAAGTTTATTAAGTCTTGTATCTCTCTGTGGGGCTTTCTTCCAAACATCATCAAGTATGGGTGTTTTCAGTAAATTGGTGGTAACTAATATTTAGAAATACTTCGGTAGAAGCCAAATACTTTTGCCGTTCTTTTTGGTTGTTGTGACAATAAGTTCTTAGTATTCGTCCAACTTCCCTTAGCACTCTTTCTGCAGGGTTACTACTAGGGTGGTATTTGGAAGTTTTATAGGTTTTTATATTTTCTTTTAGTAACTCGTTCCGCCATTTCTTTCCTTTGAACTGCGTTCCATGGTCAGTTATTATCATGCATGGTCTTCCCACTTCAGTTATATATTTCGTTTTTATTATTTCTAGTATTTTCTTAGTAGTAGCTCTGTTTATTGCATATAATTTTGTATATTTTGTATAGTGGTCTAACATGATTACAATAAACTTGTATTTATGTCTCCCTCCACTACATGGGAATGGACCACATATATCGAGGAATACTTTTTCTAACTTTGTTGTTGAGGTGATGGGTATCATGGTTCCCTCTTTTTTCTCGTTATTGGTCTTTACCATTTGACATATTACACATGTTTTAATATTTTGGTTTACCTTCCTTACTATATTTTTTATAAAGACTTCCTCCTCCAATGCTTTTACAATTTTTACAGTTCCCGTATGTCCGTATCGAACATGATAATCCTTAATTATCTTATTTTCTAATGTTTTTGGAACTACAAGTTTCCCTGTGCTATTATGTTTTCTTGTTTTAACAAAGAGTATATCTTGGTGGATACAATAATATTTATTCACAACTTCTTCATCTTCTAACAGTCTGTTTCTTATGTTTTTAGTAATTTTGAATCTTGTTTCTGCTGTACCACTACCTCGTTCAGAATATCTTCCAGGTCCTTTCTATCCTTTATTATACAAAACACTTTGACGATCTTCTCCTTTTCTCCTTCAAATGTCTGATCGGTGACATTTATTCTGGATAATACATCGGCGGCAACATTTTTATGTCCTGGAATGTACTCCCACGTTATGTGGTACTCTTGTAATGCGAGTATCCATCGTGTAAGCCTCCCATGACTTAACTTACACTGTTTCAAGAAGGAAATGGACTTATGGTCGCTTCGGACGGTGATGGGATATCCAAGGATATACGTCCTAAATTTTCCACATGCGAATACAATACTGAGTAGTTCCTTTTCAGTAACATTGTAGTTACGTTCGCATCGGTTCAGTACCCTGCTGGCAAAGCTGATAACCAGGTGGTGTCCGTCCTTATCCTCTTGATATAACTCGGCGCCCAGGCTCACATCACTGGCGTCACAATTTAAGTAGAACGGCTGTTCAAAATTAGGGTGGTGTAGCATTATAGTTTCAAGAAATTTTATTTTGATTAATTTTAGCACTTCATCTTGTTCTTTCCCCCAAGTCCATTTTTCTTTAGCTGATAACTGTTTAGAGAACTTTGCTGTTAAATAAGAATAATTGGTTTGGAACTTTCTATAGTAGTTACAAATACCTAAGAAGGATTGTAGCTGCTTCTTATTCTTTGGGGTGGGGAAGTTCTGAATAGCTTCCACCTTCTCTTGGGATGGTGTTATCCCCTGTTCTGCTAAGTTGAAACCCAAGAATTTGACTTGGTTTGCTATGAACTTGGACTTGTCTAATTTTAATGTAATATTATTTTCAGATAATTTTTGTAATACCTGTTTGACCCGATCGCAGTGCTCATCCCAGTCAGATGATGTTATTAGAAGGTCGTCCACGTACACTGTTGTGAACTGCACTGCTTCCTGACCTATGACCTGGTCCATGCACTTGACGAACACTGCGACGGAATTAATGAGGCCGAAAGGTAACCTCTTAAACTGGTAATTCCTTCCGTCGAAGATGAATGCCATGTACTTCCTACTGTGTGGGTGCAGCTCCACCTGCCAGTACCCACATACAGTATCCCAGGTGCTTATATATCTGGTGCTATGAAATTTCTTGAGTATCTCTTCAATCTCTCCCGGTGACGTTCGATCATTAATGATCATCTTATTGATCTCCCGGGCGTCTAAACATATTCTGACTTTACCATTCTTTTTTGGTATGGCGACTATAGGACTCGTATAAGGAGACTGACTGTATTCAATGATGTCCTCCTCCATCATTCTATTTATTTCCGTCCTCACCTCGTTTTTTAGGGAGTAGGCGATTGGGTAGGATTTTCTGTGGAAGTATATGGGCTCTCGAAAGTTGATTTTACATTGGAAACCTTTGACCTTCCCTGGGGTATTTGAGAAAACGTGATGGTATTCTTGATATATGGCTATTAGTTTTTCAGCCTGTTCACCCGTTATCTCTTGCTGAGGTCTCTCTCTTTGGAACTTTCTAATTTCTTCGACTTTTCTTTTCCACAATTCTCCCTCTCCCTCTTCCTCTTCTATGGTAATTGATGGTTGATATGTCTGGCAATAATAGCTTTTTAACCCCTTATGATGATTTAGGGTTAGTTGTGTTGGGTTACTGTTGATTATATTGGCTGACCACATTCCCTTCTCAGAAGTAAGCACTACTATTCCCTTCTGCATGTCAATAATTGCTGAGTGTTGTCTCAGTGCGTCGCATCCAATCAACATGTTAAATGGTAATCCATTTGCGACAAGGAAAATAATAGGTATTATTGTGTTCTGACTGGTTAGCTCTAAAGAGACCTGTTTTCTGATGGTCTTATTTTGTTTGCCTGTGGCACCAATTATGACAATATTATTTATAGGTAAAGTCGGGATAGGTATATTGGAGTTGGCCTGGATCCGCTCCAATTCAGGTTGGTTTATGAGAGATATATTTGACCCAGTATCGATCATTATGATAGTGTTGATTCCATTAATAATGGCTTTTATATGCACTATTTCACTATTTGTTGTTGACAATGGGTTATCCTCCTCCTCCAGAAGTTCTTCCCTGATGTCTTTTAAATAATTGGTTGATATTACGTTATCTTCTTTATTTCACTTTCCGTCGTGGTTTGTCGATTTAACCCAAGTGATTGGTCATGTGAAGGGTCCTTGCGGTTTCTCACTGACCTTTTTAGTTTAAAGGTTGCTGGGAACCACTGGCCAGACTATTTACTTGGTCTGCCATTTCATTGGTCGACGTTGATTGATCATTTATGTGATTCCTCGGCGCTTCTATTGTTCTTGTTCCTGGGGATTGCTGGTTGTCATATTGGGAATCGTTGTACCTTGTGTTGGTTCTCGAAACGGGACAATATCGTCGATGGTTGTTCTGTCTCCTCCCGCTGATAAAATTGACTTGGCGCCTCATGTCGCCCCTATTTTGGTTACTCCCGTTTCCCCTGTTATATTGGTAATTCGGGTCGTACCGGTTGCCATAGTAATTGTGATTATTTGGGTGACCATTTGAATTTCTAACTTGTTCTATTCCCCTGTGGTTATTATGGGGTGTGCTAGGGTTTTGTGCATTTCTGTTACTTGGTTGGTTCCCCTGGTTGTAACTCGGATGATCTCTGTTGCTTGGTTGGTTACCTTGATTGTAGTTGGGTTGATTCCGATGGAATGGTTGGTCCCCTGGGTAACTGTTTGGGTTTCGGTTCATTATGTTCCGGTTGTTGTTCTGGGTATTACTGTAGGGCAAGTTGTAGCTTGGCACATTGTAATTTTCATTTCCCCGGTTGTACTTTTGGTTGATCATACGATTCTTCTTATACTGGCTGTCGTTTTCATGGTCTTCCAGCAAGTTGGCCATTCCCTGTATAGTCTTTATTTGTCCCTGTCTCCTGGCCCTCTGTATGGCGTCTTCATAGTGATATCCCAGTTGAATGACTAGGGACTCTTCGGGTATCTTCGGTTCGAGGTTTCGAGCTAGACAGACCTTGCCCAAGAAGTAAGATGTTAGTGTATGCCCAGCCTGTGGCTCATATCTTCCGTTGCTTATGTCGTTCCTTACCACATTTTGGGTCGATTCTGACCAGTATTTTCACGGAACAATGTTTTGAACTCTTGTGTACAGCTGATTTCTGGTCGTGTGGCTGTCCACCAATTGTCGTTCGTGTCTCGAAACATCTCATCGATAAGACTTCTCACCGTTGTCCATCTGGTATCTCTATTTCTCTCTATGAGCTCCTCCACCCTTTTCAGAAATTCTATGGGGTTTCTTCGGTAACTCTTGAAGTTGATCACTTCCCTATTTTCGTTCGTAAAGATGTGAGTACTACTGCAAGGCTTCTCCCTCAAAGCGTCTAGTTCCTCTTGCATCTGTTTCTCCTTCTGACTGATTTCTCTGATTTTTTCTTTATTTTCTTGCGTTTTCTCGTCAATCTTGTTGATAGTGGTATATACCCTTTCAACGCGTTCGCTGACATCAGTCTGGATTTCCTTGTGCCTCTCCTTCAGCTCCTGAAGCACCTCATGTTTATTTTTGTTACACTCTTCGGTGGTGGTTTTCTGCATTTCTTGGATCCTGAGAATTCCTTCCTCTTGGACGTGATTTATTTTTTCAGTCAGCTCTTCCTGGACGTGTATTACTGTTTCGTTCGTCTCAGTGATAGTCTGTTTGATTTCATTTTTGCACTCCGCCAACTGTTGCCTCTATTCATCCTTTGATTTCTCGCCTTCTTCCTTCAATTGTTTTTGGAGTGTTTCACGATTATTATCAATCTTGTTATTTAACACTTCCAGATCCTTTTTTATCTGCTTCTTCAGCTCCTCACTCTTCTTTTCTAACGTCTCTTGGCTGCTTTCCATTTTGTTATTCAGGAGCTCTATGTTCTCCTCCAAAAATTTCCTGTCTTCCTTCCTTCCCTCTTGCAATGATTCTAATTTTTTATTCAATTCTTCTTTGTCTGACTCTAATTTTTTATTCAATTCTTCTTTGTCTGACTCTAATTTTTTATTCAATTCTTCTTTGTCTGACTCTAATTTTTTATTCAATTTTTCATTGTTTTGGTCCAGTTTTTCTAACTTTTTATTCAATTCTTCCTTGTCCTGTCTTCTTTGTTCCATCATTATCCTGAACATCTCCTGCGTGCTCAGGTCTTCCTTCTAAGTGGGTTTGCTAGGTTGGTCCCCTACCATTACTTCCACTTCCGGTTCTGGTTGAGTTGGGTTTCCTGGTTGGTTTTCCTGAACGTCCTCTTCGACTAGCTCCCCGATTATTTCTTCAATTTCTTCCATCTCTTCCGGTTGATCTTCCCCTTCAATTCCTTTCTGTTTGTCCTTCCTGGTAACCATTGAGTGTCTCTTCATAGCCGCCGTTGGCCTTCTTTTACGGCCTCACCGGTTGGTCGCCAATCTGTAACGAGAAGATTCGATCGTACCTGCAAAATGTGTACAATTTGTATGTGTTTTGTAAGATTAGTGCGTTCGCCTCGCACCGGGTCGTTACAGTAATTTAGATGGCTAGCGATGTTCGTAGCGTAGATATAATCACCTATATACTACGGCAGTAACCTTACCTGTTATATATATAGGGGTGTGATAATCCCGGGTGGCGCCAAGTCGTTTTTTAAAACAACTAAAATTATGGTTAAACAAGTTATCAGCGTTGCAGGGTGGTGCATTCAAATAGTTCCCGCTCGCACGGCCGTCCCAATCGTCGCTTCTGCTGTATGACTGACAACTTGCTTACTGCTACGATTTATTCTTAAACACAAGTAATTGGTATATAGCACTCCCTATGAAATGATAACGACGGTTACTCCCTGTAATAAATATTTTTTAATGGGTGATAACTGAAAACATTCACATTTACAATAATACAATTATAAATTCGCTCCAACTGATTACATGAGATCTTGCTTTCAGGGTCGGCGAAGTGATTTAGAAACCATTTAACCTGGCGTTGCTGTTTACGTTAAGCGTATTACAGTTATTATTGGTTTCACAAATCGTGGATCCTTTTGGCTATGAGTTAAAGAACTCCAATGGTTACAATAAAAATATAAATTACCTTAATTTAAGTGTACATAAAGAATAAAGTGTGCTGTTACAATCTGTTGTGTTGTGTCGTAAAAGTGTTCTGTAAGTTCGTGTTTAATTCATAGGTTATATCAATGTTAACATATTTCTATTAAGTTTTAATTTGCTCAAATATTCTATGAAAGAGAAATATTGTTTCTATAGTGCGGTAAATTTACCTTTCAAAATTATTTAAAGTGATTAGGGTTGGTGGAAAATAAATAATTGGATGGTACTTAACACCTCAACGTGTCTAGGTGCCTCCGCTGTTTAATCGGGTAGGATGTGGCTGCATATATTCAGTTTTCATGGATTTTGGGCTTCACTAAATGGGGCGTCTGTTTCGTCATTGGTCTTGACATTCTTTTTCAATGGATATTTTCTATTTAATTGGTCTTGGGTCTTGAATTATCTGCTACAACGGTCATTTGCTTCTTCAACGATCAAGTTCAGCAACTTTGAATAACTATTTGCATGATTTACACTGAAAAAACGCTCTTCCAAACATTTGCATCTGCATTGGCTTAATGACGCTTAGCTTCTTGTTAATTTCCAACAGTATTCTCGTCTTCAACCGCCGTTTCCATAGTAACGGTGTGAATTTGATTGGTTGATTTTGAGATGATGTATTGTTATTAAAATTCGAATTCTTCGTATATCTTCTGATTACTGTTATTCCTCCATCTTCCTTCCTGGTTATTAACTATTGTCACTATAGTATTTATTCTCGTTCATAGATTATTTTGATACCCCACAAGCTTGGGTAATCTCAGATTTTAAGTTTTTACAATTATGTTAATGCTTGTTAATTACATTTCTTTTTGTATAATAATGCCTATTTTGTGTTATAAATAATTTACAATTTATTCTTGGTGATTCCTTCACCTCAGATTTTCTAAATTCTTATTCAATTTGTTATAATTTTTGGTTGTTTGGTTCTGACAGTTATGTTTTTTCTAGGCCTGAGTAGCCATTATAGTAATTTACTTATTTCGTTCAAATCATATTTTGGTTCAGCCTATTGGGCTTTACTTTGTTATTTTTATTAGTTGTGTTGTGTTTTGAGTCTGTAGGTGTGTTGTTTACTGTTCAATATTGCTTTCTCTATTTCAATCTTTAAAACATAACATTAGGCTTATGGACTGCACATTTCATTCAGCCATATCCTATTCATAACATTAACATGAACAATTTTTTATAAGTTATTAGAGTTATTATTTTGATTAAGAAATATCATCACTCCCTTCTAACTTATCCTTATTTGCTAATTTTTTGTTTACAACACATATCATTTGTGTTGTGATAAACAACATCACTTTTTATTAAATTGATAACAGTCCCTTATAACTTAGGTGTCTTTGTTAGTTTTTGATTTCTCAATCTTTAAACAATTCTTACATTCTCTCCATGTTAACACCTTCAATTTATTCTTATCTGGAATCCTCCCTTTTTACTTACTACCGGCTATAATTAAACTTAACTCTATTGAACATCTTTTCTTAAATAATAAAGTCACCATCACTTCTAGTGTTTACTATACCTTATTCTATAATTCACACTTAATACTATTTTTCATCAGCTATTTATTCACTGTTAATTTCCAACCTTTATCTTACCTTCACTTTTAAATTATTTATTGTTAATTATAACTTCACTAGTGTAACACATCACTTTGGGGTTTTTACACCTACACTATTGCACTGTATCACTGTTTATATTGTTTGTTTTATAGTGGGTGATCCCTATACTTATTTCTCTTTCATATCCTTAATACTAATGACAATTAATACTTAATAACTAATAACAATTTTATCTGTGGTGTAAGTTGCCTTTTTATCACCTTAATCCTTAGTGAAGTTTCTTCACTAGGTCATTTTGTCTATTAATGGGTAGTAACCGTTACCTCTCCTTTCTCCGGATAACCATTGTTTTGGTTTCAATATTCTTGTTGAGTGCTTTATTACTTGTTTTGTGAACCATTATTGGTTTTCACTTCTGCTTGTCTCCCTCCTTTTCATTTTCATCATTTGATTAATACATTGGTTAAATAAATAATTACCTTATTTTATCCACTAAGTGATCTTCTTTTTCTTTTTAATTACTACATGTTTCAGGGCTTATATCCCCATCTTCAGGTAAAAGCAGATCTACCCTATTATTACGGTTTCGTTAAAAATTCACAACGACACAAACACATAACAAACTTAAATAAATTAACATTGAACATTAAATCTGTATCGGAATACGCTACAAACGAACCAGTGCACTGGCCAAAGTCCGACTTTCAACTGATCCGTACACGCTATTCACGGTTTGTTTTCATAGCTGTGTCATATAGTTTATTTGATTTGAATGATAACTGTTCATTAAGTACCTGATTTTTATTTCTTCTTAAGGCCTTGTATATTTCAAATTCCTCTAAAGCATCCAGTAGTTGACCCTTTTTACCTATATGTAAAGGTTCCAAATTCTCTTTAAATCCAGTGTATGTATGATTTTCGTTTATTAGATGTTGTGCGTAATGCGATACATTATTATTGGGGAACTTCTTAGGTAAATGTTCTTTAAATCTCTCAGAAAATTTTCTCCCCGTCTGGCCTATATAGATTTTATCGCATTCATTACACCGGATTCTATAAACGCCGGAACAATCCTCTAGTAATGCTTTGGTATTAGGCTTAAGTATATTTGTTAATTTGTTCGTGGTCCTGAATGAGACAATAATCCCTAGCTTTTTAATTCATTATGTAGTGTATTAGGTAGTATGTTTGTATATCTAGCAGAAACATATTGGGTTTTATCTTTAACTTTGTCCAATCGTTTTAATTTATTAGCGTGTTTATATATTATTTTATCAATGATTTTACTATTGTAACCATTCACTATCGCTATATGTTTTATTATATTAATTTCATCGTTATAGTCTTCTATGTCCATCGGTATATTTGTCAATCTATGTGCCAGTGCGTTAAAAGTTGCCATTTTATGTGTATAAGGATGATTGGAACTAGCATGTATGGCTATATCAGTTGTTGTTGGCTTTCTATATATTTTAAAGCTAAGGAGGTTATTACGTTTATATGTGGTTACGTCCAGGAAATTCAACATATTGTTATGTTCTACTTCCATAGTGAATTTAATATTACTGTTTATGCCGTTCAAAAAAGTAAGCAATCCGTCTATCTGTCTAAGAGTACCACCAAAAATTAAAAATGTGTCGTCTACGTACCGTGTGTATGAGATGATTTTATTGTATAACTTGTTTTGGTCAGATAGTATATACTTGTTCTCATAATGATTCATGTAAATCTCCGCTAAAATTCCACTCACCGGTGAACCCATGGCCAGCCCATTTTCCTGGATAAAAAACTCATTGTCGTGTGTAAAGTAATTCTGTTGCACAACAATTTTCAATAAAAATATAAGTTCATCAATTTGTATCTGTTTTAAGACATTTGTCTTGATTAAAAGTCTCTCGAGAATATTTATCGTCTCTAGCACGGGTATGTTCGTATACAAATTCACTATGTCCATAGATATCAGTTTATGGTTAGGCAGTACTTTAATGTTTTTAACTTTGTTTATAAATCCTATTGTATTTTTTACGCTATGTATGTTGTCCATTACTAAGCTGTTTTTGATGATTATTTGTAGCTTTTTGGCTACATTATAGCTTGGGGCAGTTGTATGATTTATTAAAGGACGTATTGGTATATTAGGTTTGTGTAACTTTGGTAGTCCTCTGAAAGTAGGCGCTTTCGGATTTATATTTTTGATACGTCGTCTAGTTTGAGCATCGAATAAATTAACACATTTATTTACCGCTGAGTTTATGGCTTTTGTATATTTAATGGTGGGGTCATTATTTAGGGTCTTAATATTATTTTCATTTATAAAATCATAGCATTTTTGTGTGTATTCAGTTTTATTGATGATAACTACTGTACTACCTTTATCAGCTTTAGTTATCATTGCGTCAAAATTTTCTAATTTGCGTTTGATGTTCTTCGCGATTTTAATTTCATTACTAGGTCTCATGTTATGCGTCCTACCTGACTGTAATATACGAGCTAACTATGTAATACATTGGGTTTTTTCATCCGTTTCTTTGGGTATTTTGGGGTCGTTTAAACCCATGAACTTGTTTCCTTTTGGATTGGGTTTATTACTTTCTTATTCTCGTTGTTTATTTGTGTGGTTCCCTTCTTTATTTGTTTCCTGTTGTTGGGTCAATCACTTGGGTTAGGTCAAAGTCGTCGTATTGTCATGTCATATTCCTTATATATTAATTAAATCAATCAGTTTATTTGATAAGAAGTATTTTTACATTTATAAATATATTTTTTATCCCTGGTACTGGGTTGGCTATTTGTGTCGTAACAATTTATATAACGCAGAAAACAGACAGCAAAACTGTGCCAAGGTCACCCAATGACTTACAAAACTGTAAACAAGTGATGTAACGGCATCACCCGATGTTACGTCAGCGACGAACAACAGGCTGTGGAATGTGGGTGTGTCAGCGCCAGCAGTTTTCGTTGCACACACAGAACAAAGACAGTCGGCAAATAACAACTACCAGTGTCGGACGCATATAACCGTCGCATCCGCCGGCTAGCCGGTTAAGCGGAGTTTTCGCCCGCAACATATAAAATGTAAAAAATTTTGATATTTGATCATCTAAAACAGTATTTTTGAAACCGAATAGATACAGTGAGAAAATAATAAGTAAATAATCATATAACAGTTCGGCAATAAATCAGTGCGTGTATACGAGAAAACATTGTAGGAGAGTACTTTCAACGTGATAACAGGAAAGTAAATTAACAAATTTTATTATTTTCATACAGTACAAGAACAGATGGGGAAAATTAATTTGAAATATGAGCTCTAATGGGAATATAACTTGTCTAATGTGAAAGCGTGTGAGTGTGTATGGGTGAGTTTGAATTACGTAATTACAAAGGCACTGGTTTACGTTAAGAGAAGTTAGTTTAGTATTATTTCTTTACAGCATTTGTTTTAGTGTTCAACAGTTTAATTATCAGTAATATCTTGAAAGTTGTGGTCAAAATAAATCATGTACACTATCAATGTTAAAATAGTAAAAGTGTAAAAGATGGGAGGAGTAATTTTGTCATTGTCGTTAATATGCAACAGTAAAACTAAATCATGAATAAACACAAGTTTGTTTGAATATAGTAGATCGAAGTAATCATTTCCAAGCAACCATCTTGTTATCTTTCAGCTCGTCTAACGATACTCCGGATACGGTAAGTAAAAATTTGAGTTCGTATTAGACAAAATGGCGGCTACACCAGCCGAAAGTGTAGTTGTAAACAAGCGTATTAATAAATTAATAAAAGGCAATTAATAGTTAACATGATCTGGCCGGATCTCTCGTGGTGAACTAACCCCGCTCGTACGACGAACTGATCAGTGCAGCAAATGAAATAAGGTGTTTGAAATGATTTATTTACTCTTTTAGTAGATAAAACAAAGTAATGAATTTATTGTCATAATTTCAACCATAACTTTCACAATTAAATTAAATTGTATTTGATACTGAGGTGAAGCCCCTTTTTATCAACAATAATTTTAATATTTTTAAACATATTACCTATTTCTAGAGTATACTATTACTTAATTAATTCAAGGCGACCCAGATTGCTATTCACACACATTAATTCTTTTTTTATTACCCCGTTTTAATTATTTAGTACCCCCAAAAAAATGAAATTATTTAATTAGTTGAATTGTCAGTCGAGTACTTCACCCTTAACGACTCTGATGATCACGCGTCGTACCGATCACATGTCCAAAAGCTTAACACATTTTCACTTCTTTTCTGTCACTTCACTTCGAGCTGATAGGTTGTTCTAATTTACGTTTTTATACACTTTGTGGATATTTTGTCAAATTTTGTAGTTCGCGAACTTTTTAGGAAGCCCCGGCTGGGGGGAGTTCTTTCGTTGACTGATGAAATGACGGGTAACTAAATCCCCACCTTGTCTGACTGTTTCCGGTAACATACACGGCCCCTTGAATTACAAAGCTTTTCGTCACCGTTTAGGTAGCATGGTTTGGCATTGTGCACTGGTGTGGACGCTGCTGACTGGCGAAAATGTTGAGGCTGTGGAAGGCGTGGCCTCTAAGAGTATCCGGCATCAACGAACCGCATGGAACAAAAGTCTTCGTCCCTCGCCATTTTTCGTGGCGTCCCTTTGGAGTCTGAAGTGCGTCGTCTATGCGCGCATGTTTATGTTGCACGTCTTTGTACGTGCCTCAATGCTTAATTACCGTGTGTTTAGACTAGGCATCGCATTCCATTGCCAACTCGCCATTCACAATTTCACTTCATCGATCCTTTGACGACAATTTTGTTTCACATTGGGATTGAACGTGCAGATGAAAAAAAAAATAAAATTATAATTTTTTTAATAAAATAAAACCCCTCTCCCTTTAGGCCCGTGACAATACCCCCCAATGAGAGATCTTCTGTCGAAACAGAAGAAATCTCATTGCTAAATCCCTAAGAGGATCGGTGAGGATATGGTGCCAATAACCCCTATTAGTTCTTATACATCATGGGTAAACTACCCCCCTGGCTCGGTGACTATGGCCGCACCTGAACGAGATTACTGGACTTCTCTCTTCGAGATCCCAACACCATAAATCGAACAGACATGCACCACAGTGCACCTAACCTTCTAACATGCCCCCAAACTTCAAATCCCTGGTCTTATTCCATGCCAGATCCTCAACCGATATGTTCCCCCTTACATGCATACTGGGTCGCCTTTGGCAAATACTGGGCGCATACACCTATTCATAATCTATCATAAATACACCTATTCATAATCACACCTATTTAAATTTACCAAAATATTAATTTTACCAATTTCGGAAAAAATCAAAATCATTTAATTCACTTAAGCAACCAGATTGCATCAATCAATTGCCAGAAACAGGTCTTGCCTATAGCATCAACCATCAGCTGATCACCCTGGGTCAAGTCAACGACCTTGACCTACATATGTTATACATAGATCTACATCATGAAGTACATACAACATCTTCAGAATTTTTTTTATCTTTAAACACAATACAACATAATAAAATAAGACATTTAAAATTAACATAGTATTATTACAATTACCAATAAAACTGACATTTAAATTAACCAAAATTACACATTTTATAGCTTTACATTATTCTCAAATTCTCTTAAAATTTGTCACTTGTTTTAATTAATTTTACATTTTAACTACGATTTTCTTTCTTTAACATTCTCGTTCTCAATTAGCTTGGGTGACTCATTTATTCATAACAATTTGATTTATAAATGGGTGACTGAACATAACCTCACCCCCTTCTGACTCTAATATCACTAACAGCTTTAACTAACATGACACCCCATTCTCTAAACCCAACTTACTACTCAACTCATATTGCATCATTCTACCCTTATATAAAAAATACCCTTTACCCCTTTGTACTCAGGATGTGTGTTCCCCTCCCAGAGCTCATTCCCTTATCTGGTTCCTGGACTTTCCCTAGGCAACCCTTTCCGGTGCTAAACGGTCCCTTCCCACCACAACGCTTTTCGTTGAGGACTCCTTATCACACCACCCCCTTACAAAATTCCCATCAACTAATTACTCTCCCAATACAATACTTTCAACTACTACAAAATATCTCCATTTACTTATTACATCAATATATCAATACTCTACATATTTTCCCCATAGCTACTGTGTCACTATCAATACTTCTCAAATTCTACATTATATTTATCCATAACAATACTATTCTCGCTAGTACCCCTTTAAATTCAACATGGGCTGATCTACATGTCCTAACAAAATAATAATCACCCAAAATCAAACTTCATCTTTTACATTACCTTTAAAATTCTCAACTATCTCAATTCATTTTATCATCATTTAAAATAAAATCTTTAACACATTGAAAGTCTATTATTCAAACATTAATTACGTTCCATTTTCCTTATATTCAAATATTTAACTACATTGAAAAAATTGCAAATCATTCATAAGTGATATTCTACAGCTAATCAGCTGATTTTCTTAGCAAGGTGAATGACCTTACTATAAACACATTTCAAAATTATACAAATTACACATTTTATCAACACTTACCTCTAACACAATAAACTAATACATTTATAAGACCGAATAAACACAGTATAATAAACATCTACTGCATCTATTTCTTAAATCATGATACAATTATTTAATTAGTGCAAGAGCGAGTCATCATCCTTAAGTTACAAAATTTTAATTCGTTGCTCCCCTGAGCAACCTCCTGAACCACACACACTATTATTTTCTGCTGGTGGACTGTTGCGCCCATTTGCATCCACAAGGACGGCATTGGTGGAGGAATTTATCATCTCCGTGTCCTTGCTTCAGCGTTACATTTTAAAATTATTTAGATATCATCATATCTTTTGTTACATATTTATATGCCCTTAAAACGGGTCTACCACCTGGTTACCTGTTCCTACTCGAACAGAGCGGCAGCCGCTGTTCCATAGTTCCGGGGATTTCCCCTAATGTCACCCCCTTTAAATTCAAATATACACCAATTTCAAGCCAGCTATGGTCAAGGTTCTTACTTTATGGCCATAGCTGACCGCTATCCAAAACCACAATTAGTGCTGGTAAGGCAGTAATCGCCCGAAAAGGCGGGGAAAATCATCTCTAACTTCAGGCATGTTCTCTACGTCATTATGATACACGGCACGGCAATCGATCAGCATATAATATAAAATTAAAAAAAAATTGTGCCATGTATTTTACACCATTTTGGCCTCCGATGGAGGTAACACTCTCTGTTACCAACACTTACCGCCATCTACCGTGGCACATGCCACCACAGCAATAGCCAACCTAATAACTAAACTAACCCTTCTACACTTGCAGTTTCTACACTCCCTAAGTATAGCACTTCTATTAACACCACTCAACCCCCCAACATTACCCACATATCTTGTATGATAACATAACACACATTGACCTTGAACACTGACATTTTTACAATACTAAACAATTCTCATTTAAATAATTTTTATAGAAAATTATAAACATTATAATTTGAAATTTAACTCTTCTATATATCATCATTTCATTATTTATCCTTTGCTGCAATTATATTCCTCAAAATTTTCAAATTTATTATTAACATTTATTTGATCTCATATTTCAGTCATTACTACCTTTTGACTATGTTTTTTTTTTATTTAGTACAATCATCTCAAATTAGTTTCATCATTGAGTTAAAATCTTTTCAACACCTGTAAATATTTTACTCTGTATAACTTGTATTATAAAATTTATACTCACAGCACATCGCTCATACCCTGTCATAAGCACACAAATATAAACATCAATAACTCCCTGTACCTTCTGCAACATTTTAACAACAATGTTATTCCATACTAAACAATTTAACATTTATTTATTTATTAATTATTGTCAAACTCACATCTCATAAAATAATTTAAATCCATTAGAAAATTCAATTATATAACATTGTAAATCAATCAAAAATATTTAAACATCTCAAATTATTTTAATTAAATCGATTATTGAAAATACAACATTCTTCAATTATTATCAAAACAATTGCAATTCGTTAATTACTGTCTTAAAATTATTTTCATTATTTATTTAGTCTACTGAAATAATCTTATTATTATTAAAACAATTACCTACACACATTGTTTACATTATATACTTGTTACAATACACACAATCAATTTCACTAAATTATTTACAATTCTTCATCATTAATTGTTCAATTTTACCACACTTCATTTCCAAATTCGGCAAGGTCAGAACCATAAATCAAAATATTTAAAATGTCCATTTATTAAGTTTATGTTCAGCCTCCATCATCGAATAATAATCTAATATATTTATAATATAAATCGTTCTTGTCCACACTCAATTTATTAATTTTAATATAATAATTCTCTAATACTCAGGTTGTTCCACTATCATCAAATCATAAAACCTGTCAATATCATTGATTTTGGTCGTGTCACCGTCTGTATTATTACCTATCACCCTTGAGTATTTTAATCCCTCAATTTCAACATCATTTACTACTAATACTCCGCGTCTAAGCACAGGTGAGCATTCAATATAATTATCGTTATTATTATTTCTTCCTGCATTATCTTCATAACAGGGTAAGTCAACAATATTAGTAATTCTCTCTCTTTGTTTTTTTTCTAGTAGCTCTTCATAACTTCTAACAACATCAAATAATATTATCTCTCTTTCTCTAAATGTGAACAATTCTACCACTCTCTCACAAAACCACTCATCCTGACACCATCTCACTTTGTTTCTGTCACTCCACACAAAAGGCAACATAACATTATTAAAACCCATCCTGATTCTTTCAGGGAACTTATGATACATAAAAGGGGACCTACTTCGAGACACCTTGTCTCTCACATCATTACTGGAGGAAACTCTGTCCTCATAACTCATTATCGGAGTCTTTGCTCCATTTAAATCAGCGGAAAAATTTGCCCTTTGTAAACCCAACCTCTCTCTAACCACTATCTTATTACTACTCTCTAATTCCACTAAAACTGCATCTCCACTATTATTCACTTTACTTTCTAACACATTTTTAATTACCTCATTGTTACCACTTGTTATCTTATTATTATAATTATCGGTACTCACCTTGTTCTCAGTTACTTCATTAATTAAATTCCCACTACACTTACCGGTATTTCTTGTAACATTATCATCTTTTATTCGTTTTATATCTATCTAGAAGCGTTCATCAATACGTTTACATAATTCATTACTCACAAAATCAAACTTTAAATTTATATTCTGCTCCAACTTAATATTTTGTTTTTTAAGTTCTTTAAAATTAATATCATTTTTCATATTCTGTTGTTCACATTTTATTCTCTGTTCTTTAATGTCATTACTTAATTGGTCAAATTTGGTATCATTAACATCGAAATGACAATTTATTTTATCGAACTTTTCGTCATTAGAATTAAAACGACTTTCCAACTCACCTCTCAGTTCGTTTAGGCTACTATCAAACTTGCTATCAATTTTTCGTAAAAAACTCATTATATCATTTTCATCAGATTGTTTATTTTTATTTGTTAAAACTGGAGTTAATTGAATACCAGAATCAACATTTAATTGTAATTGAGTCGTCATTGGGGTAGAATGAATTATTACGTTACTGCCAACAGCTGTTTCTATAACAGCGCTTGGATCAGCTGTCCGCATCTCACTTTCATTCAGTGACTGTGGTTCAAGGTCACTTTCGCTCATATCTACGTCTGTTACATTGCTTTGTTCGGTATGCTCAGACATTTTTAACTGATTTATAGCTTATTTTTACTTACGTTATAATTACAATTGGTTCATCTTCCCTTCAAAACATTATACTATAACATATACAAAATAAATCTTATACCATAATTATGTACATTTTACGTACATTAAATTTTGCTTTCATAACCGTATTTCACTTTCTGCACTGTCAAAATAGGCCGGTGAAATACAACTTTTTATGATATTACATCCTGCAGTCACGGCACCAATTGTAACCCTACTTATTCCTTTATTTTATTTTACTTATATTTGAAACTTCCACCTACGTTTTAATTCTTGTGATCTGGCCGGATCTCTCGTGGTGAACTAACCCCGCTCGTACGACGAACTGATCAGTGCAGCAAATGAAATAAGGTGTTTGAAATGATTTATTTACTCTTTTAGTAGATAAAACAAAGTAATGAATTTATTGTCATAATTTCAACCATAACTTCCACAATTAAATTAAATTGTATTTGATACTGAGGTGAAGCCCCTTTTTATCAACAATAGTTTTAATATTTTTAAACATATTACCTATTTCTACAGTATACTATTACTTAATTAATTCAAGGCGACCCAGATTGCTATTCACATACATTCATTCTTTTTTTATTACCCCGTTTTAATTATTTAGTACCCCCAAAAAAATGAAATTATTTAATTAGTTGAATTGTCAGTCGAGTACTTCACCCTTAACGACTCTGATGATCACGCGTCGTACCGATCACATGTCCAAAAGCTTAACACATTTTCACTTCTTTTCTGTCACTTCACTTCGAGCTGATAGGTTGTTCTAATTTACGTTTTTATGCACTTTGTGGACATTTTGTCAAATTTTGTAGTTCACGAACTTTTTAGGAAGCCCCGGCCGGGGGGGAGTTCTTTCGTCGACTGATGAAACGACGGGTAACTAAATCCCCACCTTGTCTGACTGTTTCCGGTAACATACACGGCCCCTTGAATTACAAAGCTTTTCGTCACCGTTTAGGTAGCATGGTTTGGCATTGTGCACTGGTGTGGACGCTGCTGACTGGCGAAAATGTTGAGGCTGTGGAAGGCGTGGCCTCTAAGAGTATCCGGCATCAACGAACTGCATGGAACAAAAGTCTTCGTCTCTCGCCATTTTTTGTGGCGTCCCTTTGGAGTCTGATGTGCATCGTCTATGCGTGCATGTTTATGTTGCGCGTCTTTGTACGTGCCTCAATGCTTAATTACCGTGTGTTTAGACTAGGCATCGCATTCCATTGCCAACTCACCGTTCACAATTTCACTTCATCGTTCCTTTGACGACAATTTTGTTTCACATTGGGATTGAACGTGCAGATGAAAAAAAAAATTATAATTTTTTTAATAAAATAAAACCCCTCTCCCTTTAGCCCCGTTACACCATGTTACAAATGATCCACTATAATAACAAATAGCTTTACAGTAGTTTTTAGCACTATTAGAATTAAAACCAACAACATTATGTTTGGCAACAATGTCAGAACTCAACAAAATTATTTTATGCATTGCATTGGTTGTTAGTGGTTACTTGAAATGCTTAGAAAAATATTTTCTTTGTGTTATGCTACGATAATTAATATTGTGGTATGATAAAGTCACTTTATAATGGTGATCACTGGTAATATTGATTCAGTGGCAGTGATGTAATAATTAAAATGTGTCAAGTGTGAACAATTATAGTGGCTATCATTTATGTTTTGGGTATTACGTTGTATGCCTATCAACAGTCATACTGACCTATTGTCTGGTGAACTAGTTGTGCTTGGGTTGGTTAGTAATAATAACCAACGCAAGCACAAATTTTCATTAGACAATGGATCAACATAGCTGAAGATGACCACACTGTTGAAAACATGTATCATGTGAGTAAATACAACTTGTCTGTACTATGGTTTAGTACGTCAAGAAAATGAACTGCACCAATTTAAAATTATAGTTGAAGAGCAAAGAACAAATAAGTGTCAACCAAATTATATTTACCTCTTCAGGTGGAATCATAGTAACCCAGACTTCGTGGCAATATCTCTCCCAACCTGCCGGTATCAGAATGGCTGCTTCAAGTATAATGATTTCGTGACCTTGATTGTAAAATTCGGTTGCCCGCTTCATTGCCAGCTCTAACACAAGCGGCCACAGTAAACAGTTCAGTTTATTCAGCTTTTCCTACAACAAAAACAAAGCAAAAGTGTAGCCTTAATAACAATAACATGCTTGAGGTCTGTACTAAGTGTGCCATGATAGTGAAATATAACTGAAAAGTTTTTTCTTAACAATGAGTCATAGTCCATTGTTATATGTTTTCTTCAGACATATGTTTGTCTATGGTATGTTGTCTTTTGTGGCTGCCTTGATCATTCCACTGACAATGATAATGTTGCAGGTTTTACTTGTTAGTACATACATTATTACACCAGTTTGTGGAGTTTTTATTATAGACGGGTAACATCTGGCATACAATAAACATAGCACATAACTTCAGCAACCTCATCTGAAAATCACTTGAATGGACAAGACAGCCAATGAAGAGGAATTACCACAGGATTCCAACAGTGCCTGCTAAAGGAAACAGATCAACTCCAGTGATAGAAAAGTTGAAAAGAAAAGCCCAATTAAAAAACTGTTTTTATTTGATGTTGGTACTCATGTTAGTAACAATTGTCTAAAATGTTAGGAGTCCTATTTGATGCTTAGTTCAGATTTCAGAGCTAACTGAGTAAGTTATCCTTAGGTGAATTAGGTGTTTTTTTTGTCATTCTATAATACAAGATTGAAGAACATGCATTAAATTTTTGTGTAAACTGTGAGATAAACTACTCTGTCCTGGTAAACATGTTCAGAAGGCTTCTGACGAGACTGCTGTGCATGAACAAGTGGTTTACAAGCTTCATAGACTGCCATAAATGTGTTGAAGATACTGGTTGTCAGATGAAGATTATGTTTTTGTGTTCCACGAAATTTTATTGCTAGGCACAGTGGTAAATAAAGAGTACTATTTGGACATTTTACACCATTTGTGTGAAGCCATTCGTAGAAAACAGCCAGATTTATGGAAGAATAATTTATGAAAATTGCAGCCCAATAATGCTCCCGGTTGCACATTATTCCATTATTGCTTGTTAAGAATTTTGCCAGGCTAGGCAAAAGAAAACGCCACAAAGATGATACAGCACAATCATTTTACTGTAGAGATCACTACGCATCAAAAAATAGAAAATAGGTACATCTACTGGATGTGGTTTGCAACCTGACATGTAGAGGGAGTGACATGCATTCACTATCTCCCCATCCTCTCATGCTATCTTTGAACTACAAGGACAAAAAGTCTGTGTTTTGCTTATTCAATGTTAGTTCTACAACCTATATGTTATGTTACTCTCTCCTCTTGTCCAGTACTTCCTGGACTGTGCCTGAAGGTAGCAAACATGTATTCAAATTAATCAAACAAAAAAAGTCAAACGGTCAGCTGAACTAATTATTAAGCCATTCTCACATGACACTCCCAAAGAGAAAGCTGAAATTAAGAAATTGAGTGAAACTGTACCAGGTTAATTAACACACAGCAGTAATGGCTAAAAATCTAGTGAAGTTTGAGCCATAATCAAAGAACATTCCTCATGAACATTTTTACCCACCGTTATGCTTACGCCATCCTAACTTAATACCAATGGCGCACCATTTATTCAGATTTGTAGTTTTCAAAATAATCCCAACGAAACAAAACAATGCAAACAAAATTGTTAGAAAGTGATTTTTAATTGTTAATACCAATATTCACATAAGAAGTTCAGTATTCAGGTTTTAAATACAATAAGTTTCATCTTAACTAATTTTAAAGAAAGCATATAATGTGGATGTAATTTGGATTTGATTTGCAATCTTACATACAAAGGAAGAGTTTCTCATCCTACTGTCCTTTGTAACAATAATATTTTATGATCAAATAAAATGTTGAACAAGATTTAAAAATTTTACTACTTTTCTTACCTTCGGGTTCCCTCCAGGGTTCTATAGACAAAACTGTTGCAGAGATGATTATTTAGGTTTGAATGACAAAATAATTTTGTTGACCCAGTTTTATGATTTTAACAAACTATTTTTTTTTTTTTTTTATTAAACAAAATCATTATTTTCTCAAACTCCCTCACAACTCCTCACCTTCTATACATTTCTTGTTACAAACTATTACATCAGTGTCAGACCCAAGTTTATGAATTACAATTACAATTATAAATGAATAACTCTTACAAAACTACAACCGAATATTTAATATAGTTAACGACCCAGTACTTTTCTTTTTTGTGTCTCTCTCTCTCTCTCTCTCTCTCTCTCTCATTCGTTTACATTTATATTCTCATTTTTTCCCCATTTATTGAGATCTCATTATTATTTGAAACATCCCCAGGTATAAATTTGAATGTTGTTAAAGATTTGGAATTAAAATTTGATTATATGAGTACTCAGCCTGGTTGTAGACCTGGTCCAACTGTTAAGTCACTTATTTCACCATGCACTTCGAAAGTCAATTGAAAATAGTTTAAGTTTTTTCCTTTTACGTTAGCATTGCTTGTTCACTTGGCTATATTTTATGCCACGGTTTTATCACATTTGACTTTAATAATTATGTCGGCCGACGTAACTTACTCGCGAGTACTTGTTTTTGTTGACCGCGCGGTCTGAAGAATTTTTGCCCACTGGGTAATTGCTCGCACACTGGTTACCGGAACCGCGCGCTCATTTACTGATCCGCACGGCTCTATAGTTTCTCGTCAACTGGCTCAACGATGATTGCCGCTGTTGCCTCCTGATGAAACTGGCTTGTGTCAATTACGGGTTTTACTGTAATTCACAGACAGCACAAGTTGTAAATAGTTGCGTAATGCGTCTAGACAGGCTGGCTTCAGATACAAACACAGACGGGTGTTTCGCAATCATTGTATGCATCTTTGTTAAAGCAGAGGCTCCCCAAAGGTTGTACACTGTTTGAATTGAATCTGGTTGGAATTATTAAAATTCTTTATCACCCCATTCTGTCCCGTTACAATACCCCCCCCCCAATGAGAGGTTTTATGCCGAAGCATAAAAACTCTCATTGCATAAAACCTAAGAGGATCAGTGAGGATATAGCGCCGCGACCCCCCTTAAATCTTTACTCAAATCATGGGTTACTTACCCCCCTAGTCCGGTGGCTGTGGCTGCACCTATCCGACTTTACTGGACTTCCCTCTCGAGATCCCAACACCATATAGTCAGACAGGCACGTCACCACAGTATCACCTCACTCTGAAACATTCAATCAAAATATCAATAAATGGCCTTCCATTACTCCATATCCTCCACCGATTTGTTTCCTCTTAGTTGTACTGGTTAGTCGTTACGAAAGTACTTGTTTCGTTTTTATATACAGTTTACATGTTACACCACGATACATAAGCAAATAAACTTTTGTTTCACAAAACTTACACTCAGAATACATTACTAACCTCAGGTTTACATAAAACATTTCCCCTCTGAATTTGAATAACATTTACCAACATTATGACTTTAATTTCAATTTTCAATTTAAATCTTCCAATTGTTACATCATTATTTCATTTCTGCATTTCTATTCCACAGTCTAATCGTCCACCATTGATTATTCAATTCAGTTCTCAACTAGAATTTTACATTCATTATCCAAAATTCAACCTTTACAACATTACAAATTAATTAAATAATTTCAAATTAATTTAATTCCCCTTTTTTCTAATAATTTAAATTGACTACCTTAAATTAATTTAATTATATTGATTACCAAGATTTTTATCTTGTAAACATTTTTCATTAATTTCAAAAAACTCTGTAAATTGATTATATAAAATATATGTCCATATAACAACATAACCTTACTGTCTACTTACATCTAACAACTGTAAATCCCTACAATTAGATACGGTTAATTTTCTCCCCTAACAAGACACCATTCCCCCCCAAAATCACAAATTGATTACATATAATACAAGTAAATAATAATAACCTTACTACAGAATACATATTACATACACAAAAATACATTATTACCAACTTTTCACCTTTGAATTTAAATAAAATTTACAGACACTACTATTTTAATTTCAATTTTCAATTTAAATAAGCATTTTCTACTTTGCTTTTATATTCAGTATTTTAATCATCGCATTTTAATCAGTTACTATTTATTCTACACTTCAAATCAAAATAAATTTAAGTTCATTACCAAAATTCACCTTTTAACTCAATTTAATTCCAACTCCAATCAAAACAATTTAAGTTACTTGGTAGCAATTATTCATCAAAATAGAATATTATTGTTATCAACTCCATCATAACTGTAAACATTGATCATAAAAATACAGTGTATCAGCTGATGCTGATGCTGTCAATAACCTATCAGCTGATGCCCTCCCAGAATATCAACATAACCTTAACACAATACACTTAACACCAACGCAGATTTATTTACAATTTTTGTCATATCATGTTCTTATTTACCACACCTCATTATATAAATCAGCCAAGTAATTATACCATTAACTCAAATAATTAAATGTTCCTTAGCATTAAATGTCTAACCACCATCATCGAAAATTAATCTTATGTTATTACCACACAATTCATTTTTATTTAAATTCATTATATTACAGTTGTTAATATAATAACCATATACATTTGTTTTTTCCATTATACCATAATAATAATTCCCAGGGTCATCCCCCTTTATTATTTTATCCTATGCCACGTCTACATTAGTATTTTTAGTCCAGTCTCCGTTAGTGTTTTCTGTATCATTTAAATAGTTTACCATTTCATCACTAGTACATCATTTATTACTAGTACACTAATTCTTACAACAGGTAAGTGTTTATCATCATCAACCTCAATGTAATCGTCGTTTACTACTACACAAGGTAAGTCATCAATATCATCATTGTTATCATCATCAGTTACCTCAGTCTCATTACTAGGTAAGTTAATTTTATCACCTCCCTCTCTAGTTAAAATCTCCACTAACTCTTTATGACCTCTCATTAACTTAAACAACTCTATCACTCTATCTCTCTCTTCATGATCACTTTCCCAACCCAATTTCACATTCTCACTCCACACAGAAGGCAATACAAAAACATTACTTAAACACCATCTAGCCTTACCAGATACACCAAAATAACCTAGTGGACTATTTGCCGACACCTTTGTAACGGGGCAATTTTGAGGGATATATATTTTTATTCAATTTATAAATTATTTGGGACTGATTTGTTTGGACATCCTTTACGGTCACTCAGACATGCTTGTTGGACACCCTGTATTAAAATCCGTGCCAGTCAGAGCAAGGCACAGAACGATAACAATGGAATGTGACTGTAAGTGTGCGCCCGTGGGCCTCGACACCAAAGTCAATCAACAGAACGGAACAACGTGGTTCATTAGACCAGGCCACGTGAGCGGCTCAGCCAATCACCGCTCGAGCTGGCAGATGTAGCTTGAACCGACGCACTTGGTGGCGTCGGTCAGTCGGAAAACAACATCTATAAATGCCGGACGTGAGCCGTTTGTGCGTCCACCGACTGGACACAGTTTAATTTCGCCGGCATGTAAAAGTGGAAAAAACGGGCAGTCGACTTGTAACATCGGCTGCGGCGACAGAAAGTACATTAAAAGTGGGGTGAAGTGAGGACAATTCTAAATGATGTGAAATAACATTCGGATATGCACTCAAAGTGCCACGCGGTCGTGGACTATGCCACCGTATCATGTAAACGTATTCAATACAATATATTTTACGTTATATAAAAGGGGTAAAAGGTATGAATGTGAGAATGTGGCAAGCTGGGTTTGTCTTACTTAAATTAAGAGTTAGGATGGGAATAAGTAGTTAAATTAGAATAACAAGGGTTAAGGAAATGTTTTATTTTATTGCTGTTTTTTATTTTTTATTTGGTTTTCATATGTAAAAAATGAAAAAGTAATTTAGATAGAAGAAATTAAAAGTTTTGTCTTTATATAACCATGAGTTAGTTTAGTTATTTCGTCATTACCACTTCCTAGTATTCTGTGCTGAAAGATTCGTCTAACGATTCCGGGTTCTTCTGAATTATTATTGGGAGGTAGTCAGATTGCAAAATTGTCCCATTTTTTATTAAGGTAGAGTGTCAAGGTTTCGATGTATAGCCTAAAACATCGTGGCGACTCTGGGCTTCTGATTGAAATTTATACAAGGTAAGTAAGCGAAGACAATGTAGAAATTACAGAGGCATTTCGTTGCTGTGCACCTCCTACAAGGTTTTTGCGTACATCTTGAACCAAAGGCTGAGACCCCTAACAGAAAATATAATACGGGAATACCAAGCTGGATTCCGACCTCGAAGGTCTACAATCGACCAACTCTTCTCGATAAAACAGATACTAAGATGCGGATGGGAACGTGATATTGATGTGTACCAGATCTTTGTGGACTTCAGGCAAGCGTATGACTCTATTAATAGAGACAAACTCTACACCATAATGCATGAATTTGGAATACCAGGCAAGCTGGTAAGATTAACCCAGGTTACTATGCAGCAGACTGAAGCCCAAGTAAAGGTGGATAGCCAACTAACCGAACCCATAAATATTACACGGGGACTAAAGCAGGGAGATGGGTTGGCCCCAACACTATTTAATATTGCATTGGAATATGTAATTAGAGGCTTATCAATAAATAGCTCCAATCTGTTAACAAATAAAACTGTACAGATAGCCGCATATGCAGATGACATTAACATCATGTCAAGACGGATCACGGCAGCTAAAGAAATATTTATAGAGCTTAAAAACAAAGCCAAGGAGTTGGGCTAGCCATAAATATGGATAAAACAAAAATGCTTATCCAAACAAGAAGGGACCAGGTTCATAACATCGAGATAGAGGACACAATTGAGGTGGTGGACAATTTCACGTATCTCGGAGTGAATCTAGCAAAGACCGGATCAGAGGAGCCGGAGATCCAAAGACGGACCACCATGGCTAACAAGGCGTACTTCGCATTGCTGCAATCATTTAGGTCTGGGGATGTGCACAGGGAAACAAAAATGAAAATATATAGGACTGTCATCAGACCGGTGCTATGCTACGGGTGTGAGGCATGGGCAATCACACAGAAAACAGTCGACATAGTAGACACCTTTGAAAGGAAAATCCTCAGACGCATTATAGGCCCAATACAAGAAAATGGCTCATGGAGACTGAGATACAACAACGAACTGTATCAAATATATAAAGAGATACCAGTCTCAAAATTTATAAGAATTCAAAGATTGCGTTGGGCCGGACATGTTATGAGAATGGAGGGTGGCAGGAACCCTAAGAGGGCTTTGCTGGGTACATGGGAGGGAACGAGACCTAGAGGTAGACCGAGGAAGAGGTGGGAAGATGGCGTTGCAGAGGACGCGAGAGACATGGGGATAAGAAACTGGAGGAGGGTTGCAGTGGATAGAGTGGATTGGAGGCGGAGATTGGTGGAGGCCAGGGCCCGACTTGGGCTGTAGCGCCATAGGAGAGAGAGAAGTAAGCGAAGAAAAGATCGCAGGTAAGTTCCTGGCAGTTTTATTTTATTTATTTATTTCGATATATTTGTTTATCAACAATTGGCGACTCGCTGCCAGGATCCTGATGTAATTTTATACGAGGTAGACCTATTTTAAAGCACAGAAAATAGGATTTGGTAACGGCGTATTTGTAAAAAATTATCGTACATAATTACGTTAAATTAGGTTATGTTTGGGTAGCGCAATTGCTTGTGAAATTATTGTATTTACTTTTCCAGTTGGATAACGAGTTTATGGGTGGAATATTTGGTTTGTGTATGTATAATTATTGTTGTTGTATATAAAGGGTATGATATAAATACATTTTGAACATGACAGAGGAGTCGGGAGTCCAGTCAACTCCAACCTCAGTAAAATGTAACAAATTAGACAATGACATGATGAGTGTTTTACTAAATCAATTTGATAAAATGAACTGTAAATTTGACGCTAAATTTGATGTACAGTATAGTAAATTTGATGTTATAAATAGTCGTTTTGACGAAATAAATACACAAAATGCTAAGTTTGAAGTTAATATGAATAAACGCCTAAATGAGATGGATGAATGCTTTAATACAATTACAGAACAAATATTAGAATCAGTAAGTAGCAGTTGCGAGAAAAAGATTGATGAAATGAATAAAAATCTAAACAGAAAATTAAATCAGATACTGAATAAGAAATTAGATGACAATGTTATAGTTATGACAAATATTAATAATGACAAAATAGTGGAAGAGGTAGTGTTAGATAATAAAGTATTGAGTTGTGACGATAATGATGTTAATTGCAATTCTGAGAATATAGTGGAAGTAGTATGTGATAATGAAGTAGTAGAAACAAATGTTTGTCAGTTAGTGAGAGAGTGTGATGAAAGTTTAGATGGGCAAAGGGCAAATTTTCCCCAAGTTTATGATGAAACAGAGGTTTCACAGATGTTTAATGAGGACAGAGTTTCCTCCTGTAGTTGTATGGAAGACGAGGTGTCTTCAGATGGTCCCTGTATTTTTTGTGATTTACCTGGTAGAAGAGGTAATAAGTATTTTGTTGTGCCCTTTGCATGGAATGAGATAGTTCAGGGGGTAGTGACAGGTGTTATGATGATGAAAGATGTTTTGAGAGAGAGTTGTGTGCAGATAGGGAGATAATGATATACCAGGTTAAAGAGAAAATATAATGAGTTGAAAGAGAGGTTAGAAGTGGTGAAGATAAATGATATAAAATACTTGCATTATGAAATAGAGAGAGATGAATATTTTGATAAAACTGTTATAAATGATAAAATAACTTACCTGATGTTAACCAATAATACTGATGGAGACTGGACAAAAATAACTAATATTGACAAGGTTTATGAAATAATAAAAGGAAATAATCCTATAAATTATAATGGTACAATGAATGACATAGAGGTAATGGGGTATTATAATAATAATAATAATAATAATAATAATAATATATTGAGTGTGAGTAAGAATGAGAAGTGTTATAAAAAAATAAGACTGTTACACGATGATGGAGGTTGAATTAAAAAATCAGTGCATGGACATTCTAAATATTTTAATTTGTGGTTACGACCCTGCTGAATTAGGAAATGAAATGTGGTAAACTGAAAAATAAAGACAAAGATTTGTAAATAAATTTTAGTGAAATTAATTGTGCTTGTATTGTAACAAGTATGTAATATAAACAGTGTGTGTAGGTAGTAGAAATTGTTGTGATAATAATAATAATAATATTTTTGCAGACTGAATAAATACCGTAATGAGTTTATAATAAATAAATTGTAATTTATTTTGGAAGTAATGTAATTAAAAATGCTGTGTTTTCAATACTTGATGGAATAAAGCAATTTGAGATGTTTAAATATTTTTGATTGATTTAAAATTGTTATGTCATTGAATTTTGAAGATGAATTTAAATGATTTTATGAGACTTAAATTTGATAATAATTAATAAATAAATAAATGTTAAATTGTGTTTAGTTTATGGAATAACATGGTTGTTAAATTGTTTCAGAAGGTACCAGGAGTTATTGGTGTTTGGTGTTTACATTTGTTTGTCTATGATAGTGTTGAGTAATGTCCTGTAAGTATGAATTTTATATGTAATTTTGTGTATTTGTATTAACTGTATGTAGTATGTTAGGGATAAGAATTATAAAAATATGTACTTTATATAATTGTTGAATTGTATCTCTAGTAAGGTCATTCACCTTGCCAGGAAAATCAGCTGATTGCTGGAGTTATAAATGTAGTATGTCACTTATAAAAGATTTGCAAATTTTCAAGGTAACTAAATGTTTGAATATAATTAAATTTTGAATATAGTATTTTCAATGTGTTTAAGTGATTTGGAAATAAATGGTAAAATGAATTGAGATAGTTTGAATTTTCAAGAGTTAAAATGTAGAAGGTGGTAAATGTTAGAATTTGGGTGAGTAATATTTCGTTAGGACATTTAAATCAGTCCAAGTTAAGTTTAAAAGGGGAGTTGAACAAAGTAAGATTGTCATGAATAAATGTAATGTAGAATTTGAGAAGTAATAGTGACACAGTAGCTATGGGGAAAATATGTAGAGTAATGAGTGATATAAATGGAGATATTTTGTAAACGAAAGTGATGTAATGGGAGAGTAATTAGTTGATGGTGATTTTGTAAAGGGGGGTGGTGTGATAAGGAGTCCTCAACGAAAAGCATTGTGGCGGGAGGGGAACCGATTAGCGCCGGAAAGGGTTACCTAGGGGGAGTCCAGGAACCAACATAAGGGAATGAGCAGTGGGAAGGGAACACACATCCTGAGTACAAAGGGGTAGAGAGTATTTTTTTGTTATAAGGGTAGAATGATGTGAAATGAGTTTGAGTAGTAAGTTAGAGGTAGAGAATGGTTGGTAGATGTTTTGATAGATGGGTGTCATATTAGTTAAAGCTGTTAGTGAGTATTAGAGTCAGAAGGGGGTAAGACTATATGTAAATGCCCAGTTAGTAAATCAAATTATTATGAATAATTGAGTCACCCAAACTAATTGAGAATGAAAATATTAAAGAAAGAAAGTCATAGTCAAAATGTAAAAAATAATTGAAACAAGTGACAGATTTTAATAGAATTGGAGAATGATATAAAGCTATAAGGTGTGTAATTTTTGGTCGATTTAAATGTAAATTTGATTGTCTATTGTACGATAATAATAACCATGTTAATTTTAAATGTATTATTTTATTATGTTGTACTAAGGTAAAGAATTTTAAAGATGTTTCATGTATTTCATGATGTAGCTCTGTGTAACATATGTATGTCAAGGTCGTTGACTTGACCCAGAAAGATCAGCTGATGGTTGATGTTATAGACACAACCAGTTTCTAGTAATTGATTGATGCCATTTGGTAGTTTCATTGAATTAAAGGATTTTAAATGTTTCTGAATATTGAGAAAAGTATATTTTGATAAATTTAAATTTTTTGAAAAAAAAAACAAAAAAAAATTATTTTTTAAGCCTGCCATATAGGTGATGTTTGAGTTTCAAGTATATTATTGTTTATGTGTATTACTAGTGTTTTATTGAATTACATTGTTTAGTATATCTGTATAATCAAATGTTAGGATAAGTGAGTTCATTTTTTAATGAGATATTCAAATTTTCTGATTGTTATTAGTATTGAAGGGAATTAATGGATTCATGTAAAAGATTTTTTATTTTTTGAGGAAGTAATGAAGGTATAATAATTGGATTTTAAACTTAAATGAATTTTGAATGTAACAAAAAAATTTTATGAATTTTAGATAAGGGATTAGTTAGGATGTATTAATGAATATGTGTACGAGCCCAGTACTTGCTAAAGGCAGCCCAGTGTGCATGTAAGGGGGAATATATCGGTTGAGGAGTTGGCATGGTATGAGGCCAGGGTTTTGATTTTGGGGGTAGAATGTTAAAAGGTTAGGTGTGCTGTGGTGTGTCTGTTCGATTTTATGGTGTTGGGATCTCGGATAGAGAAGTCCAGTAATCTCGTTCAGGTGCAGCCATAGTCGCCGAGCTAGGGGGGTAGTTTACCCATGAAGCGTTAAGAATTAATGGGGGGTTGCTGGCACCATATCCTCTCCGATCTTCTTAGGGGTTTAGCAATGAGAGTTCTTCTGTTCCAGCAGAAGATCTCTCATTGGGGGGGGGGTATTGTAACGGGGCAATTTTGAGGGATATATATTTTTATTCAATTTATAAATTATTTGGGACTGATTTGTTTGGACATCCTTTACGGTCACTCAGACATGCTTGTTGGACACCCTGTATTAAAATCCGAGCCAGTCAGAGCAAGGCACAGAACGATAACAATGGAATGTGACTGTAAGTGTGCGCCCATGGGCCTCGACACCAAAGTCAATCAACAGAACGGAACAACGTGGTTCATTAGACCAGGCCACATGAGCGGCTCAGCCAATCACCGCTCGAGCTGGCGGATGTAGCTTGAACCAACGCGCTTGGTGGCATCGGTCAGTCGGAAAACAACATCTATAAATGCCGGACGCGAGCCGCTTGTGCGTCCACCGACTGGACACAGTTTAATTTCGCCGGCATGTAAAAGTGGAAAAAACGGGCAGTCGACTTGTAACATATGCTGCGGCGACGGAAAGTACATTAAAAGTGGGGTGAAGTGAGGACAATTCTAAATGATGTGAAATAACATTCGGATATGCACTCAAGGTGCCACGCGGTCGTGGACTATGCCACCGTATCATGTAAACGTATTCAATACAATATATTTTACGTTATATAAAAGGGGTAAAAGGTATGAATGTGAGAATGTGGCAAGCTGGGTTTGTCTTACTTAAATTAAGAGTTAGGATGGGAATAAGTAGTTAAATTAGAATAACAAGGGTTAAGGAAATGTTTTATTTTATTGCTGTTTTTTATTTTTTATTTGGTTTTCATATGTAAAAAATGAAAAAGTAATTTAGATAGAAGAAATTAAAAGTTTTGTCTTTATATAACCATGAGTTAGTTTAGTTATTTCGTCATTACCACTTCCTAGTATTCTGTGCTGAAAGATTCGTCTAACGATTCCGGGTTCTTCTGAATTATTATTGGGAGGTAGTCAGATTGCAAAATTGTCCCATTTTTTATTAAGGTAGAGTGTCAAGGATTCGATGTATAGCCTAAAACATAGTGGCGACTCTGGGCTTCTGATCGAAATTTATACAAGGTAAGTAAGCGAAGAAAAGATCGCAGGTAAGTTCCTGGCAGTTTTATTTTATTTATTTATTTTGATATATTTGTTTATCAACACCCTGTCACCCAAATATCCTGCTGAGAACATCTTATTCTCTAATAACACTTGTGAAGCTTCTTCTTCACATTTAACCCCAGAAAAATTTGCCCCCTGTTCACACTCTACATTTAACCTCTCTTCATACTCCCTTTCTAACTCAATAACACTCACTAACACTCCATAACTAACATTGAAACTATTTAATTTTCTTCACTTAGTAATATCTTACATTAGGGTTCTTCTGCAGGATCTTACAGACGAAAATCAACTGCAGACAAGGTTATCTGGGTTTAAGTGTGAAATAATTACGTTAACACATTTTATACTGTTTAAATCACATGCTTATTTTTATTTACTATCAAAACCTCACACCATTCTTTTACGTTCTATAAAAGGCTGTAATTCTTATCTCTATTAAGTTTTTTAAATACTATTATGAGTGATATCACTATTTGGATATTGAAACGAACCAGTATGTAACCTCTACATTACCCCCCCCACACACACTCTTTCTTTTACATTAAGATTCAAATAAACCCCATTCCCTTAGAGATCTCGTAATAAACAGGTGTAGATTTTACGGCTGTTCAAATTTTTTAATGAGAAGAAAATGATTAAATGAGTACTCAGCCTTGGTTGTAGACCTGATCCAATTTTGTAAGCACTTAATTTGTCCCGCACTCCGAAAGTCACTTGAAGTTAGTTAGAGTTATTGTGTCATTTGTATAGCGTTAATTGTTTGCTGGTTACTAGAACTATTTTTCACACATTTTAATACTTGTCGGCCGACTTTACTTTTGCTTGAGCGCTAATGGTTTTTATTAGCTGACTGCGCGGTCATGAGTTGCAGTTGAACTAACTTTTTTAACTGGCGTTAAGGCAGTAATTCATGAGGGTCAGTCTGGTCACGTGATCACCAGTCTGCGCTCCAATTGGTGCTTTTAAAAGGCGCTATAATCTGGACAGCGGGTTTGGCAACATCTTACCGCCTGGTGAAATCTATGACTTGGCGTCATTTGTTCCGTGATTCACTGCTGCTACAAAACGGTATGTCGTTACGCAATGTGTCTGGCCCGTCTGAGTCCAAAGACAAAACACAGGCGTACTGTTTGGTAATAACCCTGCATGTGGTTGATGAAAGCGAGGTTCCAAAAAGGTGAACGCTGGCTACATAAGGATTACAATCTTTAAAATATTACTTTGAACATACAATTCTGTACCGTTACAATACCCCCCCAATGAGAGGTTTTATGCCGAAGCATAAAAACTGTCATTGCCTAAAACCTAAGAGGATCAGTGAAGATAGGGCGCTGTAACCGCCCTTAGTTCTTTGCTAAAATCATGGGTACTTACCCCCCTAGTCCGGTGGCTGTGGCCGCACCCATCCGACCTTACTGGACTTCTCTGCTCGAGATACCAACACCATAAAATCAGATAGGCACCCGCCACAGTATCACCTGAATCTGTAACATTCAATTAAAATATCAATAAATGGCCTTCCATGATACCCTATCCTCAATTGATTCATTTCCTCTTAGCCGTACTAGTTCATTATTGGCAAAGTATTGGTTCTTTTTTTATACAAAATGCTGGTTTTTCATTTGGTTTGGTTGCCATACAATGGCAGCTGTTCTATATTCAAACACAATTACATAAACAGGATATGACATAATAACCATTACAAATGGACATCACCATTTTTTCCTTGAGTTATAAGCAAAACGTTACTAACTTATTCATTGTAAGTCAAAAATGAATTATTCCAACCTTTTCGATAATCCCTCTGTTACCTTACTTAATTCAACTTTGATTAAATTATCACAAAGATTTCGGTTTATCATCAACATTTTACCTTGATTTCCATCACTCTATAACTGGCCTTCATAAAATACAATGTCCACCTGGCCATATAAACTTACGGTATACTTACAGCTAAATCATATAAATTCCATACAAATTAAATAATGTTCAAAATACATTATTACCCCTCCAATATAACTCATTGATTATACAAAATAGCAATAAATCATAACAATCGTAACCATGAAGTACAGATTCTACACTCAAGAATAACTTATCCTTGACTCTAGCAAACTTTTTTTTTTTTTTACAACCCCCCTTCTAATCCCTTAACCCCTGATACCCGTTACATTTTACTGTGTTCTGCACTAGGCTTCTTGACCATCGCCGGCCTCATCCTAGCCGTAAACCACATCTCCCTCGTGGCCTGTAACTTGGTCACCCCCCATCCACACTCACTATTTCCCCCCCTAGACTGTAGCGCCCAGTTGCTTCCACAAGGACTGACGTGGAAAGGGTGGACATTTTTTTCTTTTATTCCACCCCCATCCTTGCTTCGGCGTTACAATAAAACTTCAGTAACATACTTACTAACAATGATTGATACGCCCCTAATGGACTACCACCCCTACATGGGTGAAAATAGCCCTGTTCCAAAAATTGGTAGATTCCCCTAAAAATAACCCCCCTACTAAATCTAACAAGCCACTGGGTTAACAAAACAAAAACAAGCCACAAGCCGGTTATAACAAGTAAAATTTATGATTTGTCACAATTAATTACTTTCATGGTCATGATCCGGTGAGGTCATGGCCGCACTTAGGTGGGGAATCTACAGTTAAACATAAAACATAGATTGACATTTATAAAGGTTTACATGAACAGTTGTATGCACATCTTATTTTACAAACACTATCTTAGCCCAAACATTTTTAATTATTTTTACCCAGAAATTTCCTTCAATTTTCATCAGTTTTTATTTAATTTATCCTTACAGTTAAAATTCAAATCAAAATAAAGTTAAACGCATCACTAACATTCACACTTTTAAGTTAATCCAAAGCCACCTCAAATTTAATTTAGTCTCTTCATATGTTCAAAACAATTTCAATTATTTTACTTACATTTTTCAAAATGATTCTAGTTGGTTTAATGTTTTGTTTCTCCTTAGTATTTCAATGAATTTTACAAGCATTACATCATTTGTTTCAAATCTCTCCTTAAATTCCTCCCTAATCACATTCTAAATACCATTTATCTCTACTCATAACATAACATAGCAGGTACCACAAAATAATAATTTAACCCTTAGGTTATATACCTTTTATTTTAAAATATTTTCACAAATTATTTTCTCTTTAATTACCCGTGAATAGGTTATATCTTATATGTACAGGATAATAGTCAATAGAGATGCGATTGAAAACGAACAGAACCCCTACATCAATAACTGTGAATAACTACCCTTTTGCAGCCCTCAGATCCTTAACTGCCCCCTTTTTCCAAGAATAAAACAAACCCCAACCACCAATCTACGACCCCATCTCCATAGGCCATTATCCAGTCAGACTATACGGAAATTTATTATTTCGATTTGTTACCTCAGCCACAAAACTTCTCCACTAACTACACTACCTACCTATTAAGGGATGAGTTTACAATCTGCAAATAACACGTTTTTTAATTTGAGGATTACCTTAATGTATTATAATTTAGAATTAAGGCAATCAAAGGTCCGTGGGGTGTGCCAATTTATGTACCTATTTTTATGTTTTTTTAAGGGGAGGGTTAGGAAAATTGGGATGATGAAAAGGGCAAGGATCATTGAAAGGTCAAGAGCTAGGACTAAAGGTAAGGACAAGGCTCCCTCTGAAAATAAGGATGAATGGAGAAAACCAAGGCTCGCGCGGGCAGGGGCGCGTCCCTGAAGTAGACGAACCCCACTGGGACTGTGGGGAACATCTACCCGCTACCCGTTACTGTTTTGTGTAAAATTCCTAGTTTTATAGTTATATGATTTATATACAATTACATGATTTATTGTATTATTTTATTTTAACCAATACTTTTTTAAATTGATGGCGTTATGGGTACCCACTATTTCCCCCGTCATTTGATTTCGTAAAACGTAGGCGTTATCCATTTTAATTTCAACTACTTCATACGGTCCTTCATATAACAAAAAGAATTCCTTAATCTCTTTATCCTGTGCACTTGATAAATCATGTCTTCTCACTAATACCAACTGACCTACCTCGTACTTAGTCCACTTGCCTTTAGCATCATGACGCCGTTTTCTTTTTTCTTCCTTGGTTAATAAATTTTCATTTGCTAGTTTTAATTTTACCTCCAAACCTCGGGTGTTGCTCTCCGGTGGATAGTCGAACAGCTGTTCCAGAATTCTAGGTGGGCGGGTCCCTTTGACCAGCTCGTAAGGTGTAAACCCAGTTGACTCATGAGTAGTACAATTCAACCATTCTTCAATTTTTTCCACATACATTGGCCATTCGCTGTGTTTGGCATGGCAATATGCCCGAAACATTCTCCCTAATTCTCGCATAACTCTTTCGGCCTGGTTCGACTGAGGATGGTATACCGCCATGTGTTTAGGTATGATGCCTTCCCAACCCAAAGTTTGTCGCCATATTCCACTAATAAATTGGGGTCCATGATCAGATAGTATTATTTTGGGTTTTCCGGTTTTAATTATATAATCCTGTGTTATTTTTTCACTTAATACTTTACTGGTTGCCCTTTTTACACTATATAATCTTACAAATTTCGTGAATGTATCTAATACCACAAAAATGTACATTACCCCCCCTTCCCTTTGGTAGAGGGCCAAACAAATCCACCGGAACTAAATCAAAGGCTTTTCGACTTTAATGCACCTCATTTCTCCCTCTAATCGATAATTAACTACTTTTGACTTTTGACATAAATCACACCCCCGGAGTAAAGTTCTAACCCCTCCATTCCATATTTTTAAATAAACATGATTCTTTCAATACATTTACACATTTCCTAGCACCGAAATGCCCATACCGAAAATGACAGTCCCATATTATCTTATCTACCAACCCTTCCGGTATAACTAGCCTCCAATCACGCTCTCCCCCCTCTACTTTCTTAAACAAACTCCCTTGATAGATCTGAAAATATCGGCTATACCCTAACTCATCTGAATCAGACTCTAAACTAGTTATTATTTTATTCAATTTAATATCTATCCTCTGCATGCTATTAATGTCTTTCAATTCCTCACCAAACAGTCTATCTTCCCTACTAAGTCTAAAGATTTCTATTTCTTTTAAGTCCCTCCCTGTTCTCATTCCCTCTGTATCTACCCTGGATAAAATGTCAGGTATCTTGTTTTCCACCCCTTTTATATACTCCCAAGTAAAATTATACTCTTGTAATGCTAACACCCACCTGGTTATTCTGCTGTGTGTCAACTTACAGGTGTTTAAAAAAGATAATGCCTTGTGGTCAGTCCGGATGATAGTAGAATTTCCCAACAGATAGGTTCTCGGTTGTTGTGTAGTTTCTTTCGGCAGCTAACAACGTCCGGCTGGCGAAAGCGATAGTGTGGTGTTCCTTGTTGTCGTTCTTCTGGTACAACTCCGCACCTAAAGCGATATTACTGGCGTCCGTCTGTAAACAAAATGTGCGTTCAAAGTTAGGGTGATTCATCATGATCATGTTCATAAAATAGTCCTTTACCTCATTAAACGCATCTCGTTCTTTTTCCCCCCATCTCCACTGCTTATTCTTTTGTAACGCTACACTCAACTTTGAAGTTATATGGCCATAATTTTTCTGAAAGTTTCTATAAAAATTGCATAACCCCAAAAAACTTTGCAATTGCTTATTATTTCTGGGTTCCGGAAATTTTAAAATTGAATCTACCTTCTCTGGGTTAGCTTTTATCCCTTCTGGTGTTATTATGAAACCTAGAAAATGTATTTCTTTCTGTAAGAAATTAGATTTCTCCCAGTTTACAGTCAACCCCCCCTTTATATAATTTGTCTAATACATATTCCAAGTATTTCTTTTATGAATTTGCTAACTGCTATAATTTTTATTGTTCGACTAAGCTTTCCGTTATCACTGACATCATCAGGTCTTAAACAACGGTCTTAGGTTGTTTAAGACCTGATAATGTCAGTGATGACGAAAAGCTTAGTCGAACAATAAAAATTATAGCAGTTAGCAAATTCATAAAAGAAATAGTAAGGATGGTTGCTAATTTAATCAATACGAAGAATAAAACATATTCTAAGTGTTCCACATGTTCTGAAAATGGGCGTGAGGCTATCAGTATATCATCTACATAAATGGTTAAAAAATCTAAATTCTGTGGCTGTAGGATTTCATATAGACATTTTATAAAGCTGGCCACACTGGTATTCAGCCCAAAAGGTAACCGTTTAAATTGGTAATTCTTCCCATTGAAAAGGAATGCGGTATATTTCTTACTTTCACATGCTAACGGGACTTGCCAGTACCCCGCAGTTAAATCTAGTGAGGTCATGCATTTGACTCCACTGAATTTTTGGAATATTTCATCTATTGCTTCGGGCGATTCCCGATCCGGAATAATTATTTGATTAATCCTGCGGGCGTCCAAACATAATCTGACTTGACCATCTTTTTTAATGACTACTACTAACGGATTGGAATATGGTGATACTGATCTCTCTATAATGTCCCCCTCTAACATTTTGTCTAATTCAACCTGAACCGCTCTTCTCTTTGAATATGGCACCGGATAGCTTCTTTGTACATATGGCGCATGCTCCCTCACCTCCCTCACTCATAACCTTTTGCCCTTCCTGGTTCCCCGGCAAACACTCCCCTAAATAACCCTCGACTACCCGCCACAACGCTTCACGTTGAGAACTCCCTATTGCGCCACCCTCACCACAAAATTTAACCGCTCTATCCGCCCATATTTTCTCCTCACTCTCATCACTCACTCTCTCTCTCTCTACATATATTCATACTAAACTCCGTGTCCCTATCTATGACCCTATTCGGTATAACCCTTGTACCCGAAATCTTCACCGTATCTAACACCCGCTCAAAATTAACTGTTATTTGTTTACCTCCATTATTTAATTCTAAGACTCTCCTTCTAAAATTGATTATCGCATTATTCCTGATCAGAAAATCATTACCCAATATTACTTCTAAGTTTAAGCCCCGTACAACTAAGAATGTATTTTCATAATCTTCCCCATTTATTACTATATTCAACTGGACTTGTGTTGTAACCCGTTTACTTGTAACACCCGTAATACCTACAATGGTTACCCCCGCTGTAACGTGACAAATTCTGAGGGATTTTTATTTTTATTAATTTTGGGGATCTATTAAAATATTCATAAATATAATTTCCAGCTGTGACCAGTCCACGTGTTGAATTAAAACATTGCGCTAACAAAGGAACAATACGCAGTATCAGTTGTGTAACCGTTGCGAAAGAATGTACCAGGGCGTCAATTCTAAGAACTTTACGTTTGTGTGCAACCCGCGCCCGTACTCACTACACAAGCATGTGCGCAGACGATGCTACTACAGTAAACTCAAAATGGCTATGAGACGAAAGTTTTATTCGCTTCATGGTACCAAAACGACGGATGTGAGTCTAAGACCAACCTTTTTTGTGACGTCAACCAGTGCTGACCAAATGTCATCCACGACAAACACACAAAAACTACGTGTGTTGAATGGGACACAACAGTGACAATTAAATAGCAGGCATTGTTTTCCACCTTGAGAGACGCAATCTAGTTGGTAGTGAGCGTAGAGACGCTCTCGCAGTTCGATTACCGACTGTGCCTGGCCAGGTACATGGTAATGTACCTGGCCATGGGGCTCTCCAAAAAATTAATAAGTTTCAAGTAAAAAGTGAGTTTTAGTGAACAATAATGTGACATTGGCATTAGTGCTCGACGAAAATACATCCAAATCTATTTCGGACACACGACTAAATTAAAATGAGTGGCCACGAGTTTGAGAGGACGCCTTGTGCCGGCAAGGGGTATCTGTATCAATTTCATTAATAATGGGGCGCATTTCTATTTAAAGGGGGTAAATATAGTGTGAATGAGAGAGAGAGCAGGCTGGGCGGCCTACATAAATATAAGATGTTTTATGTTAATCGGTATGTATACTTTAATATTATGGTCTTAATGATAAACAAGTAAATATTTTGTACCCTTGTTAAAACATAGAAAGAAATAATTAATTCTATTTATTTTGGTAGTATAATGTTGATAAAACTTTAAATGGAAAATATCTTAATTGATTGCACAACTACGCCACATGGCGAGGCGCATGTAGATATGTGGGTGTAATTGGGAGTAACAGCAATTTTAAGAAAATAAAACAAAAATTTCTTTCTTTTCACTGCATATGTTGTTAGAATAATTATTTCGTAACCTCACACTGTTTCTGACCTCGCTTATGAAAGAACCCTGGGACCCAAGGAATAGCGAAATAGTGGTAAGTACGAGATATGAAATATAATTATTAACAACCAATAAAAATAAATTAATATGTTTTTATACAAATGGCTGCCCGAACTAAGGACATTATATAAAATATTTATATAAAATAAGCCAGAAATCAGAAACAGAGTGGGTATCGAAAGAGTATATAAAACGTAAAAATTAGGTTATGTTGTGACTACATGCGGTAGAGTAAATAGTTCAATATTTTTTATATATAATAAGGTTGTGTAATATTTATTACACGGAAAAAATTTTGAAAGAAATATTTAAACAAATTTTTTTTAAAAAATGGCAGATAACGAGAATGTCAGCCTAACTGACAGTGCAAATGAAAGCCAGACAAGCATAACTGAGTCACAAATTATGAGTGGAGGAATTATTCACTCAACGCCAGTCCCGACTAACAGGGCTGAAGATAATGAAATAATGAAAATGATGCAAACACTTTTTAACGAACAGAAAAATGATTTTAATGAAGTAAAAAATGAGATCAGAAAACGGAATGATAATTTTGAGAAACAATTTGACGGGGGGAATAAAAGGTTAGACGAGAGATTAAGTCAGACAAGGAATAATAAGGTAAGTAGCGGTGACAATATGACGAAAAATAAGGATAACACGGTGAGTAATAATGATGATTTAAATAATGAGTTTACAAGTGATAACAATGGTAATAGAAGTAAGATATGGTGTTAGAAAATGATTGTGTAGATGTTGATAATGATAACGAAATTGTAGAGAGAGTAGAAATTGATAATGAGATGTTTGTGTGTGATGAATCAGAGAGAGAGAGAGTAGAAAGGATGTACAGGTAGAGTGGATGCAGGTGGTAGATTTTTCCCGTAATGTTGTAGTAGGGGGTGAAGAAATGGATTCACGTGAGTATGTGAAAGACGATATGTCTGCAAATAAATTTCCCTGGGGTTTTTGTGCACTTCATAGGTGGTGCTGTAATGATGAGTCAGTGTCCCCTGCATATTTTGAGAGAGAGAATGTAGCTTGGCGTGATGGTGAGAAATGTTTTGAGAGAGAGAGAAAGAGAGAAATAGAGATATTTAAAGTAAAGAGAAATTATGAAGAATTTGTAGAAAGGTTAGGCGGAGAGAGAAGTAATAATAATAATAAGTACTTACCGTATAGTAAAGCTGAGATAGCAGTAGATGAGGTCAAAGAGGATAATATAACTTACCTAAGGTTAACAGATAATACTAACGGAGACTGGACAAAATTGACCAATATTGAACAGGTATATGAACCAATAAAAGGGATAATGAATGACATAGAAGTAAGGGATTATTATAATAATAATAATAATAATAATAATAAATTTGATGTAAATAGAAATGATTTATGCTACAAATATGTTAGACTATTATTCGACGATGGAGGGTGATTGTTTATTGTTTATGAACATTTAATTATATGAATAGTGTGGTTTTGAAATGGATTGTCATATGAAACGATTTGTGGTTAATGATAACAAATAATAAGTTGGACTGTATATTCTTTTATGTGTTGATGTCATTATGTTAAATGTATTTGTGTACTACATTATGGTGTACTATGTGTTATGTAAACAATGTGTATATGTAGGAGAAACTGATAACATTAATTATAAAATTAAATTAAATTTGCAATTAACCAGTATAAATTAATAATAATTATAAAAGTTGACAGACTAAATAAGCTATGAAAGTAATTGTAAACTTTTAAATACTTGAATTAAATAATTGAAAAATTAATTACTTAATTAAGGTTGTACAAAAGAAAGTTTGATAATGAAGTTAAATGATTTTATGAAATTAAGATTCTATAATGATTAGTAGATGATTAAACAGATAGTAGGTTCAAATTGAGGTATATTATTATAGGGGAGAAGTGATGAATTTTCTAGTGTTATATCAAGGTGAAATGTTGTAAAAAGGGTTTGGGTGATAATGAAATAAGGCAGGTGAGTTAAGCAGGATTAAAGTTAATGGGAGTTAGAGAGAATAAGAATTTTGAAATACAGGTAAAACACAAAAAATAGTGTTAGATATTTAGGGACACAGTTGTTAGCGATTATATGTAGAGATGAGGAATGTGAATGGTAAATATACTTGTTGACGATGATATTTTGTAGTAAGGATGAGGTGGTAAGGATAAGGATCAGCGTGCGGCGTGGCGAGAGACCAGCGTGCGGCGTTGTGGCAAGTGATAGAGTAGTTTAAGGGAGTGTTTGCCGATATTTTGGAGGGGCAAAGGGTTAGGTATGTATATAGCCAGGTTGGGAACACACATCCTAGTACAAAGATGAGCGGTGCCAGAGGTAAGTGGAATTAGTGAAGGTGTTGATAATTGAGAGATTGGTGTCATAATTTGTTAATAGTGGTTGTTAGTAGGAAGAAAGGGAGTAAGATTATAAATGTCTATTCAATTGAAAGCATAGTGAATACAGGTGTCACCCAGACTAATCAATGATTAAAATGTGAAGAGTTAAGTAGAAAATTCATAGTAGAAAGGTAATCAGAGATGAAATATAATGTAAAATGAAGGTTAATAATAAATTTGAATTTTATAGAATTAAATGATAAATAATTGATGGTGAATTAATAAAAGTTCAATTGAAATTAAAATGTAATGTTTATAATTTTATAAAGATGTAGGGTGTGTGGATTTTGACCAAAGTTAAATGTGATCTGGTTATTTTAATGTAATAATTGCAATGTTAATTATGAATGTATTATGTTTATTATGTGTTAGTTAAAGTTGTTAGTGATATTAGAGTCAAAGAGGTAAAGATTATATATGTGTAAAGGTCAAGTGGCAAATCAAGTCATTATGAGTAATTAAATCACCCAAAGTAATGGAGAATGCGATTATTAAAGAAAAGAGATTCATAGTAAAAATGTAAAATTTTAATTGAAACAAGTGACAAGTTTAGTAGAATTTGAAAAGGTAAAGTTGTAAAATGTTTATTTTGAGTAATTTAAATATCAATTTGATTGTTAATTATAATAATATTTTGTTATTTTAAATGTTTTATTTTATTGTGTTTTTGTCTTTAAAGATAGAATTTTAAAGGTGTTCAATGTACTTTCTGATGTAACTTGTGTATAGCTTATGTAGGTCAAGGTCCTTGACTTGACCCAGTTTGATCAGCTGATGGGTGATGTTCCATACTAGACCAGTTTTGGCAATGCAGTGATGCCAATTTTGCTTTTTAATTAATTTGAATAATTTTAAATAATTTCAATATTGAGAAACAATATATTTTAATAAATTTAAATTTTTTGAATTTAAAATTTTTTTTGAAAAAAAAAAGAAAATTTTTTAGATTTTGTGCCTGCCAGCTAATTGATGTTTTTGAATTCTGATTATGTTGTTGTTTGTGTGTATTAATAGTGTTTTGGTATTGAATTGTATTGTTAGGGTATATGTATAATCACATTTTAGGATAATTTGTTTTCTAATTGTCAATAATTTTGATAGGAGGTAGTTATGAGAGTGTGTACAAGCCCAGTAACTGCTAAAGGCAGCCCAGTGTGCATGGTAAGGGGGAACATATCGGTTGAGGATCTGGCATGATATAAGCCAGGAATTTGGATTTTTTGGGGAGGCATGTTGGAAGGTGAGGTGCGCTGTGGTGCGTATCTGTTCGATTTTATGGTGTTGGGATCTCGTACAGGGAAGTCCAGTGATGTCGTTCAGATGCGGCCATAGTCGCCGAGCCAGGGGGGTTGTTTACCCATGTAACGTATCAAAATGTGGGTGTTTTTATTTTTTACAGTATGGGGTATTTATATTTTTTATTTATTTCATTTTGGGCGGGCTTTTCTAAAAATTATGGTGAAAGTTTTATAGTACGACAAATATTCATTCCATTATAACAGAACATGTGTTGAAAAACAGTGGTGTAACAAAGCATAGACGCAATTTGCTGTTGAGTAATGCAGCCAGGAATCCGCGCCACCTTAAAAATTCTAAGAACTTTGTATATGTATGTCGGCGCCCATACGTAACATAGCCGGGCGGAGCGCTGAAGTGACGCCGTAAAAAACTCAAAATGGCTAAAAGCAAGAAACTATACGAGCACATGGTCGTGGAACAGCAGGAAATAATGTCTTAAGTCCGGCCCCTTTTGTGACGTTGGTCAGTGCCTAGCTGAGATCGTTCGCTACTTTATTTTACAAGACTACATACTTAGAATAGGACTAAGCTACGGCGACGAATATCAAGGCAGTGATTTCCGCACCAAGTATGAGATCACAACAGTAATACCTGTTACGTTATCATTCCCAGTTCGTCACTGACTGTGTCGGCGCCGACACGAGAGCTAAATATGCTCATCTAAATTTCATCAGTATTTGATATAAAAGTGAAGTAATCATTTTTTAAAACTAGTGACAGGATGGAAGAAGAGTTGCAGAACATTAACATCTAAATTCGTGATTCAGTTTTGTTCTTTTTCGAGAAGTTTACGACCTACCGCGGTGTGGCCACGAGGTCATGGAAGAACGCGTTGCCGGCAGTGACCTTATATCATGCATTCAATCGGGTAATTGGGGTAATGGGGTCTTATAATGGAATGTGAGTAGTGAGTGAGCAATGCTGGGCTGTTAGTGTGTAAATTCAGTTGTATAATTATAAATGATACAAGGTAAGCTATAGTTCGTAAGTTCTATTATGCAAGAGTTGCACAACTTCTGAAACATGTATTTAAGGAATCTTCCTAATTTTACAACAGTTCAAAAGTAAAAGATTAAATAGTAATTCTCTTCAAAAACGAGTTGTGTCAGTGATTTGCTTAACCCATGAAACACATGTTTGTATCTAGCGTTCATACGAAAGAATCCTGGCCCAAAACAAAACGAACTTTCAAGGTAGGTGGAAGTTAATATATAAATATATTTATAATTATAATAAAGAGTAAGTAAAGTCACAATGGCTTCCGTTAACAGGGACAGTTTTTATTAATTATAAAAATAAATAAGTAAAAACCGTACCCACAGAATACATACAAACATGTTTTTGGGGTTAGCGGAATAAAACAAAAGTGCGTTATTAACGCAGAATTGGTTATATAATACATTGTATTGATTATATTATATTTACACAAGTATCAAGTATAAAATAAGAAATGGCAGATAACAGTGAATTATCTGACAGTCAGACCGAGAGTCAGGTAAATGCTGACTCCGATATTCAAACAGAATTAACGCCAATAAATGAGTATAATGTAGAACCATCTGTTCTTGATACACCGGGAGCGATATCAACTCCCGTAACAAGTAAAGCGAAAGGGTTGTTGGTGGACGATCTATTTAATTTCATGAGAACCATGTCTAGTGACATGAGAACTATGTCTAATGATATTAACGTAAAATCTGACGTGCAAAATAGTAATTTTAATATAAAATGCGAACAGCAGACTATTCAAAACGAGATTAATTTTAAAGAAATTAAAGACCAGAATGTTCAATTGCAGCAGAATATAAATGTAAAATTTGATGAGTTGATAAATAATATACAAGACAAGAATGTATGTCTTGAAAATGCCGATGAAATGACAAGAAATAGTTTGAATAAAGTAGAACAGAGTAAGAATAATACAAAGGAAAGTTGTAATGGCAATGTTGTATTGGGTAAAGAATTAATAAATAATAATGATGTTGTTGAAAATAATGAGAGTAATAATGTAATATCTGAGAGTACTGAGGAGTTTGTAGAATGTGATGAGATGTTAATGTGTGTTAATGAGTTAGAGAAAGAGTGGAAGGAGAGTTATATTATAGGTATGAAACAGAGGGTAAATTGTTTACGAGGTAGAATGGGGGGTGAAGGAAGACCTTCACATATATATTGTGTAGACAAGTGTGCTACAAATAATTGTTTTTTGAAGTTTTTTGTTTTTCCTGGAGAAGTCAGGAAAGGTTTAATTGAATTTGTACCCTCTGTCGGTAATACTTTTGAGAGTGTGATTTGGGGTTATGATGAGAGAGAGTTAAACAGAGAAGTGTATGTGGAGAAAGTAACAGAATTATATAATTTAAATAGAAAGTATGTTGAATGGAAAGAAAGTTTAGAAATATATGTGAGTAACAGTGATTATAATGATCTGGTAAAAATAATTAACCCGATAGTGAATGAATTTATTGACGGAGACCTAACAAAAATACCTAATGTAGACCGGTTTAATGAGTATTTGAATAAGTTGAATGAATTTAGTTTGTATGGTTACAACACACAAAACAGTCATTTGTGTGGTGATAAAATTGAACGATGTTATGTAGAACCAAGGTTAATTTGGGACGATGGAGGGTAAAATATTAAAACAATAAAAGACAGTATAAACATTGTGTTTAATGGTTTTTGACATGGCAGAATGGGACAATGAAGTGCGGAAAAAACTGAACAGTTAATAACAAGAGTTTGTAAATAAAAATAATGTAAATTTATTTGAGTGCATTGTGGAATGTTAAGTAAATACTGTGTGTACGTAAGATGATTGTTGTAATAATAATATTGAAATATTTGCAAGTTAAATAAATATCAGAATTTTGAAAACAGTAATTGATTAATGGTAATTGTTTCGATAACTATATAATTTATATTTTCAGTAATTAATTAAATTAAAACAATTTGGTACATGTTGAATACTTTGATTGATTATTTGAATATTAATTAATTAAATTTTTTTAATGAATTTAATTTTTTTTACGAGATGGAATTTGGATAATAGATGATAAATTATTTGATGTAAACTAATAATTTTTGTGAAATGTTTCAGAGAGGAGGGGAAAGTAATGTGGTATGGTGAGTGTGTTTTGGGTATATCATGTTGAGTGGAATGTAAGTATGGAACTTTTACAATATGAATCATGTATAACAAAAATGTTTACAGGTAACTAAGATTCTAATTCAATAGTGAGATTATTGGAAATAATTGTGTTCAATAAAAATGATAATTAACAAATTTTAAATAATAACTGAAAGATAATGGAAAACAAATCTTGATAATAAATTTTGAAAATTTTAAAGAAGATAATTGTTGAAAATTATGAATGATGTAAATGAGTTAAAGGATTAGTGATGAATGAAGGTCTCATACTATAATGTTGTATATTTGATTTCTTAATTAGTTATTAAGTTGCTATTGCGGGGGTGGCCTGTGCCCCCGTAGATAGCGAAATGGGTTGGGGGTAACAGGGAGTGTTACCCCCATCGGAGGCGAAAATGGCGAAAATGTGCGGCACACCTTTTTTTCGTGTAAATTAAAATTTACACTCTGCTAAACGACCGTGTCGCACATACTAGTGATGATTGTAACAGGCAGTCAAATTGAAGTTAGATTTCCCTGACTTTTCGGGCGATTACTGCCTTACCAGCACTAATCGTGGTTTTGGCTAGCGGTCAGCTATGGCCATATCAAGTCCCTTGACCATAGCTGACTTGAAATTGGTATATATTAGAAATTCAATGGGGGGAGACAATTAGGGGAAATCTCCCGGAACTATGAAACAGCGGCTGCCACTCTGCCCGCTTGGGGGTAGCAAAGACAGGTGGTAGACCCGCATTAAGGGCGAGTAATTATATAACAAGAATATGTTGATATTCGATAATTTCAAATGTAATAGCGGAAGCAAAGACACGGAGAGGTAAAACTGCTCCAAAATATGCCGTCTTTGCCGAAGCGCAAGGGCGATACAGTCCTCCATAACTTGAAATAGTGTGTGTGGATCAGGGGGTGGCTCAGATGAGCCACGAATTTAAATTTTATGACATAAAAAGTTTTTGATAATTCAAGTTTGATCCAATAAAACTGTTTGTGCTCTGTTAAATAACTAGCTGCTCAGACACTCAATATAAGGTGTTCATTACATGCTTTTAAATGTATTATTTTATTGTTTTACGTTAGATATAGGTGTTGATAAAGTATGTGTTTTCATTATATGTGTATACTTTAACTAAGCCAATAATTAAACGTCTGGCAGGCGGGTAACACAAAATGATCAGAATCAGAAAAAGGGGAAACAATGAGGTGAGAAGTGAGAAATAAAAAGACATATATTTCATGTAATTTGTTCAAATTTGAGATGTGTTTTCATTGTGTTAGGAGATCAGCTGATCAGCAATAAAACGTCACTGGTATAATGGTTTGTAAATGTTCTAAGTAATTAAGGTTCAATGTAATGTTTTAATGTATTACAGATGTTTTAAAGTAATGATAAAAATAATTTGATAAAATGAGAAAGAAAGTAATAATTTATGCAAGTTAACAGGAAATATGTTTTGGGTGATAAATATTTTGTGGGACATATAGATCTGTCCAAGTTGAAGTTGAAGTTAGAGTTGAAGTAAAGATCGAAATATTGTTTTGCAGATAATGTAATGTTGTTTTGATGTTAGTAAAAGTTGTTAGTAGTAGAGTCAAAGTAGAAAGTTGATATATGTATACAGAGTAAGCAGTAAATTAAATGAGAATAAATGTTTCAATCACCCAAAGCAATATAGAATCCGATGGCTAAAAAAAAAAAGAGATTTATAATAGATATAAAATTTTCATTTTTTAAACCAGTGACAGAATTTTGATAAAATTTGAAAATAAGGTACAAGTAAGAATTGTTTATTTTAAATAATTTAAATGTCAATTTGATGATTATTTATATTAATATTTTGTTTATTTTAAATGTTTTATTTTGTTGTTTTGTGTTTCACATTAGATTATTACAGATGTTGTATGTATTTTCAGAAAGTATACATAACATATGTAGGTCAAGGGTCTTGGACTTGACCTAGGTTCGATCAGCTGATGAGGTCATACACATAATAAGCTTGTGTAGTTGGAAGTCAATTTAATTTGTTATTTGAATCAATTCAAACAAATTTTAAACAAATTATATATAAAGGAAACATTTAAATAAAATTAAAATTTTTCTTTGAATTTTAAAATTTTTTTGGGGGAAAATAAATTTTTGAAAAAAAAAAAAAAAAAAAAAAGAATCTGGATTGTTCGCCTGCCAGTTAATGAATATTTTTGAGTAATGATTATTTTATTATTTGTGTGTTAACCATGTTTATTTTATTGATTTATTTTGTATTGCATTGTATTGTTAGACTATAAGTGGTTCACATGTTTAGAGTAAGGATATGTTTTGATTAGGAGAAAGGTCTAAATTAAGCCATTCTAAAGAAAACTAAACAAAACATAAAAACAAGGAAGAGAATTTTTTAATAAAGTATATTATTTTGAATTTTGAATTTTTTTAAATTTTTTATAAATTTTAAAGAGTTTGTCAAGGTGTAATATGTAATGTGAGTGTGTGTGAGCCCAGTATCTGCTAAAGGCAGCCCAGCTTGCATAAAAGGGGAAACATATCGGTGGAGGATCTGGCATAATTTAAGCCAGGGAGTGAGGATTTTGGGGGGTGAGGTGAGGTGCGCTGTGGTACGAATCTGTTCGATTTCTCGGTGTTGGGATCTCTTACGGAGAAGTCCAGTGATCTCGTTCAGATGAGTCCATGGTCGCTGAGCCAGGGGGGTCATGTACCCATACGGATTAAGAACAAGAGGGGGTTGTTGGCACCAGTTCCTCACCGGTCCTCTTCGGGGTTTATCGATGAGATTTCTTCTGTTATGGACAGCAGAATTCTCATCGAGGGGGTATTGTAACATATCAAAATGTGGGGTTTTTATTTTTTACAGTATGGGGTATTTATATTTTTTATTTATTTCATTTTGGGCGGGCTTTTCTAAAAATTATGGTGAAAGTTTTATAGTACAACAAATATTTATTCCATTATAACAGAACACGTGTTGAAAAACAGTGGTGTAACAAAGCATAGACGCAATTTGCTGTTGAGTAATGCAGCCAGGAATCCGCGCCACCTTAAAAATTCTAAGAACTTTGTATATGTATGTCGGCGCCCGTACGTAACATAGCCGGGCGGAGCGCTGAAGTGACGCCGTAAAAAACTCAAAATGGCTAAAAGCAAGAAACTATACGAGCACATGGTCGTGGAACAGCAGGAAATAATGTCTTAAGTCCGGCCCCTTTTGTGACGTTGGTCAGTACCTAACTGAGATCGTTCGCTACTTTATTTTACAAGACTACATACTTAGACTAGGACTAAGCTACGGCGACGAATATCAAGGCAGTGATTTCCGCACCAAGTATGAGATCACAACAGTAATACCTGTTACGTTATCATTCCCAGTTCGTCACTGACTGTGTCGGCGCCAACACGAGAGCTAAATATGCTCATCTAAATTTCATCAGTATTTGATATAAAAGTGAAGTAATCATTTTTTAAAACTAGTGACAGGATGGAAGAAGAGTTGCAGAACATTAACATCTAAATTCGTGATTCAGTTTTGTTCTTTTTCGAGACGTTTACGACCTACCGCGGTGTGGCCACGAGGTCACGGAAGAACGCGTTGCCGGCAGTGACCTTATATCATGCATTCAATCGGGTAATTGGGGTAATGGGGTCTTCTAATGGAATGTGAGTAGTGAGTGAGCAATGCTGGGCTGTTAGTGTGTAAATTCAGTTGTATAATTATAAATGATACAAGGTAAGCTATAGTTCGTAAGTTCTATTATGCAAGAGTTGCACAACTTCTGAAACATGTATTTAAGGAATCTTCCTAATTTTACAACAGTTCAAAAGTAAAAGATTAAATAGTAATTCTCTTCAAAAACGAGTTGTGTCAGTGATTTGCTTAACCCATGAAACACATGTTTGTATCTAGCGTTCGTACGAAAGAATCCTGGCCCAAAACAAAACGAACTTTCAAGGTAGGTGGAAGTTAATATATAAATATATTTATAATTATAATAAAGAGTAAGTAACGTCTCACCCATGAAGTATAAGAGCTAAAGGGGGTTGTTGGCACCATATCCTCACCGGTCCTCTTAGGGGTTTTAGCAATGAGATTTCTTCTGTTTCGGCAGAAGATAACTCATTGGGGGGGTATTGTAACGTGACAAATTCTGAGGGATTTTTATTTTTATTAATTTTGGGGATCTATTAAAATATTCATAAATATAATTTCCAGCTGTGACCAGTCCACGTGTTGAATTAAAACATTGCGCTAACAAAGGAACAATACGCAGTATCAGTTGTGTAACCGTTGCGAAAGAATGTACCAGGGCGTCAATTCTAAGAACTTTACGTTTGTGTGCAACCCGCGCCCGTACTCACTACACTAGCATGTGCGCAGACGACGCTACTGCAGTAAACTCAAAATGGCTATGAGACGAAAGTTTTATTCGCTTCATGGTACCAAAACGACGGATGTGAGTCTAAGACCAACCTTTTTTGTGATGTCAACCAGTGCTGACCAAATGTCATCCACGACAAACACACAAAACTACGTGTGTTGAATGGGACACAACAGTGACAATTAAATAGCAGGCATTGTTTTCCACCTTGAGAGACGCAATCTAGTTGGTAGTGAGCGTAGAGACGCTCTCGCAGTTCGATTACCGACTGTGCCTGGCCAGGTACTAGCCCCATGGGGCTCTCCAAAAAATTAATGAGTTTCAAGTAAAAAGTGAGTTTTAGTGAACAATAATGTGACATTGGCATTATTAGTGCTCGACGAAAATACATCCAAATCTATTTCGGACACATGACTAAATTAAAATGAGTGGCCACGAGTCTGAGAGGACGCCTCGTGTCGGCAAGGGGTATCTGTATCAATTTCATTAATAATGGGGCACATTTATATTTAAAGGGGGTAAATATAGTGTGAATGAGAGAGAGAGCAGGCTGGGCAGCCTACATAAATATAAGATGTTTTATGTTAATTGGTATGTATACTTTAATATTATGGTCTTAATGATAAACAAGTAAACATTTTGTACCCTTGTTAAAACATAGAAAGAAATAATTAATTCTATTTATTTTGGTAGTAACATGTTGATAAAACTTTAAATGGAAAATACACAACTAATTGATTGCACAACTACGCCACATGGCGAGGCGCATGTAGATATGTGGGTGTAATTGGGAGTAACAGCAATTTTAATTTTGTTTTTATATAGTATCCAAGTCACTTTTTCACAATAATTTATTACCTTTTATCCGTCAGTGACTTCGTTCTAGCGTTTTTTATCTAGACGCGTTTCGTGACATGTGTCACATCTTCAGTAGTCCTCGTCAAAAGTTAAAATTCACATAAACACATAAAAACACATTTGCACATATTTACAAAATTACAATGACGACACACACATAACACGATGTAACTACGGCTTCGCTGGACCGGTCTGACTGTGCGTGCAGTTGCCGAGCCACTCACGTCATTGTAATTTTGTAAATATGTGCAAATGTGTTTTTATGTGTTTATGTGAATTGTAACTTTTGACGAGGAGTACTGAAGATGTGACGCATGTCACGAAATGCGTCTAGATAAAAAACGCTAGAACGAAGTCACTGACGGATAAAAGGTAATAAATTATAGCAATTTTAAGAAAATAAAACAAACATTTCTTTCTTTTCACTGCATATGTTGTTAGAATAATTATTTCGTAACCTCACACTGTTTCTGACCTCGCTTATGAAAGAACCCTGGGACCCAAGGAATAGCGAAATAGTGGTAAGTACGAGATATGAAATATAATTATTAACAACCAATAAAAATAAATTAATATGTTTTTATACACCGCAACTGACAAAGATGGAATATTTTTATTAGTTTCTCTTAACTTATTTAATACGTGTTCTGCTATTACTGATACTTCGCTGCCTGTGTCTATTAGTGTCGTAACTGTCTTACCTTCAATTTCCAGCTTTACCTCCGTCAACCAAGCTTCCGGTCTCATCGTTCCCATCTCCTCTTCTTCCATTAATTCGGTCGCCATATCTGTGTGAATTGTGTGATTCCTGTATCTATCTCCATGGACCCCGCAGTTATCTATCGACAATGGCCGGGCCTGCTCATCCATTGTCCTCTTCAGTTTTCCGTCCGCTCAGCCGTACCTCTGGTTGTGTACCTCCTTCCCGCTTGCTGATTTTCTGCTCGCTCTTCGCTGGTTCTCTGATGTGTGTTGGTATCTCTCTGCTGCGTACGTGGCTGATGACCGGGCCTTGCCTTCCTACATCTATAACAAAAATTACGGTCAGCATAATTCTCCCCGGAACACCCATCACATTTCCACATCGGATATCGTCGCTCGGTTCTCGACCATTGTACGTAGTTCCCACGTTTTGTCCTCCTCTTGGTGTGTAACTCCCTCCACTGCTCACATTGGGTTGTTGTGGATGTCTGCTGGCTTCCTGGACCCTAATATTCTGAAAAACATCCAATACTTTTTCTAATTCATTGATATCACTCACCTCTCTCGTCATCAACGTGATATGGACCTCTCTCGGTTAGTGTTTGCTGACATGGCGTACAAACGACTGGAATGGCAACGGTGGCTCTAAGTATTTTGCTTTGTTAAAAAGTCTCATTGTGTGTACTGTAATATTACTATTATTTCTCCCAAAATTCCCAGTTCCCATTATCTGGCTGCGCAATATCTCCTGCTCCTCTTCTGACCAATATTTATTATGAAATGCTGTTTCAAAATTTTCATATCTCTCCCATTCATTTCTATGTATTTCCGCCCATATCTCAGAATTACCCTTAAAACATTTTAAAATTTTTATAAGTTTTACTTCCCAACTACTACCGTTAAACCGATTAAACTCCCGTACTCTATTTAAAAACTGCATTGGATGCACTCTATGATTCTCACTACAAAAAATTTCAAGTTCAATTTCATTATTTACATCTCGTGTGATTACTACTTGTTCGGTAATATTGTTTAACTCTTGGTTTATTGCTAAACTCAACTCATCCTTAACACTACTAATGCTCTGTTCAACTGAACACAAATTTTTATCATTAATACATTCGGATTGAATGCTATTTTTGGTTATTACATTAACTGATTCATTTAACGCCTGTATTTCTGTTTTACAGGTATTTTCAATTTCACTGATTTTTAATGTCTGTATTATTTTTATGCTCATCAATATTTTGATTCATTCTTTCAATTTTAACCACTACACTATTAAACTTATATTCAGTTTCAGTATTACATTTATTTATTTTAGATTCTATTTTGTAGCGGGTCATTTTTGGGTGTTTTTATTTTTAACCGTTTGGGGCATATATTTATATTTTTACTTATTTCGTTTTCGGGCGGACTGGTATAATAAATTTGAAAAAACTGTAATTGTATTGTGCAACGTTATTTAACAAGCAACAGCACGAGGTTGAGAAACAGCGTTTGGAACAAAAGCGACGCGCAATTTCAGTGGTGTAACACGGCTGAAGAATTTACCTCCACCAAAATTCTAAGAACTCTGTGCATGTGTTTTGACGCCCGCATGCAACTCAGCCGGGCGGGGATCGGCACTGACGCCGTGAGTGACAACGCAGTTGAGACCAACATGGCGCTGGGACGAGAAGTTATTAGTTCTAAGTGACCGGCTACCGGAAAACAGCGTCAAACTCCGCCTACTGTGAGCGGCATCAGCAGAGCAGATGCCCATATCGGCCTCTGGACACACACATATGCCAGTTATAATCCAGACATAAAATGGTTACACGACAGCAGAGGAACAAGGAGCGACGACGAAAACATCGTGGCATTGAAGAACAACTTCCATGCAGGAACAGGTAGATGTACCTGTTACGTCCACAACCACACAGTGGACATTAAGGAGAGACGCCATATAGTCCACGAGGTACAGAGTACCGCTACAGACGCTTACAGTTTCGTTGCGGACCCGGTTGGTCGATTTTCGTAAATGTAATTAATTCAAGAAGACCGACCGGGACCCGAGGCGATAATCAACGGATCTCAGTTACAAAATTGTTGCAAGTGCGAATCGCAAACAGTTACATTACGGACATTGGAATCGAATCGGGACAAAACACGTGTTCGGCCGGCCACGCGGTAGTGAACAGTTGTAAAACAATAAAGGAGTTTGTAAAATATAATAACAAGGGGTAAAGTATTAACTTGTGTGAAAGAGTGTGCAATGCTGGGCTGTTCTGTGTTTATGTGTGAAATATATAATTGTTTGTATCTGTATAAAGGATAAGGTAAGCCATAGTCGATAAGGTGCAAGAGTTGCACAACATGTAACACGAAGTTTTATCAATTCAACATTTCTTATTAATAAAAAAATCTAATTTCTCTTCCATATAATTGAGAGTTAAATTCTTTCAAGGCCTTATTTCGTTATATGTATCGTCAGAGTTCGTCGAACGAAATGGGTTAGTCCACACTATGCGATCCGGCCAGATCAAGTTGAAAGGTAAGTGGGAGTTGTAATTTGAATAAAATAATTTTACCAAACAGAAAGAAAAGAAAGTTACAATTGGTGCGGCGTGACGAGGATTTAATATAACTGAAGAGGGGTTATTTTAACACCGGCCTACATCTGACGATGCATAGCGAAGTAGGGTTATGAAAGCAAATTGATTTGGTAAAATATCAGTTTTGAAATCAAATTACTAATTGACAGTTGTTACGTAAGAAAAAATAGATAAAGTAAAAATGTCCGAGAATACAGAAAAAAGTAGTATAATAAATTCAATTATGAGTGAAAGTGGCCTTGAGTCGCAATCGCTGGATGAAAGTGGTATGTTGAGGGGGGAGACGGGTGCTGTTACAGAAACAGCTGGCGGCAGTAATGTAATAGTTCATTCCACTCCGATTGCGTCTCAACCACAACCAAACGAAATAGACGTTGATTCGGGGATTCAATTGACCCCAGTTTCAACTAATAAAAGTAAACAAGCAGAGGAAACAAATATGATGAGTGTTATGCTCAGTCAATTCGAGAGAATGAATAGTAATTTCAATGTAATGAATAGTCGTTTTGATGGTAACGAAATAATTTTAAATAAAATGAAAAGTGATTTCAACAATAAATTAGATGAACAGAGAAGAAAATGTGAACAACAGAATACTCAGTTTCAGCAAAATATAAATATAAAATTTGACGAGTTGATAAATAACATACAAGGCAAGAATGTATGTCTTGAAAATGCCAATGAAATGACAAGAAATAGTTCGAATAAAGTAGAACAGAGTAAGAATAATACAAACGAAAGTTGTAATGACAGTGTTGTGTTAGGTAATGAATTAATAAATAATAATGATAATAATAACGAGAATAATAATGTGTTTGAGAAATTGGTATCAGAAAGTGATACGGTAAAAATAAATAATGAAAGTATAGAATGCAGTGATTATGAGATGTTAATGTGTGTCAGTGAGTTAGAGAGAGAGAGAAAAAATAATGTTGTAGTAGAGTGGGGACAGAGGGGAAATTTTCCTTTTATTATTTATGATGATTTAATGTGGTCACAAGAGTTTTTGAAGGGCAAGAGTCCCGTGTTAGTAGAAGATTTGAGTTTATTTTATTTGTATAAGTTTATACCCTCTGTGCGGAAGGATTTTATAAGTATGAGATGGTGTTATGATGAGAGAGATTTAAATAGAGAATTGTTTGTTGAGAGAGAGATAGAGTTATATGAATTAAAGAGAGATTATGATGAGTTGAAAGAAATATTAGAAGTGTATTTAAACAAGAATGATTTAAGTGATAATATAAAAGTAACTAACCCGATATTGGAAATATTTACTGACGGAGATTTAACAGAAATACTTAACTTAGACTTGGTGAATGATTATTATGGTATAACGGATAAATTGAAATTGTTTGGTTATGACACACAAGACAACAATATGTGTGTCAATATAATTGAACAGTGCTATACAAAACCAAGATTAATCTTTGACGATGGCGGGTAGACTGTAAAACAATAAAAGACAATTAAACATTATGTTTTATGGTTGTTCGACATGGCAGATTTGGACAGAAGTGTGGAAAAAATGGAACAATAATTAACAAGAGTTGTAGATAAAATCTAGTGAATTTATATGTGTGTATGTAAGATGATTGTTGTGATAATAATATTGAAATATTTGCAATTTAAATAAATAAACCAAATTAATTTTGAAAACAAGTAATCAGAATTATAATTGTTTGGATGGTAATGAATTCTATATTGTTAATAATTAATTTAATTAAAACAATTTTATATATTTTAAATATTTTAATTGATCATGTAAATGTTGTATAATTAATTTTTTTGTAAATTCAGTTTGTTTTACGAGATGGAAATTTGGTAAGGAATGATAAATTATTTAATTTAAATTAATAAATTTTGTGAAATGTTTCAGAGATGGTAGTGATTATGTTTTGTGGGTATATCGTGTTAAATGGAGTGTAAGTATGAAAATTTTATAATCATGTGTAACAAAAATGTTTACAGGCGTGATTGAGGTGTTAATGCAATAGTGAAATTTTAATGCAATCATTGTGTTGAATAAATATGATAACTAAAAAATTTTAATAATAAATGAAACGTGATATTTAATAATTATTAATAATAAATTTTGAAAATTTCAAGAAAGTTAAACGGTAAAAGGTTATGAATGGGTTAGACGATTATTGATGTAAATATTATATGATAATGTATACAAGAATATGTAATTTTTATTATGTGTGTATTTTTTCTAAGCCAAGAATTAGACGCCTGGCAGGCAATCAACATAACAGAAGTAAGTGTTGATAATGTATTACATGTAATTTGTTCAATTTTAAGATGTGTTTTTATTATGTTAGGATATCAGCTGATCAGCAATACCATGTCACTGGTATAGTGGTTTGTAAAGGTTACAAGTAATTAATGTTTAGTGTACTACAGACATTTTGAAGTAAAGACAAAAAGAATATGAGAAATAAAATAACAATTTATGCAAATTAATAAAAGATAATTCATGGGTGATAAATGTTTTATGGGACATGCAGACCTGTCCAAGTTGAATTAAAAGTTGAATGTGAAATGATGGAGATGAATATAATGTACTGTTGTTTTTGAGTCAATGTATGTTATAGAATTTGGTGAAATATTGATGTTGACACAGTGGTAATGGAGACTTTATGTAGATTTTGAATGATATATTGTTGTTTTTATAGTTAATGAGGGTATTTTGTGTATTTGAAGTAATGTAATGAGATTGAGATTTTTGGGGATGGCAATTTTGTATTAGGGGGTAGTGTATTTGGGGAGTCCGCAACAAGGGTTGGGACGGGATTAGAATAGATTTTAGTGAGGAGGGGCCGCCTTAGGTAAAATCCGGGGGCCAAATAAGGGAAATGAGTTTTTGGGAAGGAAACACGTATCCTATGTACAAAGGGTTAGAGAGTATTTTATATGTAGAGAAGGCGGCGAATTGTGTTAAATGATCAGTTGGGGTTTAGAATGTCCTGATTAGTAGATATTTTGATAGAGATGGGTGTCATGATAATTGAGTTGATGAATATTAGAGTCAGAGGGAGAAAGTTTATGTGTATAGAAATGTATAGAGATCTAATACGGAAAAACGAGAATGAATAATTTACATCACCCACAGTATATTAAAGTAAGATTGTTGAAAAGAAAGAGGAATTTATAATAAAGAATATATAATTGTTTATTTTTTTCAACCAGTGACAGAATTTTGATAAAATTTGAAAATAATGTAAAGTCAAGAATTGTTTGTTTTAAATAATTTAAATGTCAATCTGTTTATTATTTGTATTAATATTTTGTTTGTTTTAAATATTTTGTTTATTATGTTTGGTATTTCAAGGTAGGATATTGAAAATGTTCAAGGTGTTTTCAGAAATCATACATAACATATGTAGGTCAAGGGTTTTGGACTTGACCTAGTTATAATCAGCTGATGAGTTCATACACCTACTAAGCTTGTGTATAGTAGGAAGCCAATTGTAATTTGTTTGTTGGATTAATTCAAACCAATATTTGAATAATTTTAATAAACGTTATTGAATAAATAAATTTAATAAAATTTTTTAATGAATAAATTTAAATTTTTTTGAATTTTAAAAATTTTGAAAATTTTAAATTTTTTTTTTTGAAAAAAAAAAAAAACTTGATTTTTCGCCTGCCAGCGAATGACTATTTTAGGTAATGAGTTTTTATTATGTGTGTATTAACCATGTTGCTTTTATTGTATTGCATTATATTGGTAGACTATAAGGGATTCTCATGCTAGAGTAAGGATGTATTTGTATTATTAGAAATGTTTAGGTTAAGTCATTGAAACAAAAATTAGAAAAAAGAGGAAGAGAATTTTTTGATAAACGATTATTTTTTGAATTTTGAATTTTTTAAATTTTTGATAAATTTTAAAAGAAAGTTTTATTCTTATGTGTTATGGTAATATGTAATGTTAGAGTGTGTGAGCCCAGTATTTGCCAAAGGCAGCCCAGCTTGCAAAAAGGGGATCCACATCGGCGGAGGAGCTGGAACGATTTTAGCCAGGGATTGAGGATTTTTGGGGGTAGCATGTTAGAAGGCAAGGTGGGCTATGGTGCGAATCTGATCGAATTCTCGGTGTTGGGATCTCTTACGGAGAAGTCCAGTGATCTCGTTCAGATGAGTCCATGGTCGCTGAGCCAGGGGGGTCGTGTACCCATGCAGAGTAAGAACCAGGGGGTTGTTGGCACCAGTTCCTCACCGGTCCTCTTCGGGGTTTATCGATGAGATTGCTTCTGTTGTGGACAGCAGAATTCTCATCGAGGGGGTATTGTAGCGGGTCATTTTTGGGTGTTTTTATTTTTAACCGTTTGGGGCATATATTTATATTTTTACTTATTTCGTTTTCGGGCGGACTGGTATAATAAATTTGAAAAAACTGTAATTGTATTGTGCAACGTTATTTAACAAGCAACAGCACGAGGTTGAGAAACAGCGTTTGGAACAAAAGCGACGCGCAATTTCAGTGGTGTAACACGGCTGAAGAATTTACCTCCACCAAAATTCTAAGAACTCTGTGCATGTGTTTTGACGCCCGCATGCAACTCAGCCGGGCGGGGATCGGCACTGACGCCGTGAGTGACAACGCAGTTGAGACCAACATGGCGCTGGGACGAGAAGTTATTAGTTCTAAGTGACCGGCTACCGGAAAACAGCGTCAAATTCCGCCTACTGTGAGCGGCATCAGCAGAGCAGATGCCCATATCGGCCTCTGGACACACACATATGCCAGTTATAATCCAGACATAAAATGGTTACACGACAGCAGAGGAACAAGGAGCGACGACGAAAACATCGTGGCATTGAAGAACAACTTCCATGCAGGAACAGGTAGATGTACCTGTTACGTCCACAACCACACAGTGGACATTAAGGAGAGACGCCATATAGTCCACGAGGTACAGAGTACCGCTACAGACGCTTACAGTTTCGTTGCGGACCCGGTTGGTCGATTTTCGTAAATGTAATTAATTCAAGAAGACCGACCGGGACCCGAGGCGATAATCAACGGATCTCAGTTACAAAATTGTTGCAAGTGCGAATCGCAAACAGTTACATTACGGACATTGGAATCGAATCGGGACAAAACACGTGTTCGGCCGGCCACGCGGTAGTGAACAGTTGTAAAACAATAAAGGAGTTTGTAAAATATAATAACAAGGGGTAAAGTATTAACTTGTGTGAAAGAGTGTGCAATGCTGGGCTGTTCTGTGTTTATGTGTGAAATATATAATTGTTTGTATCTGTATAAAGGATAAGGTAAGCCATAGTCGATAAGGTGCAAGAGTTGCACAACATGTAACACGAAGTTTTATCAATTCAACATTTCTTATTAATAAAAAAATCTAATTTCTCTTCCATATAATTGAGAGTTAAATTCTTTCAAGGCCTTATTTCATTATATGTATCGTCAGAGTTCGTCGAACGAAATGGGTTAGTCCACACTATGCGATCCGGCCAGATCAAGTTGAAAGGTAAGTGGGAGTTGTAATTTGAATAAAATAATTTTACCAAACAGAAAGAAAAGAAAGTTACAATTTTATTATTGTACTCATTTATTGTACTTACTAATTTTTCATTATTCTCATTCATTTGTTTATCGACTCTTTCTGATATTATTATATACACACCACCAAAATCAGTAAAATTCCATGTTAGGAATTTTACAGTATACGAACTGAGGATGAAAGTTTAATATTTCGGAAAGGCCTTATTCGTTGATTTGAAAATGGAATTTTACTGATTTTGGTGGTGTGTATATAATAATATTATAACAAGTCAGTGGCATAATGTTTGGCAAAATAATCTTTCTGATATATTACTCTCCATCTCATTAATTTGAACGTCTGTGTTCTTTATTGAACTATCTACTTTGGTATTTAATTCATTAAGTTTATTGACAAACTCTTCATTAGTGTTTTCAAAACGCTTATTGACTTCATTAATATGGTTTTTTCATTCATCAAATTTGTTATTCTGTATTTCAAAACTACTCTTTACTTCGCTAACGTCACTACTCAATTTGTCAAATTTATTACTAAATTGTTTGTCATTACTATCAAAACGACTCTTTATTTCTTTATTATGTTCCTTCAATTCCTTGAATTGATTTAATAAAAAACTCATTACATCGTTGTCAAATTTATTACATTTTGTCGAGGTTGGAGTTAATTGAACCCCCGAATCCTCTGTAATATCTTTTTCGTCTGTAACACTAATATGCATATTTTATCATCTTGACCTACATTGGTTGTTGAATGTACTTCGGGGCTATTTATAACAGCTGATTCATTAAAATTAATTATTTCACTTACAGTACTTTCATTATTTCCTGCCATTTTTGTCTTATTTATGGAATGTTACATAGAAATTTTAATCTTATATGTATTCAGTATTAATTTACTGCTCTACACAATTATAAACCTCTTACATTAATTATATATAAGCTTCATTAGCCGTTTGTATATTTTACAAAAACGCCCTCACTCTCAAATAACCCGTTCTGCAGCTTAATTAGGCCTGATCTGTGCAATTAAAATAAATCACACAAATCGTCGAACTGTTCCGGGCACCAGTGAAACTATTTAATTTACTTCACTTAGTAATATCTTACCTTAGGGTTCTTCTCCAGGATCTTACAGACGAAAATCAACTGCAGATAAGGTTATTTGGGTTTAAGTGTGAAATAATTACGCTAACACATTTTATACTGTCTAAATCACATGCTTATTTTTATTTACTATCAAAACCTCACACCATTCTTTTACGTTCTATAAAAGGCTGTAATTCTTATCTCTATTAAGTTTTTTAAATACTATTATGAGTGATATCACTATTTGGATATTGAAACGAACCAGTATGTAACCTCTACATTACCCCCCCCACATAAACACTCTTTCTTTTACATTAAGATTCAAATAAACCCCATTCCCCTAGAGATCTCGTAATAAACAGGTGTAGATTTTACGGCTGTTCAAATTTTTTAATGAGAAGAAAATGATTAAATGAGTACTCAGCCTGGTTGTAGACCTGATCCAATTTTGTAAGCACTTAATTTGTCCCGCACTCCGAAAGTCACTTGAAGTTAGTTAGAGTTATTGTGTCATTTGTATAGCGTTAATTGTTTGCTGGTTACTAGAACTATTTTTCACACATTTTAATACTTGTCGGCCGACTTTACTTTTGCTCGAGCGCTAATGGTTTTTATTAGCTGACCGCGCGGTCATGAGTTGCAGTTGAACTAACTTTTTTAACTGGCGTTAAGGCAGTAATTCACGAGGGTCAGTCTGGTCACGTGATCACCAGTCTGCGCTGCAATTGGTGCTTTTAAAAGGCGCTATAATCTGGACAGCGGGTTTGGCAACATCTTACCGCCTGGTGAAATCTATGCTTGGCGTCATTTGTTCCGTGATTCACTGCTGCTACAAAACGGTATGTCGTTACGCAATGTGTCTGGCCCGTCTGAGTCCAAAGACAAAACACAGGCGTACTGTTTGGTAATAACCCTGCATGTGGTTGATGAACGCGAGGTTCCAAAAAGGTGAACGCTGGCTACATAAGGATTACAATCTTTAAAATATTACTTTGAACATACAATTCTGTACCGTTACAACCTCTACTGATTTTACACTCTCATTCTCACTACCACTATTTACCGTATCATTCTTAGATACAGCCTTTTCAAATACTTGGTTAACATCATCATAATTAACCTCATTAACATTGTTACTCACCTTGTCTGTTTTGCCTTTAAACTACCACTATTATTATTCGTAATTCTTTCCCCATTAGAATCCTCACTTATTTTAACCACATTATTACTCACCTTGTAGTCTATCACTTGATTATTATTCGTAATTATTTCTCCTTCATAATTACCACTTGTTTTAAAGAGTCATCACTTACCTTATTGTCTGTACCTTCATTATTCCTCGCAAGCTTATCTAACTGTTGTATCAATTTAGTATTCATTTCATTTAATTTACTATCAATATTCTTTTGTGATTTGGTCACTTTGTCGTTTACTTCATTAATTTTAACCTCATTTATATCAAAACGTTCGTTAATATCGCCCCTTAGTTTAGGCTGACCAGACGTCCCGTTTTTAACGGGATTGTCCCTTTTTTTCATTATGTGTCCCGTTGTCCCGGCAAATTATTAACGGGACATCAAATGTCCCGTTTTTCCGTACTTGCAATAACGGATAACCTAATCTTTTATCTTCGCTTCGTTTTGAATTTTTTATTTGTTTTTGTGTCATTTTGGTCTTGTTCGTTTAAACTTTCTTACTGAGGTCAAGACGGGTCTCGAATGGTTAAGGGAACACAATCGCGAAAAGAAATAATGATCTCTGGTTTCCGCCAGAGTGTGTCAACGGAGAGTGAGGCAATCAAGGTAAACTTTTTTTGTTTGGTTAGTTTTAACGCTTGGGGTGGCGAGCTTGCTCCATTGTCTGTTGTTCGCTTGGTTCGAGATACACGTGCATATTAATATGGGGAAAAGAAAGTGTACTTTCTCCAAAACCCTGAAAGAAGAGTTTCCTTTCTTGAAGGACGACACCACATCTACAAAGGTAGAATGTACTTTATGTTGTTCAGTTTTTTCCATTGAACATGGAGGACGTGCCGATATTACTAAGTACATTAAGAAAAAGAAACACATGTTGGCAGTTTCCGCGAGAACTTCCAGTAGTATAACTTCCTTTGTAAGTAGGAATGGACTACAAACTGAGGAAGATAAACGTATCGCTGCTGAAGAAGGGCTGTTTGCATTTCATACTACAAAACACAACCATTCTTTCCGTTTAATGGACTGCACATCTCTTATCATCAGAGAACTATTTGAGAAGAAATTCACGTGTTCCAGGACAAAGTGCGAGTCGATTTTAGTGAACGTTTTATCGCCGTATGCAATGCATAAAGTGCAATCAGAACTTGAAGATGCTAAGTATGTGTCTGTGATGATTGATGCATCAAATCACAAAAGCTTAAAATTAGTGCCGATTCTAGTTAGGTATTTCATTCCTACCAAAGGTGTTCAGTGCAAAGTAATCTGTTTTCAGAACGTTGGTGGAGAAACAGCAGAATTATTAGCTAATCATGTTCTGGACATCTTAAAGAAACATCATTTAGTTGACAAGATCATCGCGTTTTGTGCAGATAACTGTAACACTAACTTTGGTGGGTACAAGATGAAACAATATTAATTTTTTACTTAACTAAAAATGAACTTTTTTCATGTGAAAACTTACTAATTTTATTGGACGCGTTTCGGCTTAGTATCCGCCTTCTTCAGCTTTGGTAACAGACTGCCACCATTTTGTAACGGTTGTGTGGAAGGTGAAGTGGGGGTGGTGTGCGGAGAAAGGGGATTGGCGCGGGGATTCAACTTACTGTTTGTTTTCTGTATAATTGTGTCAAAAAGTGTATGTGATTTATATTGTAATTGATCGTTGAGTATGTTGTTTGGTTGTGTTGTGTGGTGTTTATATATTTCGTATTGTTCAGTTGTGTTGAGTTTTTGACCTTTGGGTATGTAATGTAAAATTTCAAGATTAGTGTCTATGTTGGTGTAACTGTGGCTTTCTGTGTGTATGTGTGTGGCAAATGCAGAGTGTATATTTTTGTTGGTTAAAGCTTTTAAGTGTTCAGAATAACGGGATGAAAAAGATCTTCCCGTCTGGCATATGTAGAAACTATTGCAGTCATTACAATTTAATTTGTAAACACCTGTTTTGTTATATTTGTCTATGTCTGTGTTTGTATTACTGACGTGTTTTTTGATGGTATTGGTTGTTCTGAATGCTATTTTGTATTTGTGTTTTCTGAATGTATTGGCGATTTTGTGTGTGTATGAGTTGTGGTATGTGAGTGTGATGTACTTATTGTGTTGTGTGTTGATGGTATTTAGTGTTTTGTTGTTTTTGTTTTTGATGCGTTTGTGTAGTATGTTTATTAAATTGGGGTTATAACCGTTTTTTATTGCTATGTATTTTATTGTGTTGAGTTCGTCGGTGTAATCTTGTTTATTTAAGGGTATTTTAGTTAGTCTATGGAGCATATGGTTGAAGGCCGCATGTTTATGTTGTGTTGGGTGGTTTGATGTGTTGTGTATAACCATGTCGGTTGTGGTTGGTTTCCTGTATATTTTGTACGTGTGTGTATTGTTAGTTTTGTTAATTGTTAGGTCTAGAAAATTTATACTATTGTTTTGTTCAGTTTCCAGTGTAAATTTTAATTTGTGGTGTATAGTGTTTATGTATTTGTGGAAGTTTTCAACTTGTCTTGTGTTGCCTTTGAATAAAAGTAATATATCATCTACATACCTGTGCCAGTATATAATTTTGTTAGTGTATTTGTTGTTGTTTATTATGTGGTTCTGTTCAATGTTGTGTATATATATTTCTGCTAGTATTCCTGATATGGGGGATCCCATCGGGAGTCCTTCTGTTTGTGTGTATATTTTGTTATTGTATGTAAAGTAATTTTGTTCAGTTATTATTTTGGTAAGTGTGATGATTTCTTGTATGTGTGTTTCAGGTGTGTTGTTTTGTCTGAGTAGTAGTTCTAGTGTTTGTATGGTTTCTTTGATGGGGACATTAGTGTATAAATTGGTTATATCAAAAGATGCCAGAGTTGAGTTATGTGGGATGTGTATGTGTTCAGTTTTCCTGACTAGGTCAATGTTGTTTTTGATAGAGGTGTTGTTGCTGAGTTTTATGTTTTCTCTGATTATTTTGTCTAGTTGTTTTGCTATTTTGTGGGAGGGGGCCTGTGTGTTGTTTATTAATGGTCTGATTGGAATGTTAGGTTTATGTATTTTTGGTAATGCATTTAGTTTAGGGGGGTTAGGTTTTATTTGTTTAAGGTATTTGGCGTTTTCTGGTTTGATTATATGTTTGGTGTTGTTTATAAATTTATTAATCTGTTTATGAAATTTTAGTGTGGGGTCTTTATTTATTTCCGTTATATTATTTTCGTTGAAGAAACTTTCGATTTTAGTGTTTAATTGGTGTTTGTCCATTATGACGCTAATGTTACCTTTGTCGGCTTTTAGGATTGTTGTGTTGTGTTCGAGTAACTTGTGTTTTACACTATTGAGTGTTTTTATTTCATTGTTGTGTATTTTTGGTTTTGTATGTGTGTTTTGAAGTTTTCTTTTTATGTCGTGACGTATTGGGTCTTGGTCGTTGAGGTGCGTGTTTTGTACAGCCGTTTCTGCGTCTATGATGATGTCGCGTATGTGTTTATTGTGATTTTTGATGTTAGTTGTATTGGTATTCAAATTATGTTTCAGTCCTTTGTTTAATAAATCCATTTCATCTTTTGTGAAATTAATGTGTGTTGTATTAACTACGCGTGCGTGGAATATGTGTGCCGGTTCAGGGATTGATTCAATTGTGTGTGTTGTAAGGTTAGTTATTTTTTTGTTGTGTCGATGTTGTATTGTCAATTTGAGTTTTTCTATGTTGTCTTGTGTGTGTTGTATTACATTTTCAAGTTCTGTGTGGTGTAATATTTGTGTGAGTTTCATGTGTAAGTTATATGCCTGTCTGTTGAGTGTGTCTTTTTGATGGTATAAATAATTGATTATGTTGTTTAGGTTTATTTGTTCTAATTTCCGTTTGGTTTGTAGTGCTGTATGTGTGTTTTGTTTTATTGTAACTTGTGCGTGTGTTGGTATGATGTTGTGTTTTCGACAAGTTTTATTGAATGCTATGTGTAAGGAAGTTTTTGTTACTTGTTGCTTGGCGTTTCTGTACTTATTGATGAAATACGCTTTATCTGCGGTATTATAGTTGTCTTGATTACGCCAAGCAACAAGTAACAAAAACTTCCTTACATACCAACACACGCACAAGTTACAATAAAACAAAACACACATACAGCACTACAAACCAAACGGAAATTAGAACAAATAAACCTAAACAACATAATCAATTATTTATACCATAAAAAAGACACACTCAACAGACAGGCATATAACTTACACATGAAACTCACACAAATATTACACCACACAGAACTTGAAAATGTAATACAACACACACAAGACAACATAGAAAAACTCAAATTGACAATACAACATCGACACAACAAAAAAATAACTAACCTTACAACACACACAATTGAATCAATCCCTGAACCGGCACACATATTCCACGCACGCATAGTTAATACAACACACATTAATTTCACAAAAGATGAAATGGATTTATTAAACAAAGGACTGAAACATAATTTGAATACCAATACAACTAACATCAAAAATCACAATAAACACATACGCGACATCATCATAGACGCAGAAACGGCTGTACAAAACACGCACCTCAACGACCAAGACCCGATACGTCACGACATAAAAAGAAAACTTCAAAACACACATACAAAACCAAAAATACACAACAATGAAATAAAAACACTCAATAGTGTAAAACACAAGTTACTCGAACACAACACAACAATCCTAAAAGCCGACAAAGGTAACATTAGCGTCATAATGGACAAACACCAATTAAACACTAAAATCGAAAGTTTCTTCAACGAAAATAAATAAAGACCCCACACTAAAATTTCATAAACAGATTAATAAATTTATAAACAACACCAAACATATAATCAAACCAGAAAACGCCAAATACCTTAAACAAATAAAACCTAACCCCCCTAAACTAAATGCATTACCAAAAATACATAAACCTAACATTCCAATCAGACCATTAATAAACAACACACAGGCCCCCTCCCACAAAATAGCAAAACAACTAGACAAAATAATCAGAGAAAACATAAAACTCAGCAACAACACCTCTATCAAAAACAACATTGACCTAGTCAGGAAAACTGAACACATACACATCCCACATAACTCAACTCTGGCATCTTTTGATATAACCAATTTATACACTAATGTCCCCATCAAAGAAACCATACAAACACTAGAACAACTACTCAGACAAAACAACACACCTGAAACACACATACAAGAAATCATCACACTTACCAAAATAATAACTGAACAAAATTACTTTACATACAATAACAAAATATACACACAAACAGAAGGACTCCCGATGGGATCCCCCATATCAGGAATACTAGCAGAAATATATATACACAACATTGAACAGAACCACATAATAAACAACAACAAATACACTAACAAAATTATATACTGGCACAGGTATGTAGATGATATATTACTTTTATTCAAAGGCAACACAAGACAAGTTGAAAACTTCCACAAATACATAAACACTATACACCACAAATTAAAATTTACACTGGAAACTGAACAAAACAATAGTATAAATTTTCTAGACCTAACAATTAACAAAACTAACAATACACACACGTACAAAATATACAGGAAACCAACCACAACCGACATGGTTATACACAACACATCAAACCACCCAACACAACATAAACATGCGGCCTTCAACCATATGCTCCATAGACTAACTAAAATACCCTTAAATAAACAAGATTACACCGACGAACTCAACACAATAAAATACATAGCAATAAAAAACGGTTATAACCCCAATTTAATAAACATACTACACAAACGCATCAAAAACAAAAACAACAAAACACTAAATACCATCAACACACAACACAATAAGTACATCACACTCACATACCACAACTCATACACACACAAAATCGCCAATACATTCAGAAAACACAAATACAAAATAGCATTCAGAACAACCAATACCATCAAAAAACACATCAGTAATACAAACACAGACATAGACAAATTAAACAAAACAGGTGTATACAAATTAAATTGTAATGACTGCAATAGTTTCTACATAGGCCAGACGGGAAGATCTTTTTCATCCCGTTATCCTGAACACTTAAAAGCTTTAACCAACAAAAATATACACTCTGCATTTGCCACACACATACACACAGAAAACCACAGTTACACCAACATAGACACTAATCTTGAAATTTTACATTACATACCCAAAGGTCAAAAACTCAACACAACTGAACAATACGAAATATATAAACACCACACAACACAACCAAACAACATACTCAACGATCAATTACAATATAAACCACATACACTTTTTGACACAATTATACAGAAAACAAACAGTAAGTTGAATCCCCGCGCCAATCCCCTTCCTCCACACACCACCCCACTTCACCTTCCACACAACCGTTACAAAATGCTGGCAGTCTGTTACCAAAGCTGAAGAAGGCGGGTACTAAGCCGAAACGCGTCCAATAAAATTAGTAAGTTTTCACATGAAAAAAGTTCATTTTTAGTTAAGTGTTAGTGCTGTGAAAGAAGAGATGAATACTCAAGACAACAATATTAATTTGTTCAACTACTAAAATACTCTTACCTTCGGGTTTGGGTCCAGAGTCGTACAGACGAAAACAGCTGCAGACAGGTTACTTGGGTTGGAGTTATGAAATATAATAACACAGTTTATTCTGGCTAAAACAACTTATTTGGATTTTATTTAATGTAATGTTTTACAGTTATGCAATAACGAATCAAATTTTATGCTGGTTGATTACTACATTGATTAAAAGTTTTGTTTTTTGTTTTGTTGAGCGTAAACAACATATAAAATTGTCAGTACCGGTATATCAAACAATAATGAAACAATTCTTAGGATTATTATTCTTAAATGGCTATAACAATTTTCTTAATCTTAATAATGACCCAGTACTTTGTCGCACTCACTCTTTCATTCTTTTTTACATTTTTATTTTCTAACCCCTGTTAATAGAGCTCTGTATCTGTAAGTATTTTGTATATTTATAAAATTGATTTGGTTGTTTCTGAATGGTACTTAACCAATCCACGGCGTTCCGGACAGCTTCACCACAGTCACGTGTTACTCACGGTATCACTCCTCACTCCGAACTGTTATTTCAACAATTTATAAATTTATTCACTATCACGGTATACTCCGCCTTATTTAGTTTAACATGGTTTTAAATTACACTTTTGTAACATTTTGTCGGCCGACTTTATTTTGCTCGAGCACTTAGGTGATGACCGCGCGGTCAGAGTTACAGTTGAACTGGCGTTAGTTCGCTAAAGTTGAGCACACAGAGTTTTCTGGTCACGTGATCGTGAGTATGCGCTCCCATTGGTGCTGTTAAAGAGCGCCTTAACGTAGGCGTAAGATTTAGCAATATTTTGCCGCCTGGTGCAATATGGAATTGCATTACTTTCTTCCGTGATTCACGGCTGATGCAAAGTTAGGTGTTATTTCACAACCTGTCTACGCTGCTCGAGTGCGGAGACAAAACATAGGCGTTTTGTTTTGTAATAAACCTGCGTACTTGGTCGACTAACTCGAAGTTCTATAAAGGTGAACAATAACTGCATGGGGAATATAATTTTTTAAATTGTTAGCTTGGCTCTACAATTTCGTACCGTTACAAAGAGGGCCGGAACAAACAAAGTTTTTTCTAAATTGAACAATGTGCTCAAAATGAATATTCAAGGCATTGGTTGTGCAGCTCATGTGGTACACAATGGTGTACAAACAAGTGCAGACATTCTTCCTATCGACATAGAAACAGTAGTGAATAAAATATTTCAATATTTTCACATTTATACCGTGCGCGTGGAGGAATTGAAATTATTTTGTGATTTTGTTGCTACTGAATATAAGCAGGTTCTGGGTAGTGTTAAAACTAGATGGTTGTCATTGTTGCCAGGAGTTACAAGGGTTATTGATATTTATGAACCTCTAAAGTCTTATTTCATGTCTCAGGATAGGTGTCCTACATTGCTAAAACAATTTTTTGAGAACCCACAGTCACTTCTTTGGCTTCATTTCATACAAAGCCAACTGAAAATGTTTTCAAATTCAATCCAAAAATTGGAAAGAACCAACATTTAGTAAGTTTCAAACTTCAGTTGTTTCTTCAATTTTAATTAACTTAGAAAATGAAGGTCTTTTCACCCAATCGAAATATGAAACGATTACCAATTTATTTTATGACACTTTTTTAAGTTATTTAAACAAGTGGGTCTCTCCATATCAGCCTCTGAAATCATTTCATTGGATAACATTGAAAAATTCTGTATCTTGGGATGAGGTTTTAAAAAGTCTGAAAATTCTTAAGACAGTAGATTCATGTTCAACAATTCAGGTACATGAAGATGAATTATTTGATGAGATAGGACATGTGAACAAAGTTTTATCCAGAAAATTTGAGGAATGGGAAAAAGTTAATGTGGAGATTGATAAGAAATGGTGTGATGTCTTCCACATACTTCAAAGTATAGGCATTCCATGTAAAAACATAGAGGTGGTTGTGAGTTTTGCTCTGGCTGTACCAGGCACAAATGCTGTTGTGGAAAGAGTCTTTTCAATTGTGAACTCCCTTTGGATTGATGAAAGAAACCGTTTTACTACCAAAACTATTCAAGCAATTGTAATTTTAAAAACTCATTTTCAAGACATTAGCTGTAAGGAATTCTACAACCTGCTATTAAGTAATTCAAAGCTCTTGCGAGATATCAGGTCTTGTGATAAGTACAAAGTTAATAGTGATGTTCCTGATTCAGAAGCCACAAGTTCATGTTCAGCAGGTTGTTGATATCTATGAATCACATCCATGTAATTTTATAGTTGTTAAGAATTTGAATATTTATATTTGAATAATTATAATTTTATAATTCTTGAAAAAACTTGATCAATTATAATATGATCCATTGCCATGATAAGTATGTTTTTAAGTAGGTTATTAAAATATATGTCTTTTTATGTGTAAAAAGTAGTTTTTATTTGTCTTAGTGAAGCAGTGCAGTCATATATGAAGCACATTTTATTTGTAACTCGTGTCCTGTTTTTTTATTTCCATATCTCAGAAATGTCCTGTTTTACGTCATAAAAAATCTGGTCACCCTACCTTAGTTCACTAACCTTACTTTCTAGCTTAACATTTCGTTCTTTCATTTCATTAACATCACTAGACATTCTACGCAAAAAATCGTCATTAGCACCAAATCTCTTATTTTGTTCATTAAACTTAATATCATTCATGTAAAAAAAAAACTATTTACTACGTTAAAATTTACCTCTAACATTGTTTTTTGTTTTTCTGAACTTTCTTTCATACTACACATCATACTATACAAACGGTTCAACATATAATTGAAAATAGTTAAAGTTTTTTCCTTTTACGTTAGCGTTGGTTGTTCACTTGGCTATATTTTATGCCGCGGTTTTATCACTTTGACTTTAATAATTATGTCGGCCGACGTAACTTACTCGCGAGTACTTGTTTTTGTTGACCGCGTGGTCTGAAGAATTTTTGCCGACTGGGTAATTGCTCGCACACTGGTTACCGGAACCGCGCGCTCATTTACTGATCCGCGCGGCTCTGTAGTGTCTCGTCAACTGGCTCAACGATGATTGCTGCTGTTGCCTCCTAATGAAACTGGCTTGTGTCAATTACGGGTTTTACTGTAATTCACAGACAGCACAAGTTGTAAGTAGTTGCGTAATGCATCTAGACAGGCTGACTCCAGATACAAACACAGACAGGTGTTTCGCAATCATTGTATGCATCTTTGTTAAAGCAGAGGTTCCCCAAAGGTTGTACACTGTTTGAATTGAATCTGGTTGGAATTATTAGAGTTCTTTATCACCCCATTCTGTCTGTTACACCTTGAACTGGACAGACAGAAATTTCTGTGTTTGTCTTCCGCATTTTGGTTACAAACATCAACAATATGTTTCAATTACTTGAATACAGATTTATATTACAAAATATTAGTATACTGTAAGAATAGTTACAATAGTCTTGTATATATAACCCAGCACATCTCGTATATATAGACATTATAAAAAACCCTGCTTATTGCGCTTAAATCCTGCATAATACGCTATTTTTCATTACACAGTAAAACTTGTTGAAAGCGGACTTGCATGGAATTCAACTATTAAATACAATACTTTACTACAACTGTGGGTACATTTACTTTCCTCAGCCTTCGTAGTTATGTTAACGCGATATAACAGAAAACCGCTTGATCACTATATAGCACAGCAGGATATATAAACATCGTTGTACTCTACCAGCTTATTTCACAGATGTAAAAATTCGATACTGATGAAAGCCTCTGTTATGTTTGCAGACACAGACATGATGCAGTGACTTTGATGATATGATATTTAGTCTCTCATTTAAAGCATTACCCGTCAGTTTCAAAGGAACTGTTATCGTGGTAATTAATTACTTTTCTCGCATCAGTGTAATTATCAAAGAATGCATTGTTGATATGTTTCAACACATGAGTAGGTCGTTTCCATCTGATAAGCTGTGGTTGATGAATACTAATTATGGACTGAAAACAGCAAACTCATCTTATTAACAGCATCCTCTGATTAGTGCATGGTATAGTCCGTTTGGTGAAAGACGTACTGAAAAGTGCTGCACAATAAAGAACACATTAGTATATTAACGGCTTTCGAATGTTAAATTTACAGGCTGCTTTACCAATACCTTAACAACTTTGTTAATCATCTGTCCTACTCAACCACTGACGCACGTCATTTAATTTTGTCTGGTCAGTATCCATTTGTGCTTGGTGTAATATGGTTGTCACTTGCTGTGCTGAAGTGGTTGTGAGTGTGACTACAATGAGTATTAAATGGAAAGCACTTTATGTATCAGACAAATTGGAAATCCTACAAAAACAACCTGACAAAAATACTACTCTAAATCAGAAACAACTGGCTGATTTATTAGGAATCCAGTTGTCAACTATCAGAACAATAATAAAGAACCGTGACTCAATCATTACATGGATGTAAGCGAAGGAAAGTGAAATGCGGGAAACACGAGGACCTGAAAAGCATTTTGGTTGACTGACTTCATCAGGCTCAAAGCTCAACTATGGCTATAAGCAGGAATAGAAAAGGTGCATGAAATTGCACGTAAATTAAAATTGACTTTTCTGCCTCCAATGGTTGGCTGGTCAGATTTAAGCAAAGACATGGGATAATTTCTCACCAGAAAATCAGAGTCTGTCAGGAAAAGATATTAACAAGTGGCAAAATGGAGTGTTGTCTAATTTCATTTTGTAGAACGAACCTCTTGATATTTTCAATACGAACGAATGTGGTTTGTTCTTTAAGCTAATACCAGACAAATCATAGATTTTGAAAGGAGAAAAGTGTCATGGGGGAAAATTAAGTAAGGACACAGTGCTCGTTGCTACAAATCCTGATGGGTCTGAGAAACTGCCTCCTGTTGTGGGAAAATCCTTTAAAAACATAAAAAATTTGCCATGTGTTTATAAGAGCCAAGCACACATATGGATGACCTCCAGTTTGTTTGCCATCAAGATTTGGACAACATACAAAATGATGAGAGCCAAATGCAAGATTCTGTTGTTCAAAGATAACTGCCCACCCACCCTAAGATTGTGGATCTCAAAAATGTGGAGCTTGCCTTTTTACTTCCATGTACAAGTGAGCTTCAACCTATGGACCGAGGTATAATAAAACTGTTCCAGCACTTGTATCACAAGTGGATTTCTTGTGGGATCTGCAAGACATTGACAGTGAAGAATCAAAATGTGTCACTCTTCTTGATGCTCTAAATTTTGTCAGAGCTGCATGGGGAGGAGTCCAGCTCACACCATTGTAAACTGCTTCAGAAAAGGTGTATTCAGTAAGGTAAAAAACTTGATTTTATTAAAAAGTTTATGTGTACCGTGTATTTTTCTGTTCCCACAGTTATTACCCTTTTTTAATTTATTGCGTTTCAACAATTCAGTCCCTCATCCTGATCCCTCTTCTGAGGTAATCCATGACAATGAGGATTGGACGACTGTGCGCGGAAAGTTGGGAGATGTTCACTTGGAGGATTTTGTATCTATAGGCAGGCACTGGTAGTGACTTCAGAAATACTGGATGTAGATGACATAATTGAAAACTATACTGCAGGTGACGAAGATGTGGATGGAACAGACAAATCACCTCCCAGATGGCAGAAAGCCCTCGCAGCACTAAAAGTGATAGGACAATTTACAAGTGCTTCTTCTGACGAAGTGTCAGTTAGCATGAATTCGTGCACTTGAATCGTGTAGAAAATGTGATCATTCATTGCACAGATTCACGTACAAGGCAAACAACTACAAATGAATTTCTTTGAAAGAAATAACTGAATATTAAATGTTAAGTGAAATATTTAAATGTTAAGTATTAATGTTAACTTTTATGTAAGTTAATAGTGAAATGAGTTAATTGAAACAAGTTATTGAAACAGATTTGAAATCTCTATATAAATATTGTCCTTAAATTCAGTATTTCCATAAAAGTGCACATGTATATGTAACAAATAGGAATATATAGTACAACAGTATATATCCAAGCTATTTAGCCATCTCCAGTTTATGTGGTCCCACTTAATATGTTGTTTTCATGCAGTCCGTTGATGAGCATAATAGACAACTTGTTGGATTCTGCTACTGAACAAAAGCAACTAACTGTTTATATTTAAATTTATTACCTTATCACTAAAAACTATGGCCCCAAGCTTTTTTCTGTCAATATTCCCGTCCTTGTCCAGAACTTGAGTACCAAAGTTTCTAACAATCAAATCATAACCAGGAGTGCCAATCTGATATGTTTCATGAGCAATGAAGTCACAATTGATGACTCCAGCTCCAAGCGTTGACAAATACTGAGTTATTGCTGTTTTGCCACTTGCAATTCCACCTGTCAAACCAACTATATAAGGCCTTGCTGGTAACTCTGGTTTTGGCTGAAACATAAAGAAAATGTTTCAATATTTGAGTTCATACTTGTAAACATAAATATTTAGTTACAATATAAGAATGCTTACAACATTTTCAAGCAGGGGTGTATTTTTGATATTTAAAACACTGAAACACAGAATAATCACATCTCTTTTCTTAAATACGTATAACATTTTTTTAAACTAATATTTATCCATGTGCACATTTAATATATTTACTTACTAATGTACATTCCATTGGAACTGCTTTTTGTTCAACAACTTAGTTGTTGCAAATACAAACAAAGTGTAAAGTTTGTTTATTTTCAAAGTAAATTTTTACACACATGATATATAAAGACAGATATGTATATACAAAATACGTATGAAACTTTTACCAACAGAAACTTATAATAATATTTTCATACCACTTACCAAAAGAAGCTAGTTGTTATGATAGCTGAATGTTAAAAAAAAACTGATAATGTTTCCCTTGTTACACACTTTTAGTATCAGTTCTGAACTTCAATAGTAGTGATTGAAAACAGTTTAACAACAGAAACTTTTTGCTGAGAATGAGTGTTTATGGTTGAATAGCAACCAGTAATTTTTTGTATGAGTGATATATGTGTCTGGTGACAACGAAGATCAGTGTCTTCAGTGATAGTACCATTAGTAACTGTACACTATTATTGGATAGGGTATAACACCTAAACATAAGATGACATACAACATGTCAGTTATGTCAGTTACTGGACATAAGAAGCATAATAAGAAAGCGACCAGCACACTGATTAAAGGAATCATCACCAACTAGTTCACACAGCACAAAGTCAATAGGTACAGAGCCTCTTTGGGAAGTACATGGTACATGATCAAAAAGTATCCAGACTGGTACTGTCAGTGCCAAGTCAGCTGACTTGGCTCCAAAAATGCAAACATGTTTATTTTACAGTATACTAAATACTCAGTATAAGTTTTATAATAACAGCTGATCTGGCTTGTTTACAAACGCCCAATGTTGTATTGTGTGTTAATCTCATTTGACGCATTTACCATGTCAGATAAAATTGATCAGACTGTCAAAAAGTTGGTGAAACATGTAAAGATACATTTGAAAAATACAAAAAGTTTATGGGGAAGATTGTATGAATTGTACACAGGTTTATGAGTGGTTTATGTATTTAAAGATGGGCGTGAAAGTGTTGAGAGTGACGGGCATTCAGGAAGGCCTTTAACTAGCAAGACTGGCCACAATGTTGAGCTTATGCGTGCTGCTGTGTGAGAAAACCGGCGAATCACCATTCGTGAGCTAGCAAATGATTTAAATATTAGTTTTGGATCAGTTCAGTCCATTCTTACTAATGATTCGGGAATGAGACATGTTTCTGCAAAGTTTGTACCAAAAGTGCCCACAGATGACCAAAAAGATGCTCATGAGTCAGTCGCTCCAGACCAGCTTGCTAAAAACGACAAGAACTTCATTAAAATGTTTGTAACAGATTGTAATATCATGAGGTTTGTGGATATGATCCAAAAACTAAGGCTCAATCTTCAGTGTGGAAAATGCCAAATTCTCCAAGACCAAAAAATGCAAAACAGAGCCACAGCAAAGTCAAGACGATGCTCACAGTTTTCTTTGATCACACGGGGATTGGGATTGTTCATCATGAATATGCTGCAGCAGGGCAAACATAAACCAGGATTACTACATTTCTGTTTTGAAGTGGTTAAGGGATGCAATTTGATGAAAAAGGCCACAGTTGCATCAGAGTGGTGAATGGTGGCTTCAACATAACAATGGGCCTGCCCACACGTCACAGCTTCAGCATCCTCCATATTTGGCAGATATAGCTATTTGTGACTTTTTTCTCTTTCCAAAGGTAAAAACTCAATTGAAAGGGAAATCATTTCAAGACAGAAGAGATAAAACAAAATGACATGAGAGAATTTAAGGGTCTTACACAAGATGACTTTAAGACATGGTTCGAACAGTTGGAAAACAGCTGGAAGAAGTGTATGGCTGCGAAAGGGGACTATTCTGAAGGAGACAAATTTACAAATCTGTAACTCTTGTATATTTTTGTAAACAAAATTCAATTCTGATACTTTTTTTATCACACCTCATACATGTCCAATGATGAACACAAATAACTGGATAATGATTAGGGCCAACAACACTAAGTGACAGACTATTTTTTATGGAATTTGGATGCTTATGTTTTGTAATTATTTGCTTGAAAATGGCTACCAATTTTTAGAATGTCTGGAACACTGCTCTTTTAGAAAATTAACCAAGTATAGCTACAGTCTAAATGTTGTGATGTGACGTAAAGTGTTTTACTGCTGTGAATAATAAAACACAATACTCCACCCTGTTAACATTTAAAGATACGTAACAAATATTTGTGCCCAATTTCTGAATCTTTTACAAGTTTTAGTTATTATTATTATGTTGGCTTACATTTATAATGTAGTTTCATTTTTGAACATTTTTTAAATATTTATGGAATAATAAAACCATTTTCAAAAACAAAAAAAATTTCAGATTCAAAAATCTGTGTCAAAACATTTTTTGAAATTTGTGTTTATACAAAATTTTGTTCCAATCTATATTAATTAAAGGTTTTAAAGGAACTTTAACGTAAAAGAGTTTTCTTGACAAAATAATTATATGGATAAGCGACAATAGGTTAAAAAAATGTGTTTATATATTGAATAGAATCTGCCAGAATACAATTTTAAAATCTTCAATACTAAAACAAAAAGCAATGGACTTCCTAGGAAAGGACTCTTATAAGAGCAAAACAAGTAGTGGTTGTTAATAGTTTTGGAGCAGGTGTCACATTTTAATTTTTTGAACTGTGATATCTCATACAGGAATGACCAAGATATTGAGAGAAAATTAAATTTAGTTATACCTGTGGAACAACTGTCGTGTTTTATTTTTTTTTTATAAAAACTATTAAATAATCACAAACTCCCACTTACCTTTAATTTGTTAACTCACTTGCCAGATCGTCTAGTGGTGTAAACCCTCTTTCGTAAAGCGAATTTACCAGCACAGAAAATGAAGTTAGGTGTTTGAAATGATTATTCTAACACACATATAACCAGTGAAATCAGATGTTATTTTATTTTACGGTAAGGTAACATTCTTTGTTATATTCTTAGTTACAGAATTTACTCTCCACTCTTTCAACTGTTTTTCACTCTCTTTACTCTACATCAATACTACGAACATTTCTTGAACATATTAGATAATACGACTGATAGGATTATAACAACATTATTTACGTATTCTGATATATGATAGTGAATTATACATTATTTACTTATTCTGAATTATACTATCTAAGGCAGCCCAGTTTGCTCACTCACACAGTCATCCAATCTACACCCCCCTTTTATTTTAGAGAGCTCTTTACTTTAAAATTTTCATGATTAATTTTGTTTATTATACTGTTACTTCTTTGGCAGTGTCCCTGCAGCCCACGTGTTGCACTCCGTACTTTTTTAGTCACTTGTTGTCTGAATTACGTTCTCACGGTTAAAATTTTGGTCACTAAAGATTATTTGATGCTTCACCACTTTAGATCCATTTAGTTTAAAGCTTAAATCACATTTTACATACTGTTAATAAATTTTCGGCTCGCGAGCCTTTGTGTTCATCCGGCCGGATGGGTGTTTTGTAGTCGACTGCCCTTGTTCTCTGCGCACACAGCGCTGAGGAATGCATTCGAACGTGACCAAATGCCTGAGAACGTTGGCCGCCCATGCGCGCACTTGTGGGCGAATATGCTCCCTTACTGACAATTTTACATTCCTGTAACGAGCCGTACCAGTCTCAATGCTATACTCCATTCACCATATATTCTTTGTTGAATTAAAATTGAACAGATTAAAGTAGAAAATCTCATAGGTTTGTACCATTACACAACTGGATGTCTACTACAGAATAAGAAGCAAACCACACATACACAAACATCAAAAGCAACATGGATATTCTACACGTAAGTACAAAAGCCAAAAACTAGACACTCTTGAACAACTAGAAATATACAAACACACAAAAACACATAAAAACGACATCCTAAACAAACAGACACAATTCAAATCACACATACTATTTGGACATATCACACCGCACACACAAAACATCGATCGTCACCAAGAACAAGATGGACAGCACTCCTAGTGGCACCCTCTGATGAAGCTTATAATAAGCGAAAACTGGTTCAGGCTACAATTCTACATTTTTACCTATAAAATACATTGTGTTCCAAGTCAGTAGTATTATACTTATAATTAGTTAATCAACGGACAACAAAATCCAAGAAAGAATAAGTAAAAGAAGTACTGAAAGATAGACCATATGGTAGCAGTGATCACGAGAGACCCTGAAAACAATATACAGAGAGACTGTGAGTTCAGAGGAGGAGGAGGAGAAAGAGGAGGAGGAGGAGGAGGAGGGGAGAGTGCATGTAAATGTTTTAGAGTGACAGATGCTTTTGTCTAATAATGAGACAGATGTATTCTCACAGGAAAAACAACTATTAGCTGACAGTTTTTAGCAGATTTGAGCAGCTTCTCTTCTTGTCTCTTCTCCCAATAAGGTATTTACAACATTATACATGTTTAATGGATGAAATTAAAAACTTATCACACAAAAAATTAATATTATTATGAAAAAAATACAAACAATACATCCTCCATCTTACCTGGGAGGATGGAGAAGAAAAGAACTACAATTAGATGAATGTTACAGACAAGAAAGACGCTGCTTGTATTCATTACAAAACATCAGCCTATAGAAATACATCTGGAGCTACTCAACTGGACAAATTTCTGCCTGTCTCACGCAGTCTACCAGCCAACAGCCTACAACACCCCAGCCAACCCACTCAATGTATGTAGTAGACAGTAAAAGTCAGCAGATTCATCCCTCATAATGACAAGGATAAGTCAGCATGTAGCTTGTGACGGCAGAGAGGCAAACATCTGCTCTCAGTACCAGCCGAGAGGTCGCCGCTAACAACTGGCGGGCACGTGACACCTGACGATTTCACAGCGAGTCAATCAGGGATCAGCAGCACTCTGATAGGCCATGGCACACCAACCTGTCAGGGCATAAAAAGAGCAAGACTAGAATTTTTGGCGCACTCCTTCGGACGACGCCAAGCCAGTTGGAAGGAAAAGGAAGAAGAGAAGAATGGACTTTCTTTGCTTTCTTGCCCTGTGAAGAACCAGCGATGGGCATCGACTGGGACGGCAGCTAGCTCTACATACCGATGGAGGACTGTAGTGTGCCACAAACAGCGGGCGCAGCCGCCGTACATCACAGCGTGGCTCGGGCAGGACATACATCACAGTTAGCATTCTCACCACATGGCCCTTCTAAGGATCACAAAAAACTAAGAGGTGTACGATTGGTGCCACTTGCCCTGTGACAAGTTAGACCCAAAATCCTAGCTGAAGATCAAACAACAACTGACCACAGCTTAATTGTATTGTAGAAAATCAACACAATGCTATGATTAATAATGTGAACTTGAAAACTCAATTACTAATGTATTTCCACAATCTTGTGCATATGACGCAAGAACTTTAAATGAACTGCTTGATGTCAAAAGGGCATGTCTTCATTGCACAAATGTTTGGTAAAGTAGCAAACATGTGTGACATTTTATCACATGGTTTATTATGTAGGCTATCAAGGCTGGAGTTAATGATCAGTGATAACAGAATTTATATCTGTGCTCTTTGGCTGTGGTCGATTGCTTTGTTCTGTTATTTTCTAAACATTTTTGGTCATCCACCAGAGCCCTTCTTCAATAGAAAAAAAGTTAAAAGTGTTGGACAAAGGGTGGAGAGCCGAACATACCCCTATATAACATATGAAGTGCCGTACTAGTCAATCAGAAGCACCACTGCGTTACAGGGGTAGCTCTATATTGTTATTGGCTCGGTTTCTACCCTTGTAATGCAGTGGTGCGGTGACTGACTAGTGCGGCCCTTCATATGTTATATAGGGAATTCCGTTTCCCAAGAAATAATGCAACAGTATGAGTAAACTCATTAGATGATGAATGATGGCCTGAAAAATTCAGTTTTCCCAAGAGGGCGCTAACAAAATTATCTCTGAAGAAGGGATGGTAAGCCAAAAGTTTTGGAAACAATGGCCTAAGGATTGATAAAGGGACACCATAATAGAATGTCATTAGTCACAAACATGTGCTCCAGATTGATAATGAACGAGGGACCTGATTTGCATACAGATTTTCAACACGAAACACAAACTTTAAGGAAGACAAACGTTACAACATTAAAAGCAATAATAGTTCCTTAATGTACCATTTTACCTCTGGTGGTTTTATAACGGTCCCCAGACACCTCATCCTAATGTTACTTGAGCTTATTTTATCTTCTTCATCATCGTCAAGTTTATTGTCTTCTTCAAGTAAATCAACACTATGGACCTGCAGAGGCTTCAAGCCATTCGCTTTTCGGACTTCGTTGATTTTGTCTCCTCCTCGTACTGTCTCTGAGCTCACCACAATCATCTGAAACATCAAATACATAATTTATTATTATTACGAGCAAATGCCAAAGACGGTTTCTTATATGTTGTTTATATAAGAAACTGCCTCATTTTCCTTTTACTGGTGTTGTGTTCAACACTTTCTGTTCCAGGCATAACTGGTAATTTTTGTAACACAGCAGCCATTATGAGAAACAGTTTTGTTAGTACACCAACATACTTTTATTTGAAACTGCTTCAAAATGAAATTAAAAGAGCCAATATCAATTTTTTAAAAATTTGGTATTCCTAGGATGTGTGCGTGCATGTTAATCTGATACATGTGGTCCACATAGAAAAAATTGCCAAAAATACATTTGTACGTTATAATTTTCATGTACTTACTATCTGCTTTTCCTCGTTATCATGGATTATGACAACCTACCTTCTTATTTCAGGTTAGTTTAGTTTTGGTTAGGAAAGTTAACTTGAAACATCATGCAAACATCATTTAAAACTATTTTAGACATGCAAACATCATTCAAAACTATTTTATAAGAGTTATTTATCTATAATGAATAGAATATGCTACAAAACTATAAAAATACTTCTTTTGCAGTATATAAAACATTCAAGTTTCATGGAGAGTTCCTCTAAAATTAAAATTAGTTCTATTTGGACACACAATATTAGCAACTCAAGTTCAACAAGTTTTACAAGTTTCTAAACCTGAATCATATATGCTGTGACCCACTGACCACTATGTATGTATCAAATTGATACACATGGTCCGTGTCGTCAATCTGACACATAAGTACAACACCTTAGTTGAATGTGTTTTAACTGAGGAAGAGAAAATTTGGAGAACAGCCACAGAAATGGCAAGAGACTATAAGAAGTAGTACAGTTACCTTATATATACAAAACCTTGACACCTACACAGGTTTTACAATCTCCCTCAAAGAAATATTGACAAATTTCCACTTTCATATTCATAACACTTTAAAAAATACAATGCAAAATGCAGGTAAGATGTCTACCAATGTTTTATCTAAAAGATAGTTGTACTCATTTTTATTGACAACATTTCACACACATTGATAGTTTTACCATTGTATAGTTGGAGAAGTTTTTACATCAGTTCCATTGTTGTTAGTATGATATTAACACTCTGCTTTACACTGCACCAAAGGAATTCAGTGTTCCATTTTTTTTTTTTTGTGGTTTGAAAGAGTTTTAGGGGTCAACATTCACTTAAGGCTTTCACAACAATATAGATATAAGTTTTTATTGCATCAAAATGCATATGTTTAATTTTAAAAATTCAAAAATGTCTGCACAAGTGTTATGCATGAACAAGGAGCTGGACACAACTGACGAGAGCACTGACATTGGTGCGGTGGCGTTGTTAGACAAATGTCTGATCTATTGATGATGTAGAAAATGGTCTGCAAATTAGTTACAGCCCCAATTACAAAAGCAGCCAAAATAGGTTTAGTTTTCACAAAGTAACCTATATTTAATACAGATCCAAAAAAGTCAGATGACAGAATAAAGAAAATGGTGCATGTGTGGCTCACACCATTGCCAGAAATATTTTGTGCATACAAAAACTTGTGCACAGAGTAGGAACAATGGAACTGAAGAGCACGGGCGGACTCTGTTGGAATATTATTAGCTTTAATTTCATTACTTTAACCTAAATATACAATGCATTGTGAATAATTACAAACTATCACTAGTAAACTAAAATTCACACACACACATACGCGCACATGTGCGTGTGTGTGCGTATGCGTGCTCGCGCGCACGATAGAAATAAATTAACCTTAACAGTTATTTTCTGTTCTCACTTTTTTTACAGATCTTTTTTCAAACTACTTAATTTAGCATAGTAATTACCCAACAAACTTGCATAACCTGTCAATTATTTTGTACAACTTTGTTCTTGCAGTTATCCTATAAATCAGCTCATACGTCAAAACAGATAGCCAAACAAACTTTACCCAAACTTTCTTCGTTTTTGTACTCAGATGTACATCAAGAATTTTTTGAAGCTCAAATTGGAAATTTGTGAACTAGACATTATAATTTTTGTTTTTCTGAACGTATGTATAGATAATAATAATAGATGTATAGAACGTAGTAATTAAATTCCTTTTTAATTCACAAAAAACTAATTACTAGTATCAAAATAATTGTCAATGCCACTGTACATTAAACATGTGTAATGCAGTATATACTAGAAGAGTTTTTGTATAATTTAATGTTGCATTTTTACATCCAACAATACAACATTCTCTTTATAAAGTGTAAATAAAAATACCACGTGCTTCGTGATCGAACTGTGTTTTATGCATGTGCAAAATGCAAAGAAAGAAACATTTTAAACATTTTCAAATTTTTGTGACTGCTAGTAGCAGGTAATGACTTTGAACTATTTTTAAACTATATTTCAACCTTGTCCTCCTATAGCATATACGATCCCACACAACTAACAAGTAAGTTTCCATAGCAACCAATATGATACAAGTAGCAGGGTATAATATTAACCAATCCTAAACACATACAATAAGGAAGACTGGTAGAATAAGAAGGGAGAAAATAAATGTTGTATATCATACTTGTCCCGCATGTTATAAAGTTATGTAAATTGTTGTGGAAGAGAAATTGTACATAACATATTTTAAATATTAGGGAACTTGTCTGTTACTGAATTAAATAAATGTAGAGTATTAAGAAACTGATATCTGCTGGAGCACAATAATGGGCAGAAAATCAGGGACTTTTTTGTCTACATAACACAAAGTATGTAAATAACTGGAGACCATCAAAGGATTATACTCCTGCTTCCACTGTCTAATCAAAAATTGATAGGAAAGTTGTGAGGTTTCAGAAATACAATTTCGCACAATATTCATGCTGCAATTAAAAAACTATTCAATAATTTTATTACATTCTACCATCATTAGTAAGCAACGTACTGAACTGTACTAAGTGTTTTAATTTCATAATGTAGTGATCAAATTATAATCACAAACAACTGAAAGCATATGACGGTCAATTCTTGTACCATAATATACATCAATGTATTTATCTTATCTTATTGTAGACATGAGCAGTGATAAGTCAGGCCAATAATAAAGTTCTGAAAAATGAACACATTGCCAAAGTCATAAACTTGAAAACAGAAATCATCACATTGGAAACTGAAATGCCAACAAAAATACTGGTAGCTGTTTTTGGCATCTGTATCTTGACCTGTCACCAGATACTGACCTTTCAAGAAGATTTAAATGGAATATTTCCTGTTTTTAAAATATGAAAAAAACTGCTTGTAATGTATGAAACTGAATTTCTTAATCATTAATTTTTAACTTCATAATAATTGATAGAAAGCACAGCGATTTGCAGCATCATTTACTTTTCCTGTGAATAATACAATTTAGAATTTTATCTAGATTATTGTTAGTGTTAGGCTTATGACCATCATAACTGAGGTTAAATGTCAATTGTACAAGTGTGTGCATAACACACCACACACGATGAAATGAAACCAATCCATTGTTGGGTACTTGAGTTCTGAGTAATGATTATAACTAATTTTTAGTTACACATTTTCCTATACAAGCATTATATTTTATTTATACAGTCTTATCTGTCACACACACACACACACACACACACACACACACACACACACACACACACACACACACACACACACACACACACACACACACACACACACACACACACACACACACACACACACACACACACACACACACACACACACACACACACACACACACACACACACACAGTATGTGTGTCAATTGAAGGACAAATTCAAAGAAAAACAAAACAAGACGATTTTAAATACTACTAAATTAAATATAAGCATTAAAGATTTTCAATTGACTGTCAAAACAGCTGATAATGTAAACAAAACATTCGAAAAGACAGTAATATTTTAATCAAAAATTAAATTGCTTATTCATTAGTATAGATTATACATCTCTAATGAAGCAGACTGTTTCTATGAAATATGGAACATAATAGAAACAAATTTCAGAAAAAATCTGTGTGTTAATACATTACCTATAATTATAGGTAAATTTAGCATATATGGGTTGCATTATTAACCATTCATGTATGTTACTAGTAATCATTTACTAATATATCACATGTTACAACTTTCTAGACAGTATACATTCTGATTGACTGGAAAGGATGCAGTTTCACCAATTTGTACAAACAGGCCCGACTCCAAGCAGGGGCGAACCGTGCCACCGCCCAGGGCGACAGATTCCGGGATGTTAAGTTTTGAAATTAAGGGGAAAAAATTATGCACTTAATTTCATCACAATATGTAAGATTAGTAAGAATAACTTTGTGTATAAAGTCAGCGTGATTAATAATTAGAACAGATATTGTCGTTTTCATATTTTTTGAACACTGGATGTGACTGCCCTATAACTTTCTACTATACAGCTCAAATCTGATCGGATTCCACAAATTACTGATCACAGTCGTCAAGCCCAAAAATTGTATATAATGACTATGATGACTTGCGTAATGAAAGCCTATGCAATTTCATGTTTCTTGTTTATTTACAAGTATTTTATGCTTGGCTTTATATTGATTCCTTGCTGTTTTTTCATCTTTCAATTCCACTTATTGCATTAAATTTTCACCTACTGTCACTGAAAGGTACTGGAACAGTAACACTTACATTAATATCATCCCTTCAATTTCAATTTTCAACTTTCCTTTCTCCCCCAGTGCCATCGCTTTAGGTTTCTTTCAATTCTTATTCTACCAGCTTGAATTACTATATTCCATACATCAAATCCACTTAAATTCTTCCTTGCTTTCGACCACCAACACCACCCATCATCTACAAATAATCATTCACAGAATGATTATATTTGGCCTTTTAAAATATAAATGATCTAATTTAAATTTCTTACTTTTCACAAAACGTTTTGATTATATTACTGTATTCATGAAACATAAACAGTGATGGACTCAAATCTCCTCTTTCTTATACCTGTTTCTGACATTCTCGTATTTTGTATTCTATTGACATTACTTTTAAATTGTCTGAATTATCCAAATAATCCTTTTCCTAACAGTTCTTTATCACAGTAGTGTATATAAATTTTACATATAGTCCAAACAAACTGTTTCTAAGCTTATAAAAGCTAGAAACACGTGACAATGCACCCACATTTTGTGAGGAAATGTTATCAGATTAACTTTACAATCATTTTTCAAGTTTTATTAAGGCACAAGAATTGAAAAGTGCGTCACACAGATGGCCTTTACTGGACTTGGACCACTTGCTTAGAACTTGTAACCAACCTAATCACAAGTCTTTACATATAACCCACAATAAGTGATAAGTTGGGCGAATAGACTCTCCAACAGTAAAACTAATAATTTTGTTCTATGACCTACGTGAACTGATAAATGATGATGTAAATAGAACGCATATTTTTTAATCTATTAAAAAATAATCAGTATAAAATGACCTAAGTATTGCAATTTTTTAATATACTAAACTTTAATTCAAGATCTTAAATGTTATTTTAATTAATCCATTTTTTGAAAAAAAAAATGATTTTACATAATAAAGGATGTTAAGTTTATCTCACATATGAACCTCACACATAAAAAAAAGTTTCAGATCTATTCAAAGAACAACGTAATACAATACAGTAGTCATAAAACAATTAGGAAAAATTAGAATGATTCTTATTATTGATATAGTTCAAATGAGTAATATAGTGGTAGTGACTAGACACTAACATGGTCCCCACAGGCAAATATGAAATAGAGTAAAGCTGATTACTGAATAGTACCATGTAAGGAGAGGCAGACAGTCTGCCAGGTAGCAAAATAACTCTCTAATTATGTAGGAAATAATTGGAACCATCTGGCAATTGACAGAAGCTAGCAGATACAAGTGGGCCAAATTCCAAACTACAAAATAAAATGTTGTATTCTTTATTATAAATTGTATATATGGAAACTAATAAAGTTTTACTTCCATGTTCCTTAAGGAAATGGAAGTATGGTGATGGCAAAAAAAATCGTGTTCGAGATTATTGCAGATTCTGATTGTACTACACTCAAAACATGAAAAAAGTCGTTTTTCGAAAAGTCTCTGTGCGTCTGTCTGTCTCTCTGTAGATTTTTACTTCCATGTTCCTTAAGGAAATGGAAGTATGGTGATGGCAAAAAAAAATCGTGTTCGAGATTATTGCAGATTCTGATTGTACTACACTCAAAACATGAAAAAAATTCGTTTTTCGAAAAGTGTCTGTGTGTGTGTCTGTAGATTTTTTTCCTATGGCAAACGATAACAGCCGCAAATTCAAACAGAATCAAACAATTTTTTGCATACAGCCCTGATTTGTAGAGTACTCATGACCTATTGTTTTTGGTGAAGATCGGTTAGGGAAAGGGGTAGTTTACCTGCAACGGTTTTTTTTATCAAGGGTATTTTTTTTTTTTGGCAAAACGATAACAGTAGCAAATTCAAACAGAATTAAATAATGTTTCGCATACAGCCCTGAATTGTAGAGTTCTCAAGACCTATTGATTTTGGTGAAGATCGGTTAAGGGAAAGGGGTAGTTTACCTGCAACATTTTATGTTTTAACAAGGGTATTTTCTATGGCAAACGATAACAGTCGCAAATTCAAACAGAATCAAAAGATTATTTGCATACAGTCCTAAATTGTAGAATTCTCAAGACCTATTGTTTTTGGTGAAGATCGGTTAAGGGAAAGGGGTAGTGTACCTCCAACATTTTTTTAACAAGGGTATTTTCTATGGCAAACGATAACAGCCGCAAATTCAAACAGAATCAAATAATGTTTTGTATACAGTCCTCATTTGTAGAGTACTCAAGACCTATTGTTTTTGGTGAAGATCGGTTAAGGGCAAGGGGTAGTTTACCTGCAACGTTTTTTATCAAGGGTAATTTTCTATGGCAAACGATAACAGCCGCAAATTCAAACGGAATCAAATAATTTTTTGCATACGTCCCTGAATTGTAGAGATCTCAAGGACTTTTGATTTTGGTGAAGATCGGTTAAGGGGAAGGGGTAGTTTACCTGCAACCTTTTATGTTTTAACATCAGTAAAGTACTTGAAAATTCATTTAATGAAAATATCGGTATGGAGAACCATACATGACTTCCATGTTCTAAGATTTATATTTAAAATCATTTTCGAAATGAAATATTACTATAGAAACTACTTCTTTCTACTTACTGCTTCAGCCTTAACCACAGTACTATGGTCACTAATGTATACCACCTCACGTTATCGCACTCGATTTTCACTGATGATGGAAGTCGATGGCATTGCCGAAACATCTGGTTTTGTAGAAAACATTGGACTACGGCTAAACATCCCGGGAAGGAATTTTAACAAAAACTACTTCTTTGTTGCCGATAACGTTGTACAAGATATATAAAAAATTGCATAAAATAAATGGCTTGTATAAGTTAATGTTTGATCTCCATTAAGTTGTCCTCTAGTTTCCAAAGTTTTAATATTATGATGTCCGTAATTAAATCATCAGAGCAGGTTTAGTGTGTATGAGGGTACACCTTGGACAAAGATTTTCAACTTTTCCTATTAAGTGTTGCTTAGAGTAAAGCTGCGAATCTACAGTGTATATTTCACAGAAAAAACACGCGAAAAAGAAGGAGCGCTCCGAAGTCACTCATGGACCCTCAGCATCTTGCAGAGGGTTCATTCCCTAAAGGCAAAAAGTCTGTCTATGAATCGTTCCTCTGTAAACACGTGCAGTTACACTGCCCAGCGATCCACAGGAAGCAAATCGATAGCCAAGCTGGACACTTTTTCGGCTTGCATGCGTTATGTTGGTATGAGTTTTGGCACTTACCATTTAAAAAGCGTGCAAATGTAAGAAAATAAACATGAGTGAGGCCAGAAATAACGCGAATTTTGTATGTGTGTGTCTTCCCTGCCTTTTTATTGCGGTAGTCATAATAATAAAATGGAAACGTAAACATTACATAACTGAGATATGCTTGCCTGCCACGAATGATATATTATTTTATACATGTATGTTAACTCATACATAATTTACATTAAAATGAAAAAATTATAATTTTATTGCCTGGCAACAAAATTATTTTATTTTTAACAACAATTACCATTGTTTCAAAAGGTTTAAATGAAATTTCAAGTACTTTACTGTTGTTAAAACGTAAAAGGTTGCTGGTAAACTACCCCTTTTCCCTTAACCGATCTCCACCAAAATCAATAGGTCTTGAGAACTCTACAATTCAGGGCTGTCTGCGAAACATTATTTAATTCTGTTTGAATTTGCGGCTGTTATCGTCCCCCCCCCCAAAAAAAAATTACCTTTGATAAAAAAAAAACGTTGCAGGTAAACTACCCCTTTCCCTCAACCGATCTTCATAAAAAACAATAGGTCGTGAGTACTCTACAAATCAGGGCTGTATGCAAAAAATTATATGATTCTGTTTGAATTTGCGGCAGTTATCATTTGCCATAGAAAAAAAATCTACAGACAGACACACACAGACACTTTTTGAAAAATAACTTTTTTTCATGTTTTGAGTGTAGTACAATCAGAATCTGCAATAATCTCGAACACGATTTTTTTTGCCATCACCATACTTCCATTTCCTTAAGGAACATGGAAGTAAAATAAAATAATTTTGTTGCCAGGCAATAAAATTATAATTTTTTCATTTTAATGTAAATCTTGTATGAGAGAAAATATATCGTTCGTGGCAGGCAAGCATATCTCAATTATGTAATGTTTACGTTTCCATTTTATTATTATGATTACTGTAATAAAAAGGCAGGGAACACACACACACACACACACACACACACACACACACACACACACACACACACACACACACACACACACACACACACACACACACACACACACACACACACACACACACACACACACACACACACACACACACAATTCGCGTTATTTCTGGCCTCACTCATGTTTATTTTCATATATTTGCACGCTTTTTGAATGGAAAGTGCCGAAACCAACACCAACATAACGCGTGCAAGCCCAAAAATTGTCCAGCGTGGATAGCGATTTGCTTCCTGTGGATCGCTGGGCAGTGTAACTGCACGTGTTTACAGAGGAACGATTCATAGACAGAATTTTCGTCTTTAGGGAATGAACCCTCTGCAAGATGCTGAGGGTCCATGAGTGACTTGGGAGCGCTCCTTCTTTTCTGCATGTTTGTTCTGTGAAACGTACACTGTAGATTCGCAGCTTTACTCTAAGCAACGCTCAGCTCCATAGGAAATGTTGAAAATTTTTGTCCACGGTGTACCCTCATACACACTAAACCTGTTCTGATGTTTTAATTACGGACATCATAATATTAAAACTTTGGAAACTTGAGCACTACTTAATGGAGATCAAACATTAACTTATACAAGCCATTAATTTTATGCATATTTTTTATATATATGTGTACAACGTTATCAGCAAAAAAGAAGTAGTTTTTGTTAAAATTCCTTCCCATGATGTTTGGCCGTAGTCCAATGTTTCCTACAAAACCAGAAGTTTCGGCAATGCCATCGGCTTCCATCATCACTGAAAACCGAGTGCGATAACGTGAGGTGGTATACGTTAGTGACCACAGTACTGTGGTTAAGGCTGAAGCAGTAAGTAGAAAGAAGTAGTTTCTATGGTAATATTTCAATTTGAAAATGATTTTAAATATAAATCTTAGAACATGGAAGTTATTTATGGTTCTCCATACCGATTTTTTACTTCCATGTTCCTTATGGAAATGCAAGTATGGTGATGGCAAAAAAAAATCGTGTTCGAGATTATTGCAGATTCTGATTGTACTACACTCAAAACATGAAATATCGGTATTTTTTTTTACTTCCATGTTCCTTATGGAAATGCAAGTATGGTGATGGCAAAAAAAAATCGTGTTCGAGATTATTGCAGATTCTGATTGTACTACACTCAAAACATGAAATATCGGTATGGAGAACAATACATGACTTCCATATTCTAATATTTATAATTAAAATAATTTTCGAAATGAAATATTACCATAGAAACTACTTCTTTCTACTTACTGCATCAGCCTTAACCACAGTACTGTGGTCACTAACATATACCACCTCACGTTATCGCACTCGATTTTCACTGATGATGGAAGTCGATGGCATTGCCGAAACGTCTGGTTTTGTAGAAAACATTGGACTACGGCCAAATATCCCGTGAAGGAATTTTAACAAAAACTACTTCTTTGTTGCCAATAACGTTGTACACATATATATACAAAATATGCATAAAATTAATGGCTTGTATAAGTTAATGATTGATCTCCATTAAGTAGTGCTCAAGTTTCCAAAGTTTTAATATTATGATGTCCGTAATTAAAACATCAGAGCAGGTTTAGTGTGTATGAGGGTACACCGTGGACAAAAATTTTCAACATTTCCTATTGAGCGTTGCTTAGAATAAAGCTGTGAATCTACAGTGTACGTTTCACAGAACAAACACGTGGAAAAGAAGGAGCGCTCCGAAGTCACTCATGGACCCTCAGCATCTTGCAGAGGGTTCATTCCCTAAAGACGAAAAGTCTGTCTATGAATCATTCCTCTGTAAACACGTGCAGTTACACTGCCCAGCGATCCACAGGAAGCAAATCGCTATCCACCCTGGACACTTTTTCGGCTTGCATGCGTTATGTTGGTATGGGTTCAGCACTTTCCATTTAAAAAGCGTGCAAATGTAAGAAAATAAACATGAATGAGGCCAGAAATAACGCGAATTTTGTGTGTGTGTGTGTGTGTGTGTCTTCCCTGCCTTTTTACTGCGGTACTCATAATAAAGAAATGGAAACGTACACAGTACATAACTGAGATATGCTTGCCTGCCAAGCACGATATATTTTCTCTTATACATGATTTACATTAAAATGAAAAAATTATAATTTGATTGCCTGGCAACAAAATTATTTTATTTTCAACAATTACCATTGTTTGAAAAAGTTTAAATGAATTTTCAAGTACTTTACTCTTGTTAAAACGTAAAAGGTTGCAGGTAAACTACCCCTTCCCCTTAACCGATCTTCACCAAAATCGAATGGCCTTGTGTCCTCTACAATTCACTGACGTATGCAAAAATTATATGATTCTGTTTGAATTTGTGACAGTTATCGTTTGCCATAGCAAATACCCTTGTTAAAAAAAGTTGCAGGTAAACTACCCCTTTCCCTTAACCGATCTTCACCAAAAACAGTAGGTCTTGAGAACTCTACAATTTAGAGCTGTATGCAAATAATCTTTTGATTCTGTTTGAATTTGCGGCTGTTATCGTTTGCCATAGGAAATACCCTTGTTAAAACATAAAACGTTACAGGTAAACTACCCCTTTCCCTTAACCGATCTTCACCAAAAACAATTAGTCTTGAGAACTCTACAATTCAGGGCTGTATGCGAAACATTATTTGATTCTGTTTGAATGTGCGGCTGTTATTGTTTGCCAAAAAAAAAAAATTTTCCTTGGTAAAAAAAAACGTTGCAGGTAAACTACCCCTTTCCCTCAACCGATCTTCACCAAAAACAATAGGTCGTGAGTACTCTACAAATCAGGGCTGTGTGCAAAAAATTATTTGATTCTGTTCGAATTTGCGGCAGTTATCGTTTGCCATAGAAAAAAAATCTACACACAGACACTTTTCGGAAAACCACTTTTTACTTCCATATTTCCTTAAGGAATGGAAGTATGGTGATGGCAAAAAAAATCGTGTTCGAGATTATTGCAGATTCTGATTCTACTACACTCAAAACATGAAAAAAAGTCGTTTTCCGAAAAGTGTCTGTGTGTGTGTCTGTAGATTTTTTTCTATGGCAAACGATAACTGCCGCAAATTCAAACAGAATCAAATAATTTTTTGCATACAGCCCTGATTTGTAGAGGACTCGCGACTTATTGTTTTTGGTGAAGATCGGTTGATGGAAAGGGGTAGTTTACCTGCAACGGTTTTTTTTTATCAAGGGACTTTTTTTTTTTTTGGCAAACGATAACAGCCACAAATTCAAACAGAATCAAATAATGTTTCGTATACAGCCCTGAATTGTAGAGTTCTCAAGACCTTTTGTTTTTGGTGAAGATCGGTTAAGGGAAAGGGGTAGTTTACTTGTAACGTTTTATGTTTTAACAAGGGTATTTCTTATGGCAAACGATAACAGCCGCAAATTCAAACAGAATCAAAAGATTATTTGCATACAGCCCTAAATTGTAGAGTTCTCAAGACCTATTGTTTTTGGTGAAGATCGGTTAAGGGAAAGGGGTAGTTTACCTACAACGTTTTTTTAACAAGGGTATTTTCTATGGCAAACGATAACAGCCGCAAATTCAAACAGAATCAAATAATTTTCTGCATACAGCCCTGATTTGTAGAGTACTCAAGACCTATTGTTTTTGGTGAAGATCGGTTGAGGGGAAGGGGTAGTTTACCTGCAACGTTTTTTACCAAGGGTATTTTCTATGGCAAACGATAACAGCCGCAAATTCAAACAGAATCAAATAATTTTCTGCATACAGCCCTGATTTGTAGAGTACTCAAGACCTATTGTTTTTGGTGAAGATCGGTTGAGGGGAAGGGGTAGTTTACCTGCAACGTTTTTTATCAAGCGTATTTTCTATGGCAAACGATAACTGCCGCAAATTCAAACAGAATCAAATAATTTTTTGCATACAGCCCTGATTTGTAGAGTACTCAAGACCTATTGTTTTTGGTGAAGATCTGTTAAGGGGAAGGGGTTTTTTACCTGCACCGTTTTTTTATCAAGCGTATTTTCTATGGCAAACGATAACAGCCGCAAATTCAAACAGAATCAAATAATTTTTTGCATACATCCCTGAATTGTAGAGGTCTCAAGGACTTTCGATTTTGGTGAAGATCGGTTAAGGGGAAGGGGTAGTTTACCTGCAACCTTTTACGTTTTAACAAGAGTAAAGTACTTGCAAATTTATTTAAACTTTTTGAAACAATGGTAATTGTTAAAAATAAAATAATTTTGTTGCCAGGCAATAAAATTAAAATTTTTTAATTTTAATGTAATATAATATTTTTCATTTAATACGGCAATAAAAAGGCAGGTAAGACACAAACACACAATTCACGTTATTTCTGGCCTCACTCATGTTTATTTTCTTACGTTTGCACGCTTTTTAAATGGAAAGTGCCGAAACCCACACCAACATAACGCGTGCAAGCCGAAAAAATGGACATCAATTTGCTTACTGGCGAAGCTAGTAGTTAATGAATGGATAGGCAAAAATCTTATCTTAAATTTTTTTTAAGGAATCACTAAAAGGACGGTGGGTCAAATCGGACGCTGAGGTAGAGTTGCTGTAACCGAATGGTTCCACAAACAGCCGTAAGAATTTTACTAGCAGGGAATCTACAGGTTAGCGCAACAGTGGAACTCATGTCTTAATGTTATTGGAGACTTCTTTTAAAATCGTTGAATAAAAAATGCTTTACAGCTCTATACGTGTGTCTACTGAACAATCCTTGTATTAGTCATACACAATAATACAACTGATTGAACTTCAAATTTTTAAACTTGATTAGTTTCTATATATATGTTTAATGTTACAAATAATTCAAATAACAATCTTGATCATCTGTTAGTTCAGCGGAATAACAGTGACACTTTTAATAACCGCATAAAATAAACACTTAGAAACAACACAGGCGCTTTAACTTAACTGTTTGGACCACAGAAGTGAGGCATGCCTCAACGCTCTATGTGTACAGCGCGGGACAATCCCCCCTCCCTACACTTCCCTATCACACCACTACATTGCTTACATACGATGTATACAAAAAACGCTGAGGCAAGTTCAGGTTGCCTCATTCGCTTTAAACGAACTATGCCGAATCTCACCTGTCACCATCTAGCGGTCGCTCAATAAAGCACGTTTCGGTTTAATAAATTTGACAGTCCCAGTAACAATGTATAATCTTTACGTTATGTAGTTCATACGTATTTATAATTTTTATTCTACAGAATTTGTTAGGGTAGGCATTGCCTCAATTGCCTCCATGTAACTTCGCCACTGATATATATGTGTACAACGTTATCGGCAACAAAGAAGTAGTTTTTGTTAAAATTCCTTCCCGGGATATTTGGCCGTAGTCCAATGTTTTCTACAAAACCAGACGTTTCGGCAATGCCATCGACTTCCATCATCAGTGAAAATCGAGTGCGATAACGTGAGGTGGTATACGTTAGTGACCACAGTACTGTGGTTAAGGCTGAAGCAGTAAGTAGAAAGAAGTAGTTTCTATGGTAATACTTCATTTCGAAAATGATTTTAAATATAAATCTTAGAATATGGAAGTCATGTATGGTTCTCCATACCGATTTTTTACTTCCATATTCCTTAAGGAATGGAAGTATGGTGATGGCAAAAAAAATCGTGTTCGAGATTATTGCAGATTCTGATTCTACTACACTCAAAACATGAAAAAAAGTCGTTTTCCGAAAAGTGTCTGTGTGTGTGTCTGTCTGTCTGTGTGTGTGTAGATTTTTTTCTATGGCAAACGATAACTGCCGCAAATTCAAACAGAATCAAATAATTTTTTGCATACAGCCCTGATTTGCAGAGTACTCGCGACCTATTGTTTTTGGTGGAGATCGGTTGAGGGAAAGGGGTAGTTTACCTGCAACGGTTTTTTTTTAGCAAGGGTAATTTTGTTTGTTTGGCAAACGATAACAGCCGCAAATTCAAACAGAATCAAATAATGTTTCGCATACAGCCCTGAATTGTAGAGTTCTCAAGATCTGTTGATTTTGGTGAAGATCGGTTAAGGGAAAGGGGTAGTTTACCTGTAACGTTTTATGTTTTAACAAGGGTATTTCCTATGGCAAACGATAACAGCCGCAAATTCAAACAGAATCAAAAGATTATTTGCATACAGCCCTAAATTGTAGAGTTCTCAAGACCTATTGTTTTTGGTGAAAATCGGTTGAGGGAAAGGGGTAGTTTACCTGCAACGTTTTTTTAACAAGGGTATTTTTACTTCCATATTCCTTAAGGAATGGAAGTATGGTGATGGCAAAAAAAATCGTGTTCGAGATTATTGCAGATTCTGATTCTACTACACTCAAAACATGAAAAAAAGTCGTTTTCCGAAAAGTGTCTGTGTGTCTGTCTGTCTGTCTGTGTGTCTGTCTGTAGATTTTTTTTCTATGGCAAACGATAACTGCCGCAAATTCAAACAGAATCAAATAATTTTTTGCATACAGCCCTGATTTGCAGAGTACTCGCGACCTATTGTTTTTGGTGAAGATCGGTTGAGGGAAAGGGGTAGTTTACCTGCAACGGTTTTTTTTTAGCAAGGGTAATTTTGTTTGTTTGGCAAACGATAACAGCCGCAAATTCAAACAGAATCAAATAATGTTTTGCATACAGCCCTGAATTGTAGAGTTCTCAAGATGTGCTGTTTTTGGTGAAGATCGGTTAAGGGAAAGGGGTAGTTTACCTGTAACGTTTTATGTTTTAACAAGGGTATTTCCTATGGCAAACGATAACAGCCGCAAATTCAAACAGAATCAAAAGATTATTTGCATACAGCCCTAAATTGTAGAGTTCTCAAGACCTATTGTTTTTGGTGAAGTTCGGTTGAGGGAAAGGGGTAGTTTACCTGCAACGTTTTTTTAACAAGGGTATTTTCTATGGCAAACGATAACAGCCGCAAATTCGAACAGAATCAAATAATGTTTTGCATACAGCCCTGATTTGTAGAGTACTCAAGACCTATTGTTTTTGGTGAAGATCGGTTAAGGGAAAGGGGTAGCTTACCTGTAACGTTTTATGTTTTAACAAGGGTATTTCCTATGGCAAACGATAACAGCCGCAAATTCAAACAGAATCAAAAGATTATTTGCATACAGCCCTAAATTGTAGAGTTCTCAAGACCTATTGTTTTTGGTGAAGATCGGTTGAGGGAAAGGGGTAGTTTACCTGCAACGTTTTTTTAACAAGGGTATTTTCTATGGCAAACGATAACAGCCGCAAATTCAAACAGAATCAAATAATGTTTTGCATACAGCCCTGATTTGTAGAGTACTCAAGACCTATTGTTTTTGGTGAAGATCGGTTAAGGAGAAGGGGTAGTTTACCTGCAACGTTTTTTTATCAAGCGTATTTTCTATGGCACACGATAACAGCCGCAAATGCAAACAGAATCAAATAATGTTTTGCATACGTCCCTGAATTGTAGAGGTCTCAATGACTTTCGATTTTGGTGAAGATCAGTTAAGGGGAAGGGGTAGTTTACCTGCAACCTTTTACGTTTTAACAAGAGTAAAGTACTTGAAAATTTATTTAAACTTTTTGAAACAATGGTAATTGTTAAAAATAAAATAATTTTGTTGCCAGGCAATAAAATTATAATTTTTTCATTTTACTGTAATATAATATTTTTCATTTAATACAGCAATAAAAAGGCAGGTAAGACACAGCCTGGCTGTTTGGCTGAAAATGATTTTAAATATAAATCTTAGAATATGGAAGTCATGTATGGTTCTCCATACCGATATTTTTCTATGGCAAAGGATAACTGCCGCAAATTCAAACAGAATCAAATAACTTTTTGCATACAGCCCTGATTTGTAGAGTACTCACGACCTATTGTTTTTGGTGAAGATCGGTTGAGGGAAAGGGGTAGTTTACCTGCAACGGTTTTTTTTTATCAAGGGAAATTTTTTTTTTTGCCAAACGATAACAGCCGCAAATTCAAACAGAATCAAATAATGTTTCGCATACAGCCCTGAATTGTAGAGTTCTCAAGATCTGTTGATTTTGGTGAAGATCGGTTAAGGGAAAGGGGTAGTTTACCTGTAACGTTTTATGTTTTAACAAGGGTATTTCCTATGGCAAACGATAACAGCCGTAAATTCAAACAGAATCAAAAGATTATTTGCATACAGCCCTAAATTGTAGAGTTCTCAAGACCTATTGTTTTTGGTGAAGATCGGTTAAGGGAAAGGGGTAGTTTACCTACAACGTTTTTTTAACAAGGTTATTTTCTATGGCAAACGATAACAGCCGCACATTCAAACATAATCAAATAATTTTCTCCATACAGCCCTGGTTTGTAGAGTACTCAAGACCCTTTGTTTTTGGTGAAGATCGGTTGAGGGGAAGGGGTAGTTTACCTGCAATGTTTGTTATAAAGCGTATTTTCTATGGCAAACGATAACTGCCGCAAATTCAAACAGAATCAAATAATTTTTTGCATACATAAGTGAATTGTAGAGGACTCAAGGCCATTAGATTTTGGTGAAGATCGGTTAAGGGGAAGGGGTAGTTTTGTGACGATTTAAATAAAAGAAATAATCTAGAAAATAAAAAAATTTTAAAAATTAAGGTTGCGAGGTCTTAAGCTATTTAAATCTCACTGTTTTAATATAAGATACCTGTATGTACTCAGTTATAAGTTATAACTTAATCAGTTATAATTAATTAGTTATAAGATACTTAAATAAAAAGATAAATTGTAAAGCGTTATTAATATCGGATTTAACCCTTTGCTTGTGAGCAGGCGCTTTCCTGTTGATTCCAGACTCGACATGCTTTCAGAGTCTTGTGTGAGTAAGAATAAGATAAAAAACTAATGTTAATAATAATAAAATCTGAAGACATAAATAGTCGCTAAAACAACTGATTTAAATTATGTATATTTGTTTAGGGATAGTTTAAATAAATAAAAATGTTAACTTAAATATAGTTAGGAACTATATTCTCGCGCGGAAGTTGTCCCACTAACTTTTGTCCAGTACCTGGCGAAGGGAGCGTAAATTCTCTCTCTTGCAATGGTGACTCCGTACAGTGTAGACGTAAGAGCTATGCTCTTCAAATATGTGTATCATATTTGGTTTCATCTTCAGAAAGTGTACCAGATGTAGTTTGTTAAAGCATCTGGATGTATTAATTAATGTAGTCATGTGAATAGACAATAAGTTTAAAGTTATGTAAAACAAAAAGTATTGAAACGTAACTAAAGGTGTAACACAAGATGACTACGTACTTCAACGTATAAAAACTATTCCAAAGTAATACCCGGAGATGTGAACTAGCAGAAGCCACAAACTCTACTGCACGTGACAGAATATGCAGATCAGGACATCCGACAATCTACATGATCATCGTAGATAACTACATGACCTATTGTTCTCCCTGCTAACTTTTGGAGCCCTTTACAGAGGAAAGCCAGACCGAGATGACGACGTAGCTGTTCCTGTTTCCCAAGACTGATACCCCAGGAGGAGTCTTCTGCATACCAATTAAAAGGTGACTCGATAGCCTGTCTATCGAGGGTTAATAATATTTGTTACACAACACATCTTGAAAGAGACTTTTCAGAAATGATTAACTTTGTAAAGATTTATAAATTAAATCTAATGTTTATAAGATTATATCTTATTAATTAATATTTCATGTAACTATTCTAACTTCATATCGATAATTTAATAATTGAGTTAGTAATGTCTTGGCATCAGTCAGTATATGTTTTTCTTAAATGTTGAATAAAGAGAAGTCTTCTTGTTACACACATATGAGGAGTGCTTAAATCAATTGTATACCTTGCCATTGTTTCCTTACACAAAGTAAACAATTACACAGCTAGTAAGTAATATGTTATTTTAATTATTTGTGATCAATTCTGTTACAACGTAGGCAGCCCTTCTAATTAACGGAGTTTAATTACGAAGGGTTCCCTGGATTTGTAACGCGGCGAAAAGAAGTTACAAAAGTGCGCCACTCTGCTAAATTGTAAAAAAATAAAAGGGTAATTGTTTACTGAGTGTCATAAAGGTGCATTCACTCTGCTAATTTATGTAAAGGGTTGTTAAGCATCGTGACGTAAACAAAAGTGCGTTACTCTGCTTACTTTATTTGAAATTAAAAAAAAAATAAAGGAAACAAAGGAAAGAGTTTTAATTGTATATATATGTGTCACAAACAAATTGCATTCACTATTTATGCGTGGATAAACATAAATAGTATGATTAATAACTAAATGTTTAATATTGATATATGCACTCAGAAAGTTACTTTAATAAATGTAATGTTCAAAACATATTTAATACACTATTAAATAACGTAATATGTATTAATACGTAGATGGTAGTATGTATAAGTAAAATGTCATTAGCGTCATACAATGCAAAATGCTATATGCAGGTTCCTACCGGCACAACCTGAATAATTCGATGTAAGTACTTGCATACATGAATTGTGACCAAGCATAACAATTTTGGTCAACCAAACAATCTGTAACAGGTTTGTTTACGACAAACTACGACCTGTTGTCTCCTGAATCATTCTGCACAGTGTATGTCCAACTACATAGCTTACATACACTAGTATGTGTTAAAAAAAAAAATTGATTAAAAATAACTTTGTAAATAATAATAAAGTAATTAAGTAGAAGACGTGATTTAAAACTTGTGAACAAAATAAGTAATTATTTAATTGAGAAAAGTTTATGAAAGAACGAAGCCAAAGTGTTGTCTAAGCGGAATAATAATAAATGTGTTGTACAAAAGTGTGCTCCCCTTCTCAAGTTTAAAACGACCTGTTTCAAATCGTTGGTGTTATTCACTCGCATTGTGTAGACAATAATATGTAAAAGCAAACACCCCATTGTCACACACTCTCACCCTCCTTTGTTAACTAAATATGTAGGCCACCCTCTGACCTACATTCCAGTAAACAGCTGATCGGCTATTTAACATTGAAAGATATGTGTGTGATTTCTGTCTCTCCCTTAGAAGAGAAATTGTTCTTTTCTAATTTGTGTAAATTGATTACTTATGAATTTGTTATATGTAATATATGTGTAATATAATAGTGTTAAATTTAAGTACGTGCTAATGTGTTAGAACAAAATAGACCCAATACGATTGCTGATCTGGAACAGTGCAGTATCAATTCTTCAAATGTATGGTACTCAGATCAAAATAGAGAAGCAATGAAAACCTCTGGAACTAATAGACATCAATTGCGAGCACTACTGCCTGATGTAACAACCTCGTATGAAAGTCAAGTTTCTAGTAGACCTCACTATGTGCGCAAAGCTGGTAAGTTAATTGTAAACCCAGATAAAGCGGAAACCAAGTACCCACCTCGCAGAAAACCCACCTGTTATAATTGTGGCAAATATGGACACATAAGTAGAGAGTGCAAAAGTAAGCCATTGGAACGGAACCAACCTGTGAATATAAAGTGTGCTAAATAAATATGGTGATTAAATAGACGATAGTTCTAGGAGCGTTTCTTAAATCCCCAAAGTAGTTTAATAAATAATAAAGTGAATAATAATAATGGATTTAAATACTAGAGCTAAATAAATCCTAAGTTATACTAAAATTGTGTGAAGTGTAGAAGTAATTAAAGGAAAAGAATAATAATAAAAGGTAAAGTTGCGTATTGTAAACACTTCGCAGTGGTGGCAAGTAAGAGAAATTAAAGCGTGTTCGGAATTGTAGTAAACAGCCACGCACCCTCCCTATTGTGAGAAACCGGTGCTAGCATGAACAATTGAAAACCACCCCTAGTGAGTAGGACAATGCATTGTGAAGTGTCTCCTCTCCCGCATAGTTTGTTTAAAAGTATTGTTAAAAGAGATAAAAGAGAATCATATTCGTGAGATTCCGCTTCTCTCAAACCAGTGATCTAAAGTGGAGTATGGGATCCTCTTTAGATTACATTAGAAATAAGTTTATGAGATATAATCAAGTATTGATTATATATGTAACGTAACAGGTCACAACGGCGCCGACTGAAAGGGAAATGATAGGGGTGAAATGTGCCAAAGATCATTAATAATTGCTGAAAGCTAACTTCCGTAGTTAGAGTAAGCTGGTGTCAGTCGGGCCGGGATGTTGTGAGTTACGGATAAGTAGGGATCATTCCAATCTAAGGTTTGGAAATTAGGATTAAGATTAAAATGTAAGTTAGTACTTAAGAAGTAAGAAAAAGAAAATTTCACGAAGGCGATCATTTAAATGAATAATGTCATTTAAAGAAATTAGGAAAAACCAACTGTGCACTAATAATAAATAACTTCACACACTTCCACTAATCAGACTCCCCGTCCCCAATTACCACGAAGGTCACAAGTCGACCCCGTTCGAGTTACTATACAAGTATCGACCAAACCACCCTTTGTCCACAAGATGGAATATACACGATCTACTGCCTCCGCAAATAACGGATAAGCAGATAAAGAGAATATGGAACAAAGCCCGCTCTAACTTGAGAGCAAGCTTGGAAAAATCCAGAAGATACCACGAGAAAGGTAATCATAGCAACTCAGTCAGGTACCAAGTAGGTGACTTGGTAATGTACAAGACTCACCCCATTAGTAGTGCGATTGATAAGACCACCTCGAAACTATCATTCAGATGGTGTGGCCCTTATCAAATCCAAAAGTACCTAACTCCAGTTACAGTAGCCCTGTGCGAACCTGCAACTCAGACATATGTGCGGAGAACGCATATTTCGCAACTAAAGTTGTATAAGAAGAAGTGACGGTATAGTATAAAAAAAAAGGAAAAGGAATACTAGGTAGTAAAGAAAATTATATTTCTGAATCCGCGTAAGAAATGTAAAACGTAGAGTTTGGGAACGAGGCCTGATCAACCTGAGTTCCAGTTCTGCGGAACATGCATTAATGAATAATCATTAACTAGATGGGTACTAACACTCATTAACTACATGAGTTATATATATATAGGACTCACAGAAGAAAAGATAGAATTCTAAATAGTAGAGATTTAGAAAGTTACTCTACAGAAGAGAGAGTAAGACAAACAAAAAACCGGTAGTAAAATTAAGTGATAGAGATAAGAAAGAGTTTTGTGTTTTAATTGTGTAAATATTTAGTGTAAATAGTATGTAAAAAAAAAAAAAGGTAGTTCATAAGAATATAAAGTGTACTGTGTTGTAACTATAGGAAATAACTATGCGGAGAACGTTGTAAAGTGTACAAGAAAGTAGGTGAAAGAAATTACACACACTAAACCCATTCAATATCCCAGTGCCCCATACTGAGTTAGACTCAAAAAGCTAAACCGTAGCGTGCAATTCAAGCGGTGGAGTATGTGACGATTTAAATAAAAGAAATAATCTAGAAAATAAAAAAATTTTAAAAATTAAGGTTGCGAGGTCTTAAGCTATTTAAATCTCACTGTTTTAATATAAGATACCTGTATGTACTCAGTTATAAGTTATAACTTAATCAGTTATTCGGATTTAACCCTTTGCTTGTAAGCAGGCGCTTTCCTGTTGATTCCAGACTCGACATGCTTTCAGAGTCTTGTGTGAGTAAGAATAAGATAAAAAACTAATGTTAATAATAATAAAATCTGAAGACATAAATAGTCGCTAAAACAACTGATTTAAATTATGTATATTTGTTTAGGGATAGTTTAAATAAATAAAAATGTTAACTTAACTATAGTTAGGAACTATATTCTCGCGCGGAAGTTGTCCCACTAACTTTTGTCCAGTACCTGGCGAAGGGAGCGTAAATTCTCTCTCTTGCAATGGTGACTCCGTACAGTGTAGACGTAAGAGCTATGCTCTTCAAATATGTGTATCATATTTGGTTTCATCTTCAGAAAGTGTACCAGATGTAGTTTGTTAAAGCATCTGGATGTATTAATTAATGTAGTCATGTGAATAGACAATAAGTTTAAAGTTATGTAAAACAAAAAGTATTGAAACGTAACTAAAGGTGTAACACAAGATGACTACGTACTTCAACGTATAAAAACTATTCCAAAGTAATACCCGGAGATGTGAACTAGCAGAAGCCACAAACTCTACTGCACGTGACAGAATATGCAGATCAGGACATCCGACAATCTACATGATCATCGTAGATAACTACATGACCTATTGTTCTCCCTGCTAACTTTTGGAGCCCAACCTCTGCTTTCGGTGGCAGAGGAAAGCCAGACCGAGATGACGACGTAGCTGTTCCTGTTTCCCAAGACTGATACCCCAGGAGGAGTCTTCTGCATACCAATTAAAAGGTGACTCGATAGCCTGTCTATCGAGGGTTAATAATATTTGTTACACAACACATCTTGAAAGAGACTTTTCAGAAATGATTAACTTTGTAAAGATTTATAAATTAAATCTAATGTTTATAAGATTATATCTTATTAATTAATATTTCATGTAACTATTCTAACTTCATACGTTGTAACAGTTTATATGTTAATGTAGAGTAATATAACTCAAGCAATAATACCATTCTTAAATGTTGAATTAAAAGAAAGTCTTGCAAGCTAATATCATGAAAAGAGTATAATTAAAAGTTTTAATACAGAAAGTTCACCCGGATCCGAGGTATAACTATATAGAATTTAGTTTGATGCCAAAGTTTAAAGAAACCTTTCGATAATTTAATAATTGCGTTAGTAATGTCTTGGCATCAGTCAGTATATGTTTTTCTTAAATGTTGAATAAAGAGAAGTCTTCTTGTTACACACATATGAGGAGTGCTTAAATCAATTGTATACCTTGCCATTGTTTCCTTACACAAAGTAAACAATTACACAGCTAGTAAGTAATATGTTATTTTAATTATTTGTGATCAATTCTGTTACAACGTAGGCAGCCCTTCTAATTAACGGAGTTTAATTACGAAGGGTTCCCTGGATTTGTAACGCGGCGAAAAGCTCGTTACAGTTTACCTGCAACCTTTTACGTTTTAACAAGAGTAAAGTACTTGAAAATTCATTTAAACTTTTTCAAACAATGGTAATTGTTAAAAATAAAATAATTTTGTTGCCAGGCAATAAAATTATAATTTTTTCATTTTAATGTAAATTATGTATATATTAGAAAATATATCGTGCTTGGCAGGCAAGCATATTTCAGATTATAAGTCTTAGAATATGGAACTCATGTATGGTTCTCCATACCGATATTTACTTCCATATTCCTTAAGGAATGGAAGTATGGTGATGGCAAAAAAAATCGTGTTCGAGATTATTGCAGATTCTGATTGTACTACACTCAAAAATGTAAAAAAGTCGTTTTCCGAAAAGTGTCTGTGTGTGTGTCTGTCTGTGTGTCTGTCTGTCTGTCTGTAGATTTTTTTTCTATGGCAAACGATAACTGCCGCAAATTCAAACAGAATCAAATAATTTTTTGCATGCAGCCCTGATTTGCAGAGTACTCGCGACCTATTGTTTTTGGTGAAGATCGGTTGAGGGAAAGGGGTAGTTTACCTGCAACGGCTTTTTTTTAGCAAGGGTAATTTTGTTTGTTTGGCAAACGATAACAGCCGCAAATTCATACAGAATGAAATAATGTTTCGCATACAGCCCTGAATTGTAGAGTTCTCAAGGTCTGTTGATTTTGGTGAAGATCGGTTAAGGGAAAGGGGTAGTTTACCCGTAACGTTTTATGTTTTAACAAGGGTATTTCCTATGGCAAACGATAACAGCCGCAAATTCAAACAAAATCAAAAGATTATTTGCATACAGCCCTAAATTGTAGAGTTCTCAAGACCTATTGTTTTTGGTGAAAATCGGTTGAGGGAAAGGGGTAGTTTACCTGCAACGTTTTTTTAACAAGGGTATTTTCTATGGCAAACGATAACAGCCGCAAATTCAAACAGAATCAAATAATGTTTTGCATACAGCCCTGATTTGTAGAGTACTCAAGACCTATTGTTTTTGGTGAAGATCGGTTAAGGGAAAGGGGTAGTTTACCTGTAACGTTTTATGTTTTAACAAGGGTATTTCCTATGGCAAACGATAACAGCCACAAATTCAAACAGAATCAAAAGATTATTTGCATACAGCCCTATATTGTAGAGTTCTCAAGACCTATTGTTTTTGGTGAAGATCGGTTGAGGGAAAGGGGTAGTTTACCTGCAACGTTTTTTTAACAAGGGTATTTTCTATGGCAAACGATAACAGCCGCAAATTCAAACAGAATCAAATAATGTTTTGCATACAGCCCTGATTTGTAGAGTACTCAAGACCTATTGTTTTTGGTGAAGATCGGTTAAGGGGAAGGGGTAGTTTACCTGCAACGTTTTTTTATCAAGCGTATTTTCTATGGCAAACGATAGCAGCCGCAAATTCAAACAGAATCAAATAATTTTTTGCATACGTCCCTGAATTGTAGAGTTCTCAATGACTTTTGATTTTGGTGAAGATCGGTTAAGGGGAAGGGGTAGTTTACCTGCAACCTTTTACGTTTTAACAAGAGTAAAGTACTTGAAAATTTATTTAAACTTTTTGAAACAATGGTAATTGTTAAAAATACAATAATTTTGTTGCCAGGCAATAAAATTATAATTTTTTCATTTTAATGTAATATAATATTTTTCATTTAATACAGCAATAAAAAGGCAGGTAAGACACAGCCTGGCTGTTTGGGTGAAAATGATTTTAAATATAAATCTTAGAATACCGATATTTTCATGTTTTGAGAGTAGTACAATCAGAATCTGCAATAATCTCGAACACGATTTTTTTGCCATCACCATACTTCCATTTCCTTAAGGAATATGGAAGTAAAAAAAGTCGTTTTTCGAAAAGTGTCTGCGTGTGTGTATTACTGTCTGTAGATTTTTTTTCTACGGCAAAGGATAAAAGCCGCAAATTAAAACAGAATCAAATAATGTTTCGCATACAGCCCTGAATTGTAGAGTTTGCAAGACCTATTGTTTTTGGTGAAGATCGGTTAAGGGAAAGGGGTAGTTTACCTGCAACGTTTTATGTTTTAACAAGGGTATTTTCTATGGCAAACGATAACAGCTGCAAATTCAAACAGAATCAAATAATTTTTTGCATACAGCCCTAAATTGTAGAGTTCTCAAGACCTATTGTTTTTGGTGAAGATCGGTTAAGAGAAAGGGGTAGTTTACCTGCAACGTTTTATGTTTTAACAAGGGTATTTTCTATGGCAAACGATAACAGCTGAAAATTCGAACAGAATCAAATAATTTTTTGCATACAGCTTTGATTTGTAGAGTACTCAAGACCTATTGTTTTTGGTGAAGATCGGTTAAGGGAAAGGGGTAGTTTACCTGCAACTTTTTATGTTTTAACAAGGGTAATTTTCTATGATGAACGATAAATGCCACATATTCAAAGAGAATCAAATAATTTTTTGCATACATCCCTGAATTGTAGAGATCTCAAGGACTTTTGATTTTGGTGAAGATCGGTTAAGGGGAAGGGGTAGTTTACCAGCAACCTTTTACGTTTTAACAAGAGTAAAGTACTTGAAGATTTATTGTAACTTTTTCAAACAATGGTAATTGTTAAAAATAAAATAATTTTGTTGCCAGGAAATAAAATTATAATTTTTTCATTTTAATTTAAATCATGTATGAGAGAAAATATATCGTTCGTGGCAGGCAAGCATATCTCAATTATGTAATGTTTACGTTTCCATTTCATTATTACGATTACTGCAATAAAAAGAAAGGGAACACACGCACACAATTCGCGTTATTTCTGGCCTCACTCATGTTTATTTTCTTACATTAGCATGCTTTTTAAATGGAAAGTGCCGAACCCACACCAATATGTGTGCAACCTGAAAAAGTGTCTAGAGTGGATAGCGATTTGCTTCCTGTGGATCGCTGGGCAGTGTAACTGCATGTGTTTACAGAGGAACAATTCATAGACAGAACTTTTTGTCTTTAGGGAATGACCCCTCTGCAAAATGCTCTCAGGGGCCATGAGTGACTTCGGAGCTCTCCTTCTTTTCCGCGTGTTTGTTCTGTGAAACATACACTGTAGATTCGCAGCTTTACTCTGAGCAACGCTCCATAGGGAATGTTGAAAATTTTTGTCCACGGTGTACCCTTATACACACTAAAACCTGCTGTGATGTTTTAATTACGCACATCATAATATTAAAACTTTGGAAACTTGAGCACTACTTAATGGAGATCAAACATTAACTTTTACAAGGCATTAATTTTATGCATATTTTGAAGCAATAAATGTTTTAATAAATTAATACGTGTACTTACTTCTATTATGATATAAGAATTACAAACTAATATGTGCATGTGTGTATGTATGAAAAATATATAAATATTTTCGCCTCTGGAAAACTGTTTGCTCCTCCTGGAAAATATTTTGATCTCCCTGATGGCTAGTTATTTACCAGCCTGTGTGGAATGTTCCACACACATAATGACAAATAATGTGTGAATGTTTTATGACATAGTTCAGAATGGTGGGTGTTAAACAAACAGAAGACACAAACGTATTAAGGAACAAATGTTTTCTGAGAAATTTATAATTATATGAATGAACAGAATCGTCGCTCAGGAAATCAGAAGACGAATGGATAGAAAGAAAGACTTGATTTTAAAAAAGAAAAATGACTAGTAAGAGGAAAAACTTTGAAACCACTACAGATATCATTCGCCCTCCTGTAATGTCTTGTTTGATTAAAAATTATATTATCTGTATTATAAGTGGTTTTTTTTTTTTTTTTTAGAAATTATCGAACCGAATTCAAGTAAATTATTTTTTTAAATATAAATCTTAAAACATGGAAGTCATGTATGGTTCTCCATAGCCTTTTTTTTTATAAAGTTAAAATCCAACTGGGTGTCAGATTAGAAGGAATTATAATTAAATTATTTTTTTTTTTACCTTAATCCGTCACTGTGACCGCTTGGTTTCTGTCTTCTTACGCGTTTCGGATTAAACTTAATCCATCATCAGAGTAAAAAATCCGTCAGTTATGACTACGTTAAAACATTAAAAGGAGACACTAAAGTACATCTATGTATATATTATACAAACACAGCGACGTACGCGGATGTGAGTGCGCACTCGACACCGGTTGAAGACGTACTGCAGGTACTGCAGGGCAGTACGTCTTCAACCGGTGTCGAGTGCGCACTCACATCCGCGTACGTCGCTGTGTTTGTATAATATATACATAGATGTACTTTAGTGTCTCCTTTTAATGTTTTAACGTAGTCATAACTGACGGATTGTTTACTCTGATGATGGATTAAGTTTAATCCGAAACGCGTAAGAAGACAGAAACCAAGCGGTCACAGTGATGGATTGAGGTAAAATAATTTAATTATAATAATTGTGACGCGGATACCAGTACAATGACTTTAAAATTAGAAGGAATTGTAACCCAAATCTGAATGTTCTGTAACGGTACGGATTTGTGAGCCACCCCAGTTTAATTTCATATTAATTCAAATCATCATTTTAAGCACTTTAAATTGCCAGACTTCACCTGTAAGGAGCCTCCAGTACAGCAATGCAACATACACACAGTCAGTCAAAACAATTGCCAGACGCATTGCGTAATCACATAGCAGCAGCCTTGTGAAACAGTCTACAGTCTGCTGTGTGTCATCAGAGAGAGTGGTAATAAGCAGCATACAGTGCAGATAAAAACTACATAGTGGCCTCGGGTGTAAGATAGGCCGCAGTTAAGAGTAGGCCTATCTTTAAAAATACTAAAACTAATACAAAAAACTGTATAACGCGCGGCCAGCCTAAGCGAGCTAAGTGTTCGAAAATTTAAATAGAACGACAAAACAACACTAAATGCTATTTTAAAGTGAACTAAAGTAATAGTGGCGCATCAACTTAATTTGAAATAAGCAATAACAGTACCGCGGTTAAACAGTGAAAAACTAAATCATGGTGTGTTAAACAGTGCATTCACAGCAGAGGTGCAAAACAGCGGAGTTCTTCAGACGTTAAGTATTAACTGAGTTTTAACCAAGATTATTTTACCTTTTTCCCCAGAGTATAATTCAACATAAATAAATTATAAATCTAAAATGTAAATCAGAGATCTCGAAGTGGGGTTTAAATAGAACGACAAAATCAAAGAACGAATGTGTGTGAGTGTGTAGCTAAATCACGTATTGGTTCATTACAAATAATAAATAGTTGTGGTATACCATAGTTGTCATAAGCTAGCTAATTAGGAAATATTTTGTTACTATGTTTGATTTCACAAATTGTTGCTCATTCTACAAGTATTTAATCTAAATGTCATGAAAGAGAGACGAAGTAGTTATTTTGAATAATAAATCAGAGGCAATTTGTTTTAGCACAAACGGTGTATTTGATCTTTGCCCATATCAAATCCAAATAATCCTTTTTGCAGCTGTTTTCGTCTGAAAGACTTTGGAATAAAAACCCGAAGGTAAGAGATAAATATAATTATACTTTTGTAAGTAATTCGTAGAGTTACATTTGGCCCCCGTACAGCGACACGAGTATAGGTTACAACCTATATTCGCCAGACCTAATTAAGCTGCAGAAAGGGTTATTTGAGAGGGAGGACGCTTTGGTAAATTAAATATAAAAAGGGTTAAGTCAATAGTGGATAAGATTAATATTCTTGTGTAACATTATATAAACTTGTATAAAATGGCAGCGAATAATGACGATGTCAATGAAGTAACTAATGTTGACAATTTTGATGAATCGGCTATTATGCATAATATTGAGGTCCACTCGACTCCAGATGGGAGTCAGGACAATAAAATAAAACCAGATATTACAAATGAAATAAATAATACAGATGATTCGGGGATCCAAATAACCCCAAAATTGAATAGGGAAAATAAAATTAATAATGAAGTCAGCTTCACTGACAAAAATGTAGTAGCACAATCTACCCCAACGACAACACGAATTAAACAGTTGTCAATGGAAGATATGTGTAATTTCATGAAAACAATATCTGATAACTTGAGTAGTTTTAACGCGAAATTTGATGAACAGAAGAGTGACTCGGACGCTAAATTCAATATACAGAATAGTAAGTTCCATGAGTTAAAGGGCGATATAAATAATATTTACCAAAAATTTGATAAGCGTTTATGTGAAATGAATACAAAATTTGATGAGCGTTTATGTGAAATGAATACAAAATTTGATGAGCGTTTATATGATATGAAACAACAGAGTGTTAAGTTAGAAGACAATATTAATAAACGTTTAAATGAGACGAATGAATGTTTCAATACATTTAAAGAACAAATAATAGAGTCAATAGGAGAACAGATTAAGAGTAATAGTAATGATGACAATAAAAAAGTAATAAGTGAGAGAAATAATGATGATATAATTAAGAATGTGGTATCAGAGAGTGATATGCTGAAAATAGATAGTGAAACAGTAAGTGAGAGTGAGAAAATGATAAGTTGTAATGAAGTAATAATTAGTGTTGTTGAATTGGAAAAAGAATGGAAAGAAAGAGTAGATGAATGTGTAGGGCAGAGAGTAAATTTTCCCCTTATTTGTGATGAACCAGAGTGTTCAAAATTGTTAGTATTGGAGGGCAAGAGACCCTTATTAGTGAAAGATTTGAGTTGTTTATTTTTGTTGAATAATTTTGTACCCTCTGCATGGAATGAGAGAGAAAGCGTGATATGGCATTATGATGAGAGAGATTTAAATGGAGAATTATGTATTGACAAAGAGATAGAATTATATAAACTAATGAGAAATTATAATGAGTTGAAAGAGATGTTAGAGATGAAATACTTACCTGTTAAAATAGAGAATGAAGATTATTTTGATGATACATGTTTAAACGATAATAATTTACATTATGATGAAAAAATAACTGACTTGATAATGAATATTACTGATGGAGACTTAACCGATGTACTCAATGTTGACTTAGTATATGATTATTATGGTAAAATGAATAAACAGAAATTGTATGGTTACAAAACACAAGATAACCGTATACGGAATGTAAATAAAATTCAAAATTGTTATTTGAAACCCCGATTAATTTTTGACGATGGAGGTTGAAATTCATAAATGAACATTTTAAATATGTTAATATATGGTAATGACCTAGCTGAATTTTGATATTGAAGTGTGACATAACTGAATAATTATGGCTGGAGAATTGTAAATACATGTGTAGTGAAATTAATTGTATGTATTATAAAAGGTTAAATGGTTTGTATGAAATAACTGTGATATTTCGTTATTTATATTAATAACTAAATATAATGTGATTTCGAATTTGTCAAAATTGTACTATCTACTTTGTCGGGCGCCATCTTGCCAACTGCAAGAAAATAATTTATGAGGGTTCTTTTCAGCGAACTAGGAGAACAGAATGTGGTTGCTGAAATAATAACAATCATTTATGTTCATCAATAATTAAACGTTATTATTACTTTATTATTATTCATATTTCATGTTAATAAAATCATACAGACAAAATTTGAATTAATAATTGACAAAACGTGAATAATAGTTGTTGATTACCTTGAATCTCTTTTAATTTACTTACTCGCATTACAATAACAGATTCTTGAAATACATTTTTTAGAATTATAATGGGAACGCAAACCAGTCTTCTTATTACTATAAACTATAGTAAAACTATATTCTCACACACACACAAACACACAAAGCTACTTTAGAGATCTCATTTTAAATATTTTATACTTTATGATTATGAAATCAAAATTAATTTCCCCATTCCGCCAGTAATTTTGAAAACCCTTATTAAAATCTCATTGATACATGGCTACTTAGCTGAATTTGAAGCCGATTATTATTCCTGAAACCGTCATATGGTTTTACGTGCGCACTTTACTTCACTCCATGATTATCGAACTGTTATTATATATATAAACTGTTAATTACACTTTTAATACGAAATTTTGATTTTCGTTCATGTTTTAAAATATAGTATTCACATTTTATGGTTTTGCGGGCCCGCACTTACTGCCGAAACTTTTTATAGATACCACTCGCGCGAGTGATGAAGTTGGACTGGGGCGAACTACTTGCGCTAATTTGTTAAGCGGCTGTTGTTCGCCAATTCTCATTGGTGTACATTTTGTATTCGTTCGCCAGTGGACTGTTTTTGGCCTGTTGACAAAACTGGTGACACACATCGTTATATAATTTGCTGACGCAACACATCGCCTGATGTCTGGTTGTGTAACGTGTTTACCGTTACATAATGTGTTTACTGGTTTTGTGTTCGTCATTGTCTGACCTTGACACAGCTTGTCGGCTATCAAATACGTTCATACTGGTTTTACAAAACATTGTTAAACAATTCTGCACAGTCAATGTTGCCACGGTTGTTTTCATTTCAAACAAATTTACCTCTCGGTTACAAAATTTATAATTTCTGTCCTTATCACTCAACAAAGGATAAAGTTATTATTATTTATTTATAAAAAAAAAATACAAAATATGTTATTTATTATCAATAAAATATAAACTTCTTTACATTGTCTCAGGTAGGCCCCAAAAATGCCCCGCTACAATACCCCCTCAATGAGATATTTTATGCCGAAGCATAAAAAATCTCATTGACACATTCATACTTGCTAAAGGGATCAGCCAGGATATGTCGCCACAACCCCCTGTATGGTTTACAAAAAAGAATAATCAACTCACCCTTGGTCTGGTGACTGTGACCGCATCTGCATGACAATACTGGACTTCTCTCTCGAGATCCCAACACCGTAGAGTCAGACAGATACTCAACGCCCCTGCCCTGACGCGCAGGCCAGCTCAGGTCCGCCGCCACAGCATCACCAAACACTGAAACAACAAATCAAAATATTAAATAGTGGCCTTATACAACACCATATCCCCAACTGATCTGTTTCCCCCTAGCGGTGCTGGTTTGCGCTAAGAAGCACTGGTTTTGTTTTTACTCACTTATTACTAACATGTATATATCAGAATACCTAACATAACTTAACATAAGAAAACACAGTACATTAATAATTCATTTTAAAATAAACAACTTACAATTAAAATGTTACACACTTTACATCCTTAAATTGGCATATAAAATCAAAAAATTACTTTTAAACTTGATTTACTCTTATTAATTCGTTTCTCAAAATTACAAAAATTATTTTTTTTTTTTTTTTTTTTTTTTTTTTCAATTATGGCCATCATTATTCCATTTCATTACTTTGGGTGATTCTACGTTATTCATTATTTCATTATAATTTACTTCATCCATTTGGCATTTACTCATAAACTTACCCCTTTTATTACTCTAATGCTCCCTTACAAAATCTTTAACTAGTATGACACCCCTCTATCAAAATTTTACTAACCTTTCTCTACCTCTAACTACTTACTATTTTAACTCCAATCTCCACCCTCTACTCTTATATAAAAAAAATACTCTCTAACCCTTTGTACATAGGATACGTGTTTCCTTCCCAAAACTCATTCCCTTATGTTGGTCCCTGGACTCACCCTAGGTAACCCTTTCCGGCGCCAATCGGTCCCTATCCCGTCCCAACCCTTATGTTGCGGACTCCCACATTACACTACCACTACTACAAAATTGCCATCCCCAAAAAATCTCAATCTCATAACCTCACTACAACTACAACAAATTAACATCAACAAAATAAACAATATATCGCTCAAAACTCTACATAAAATCTCCATAACTACTGTGTCTCCACTTATACTTCTCAAAATTCTATAACATATACTAACTCAAAACAACATTTAGTAACCAAAAACTATATTCTCACACACACACAAACACACAAAGCTACTTTAGAGATCTCATTTTAAATATTTTATACTTTATGATTATGAAATCAAAATTAATTTCCCCATTCCGCCAGTAATTTTGAAAACCCTTATTAAAATCTCATTGATACATGGCTACTTAGCTGACTTTGAAGCCGATTATTATTCCTGAAACCGTCATATGGTTTTACGTGCGCACTTTACTTCACTCCATGATTATCGAACTGTTATTATATATATAAACTGTTAATTACACTTTTAATACGAAATTTTGATTTTCGTTCATGTTTTAAAATATAGTATTCACATTTTATGGTTTTGCGGGCCCGCACTTACTGCCGAAACTTTTTATAGATACCACTCGCGCGAGTGATGAAGTTGGACTGGGGCGAACTACTTGCGCTAATTTGTTAAGCGGCTGTTGTTCGCCAATTCTCATTGGTGTACATTTTGTATTCGTTCGCCAGTGGACTGTTTTTGGCCTGTTGACAAAACTGGTGACACACATCGTTATATAATTTGCTGACGCAACACATCGCCTGATGTCTGGTTGTGTAACGTGTTTACCGTTACATAATGTGTTTACTGGTTTTGTGTTCGTCATTGTCTGACCTTGACACAGCTTGTCGGCTATCAAATACGTTCATACTGGTTTTACAAAACATTGTTAAACAATTCTGCACAGTCAATGTTGCCACGGTTGTTTTCATTTCAAACAAATTTACCTCTCGGTTACAAAATTTATAATTTCTGTCCTTATCACTCAACAAAGGATAAAGTTATTATTATTTATTTATAAAAAAAAAATACAAAATATGTTATTTATTATCAATAAAATATAAACTTCTTTACATTGTCTCAGGTAGGCCCCAAAAATGCCCCGCTACATAACATTGTTGTTAAATGTTTCAGAGGTTACACGGAGATATTGGTGTGTGTGTGTGGTGTGTATTTTGTATTCATGTCAATAAGTGGATTGTAAGTATAAAGTCCATAATACTAATCAGATAGAATAAAATGCTTACAGGTGTGAAAAAATGTTGATTCAATAATATGAATTGAGATAATAGCATTAAATAGAAATTGTAATTAAAAGAGAAATAATAATTGAAAGGTGAATTAAAATTATATTTGGTTCGAATTGCAAGAAAGAGATTTTGACAAATATGTTAATAAAAAGATTTATAGAAAGGAAAATTTTTGCAGGAAGTATATATGCCAGTACATGATGTAACCAGAATGTTTATACTATGTGAGTCTTGCAGACTAGTGTTTATATAAACAGGTGTGGTATGTTGAGACTAATGTCTGGAGTCACGCTTGGTGACAATAACAAAAAATGTTGTAGTCTGCTGAATCAGTATCTTATTGTGATAGAAAAGAATTGAAATTAAATTTTTTTTTACAGACAAAATAATAATGAGGCAATTACTGTAACTTTTGAGATTAATTTAATTAATTAAAGTAAATTAAATACAACTAAACTAATTTAGTAATAAAATTAATAGAAACAATGATTTTTAACAATGAACTTAACTTTATTTTCATTTAAATTCAAATTGGAATTATAAATTAAATGCTCATTGATGCCAATAATGATTAAAATATTTATTTAACACTGACAACTGAGGGAAAATGTTCAGGATGAGATAGTGTCTGGAAAATAAGATGTATATACTGCTGTCCAAGTAACTTGTATCAAGGCCAATCTATATTTTATGTTTTAACTGTAGATTCCCCACCTAAGTGCGGTCATGACCTCACCGGACCATGACCGTGAAAGTAGTTAATTGTGGCAAATCATAAATTTTACTTGATATAACCGGCTTGTGGTTTGTTTTGTTTTGTTAACCCGGTGGTCTGTTAGACTTAGTAGGGGGGTTATTTTTTGGGGAATCTACCAAATTTTGGAACAGGGCTATTTTCACCCAGATAGGGGTGGTAGTCTATTAGGGGCATATCATTCATTTTTTATTAGTAGGTGCAAGACCGAATTTTATTGTAACGCCGAAGCAAGGATGGGGGTGGAATAAAAGAAAAAAATGTCCACCCCTTCCGCATCAGTCCTTGTGAAAGCAACTAGACGCCACAGTCTAGGGGGGGTAATAGTGAGTGTGGATGGGCGGTGACCCAGTTACAGGTCACGAGGGAGATGTGGGTTACGGCGAGGATGAGGCTGAAAAAGGCCAAGAAGCCTCGTGCAGACCACATTAAAATGTAACGGGTATCAGGGGTTAAGGGATTAAAAGGGGGGTATAAAAAAAAAAAAAAAAATTTTTATAGTAGCTAAGTATAAATGGAGTTAATGTCCTTTTGTGTAATTAAGGTGTTATTTTGGATGGGCAACATTGTATGGGGAATATTATTCAATTTAACTGGAATTTATGTGTATCATTGTAAACCAATATTGTTTTATTAATATTATTCTTTAGGGTCTATAATATAAAATGAGCCAGTACGTTGTCAATGAACCAGTACGGTTAAGAGGAAACAAATCAGATGTGGGATATGGAGTGATGGAAGGCCGTTTGTTGATTTTTTTATTGAATGTTTTAAAAGTCAGGCGATACTGGGAAGGGTATCTGTTCGGTTTTTTGGTGTTGGGATCTCGAATAGAGAAGTCCAGTAAGATCGGATGGGTGCTGTCGCAGTCGCCAGACTAGGGGGGTAAGAACCCATGATATAGTAGTGTTCAGGGGGGTTGCGGTGCCATGTCCTCACTGATCCTCTTCGGTTTAGACAATAAGAGTTTGAACGCCCCGGCCTTCAACCTCTTATTGGGGGGGTATTGTAACGGTACGGATTTGTGAGCCACCCCAGTTTAATTTCATATTAATTCAAATCATCATTTTAAGCACTTTAAATTGCCAGACTTCACCTGTAAGGAGCCTCCAGTACAGCAATGCAACATACACACAGTCAGTCAAAACAATTGCCAGACGCATTGCGTAATCACATAGCAGCAGCCTTGTGAAACAGTCTACAGTCTGCTGTGTGTCATCAGAGAGAGTGGTAATAAGCAGCATACAGTGCAGATAAAAACTACATAGTGGCCTCAGGTGTAAGATAGGCCGCAGTTAAGAGTAGGCCTATCTTTAAAAATACTAAAACTAATACCAAAAACTGTATAACGCGCGGCCAGCCTAAGCGAGCTAAGTGTTCGAAAATTTAAATAGAACGACAAAACAACACTAAATGCTATTTTAAAGTGAACTAAAGTAATAGTGGCGCATCAACTTAATTTGAAATAAGCAATAACAGTACCGCGGTTAAACAGTGAAAAACTAAATCATGGTGTGTTAAACAGTGCATTCACAGCAGAGGTGCAAAACAGCGGAGTTCTTCAGACGTTAAGTATTAACTGAGTTTTAACCAAGATTATTTTACCTTTTTCCCCAGAGTATAATTCAACATAAATAAATTATAAATCTAAAATGTAAATCAGAGATCTCGAAGTGGGGTTTAAATAGAACGACAAAATCAAAGAACGAATGTGTGTGAGTGTGTAGCTAAATCACGTATTGGTTCATTACAAATAATAAATAGTTGTGGTATACCATAGTTGTCATAAGCTAGCTAATTAGGAAATATTTTGTTACTATGTTTGATTTCACAAATTGTTGCTCATTCTACAAGTATTTAATCTAAATGTCATGAAAGAGAGACGAAGTAGTTATTTTGAATAATAAATCAGAGGCAATTTGTTTTAGCACAAACGGTGTATTTGATCTTTGCCCATATCAAATCCAAATAATCCTTTTTGCAGCTGTTTTCGTCTGAAAGACTTTGGAATAAAAACCCGAAGGTAAGAGATAAATATAATTATACTTTTGTAAGTAATTCGTAGAGTTACAGTCCCTATTTGTTTGCGTTTAATATTCTGATTGTGTGCTTTACAGTTATGTTACTAAAGAAATAGAGTAATCGGAATTTAATTTTTCCCGCAATTATAAAATTATCTAATAATAAAATTTATGTAATAATAAATGTACTCCGTTCGAAATAGTGAGCGAGTTCTGCAGCTCAGAGAGCATACTAGTTAACCGTAATGAGGCAAATATATTTAAAAAGAGTCAGATGTACGAACACACAAAGATTATTGTAAGATAGTTAAATATGTAACATAGCCTACACTTAAATTTTTGAGCTAAGCAGAAGTAGGCTTACTTCAGTATTATATGCTGGGAGGATGCTACTAGTTAAATATCTGACGATGAGGTGCTTTGAGTTAAATGTAGTAGTTAAATATGCTTTGAGGTGCGTCATCAATTGTAAACAAGAAGTCACAAGGTGGATTGAAAAGGTTAATTTATCTATTCATACAAGCGAATTGGATACAATTGAAAAAGTGTGTGCTAAATTGCCTTTCATTACATAATTAAGTGTATTGTATTTCATAAACAATAAAATAACACGTAAAATCAAAACGTAAATTTTAACTTTGTAGAAGATGGTGGGTTTTTTGCGTTCCACGTTGTTAGTAAATGGATCTCAAATAGGCTTAAGTTTGTATTTAATGTACTAGTTTACATTACACTTGAAGACGATTACAGATTGTTTAGTAGTCGAAATTTGTGTGATAAGTTTTAATGATAGTAGTTGTTTGACGTACGCCATCTAATAAGATTTTGAGTTCTTAGTAAAAATTCAGTCGAGGTGGATTTGACAAACTCATTCTGGAAGGCATAAAGGTTTCTTCAGAATAAATGTGGAAAAATTTGTTAATAAGGAACCACCAAGTGACAGTCGGTATAAGTCGCAAATGAAATTAAATGTTTTGTTAAAATAGTAACAGATATAAATTATAATACGAAGTCTCACTACCCGTAGAGAATTTAAGATGATCCTTCTAACTGATATGTACAAAGCTCAGAGTTGAGACGGTTTAGCCTCGTCTGTAGAATAGAAAATCGAAGATATTCTACAAGAGCAGGGGAAGCAAACCAGAAGGTAAAAGGAAAAGAGGCAGACCTAGGTAGAAGTGGGAAGACAGTATTAAAGTAAGTACATAAAGAGAACTTCTGTGCATTCATGTGGTTATAAAACTAAAAAAAAGTTGATCGGATCAACTGTGGAAAGGAAACGTTGGACAGGCACCTGCTACGCTATTCAAACTGGTTCGCCACCCCATACATTGTTTTTGGTGAAGATCGGTTAAGGGGAAGGGGTAGTTTACCTGCAACATTTTATGTTTTAACAAGGGTATTTTCTATGGCAAACGATAACAGCCGCAAATTCAAACAGAATCAAATAATTTTTTGCATACTGCCCTAAATTATAGAGTTCTCAAGACCTAATGTTTTTGGTGAAGATCGGTTAAGGGGAAGGGGTAGTTTACCGGCAACATTTTATGTTTGAAAAGGGTATTTTCTATGGCAAACGATAAGAGCCGCAAATTCAAACAGAATCAAATACGTTTTTGCATACAGCCCTGATTTGTAGAGTACTCAAGACCTATTGTTTTTGGTGAAGATCGGTTAAGGGAAAGGGGTAGTTTACCTGCCACATTTTTTGTTTTAACAAGGGTATTTTATATGGCAAACGATAACAGCCGCAAATTCAAACAGAATCAAATAATTTTTTGCATACAGCCCTGTATTGTAGAGTACTCAAGACCTATTGTTTTTGGTGAAGATCGGTTAAGGGAATAGGGTAGTTTACCTGCAATATTTTATGTTTTAACAAAGGTAAATTTTTTTATGACGAACGATAACTGCCGTACATTAAAACAGAATCAACTACTTTTCTGCATACCTTTTTGAATAATACTGAATTCAAGGTTTGTTGATTTTGTTGAAGATCGGTTAAGGGACAGGGGTAGTTTACCTGCAACGTTTTATGTTTTAACAAGGGTATTTTTTCTATGACGAACGATAACTGCCGTAAATTCAAAGAGAATCAAATAATGTTTTGCATACGGCTCTAAATTGTAGAGTTCTCAAGGTCTGTTGATTTTGTTGAAGATCGGTTAAGGAAAAGGGGTAGTTTACCTGCAACGGTTTTTTATCAAGGGTAATTTTTTTCTATGGCAAACGATAACAGCCGCAAATTCAAACAGAATCAAATGATGTTTTGCATACAGTCCTGTATTGTAGATTTCTCAATACCTATTGGTGTTGGTGAAGATCGGTTAAGGGAAAGGGGTAGTTTACCTGCAACATTTTGTTTTAACAAGGGTTATTTTTATATGACGAACGATAACTGCCGTAAATTCAAACAGAATGAACTACGTTTTTGCATACCTTTTTGAACTAAAGAGAACTGAAGGTCTGTTGATTTTGTTGAAGATCGGTTAAGGGAAAGGGATAGTTTATCACCAAAGTTTTATGTTTTAAAAAGGGTAATTTTTTTTATGACGAACGATAACTGCCGAAAATTCAAAGAGAATCAAATAATTTTTTGCACACTTGCCTGAGTTATAGAGATCTCAAGGTCTGTTGATTTTGGTGAAGATCGGTTAAGGGAAAGGGGTAGTTTACCTGCAACATTTTAAGTTGTAACAAGAGAAATGTTTCCATGACGAACGATAACTGCCACACATTCAAACAGAATCAAATATTTTTTTGCATGTGTCCCTGAAATGTAGAGGACTGAAGGCCTGTTGATTTTGGAGAAGATCGGTTAAGAGAAAGGGGTAGTTTACCTGAAACATTTTATGATTTAACAAGAGTAAAGTACTTAATTTTTATAAATAAAGTATCCTGATAAGAAGCTCATAATAATCCACTGTAGAAACGTAGATGAAATATCTATAAATGAAGAGGTTAGGTGAACGGGGTGGGGGTAATTTTCTATTATTAAAAATTATAGTTGAAGGTGGGGGGGAGAATTTTTTATACGTGTACTACGTTATCGGCAACAAAGAAGTAGTTTTTTGTTACAATTGCTTCCCGGGCTGTTTAGCTGTAGTCCAATGTTTTCTGTAAAACCAGACTTTTCGGCAGTTCCATCGACTGCCATCATCAGTGAAAATCGAGTGCGAAAACGTGAGGTGGTATACGTTAGTGACCACAGTACTGTGGTTAATGCTGAAGCAATAAGTAGAAAGACGTAGTTTCTATGGAAATATTTCATTTCAATAAAATCATATTTAAAATATGATTTTAAATATAAATCTTAGAACATGGAAGTCATGTATGGTTCTCCATACCGATATTTTTCTATGGCAAATGATAACAGCCGCAAATTCAAACAGAATCAAATAATTTTTTGCATGCATCCCTGAATTGTAGAGATCTCAAGGACTTTTGATTTTGGTGAAAATCGGTTAAAGGGAAGGGGTAGTTTACCTGCAACCTTTTACGTTTTAACAACAGTAAAGTACTTGAAAATTCATTTAAACTTTTTCAAACAATGGTAATTGTTAAAAATAAAATAATTTTGTTGCCAGACAATAAAATTATAATTTTTTCATTTTAGTGTAAATCATGTATGAGTGAAAATATATCGTTCATGGCAGGCAAGCATATCTCAGTTATGTACTGTTTACGTTTCCATTTTATTATTATGATTACTGCAATAAAAAGCCAGGGAAGACGCGCGCGCGCGCGCGCACACACACACACACACACAAAATTCGCGTTGTTTCTGGCCTCACTCATGTTTATTTTCTTACATATGCACGCTTTTTAAATGGAAAGTGCCGAAACCCACACCAACATAACGCGTGCAAGCCGAAAAAGTGTCCAGCGTGGATAGCGATTTGCTTCCTGTGGATCGCTGGGCAGTGTAACTGCACGTGTTTACAGAGGAATGATTCATAAACAGACTTTTCGTCTTTAGGGAATGAACCCTCTGCAAGATGCTGAGGGTCCATGAGTGACTTCGGAGCGCTCCTTCTTTTCCGCGTATTTGTTCTGTGAAACGTACACTGTAGATTCGCAGCTTTACTCTAAGCAACGCTCAATAGGAAATGTTGAAAACTTTTGTCCACGGTGTACCCTCATACACGCTAAACCTGCTCTGATGTTTTAATTACGGACATCATAATGTTAAAACTTTGGAAACTTGAGCACTACTTAATGGAGATCAATCATTAACTTATACAAGCCATTAATTTTATGCCTATTTTTTATATATATGTGTACAACGTTATCGGCAACAACGAAGTAGTTTTTGTTAAAATTCCTTCCCGGGATGTTTGGCCGTAGTCCAATGTTTTCTACAAAACCAGACGTTTCGGCAATGCCATCGACTTCCATCATCAGTGAAAATCGAGTGCGATAACATGAGGTGGTATACGTTAGTGACCACAGTACTGTGGTTAAGGCTGAAGCAGTAAGTAGAAAGAAGTAGTTTCTATGGTAATAGTTCATTTTGAAAATGATTTTAAATATAAATCTTAGAACATGGAAGTCATGCATGGTTCTCCATACCGATATTTTTGTTTGTTAAACATAAACTTTCGTTAAGTTTTAACGAAGAGACACTCAAATGCCTAAGCAGCCACAGCACAAAACCTTTAATGGCGTGACACTTACCGAAAACTTAATAATTTTTACTACTTTTTTTTTTAAGTTTTTACATGCTTTTTTCTGGGTGTCCACATTCATGCATATAACAACAGTGAACAAAAAATGTGTGCATGTTCTTAGTCAGGACATTAGACCAAAAGCTTTAGATTACAAAGAATTTTTTATATATTTATGAATCATGTTCTCACTATTTCAGTGCTCTTAATTTTGTAGAATGATGTAACTCACTTTTTATCTTCCTTCCCAATACATTTAATGTTTGATATTACGTAATGAAGGTTCTATAGTTCATTCAGTTCCCACACCTAATTTATTTATTATCAAAATACCCTTATACCATATTGGTGTCGGGTTACATCAATACATGATAAGTACATCAACTACACTCTATATACAAATTTTTTCCATCTTACTCTATTCATTGACAACGTCTTCACTTCCCTCCAGCCCAAGCCTCTTTCTCTCAAAATGTTTCCCATCATTCTATCCCAAGTCAGTCACGGCTTCCTCTCTTCTTTCTCCCCCCTGATTTTGCCTCCCAAACCTGTTTTACCATTCTATCATTATCCATTCTCTGCATGTGTCCCCACCAGCATAGTTGTCTCTGTTCAATAAAATCCAGAATCGATATCACTTCCAGATCCTCTCTTATTTGTGTATTCTTAACTCTATTCTTCCTTGTTACTCCTACTACTCTCCTGAGATATTTCATTTCTGCCGCCTGGATTTTACTTTTTTTGGCTTTTGGATAGCACCCACGTCTCACAGCTGTATGTTAAAACTGGTCTATATACTGTTTTATACACACTCATTTTCGTTTTTCTTGATATCTCCTTCTTATTTATAAATCTATTGTTTAATGCATAGTATACTTTTATTGCCTTTTCAATTCTTTCATTTAATGTGGCTTCTTGTTTCCCATTACTGTCTACTATTTGAATATAGTATTATATATTCAAATATAGTATTATTATTATATCTTGTATTACTACTAGATATTTGAATTGTTTGACTTGTTCTATCTTCACTCTTCCAATCTCTATATTTATTACTTTCTCCCCCATTACCATTACCTTTGTTTTGGTCTTATTTATTTTCATCGCTTTTTTGTGTAGAACTTCATTCCATATATTCAAATTACCCTGTAACGCCCTTTCACTTGTAGCCATTAGCACTACATCATCCGCTAAAGCCCCTTCTGCTACTTCTATACTTCGCAAGTTCCTGTATCCAACATGCATTTTCTTAACCTTCAGTGAACACATCTTAATAATGTCGTCCATATACGAGTTGAATAATGTCGGACTCAGTCCACCTCCTTGTCTTAATCCATAGTTTGTTGTAAATCCTAACGACCTCATATTTTTACCAATTACATAATTAACATTATTTTTGTATAACCTCTGTACTACCTTAATTATTTTACTCCTTAGTCCTCTATTTTTTAAACTTTCCCATATTTTTGCTCTAGGCACACTATCAAAAGCCTTCTCAAGATCAATAAAAGCCAAACATACCAATTTATCTTGTTGTATCGACTTCTCAGCTATCTGTTGTAGAGTAAATATGTGATCCTGCACACTTCTCCCTGATCTACAGCCACTCTGCGATTCCTCCAAACTATTTTCTAAAATTGGGACCAATTTATTATTAATTATCTGCTCATAAACCTTAACAATTTTATTTAACAGATTGATACCCCTATAATTATTACAATCTCTTGCGTTACCTTTCTTAAAAATAGGAACTATCAATGCTTCCTCCCATTCTCTTGGTATGTCTACACTTGTCCATGCTTTATTGATAATTTCTGAAAGTATTTATTTCCCCTTTTCCCCATATTCTTTATCATTTCTGCTGTAATTTTATCTGTTCTAGGTGATCTCCCACTTTTAAGTCCTTTAATCACTACTTCTAATTCATGCATCTTATTTTTTCTTCTTCTGCAACTTCACCATCCTCTCTTTCTTCTTCTTCATTAATATTGACTTTATGATCATCTTTGTTGATTTCCTTACCACCTAGTAATCCTTGAAAGTATTTTTTCCATCTATTCATTATATCGTTTCTTTCTGTCAATATTTTCCCATTAGCATTATATATACATATATCATTCTCAGTTTTTTCTTTTCTAAAAGATTTCAATACTCTGAAGAAAAGCTTTTGATTTTCCCACCTATCTCTTTTCAATTTTTCTCCAAAATCTTTCCACACACTCTCTTTCGCTTTTCCAACTAATTCTTTAACAACTTTTCTTTGTTGCTTATATGCTTCATAGTTATCCACAGTTCTATTAGCTGTATACATTTTCCATTCCCTTTTCTTCCTGTTAATCTGCTCCTTTATTTCATTAGTCCACCATACCGTCTGTTTTCTTTTATTATTCATTTTAGTAACACCACAAACCTCCACTGCTGTATCTATAATTATATCTTTCATTATTCTCCAGCCTTGGTTCCCACACCTAATTATAATAAACTATTATTTAAAACATACAATATTGTCATGGACTGTAGGGATTCAATTCAAATATTAGTTAGAAATTATGCTGGGTGTTCTCGCAGCTCTAGCTGTGTTCTTTACTTAATCTTCACAAACTCGAATCTAGAGCATCCTCTTCTCATAAACCATGGGACTTTAAAGCCCTTCTCATTCCTTCTTGAGTGGCCTCTCAGTCTTCTATCCAAAGCCTCACTGTTCTTTCCTATTTATTGTCATTTCATCTATTTCCCATATAATGTCCTTATTTGTAATAGTCTCATCTGGAGGTTTTGGCAGTTTATTTATTATTAACGGGGGTCATACAGTCTATGCTGCATCCCGCATTTCGATCGCCATTTCTCCCTATCTATCCAGTCATCATCTTCAGTAGCTCGATCTCTCATGCTTTTCCTAATTCCTGTTCTCCATTGTGTTGTCAGTCTTAATTTTCTTCTCCTGTTTTGTGGTGTGTAAGTCAATGCTTTCTTTGGCCATCGCTTCTCCTCCATCCTCATTACGTGACCATACCATAGCAACTGTCTGGATTCTATTCTTTCCGCTGTTGTAAATATGCGCCCTGTTTTCCTTCTTATATCTTCGTTTCTAACATGTTGCATTCTAGAAATATTACACCCTCTTCTTAAGAAGTCCATTTCCACAGTTTCTATTATCTTTTTCTCTTTATCTGAAAGTTGCCAGCATTCGCAGTCATATGTTAAAATGGGTTCCAAAATAGTTGTGTAGATTGTTAGTTTAGTTTGAATTTTCATTTTGTTCGACCAAAGCAATGAATTTAGCAAACGAATAGCATTTTTTCCCTGTTGTATCCTATTTTTGATGTCATTTTTTGTTGTTGTGTTGTTTGTTGTCATGTTTTGGCAGTACATGATTATTAATCAAACTCAAAAGCATTGAGTCTCCTCCTCAATTCAATACCTTGCTTACAAGACTGTTATTCCATGTGTCCAATAAATGTTACTTAAAACACTATAGTGGGAATTATTTCATTTATTTTCACCTACACAGCTGATTGCGTAAGTAAGTAGGAACTGTGAAAAAATGATCACACACTGAAATGTTTTTCTAATTTTGCCCAACAGTTTACAGCATGTATGAAGAAAAATACTTCACTTTATTGACTAGTTTATATTATCACAAATAGTGAAGAGGGAATCAATAACTGACCGTTTACATATTGAACAATCATTGTTTGTTCACAGCCAGTTATCGTTTTTGCCAACGGATACATTTCATATCTGTTATCACTACACTTCAGATACTGGTACTTAATTACATTTTCTCCTATAATAACCACATTTTCAACTAAAAACCTTTCTTGTTGAAAGACCAATAAAGTTGATACCATGTTGTACCAAACTGACTGGTACCAAAATGTTTTCATTTAGCAGCTATCATATTTTTTACTTATAATGTAGTTTAGTTATAATTCCTGAAGACTTTTTTTTTTAATCTATTAACCTGCTCCATCAATAGATATGAGAGTTAATAATTTTCAACCGGTCTTATTTCTTTTACTATTTAGGAAACAAATTACAAATACCACCACTACTATGAGAAATCTTAAATGAGAATAAATGTTATTATTTCTAATACCAAAATCTAATGAGGAGACAACCAAAACTGAAATATATTACAGAACTAACATACACAAATAACAAACGAAATCTTATTAGAGGCAGTAGTGACACACAGAAAGAAGGCCTGATGGTACACAGTGGAAAACAAATGCTTAGAATGTTTTAGAATCTTATAGGACTGTGCAAAATGATAACACAGTGTTTTTGTAGAAGAAAACTGTCAGCAATGAAGAAAATTGTTATTACAAAAAATTACACTTTTTGTTGTTCTAATATTACACACACATAAAAATTACAATATTTTTTACAAAGTGCTCTTAGACAAGCCTGACACAAGCATATCACATTTTATAAATTACGGTAAACTAATCTGAATGTATTAACTATTAACAAATTTGGAATTCATTATATTTTCTGAACTGTGACTATTTTACTTATAGTTTTATTAAATTAGGTTTTTCTGGATTATACTTGATTGCAAATTATACCATGTATAATGTTAATGCTTAAGAAATGTATTAATGAACACACACACACACACACACACACACACACACACACACACACACACACACACACACACACACTGTATACAAATGCAAGTAGTTTGCAATATTATGTATGACTCCAACTGTACACTGAGGTCAATGACAGCTGCTCAGTTACACACCTATTGTTGTGATAAGACACAAATAGAACGGTTATATCACCAGTACAATTGGTGGAGTTTATGCAAGCAGTGTACTGATTCAATTTTGGATGCAATGCTGTTACAATGGCATTACAAAAAGTATGTAGATGCGAACAATGATTGTCTACATCAATATTATTATAATTTAATATTTAATTTAGTATACAGTCGGAGAAAATATAACAGTAAAGTGGGACGATAGTCATTTCCCTCAAACCAAAACACATGCCAAATTTGTTGCCATTACTTGTGCCAATGTCACAATAATTTTGCAGATTAAACAAAGATGTTTAATTCAGACTTTCAATATACTGCTGATAGTACATCTTTCCCTCACATTATCCTTGGGCATTCTATATTTCTCATCCACTATACAAATGGAAATCAGGCAAGCAAGAAGAACTGAACAGTTAGAAATTGTACTCTTCAGAAGTGTTAAAAGATGCATTGTGCCGTAACTTGGAATTTCGTTATGGCAACTTACTAATATGAATACTCGAGACGCCATCTAGTAGCTATGCGTCGTGACTTGAGCTTCGCTGCACCGCCGTGAGGGGCCGGGCTGGAAGTTGCCTTATACACGTGTGTGCTTTCTTCTGACTTGTGCCTTCAACCGGGTGGGACGTCTTCTTGCCCGGCTGCTGAATAAAGTTTGATTTTTTTTTTAAATACCGGGCGATTTATTTTTATTATGGCCGGCTGAGTAAAGAGATGTGCTCCGAGGTGTCTGCGGCCCGTTCATCCGTTTCCCGAGTGTCAGACCAGGATAAAATGTGAGAATATAAAGGAGCTTAGTAGTGGCTAGTGTGCTGCGGCCAATCTAGACAGGTATGTTTCGAGAACAATGTTTCTCAGGTGCTGTGGAAGTGAAGTGTCTTTTATGCAAAGAAAATTATTAACTTATTCCTATGTGTGCATGTGGCACTAATTGAGTTTCTCGTCAAGTGAGTTATCTTTTAAAAAAAAAAAAAAAAACAAAAAAACCCTGCTTTAATTTTTTATGTTTTTTACTTACTTAATATCTGGAATACCCGGGCTATTTTATTGATTGCTAATTCATTTTCTGAACTCAAGTTTCCTTTTAAATTCTGTTGAACCTCTGAACCAAAAATTGGAAATTGATGCGGTGGCCTCAATACGTTAATTGGACATGCACTGTCAGTTTTGTGGTGTGTTCTCCTATCTCAAGAAATGTAATGAGATAAAATTTACTGCAATTAAGTGTTCTTCACCATTGTTGTAAGAATTTGGTCTTTGTGAGCGGTTGCCGGGCCGGGACACCTAGGGGTGAGCACAGGTTGGTGATTCCGGATTGTATCTTTGGGGTGTTCGGTGTTGTCGGCGTGAGGGTCGCGGTCTGGTGCCCGAGTATTTTAATAAAGATGAGCTCCAGTTTGAGATACGCTTGCGGGGTGGGATTCCCCAGAGGGATGTAGCGTCCTTGAGAAGACAACTGCGGGAGCTGCTGGTGGGGGATGTCCCCCTCCAGAGAGTCGAAATTGAGGATCTGGGGGAGGAATTAGCCTTGTGTTCGGACAAGTGGACGGAGTTCTCCACCCTGATGGAGGACTCTGAATATATAGGGAGTTCCACCCAAGTTTGGCAGCGGGTGACCCAAAGAATGCTCCACTTGTCCGCTCGTCTCAGTAATTTGTTGTTGAGCGGGTGGATATCCTGGGAGAAGCATGTAGTGCTCTGGCCGAGGAACGTCCTCTTATTTCGTTGGACAGTCGCCCCCAGGGATTTCAGGGCGATCAGGTGGAAGTCCCTCGCAGGTTTGGTACCACCCTGGCCAGCGTCAAATATGAGTCATTGCCGAATCCTATCTATGACCTCCTCCGTCGGCTTCCCGTGGTCGACGGTCTGGATCTGGACCAGCTAGTAAAATTATGTGAAGGGATTTTCGGCATTTATGATTTCCCTGGGGTGACTGGTTCCTCTCTTTTAAATATGATATATCCTTATTGTCGGGCGCCTCTACTGGATCGCGTGGTCTGGCATCTCGGCGCGGGCGGAGATTTTGATGCCTTCCACACAGGGATGTTCTGGAGCTTTTTATGCCCGGGAGGCTGCGTGACCAGATGCGGCAAAGATTGTTTTATAGAGTTCAGGGGCACGGGGAACAGCTAAACGTATTCATAAATTCTATCAAAAGTGCTGCCCGTGTGCTGCGTGTCGACGTGTCGGAGGCTGAGGTGGTGCGTGTCATCTTGGAGGTCCTCAATCCCCAGGAGAGGTCACGGTTGGTGTTCATGGAGAGGCCGCGAAGCTTCGCGGATCTCAGCAGAGCTTGTGTATTTGCCCGCACCATCCAGATGAATGATGAGACTCGCTCCGGCACTTCCGAATTCTCTGTCCCCTGTTCCACATCTGGTCAACAGCGGCCACCTACCCGGGAGCAACGAGGCAACAACTTTGAAAGAAGAAACTATAGTTGCTATACCTGTGGTAAGATGGGGCACTTGGCCCGGAATTGCCAATTCAAACAGTCGGAGGTCCCGCGTGAGAACCACCCTCCAAAAAACGGCCCGCGTGGGGAGATTGAGGGGGCGCTGGTCCCTCGCCACGCCTGGTGGTGTTAGCGCATCTCATGTTCCTTTATGTGCGGTTGAAACTGGGCACTCATCCGGGGAACCCTATCCTAAGCCGATTCGTCCCGGCCTCTCCGTGTGTCCCTATCTCGAGTTGGAGGTTGGGAAGGGCCGTATTGCGGCCTTGGTGGACTCGGGATCGGCGCGGTGTTTGATCTCCTCCCGGGTTTACCAGCAGTTGGTTAGGGAGTCTTTAATTAAGGCGAGTGCTCTTTCATCGGTGGTGTGTTGGACGGCCTCGAGGGAGGTTTTGCCTACCTCAAAAGTGGTGGCCTTTAAAATTAAAATAAATTATTTTTCGTGGGTGTGGGAGTTTCTTGTCGCTCCGAATCTGAGCGTCGATTGTATTTTGGGTGCGGACTTTATTAGGAAAAGTGGTCTGGTTCTCGATATCCAGGGGCACGTTTGTTTCTTCAAGTTTAACCGTGCCGTGCGCATTCCCTTTTTTGGATATCGGGATGAGTCGGGGGGTCTTGAAAAACTTCAACCACCGGCGGCTATTAATAATTTAAGCCAGTCCCAACAGACCACTTTTCGTCAATTGTGTGAGGAGTTCCCCGAGGTGCTGACGGCCGATCTTGGCCTCACACATATTTGGAGTATCGTATCCACCTGTGTGACTCCTCGGTTGTCCGTTCACACCCTTATAAATTCGCCCCTCCCAAAATGACCATTTTGCGTGAGAAGGTTCAGGAACTGTTAGACCAGGGTGTCATTGAACCTTCCACGTCGGCCTATGCCAGTCCAGCATTCTTGGTGCCTAAACCAGGAGGGAAGCATCGGCTGGTTATTGATTACCGCAAATTGAATAAAAATATAGAGGTTGAGTCGGTGCCCCTCCCGGACCTGCATTCGGCCTTTGACTGGTTTTCGCAGGCCCGCTATTTCACCATTTTTTACCTTAATTCTGCCTACCACCAGATTCCCTTACACAAGGAGTCTCGGCCGTACACGGCCTTTTGCGTACCGTGGAACCTGTACCAATATAAGAGAGTCCCCATGGGACTGGCCGTTGGTGCACAGACGTTAACACGTCTACTAGATACAGTGTTCCACGATGTTAAATTTCAGTACGTGTTCAATTATCTTGATGATCTGCTTATTTACAGTGCTACCTTAGAGGAACACATGGATCATCTCCGAGAGGTGTTGTGTCGCCTGAGGCGCGCGGGGCTCACGGTAAACCCCGACAAGGTGAAATTTGCCCAGGAGGAAATTTCTTTCCTCGGTCACCTTGTGTCTCATAAAGGGGTCACGGTAGACCCAGAGAGGACTCGGGCAATTCGGGATTTTCCTCCTCCTCGGGACGCAAAAGGGGTGGCCCGCTTCGTGGGGATGGTTAATTTTTATCGGCGGTTCATCCCAGGGGCCGCCGAGATTGCTGCTCCCCTAAACTTCTTAAGAAAAAAGGGTGCCAAATTTGTGTGGGGCGACGAGCAGCAGCGTGCCTTTAAGACCCTGAAGGAGTCCATTCTGTCACCGCCCGTGCTTCGGATGCCTGACTTCACGAAGCCCTTTATCTTGCAGTCGGACGCCAGCTCTGTGGCGATCGGCGCCGTGCTCTCGCAGGAGGTGGATGGTGCTCGGCAGCCAGTCGCTTTTGTATCCAGGACCCTCACCGACACTGAAAAGAAATCCTCTGTGTATGAGTTGGAATGTTTTGCGGTAGTCTTCGCCCTGGACAAATTTAGGAGATATTTGGAACATGCTGAGTTCCTTTTAGAGACCGACAACCAGGCTCTCTCTTGGCTTCTGGCGCACCCATGTCAACTGGGTAAAATTGGCCGCTGGGTGGTCAAAATTTCATCTTTTAAGTTCAGGGCACAGCATATACGGGGGACCCAAAATGTTGTTGCCGATGCTTTGTCACGGATGTACCATCTGCTCAGTGAGGAGCCAATAAATGAACCCTGCGCATTACTCTTGGAGTTTCCCCTCGCCTTTACCGATGTTATCCCTCATCAGCTTGATGATGAGACGTTGAGTCCAATTATCGAAAAAATTAAATCAGGCGAGATGAAGGCTCCTTATCATCTGTCCAAGGGCGTCCTCTGCTGCAAGGAACGTAGAGGACGGGTTCCTAAGATAGTGCTGCCGAGCAAGCTTGTTCCCATGGTCTTCCAGTATTATCACGATTCCCCGGTAGGAGGCCATTTGGGTGTTTCGAAGACCATCTCCGTGATTCGAAGGAACTTCATCTGGAAAGGCATGGACCGGGACATCGCCACCCGGGTGAAGTGCTGTCATCTCTGTACTCTGAGCAAGCCCGCTCAGAACACCAAGTTGGGGTTGCTGTCTTCTGAGGTGGCTGGCAGACCTATGGAGAAGGTTTTCATCCACTATGTGGGTCCTTTCCCACGTAGCAAGGCCGGGAATTTGTTCCTTCTTGTTTGTGTGGACGCCTTCTCTAAGTATGTCTGGCTACTTCCCTTGTGTCAGGCAAGTGCTGCTACTACCATCATAGCCCTTCACACCAGCATCTTTCAGCATTTCGGGCTTCCCTCCATCATTGTCTCAGACAATGGCCCCCAATTCATCTCGAGGCAGTTCCGAAACATGTGTTTCAGGCACGGCATTCGTCATGTAACCACTTCCCCTTATCACCCGCAACCTTCCCACGCTGAGCGATTCAATCGCAATCTTAGATCCGCCCTCATCGCTTACCATGCGGAACAGCAGAACACGTGGGATCAGAATCTTCAGTGGTTACAAATGGCTTTTAACTCCTCTCTTCATGAGAGACATAGAGCCGTGCCTTTTGAGGTCATGTTTGGTTTCTCCCCTGCTCATCCCCTTAGCAATTTGTGGAGATTGGAGGATCTTCTCCCGGATTCGCCGAACGGGGGGGGGGTCTCTCACAGGTGGAAAGAGGTGAGGAGAGCTCTGCTCCAATCGCACGAGCGCGTGCGGCGTCGTTATAATGCGGGGAGAGTCCCCAACCCTTTCAAGGTGGGCCAGTTGGTGTATTGTAGGAGCCACCCGCTCAGCTCTAAGGTGGACGATCGCGCCGCCAAGCTTTGTCATCGATGGTTGGGACCTTTCCGCATTTCCGAGTTTGTCTCTCCTGTTACTGCCAGCCTGGTGAGTCTAGAGGATGGTATGCAGGTGAGAGTGGCCCATGTGTCGCATTTGAAGGCGTGTGCTCAGGTGGAGGTTCAGTGAGTATAGGATTGAGTTTTTTCCCTTGTTAGGATTAACTTGGGTCCTTGGGTTTGGTTTTCGGGGGGCTTCTCTGGAGGATTTGGGTTTTAATGTTTTACATTTTAGTGTTTAATCTGTTTTTAAGGGGGGTAAATGGGGTTTTAGTGTTTTATCGGAATTTTAGCTCCTCTCCTTTCCTTTCCTCTTTCTATCTCTTTAGGTCGCGACCGCTCACACTCCAGATATCTTCCACACTTACACACACCCACACCTTGTCCTTCTTTCCGGTGTCCTTTCGTTTTCAACTTCCGACTAGTTTTACCTTTTAATCAGTTTTAGTTCGTCCCCGCCTTTCTTCCAGTTGTGGCCGACCCAGTGTCGTCCAACCCGTTGGACTCCTTTTGTTGTGAGGGTGTGCCGTAACTTGGAATTTTGTTACGGCAACTTACTAATATGAATACTCGAGACGCCATCTAGTAGCTATGTGTCGCGACTTGAGCTTCACTGCTCCGCCGTGAGGGGTCGGGCTGGTAGTTGCCTTATACACGTGTGTGCTTTCTTCTGACTTGTGCCTTCAACCGGGTGGGACGTCTTCTTGCCCGGCTGCTGAATAAAGTTTTATTTTTTTTTAAATACCGGGCGATTTATTTTTATTATGACCGGCTGAGTAAAGAGATGTGCTCCGGCGTGTCTGCGGCCCATTCATCCGTTTCCCGAGTGTCAGACCAGGATAAAATGTGAGAATATAAAGGAGCTTAGTAGTGGCTAGAGTGCTGTGGCCAATCTAGACAGGTATGTTTCGAGAACAATGTTTCTCAGGTGCTGTGGAAGTGTCTTTTATGCAAAGAAAATTATTAACTTATTCCTATGTGTGCATGTGGCACTAATTGAGTTTCTCGTCAAGTGAGTTATCTTAAAAAAAAAAAAAACCCCTGCTTTAATTTTTGATGTTTTTTACTTACTTAATATCTGGAGTACCCGGGCTATTTTATTGATTACTAATTCATTTTCTGAACTCAAGTTTCCTTTTAAATTCTGTTGAACTCGCCTGGCATCTTATATTTCTTTTAATCGTGAGGACAGCTTCTTGTGCTGTTAGTGAAGTGATAGTAATACCTTCTCTGCAAAGCTTAAAAAAAAAAAAAAAAAAAAAAAAAAAAAAAAAAAAAAACGAAATGTGTTAAGATACTACTGGGGATTTGGGATCTATTTAAACCTTGCAGTGGGAAGGATCTTCCCAGCGCTACTCGAGTGAAGAATGCCTGGTTCCTTGTTTTCTCAGAGACAGTCTCTCAATATTTTTCTGTGTTCTCCATATAACTATGTAACTGTTTGTGTGAAAATTGTTTAGTGAATGTAAGTCAAAGAAAATGATCAAATCATATGTATTGTGTGCACGCCTTGGCATAACAGGTTGTGAATGGTCCATCACATTGGGTCAGACTAGGTTATATCCATACACGTGTGGGGATTTAGAAGTTATTTTAATTCTCTTTGAGTTTCAAATTAAACGTTAAAATTTTTTTTATATTATATCTTCATAAATCTAATGGAACTTTATAATGTTGGCTCAGTTTAAAACATGTTGAATTAATTAAATATTAATTAGTTGTTGAGTGATGAGCCTATATAAATAGTATCTTGGATCTAGTCATTTGTATCCCCACATGTGTATGTATAAAACATTTTACATTTTTGAGACCTGGTTATTTAATTTTTTTTTTTATATTAAATGTTAAATTATTATTTTGTTAAATATATTGAATAATATTATATTGTTCGGTATTGATCAAGAAAAAAAAAAATTAATTTGAGCACACATGGTGAATTTCTTACTCAAGAACATGATTACCAGATTATATTTTAACATTATACCTTCACTAATTATGTTGTTGTTGTTTTTAATTTTTGTTTATGGAGATGTTAGATGGTGCATGTTGTTAGTGGAAATTAATTAAAATAGTACAACCAGAGGTGTCCTGTCAAAAAAAAAAAGCTTATTGTTATTAGATGTATTAAATTTTAAGAAACCTCTCGATTTATTTTTTATTATTTATCAATGTTAATAATAAATCAAACAGTATTAAGTTATTAATAAACTATTGTTATTAGACGTATTAGATTTTGAGAACATCTGGATTTATTTCTTTTTATTTACTAATGTTAATAATAATTTATTGCCAAAATATGTTGAAATTATATTTTTGTAAAGGTTTAAAAATTACCGGAGAGGTTTTGTTGGTTGATTATTGTTATTTCATGTGAACACTTCTATACTCTGGGTACTATGAAGTACACACATTGTATATAAGATTGTAATGCTTTTGAAAAGGAATTAGAGCAGCAATAAATTTGTTGTTGTTGTTGAGTTTGGAAATTGAAGTCACCTCATTAATTCGATTGCCTAATGGTTCCCCAGCATGAGGCCTTTCTTCCACTAGGAGGCCTCCTCCTGGTTTTGAACAAGTGAGCCGGTCATCCAGGTAAGCTGTATAATTCACTTACACCTTTTTTTTAGAAAGTTAATTTCTGAAGTAGGGTTGATATGTTGGGATGACAATGATGAGTGGCTCACAAATGGTAGCAGAGCATGGTTGGACGTAGGCTTGGCCACCTCTGAACCAAAAATTGGAAATTGATGCGGTGGCCTCAATACATTAATTGGACATGCACTGTCAGTTTTGTGGTGTGTTCTCCTATCTCAAGAAATGTAATGAGATAAAATTTACTGTAATTATGTGTTCACCATTGTTGTAAGAATTTGGTCTTTGTGAGCGGTTGCCGGGCCGGGACACCTAGGGGTGAGCACAGGTTGGTGATTCCGGATTGTATCTTTGGGGTGTTCACAGTTAAGTGTCTTATTTGTTTGTTTGTGTTCGTGTTCTTGTCTTTGTCTTTGTTGGTCCTACAGCTTTTGGTCTTGGTCTTGGTCGTTGGTCCGGTGTCGGGTCGGGAACCCTGGGGTGCATTGATTGTTATTGCTTGTTTTTATTCAAGTACTTGTATTGTGAAACGATGTCAGAGGCGGGGCAGAGTGGTGGTCGGCGTGAGGGTCGCGGTCTGGTGCCCGAGTATTTTAATAAAGATGAGCTCCAGTTTGAGATACGCTTGCGGGGTGGGTTTCCCCAGAGGGATGTAGCGTCCTTGAGAAGACAACTGCGGGAGCTGCTGGTGGGGGATGTCCCCCTCCAGAGAGTCGAAATTGAGGATCTGGGGGAGGAATTAGCCTTGTGTTCGGACAAGTGGACGGAGTTCTCCACCCTGATGGAGGACTCTGAATATATAGGGAGTTCCACCCGAGTTTGGCAGCGGGTGACCCAAAGAATGCTCCACTTGTCTGCTCGTCTCAGTAATTTGTTGTTGCAGGACGATCTGGAGGAGGAGGTTAGGTGGGCAGCGACGGACCTGCAGTCAAAAATTTGCCTACCTGGGGAGGCTCCAGAGAGTCCTTGTAAGCCGAAAGAGATGCACACGCGCCAGACCGTGGCCACTGAGCGGGTGGATATCCTGGGAGAAGCATGTAGTGCTCCGGCCGAGGAACGTCCTCTTATTTCGTTGGGCAGTCGCCCCCAGGGATTTCAGGGCGATCAGGTGGAAGTCCCTCGCGGGTTTGGTACCACCCTGGCAAGCGTGAAATATGATTCATTGCCGAATCCTATCTATGACCTCCTCCGTCGGCTTCCCGTGGTCGACGGTCTGGATCTGGACCAGCTAGTAAAATTTTGTGAAGGGATTTTCGGCATTTATGATTTCCCTGGGGTGACTGGTTCCTCTCTTTTAAATATGATATATCCTTATTGTCGGGCGCCTCTACTGGATCGCGTGGTCTGGCATCTCGGCGCGGGCGGGGATTTTGATGCCTTCCACAGGGATGTTCTGGAGCTTTTTATGCCCGGGAGGCTGCGTGACCAGATGCGGCAAAGATTGTTTTATAGAGTTCAGGGGCACGGGGAACAGCTAAACGTATTCATAAATTCTATCAAGAGTGCTGCCCGTGTGCTGCGTGTCGACGTGTCGGAGGCTGAGGTGGTGCGTGTCATCTTGGAGGGCCTCAATCCCCAGGAGAGGTCACGGTTGGTGTTCATGGAGAGGCCGCGAAGCTTCGCGGATCTCAGCAGAGCTTGTGTATTTGCCCGCACCATCCAGATGAATGATGAGACTCGCTCCGGCACTTCCGAATTCTCTGTCCCCTGTTCCACATCTGGTCAACAGCGGCCACCTACCCGGGAGCAACGAGGCAACAACTTTGAAAGAAGAAACTATAGTTGTTATACCTGTGGTAAGATGGGGCACTTGGCCCGGAATTGCCAATTCAAACGGTCGGAGGTCCCGCGTGAGAACCGCCCTTCAAAAAACGGCCCGCGTGGGGGGGATTGAGGGGGCGCTGGTCCCTCCCCACGCATGGTGGCGTTAGCGCATCTAATGTTCCTTTATGTGTGGTTGAAACTGGGCACTCATCCGGGGAGCCCTATCCTAAGCCGATTCGTCCCGGCCTCTCCGTGTGTCCCTATCTAGAGTTGGAGGTTGGGAAGTGCCGTATTGCGGCCTTGGTGGACTCGGGATCGGCGCGGTGTTTGATCTCCTCCCGGGTTTACCAGCAGTTGGTTAGGGAGTCTTTAATTAAGGCGAGTGCTCTTTCGTCGGTGGTGTGTTGGACGGCCTCGAGGGAGGTTTTGCCTACCTCAAAAGTGGTGGCCTTTAAAATTAAAATAAATTATTTTTCGTGGGTGTGGGAGTTTCTTGTCGCTCCGAATCTGAGCGTCGATTGTATTTTGGGTGCGGACTTTATTAGGAAAAGTGGTCTGGTTCTCGATATCCAGGGGCACGTTTGTTTCTTCAAGTTTAACCGTGCCGTGCGCATTCCCTTTTTTGCATATCGGGATGAGTCGGGGGAGGGTCTTGAAAAACTTCAACCCCCGGCGGCTATTAATAATTTAAGCCAGTCCCAACAGACCACTTTCCGTCAATTGTGTGAGGAGTTCCCCGAGGTGCTGACGGCCGATCTTGGCCTCACACATTTTGGAGTATCGTATCCGCCTGTGTGACTCCTCGGTTGTCCGTTCACACCCTTATAAATTCGCCCCTCCCAAAATGACCATTTTGCGTGAGAAGGTTCAGGAACTGTTAGACCAGGGTGTCATTGAACCTTCCACGTCGGCCTATGCCAGTCCAGCATTCTTGGTGCCTAAACCAGGAGGGAAGCATCGGCTGGTTATTGATTACCGCAAATTGAATCAAAATATAGAGGTTGAGTTGGTGCCCCTCCCGGACCTGCATTCGGCCTTTGACTGGTTTTCGCAGGCCCGCTATTTCACCATTTTTTACCTTAATTCTGCCTACCACCAGATTCCCTTACACAAGGAGTCTCGGCCGTACACGGCCTTTTGCGTACCGTGGAACCTGTACCAATATAAGAGAGTCCCCATGGGACTGGCCGTTGGTGCACAGACGTTAACACGTCTACTAGATACAGTGTTCCACGATGTTAAATTTCAGTACGTGTTCAATTATCTTGATGATCTGCTTATTTACAGTGCTACCTTAGAGGAACACATGGATCATCTCCAAGAGGTGTTGTGTCGCCTGAGGCGCGCGGGGCTCACGGTACACCCCGACAAGGTGAAATTTGCCCAGGAGGAAATTTCTTTCCTCGGTCACCTTGTGTTTCATAAAGGGGTCACGGTAGACCCAGAGAGGACTCAGGCAATTCAGGATTTTCCTCCTCCTCCTCGGGACGCAAAAGGGGTGGCCCGCTTCGTGGGGATGGTTAATTTTTATCGGCGGTTCATCCCAGGGGCCGCCGAGATTGCTGCTCCCCTAAACTCCTTAAGAAAAAAGGGTGCCAAATTTGTGTGGGGTGACGAGCAGCAGCGTGCCTTTGAGGCCCTGAAGGAGTCCATTCTGTCACCGCCCGTGCTTCGGATGCCTGACTTCACGAAGCCCTTTATCTTGCAGTCGGACACCAGCTCTGTGGCGATCGGCGCCGTGCTCTCGCAGGAGGTGGATGGTGCTCGGCAGCCAGTCGCTTTTGTATCCAGGACCCTCACCGACACTGAAAAGAAATCCTCTGTGTATGAGTTGGAATGTTTGGCGGTAGTCTTCGCCCTGGACAAATTTAGGAGATATTTGGAACATGCTGAGTTCCTTTTAGAGACCGACAACCAGGCTCTCTCTTGGCTTCTGGCGCACCCATGTCAACTGAGTAAACTTGGCCGCTGGGTGGTCAAAATTTCATCTTTTAAGTTCAGGGCACAGCATATACGGGGGACCCAAAATGTTGTTGCCGATGCTTTGTCACGGATGTACCATCTGCTCAGTGAGGAGCCAATAAATGAACCCTGCGCCTTACTCTTGGAGTTTCCCTTCGCCTTTACCGATGTTATCCCTCATCAGCTTGATGATGAGACGTTGGGTCCAATTATCGAAAAAATTAAATCAGGCGAGATGAAGGCTCCTTATCATCTGTCCAAGAGTGTCCTCTGCTGCAAGGAACGTAGAGGACGGGTTCCTAAGATAGTGCTGCCGAGCAAGCTTGTTCCCATGGTCTTCCAGTATTATCACGATTCCCCGGTAGGAGGCCATTTGGGTGTTTCGAAGACCATCTCCGCGATTCGAAGGAACTTCATCTGGAAAGGCATGGACCTGGACATCGCCACCCGGGTGAAGTGCTGTCATCTCTGTAGTCTGAGCAAGCCCCCTCAGAACACCAAGTTGGGGTTGCTGTCTTCTGAGGTGGCTGGCAGACCTATGGAGAAGGTTTTCATCCACTACGTGGGTCCTTTCCCACGTAGCAAGGCCGGGAATTCGTTCCTTCTTGTTTGTGTGGACGCCTTCTCTAAGTATGTCTGGCTACTTCCCTTGCGTCAGGCAAGTGCTGCTACTACCATCATAGCCCTTCACACCAGCATCTTTCAGCATTTCGGGCTTCCCTCCATCATTGTCTCAGACAATGGCCCCCAATTCATCTCGAGGCAGTTCCGAAACATGTGTTTCAGGCACGGCATTCGTCATGTAACCACTTCCCCTTATCACCCGCAACCTTCCCACGCTGAGTGATTCAATCGCAATCTTAGATCCGCCCTCATCGCTTACCATGCGGAACGGCAGAACACGTGGGATCAGAATCTTCAGTGGTTACAAATGGCTTTTAACTCCTCTCTTCATGAGAGACATAGAGCCGTGCCTTTTGAGGTCATGTTTGGTTTCTCCCCTGCTCATCCCCTTAGCAATTTGTGGAGATTGGAGGATCTTCTCCCGGATTCGCCGAATGGGGGGGGGTCTCTCACAGGTGGAAAGAGGTGAGGAGAGCTCTGCTCCGATCGCACGAGCGCGTGCGGCGTCGTTATAATGCGGGGAGAGTCCCCAACCCTTTCAAGGTGGGCCAGTTGGTGTATTGTAGGAGCCACCCGCTCAGCTCTAAGGTGGAAGATCGCGCCGCCAAGCTTTGTCATCGATGGTTGGGACCTTTCCGCATTTCCGAGTTTGTCTCTCCTGTTACTGCCAGCCTGGTGAGTCTAGAGGATGGTATGCAGGTGAGAGTGGCCCATGTGTTGCATTTGAAGGCGTGTGCTCAGGTGGAGGTTCAGTGAGTGTAGGATTGAGTTTTTTTCCCTTGTTAGGATTAACTTGGGTCCTTGGGTTTGGTTTTCGGGGGGCTTCTCTGGAGGATTTGGGTTTTAATGTTTTACATTTTAGTGTTTTATCTGTTTTTAAGGGGAGTAAATGGGGTTTTAGTGTTTTATCGGAATTTTAGCTCCTCTCCTTTCCTTTCCTCTTTCTATCTCTTTAGGTTGCGACCGCTCACACTCCAGATATCTTCCACACTTACACACACCCACACCTTGTCCTTCTTTCCGGTGTCCTTTCGTTTTCAACTTCCGACTAGTTTTACCTTTTAATCAGTTTTAGTTCGTCCCCGCCTTTCTTCCAGTTGTGGCCGACCCAGTGTCGTCCAACCCGTTGGACTCCTTTTGTTGTGAGGGTGTGCCGTAACTTGGAATTTCATTACGGCAACTTACTAATATGAATACTCGAGACGCCATCTAGTAGCTATGCGTCGCAACTTGAGCTTCACTGCTCCGCCGTGAGGGCTCGGGCTGGTAGTTGCCTTATACACGTGTGTGCTTTCTTCTGACTTGTGCCTTCAACCGGGTGGGACGTCTTCTTGCCTGGCTGCTGAATAAAGTTTGATTTTTTTTTAAATACAGGGCGATTTATTTTTATTATGGCCGGCTGAGTAAAGAGATGTGATCCGGAGTGTCTGCGGCCCGTTCATCCGTTTCCCGAGTGTCAGACCAGGATAAAATGTGAGAATATAAAGGAGCTTAGTAGTGGCTAGTGTGCTGGGGCCAATCTAGACAGGTATGTTTCGAGAACAATGTTTCTCAGGTGCTGTGGAAGTGTCTTGTATGCAAATAAATTATTAACTTATTCCTATGTGTGCAAGTGGCACTAATTGAGTTTCTCGTCAAGTGAGTTATCTTAAAAAAAAAAAAAAAAAAAAAAAAAAAAAAAAAAACCCTGCTTTAATTTTTGATGTTTTTTACTTACTTAATATCTGGAATACCCGGGATATTTTATTGATTGCTAATTCATTTTCTGAACTCAAGTTTCCTTTTAAATTCTGTTGAACTGGCCTGGCATCTTATATTTCTTTTAATCGTGAGGACAGCTTCTTGTGCTGTTAGTGAAGTGATAGTAATACCTTCTCTGCAAAGCTTTTAAGATTTAAAAGTAACAAAAAAAAAAAAAAAAAAAAAAAAAAAAAACTTAAAAAAAAAAACGAAATGTGTTAAGATACTACTGGGGATTTGGGATCTATTTAAACCTTGCAGTGGGAAGGATCTTCCCAGCGCTACTCGAGTGAAGAATGCCTGGTTCCTTTGTTTTCTCAGAGACAGTCTCTCAATATTTTTCTGTGTTCTCCATATAACTATGTAACTGTTTGTGTGAAAATTGTTTAGTGAATGTAAGTCAAAGAAAATGATCAAATCATATGTATTGTGTGCACGCCTTGGCATAACAGGTTGTGAATGGTCCATCACATTGGGTCAGACTAGGTTATATCCATACACGTGTTGGGATTTAGAAGTTATTTTAATTCTCTTTGAGTTTCAAATTAAACGTTAAAATTTTTTGTATATTTATATCTTCATAAATCTAATGGAACTTTATAATGTTGGCTCAGTTTAAAACATGTTGAGTTAATTAAATATTAATTAGTTGTTGAGTGATGAGCCTATATAAATAGTGTCTTGGATCTAGTCATTTGTATCCCCACATGTGTATGTATAAAACATTTTACATTTTTGAGACCTGGTTATTTAATATTTTTTTTATATTAAATGTTAAATTATTATTTTGTTAAATATATTCAATAATATTATATTGTTCGGTATTGTTGAGTAATATTGAATACATTTAATATTAAAGTTCAAGAAAAAACAAAAAATTAATTTGAGCACACATGGTGAATTTCTTACTCAAGAACATGATTACCAGATTATATTTTAACATTATACCTTAACTAATTATGTTGTTGTTTTTAATTTTTGTTTATGGAGATGTTAGATGGTGCATGTCGTTAGCGGAAATTAATTAAAATAGTACAACCAGAGGTGTCCTGTCAAAAAAAAAAAGCTTATTGTTATTAGATGTATTAAATTTTAATAAACCTCTCGATTTATTTTTTATTATTTATCAATCTATATACAGTATATAAAAGAGAAATACCACTGACTCACTGATTCATCACGAAATCTCCGAAACTATAACACCTAGAAACTTGAAATTTGGCATGTAGGTTCCTTATGTGATGTAGGTATCCGCTAAGAAGAGATTTTTGGAAATTCGACCTTTAAAGGGGGAAAAAGGGGGGAAAGTTTGCCTGACTGACTGACATAGAATCAACGTAGAGCAAAAACTACTGAATGGATATCAATGAAACTTTGAACATAGCTTCACCATAGGTCTTAGGTGCTCACTAAGAAACAGTTTTAAAAACTTTCACTCCTAAGGGGCAACCCCCCCATTGTATGTATGTATGTTCCACATCTCCTCCTAAACCACTGAACCGATTTCAACCAAACTTGGCACAAATATTTTATGCGACGGGAGAACCAACATAGGATAGGTGTTTTTTTCGATGGGGTCCTTTGGGGGGGGGGGTCCTTGGTGTCTTCCACATCTCCTCCTAAACCACTGGACCGATTTCAACCAAACTTGGCACAAATATTTTACGCAACTGGGGAACCAACATAGGATAGGTGTTTTTTCGATGGGGTCCTTTGGGGTCTTCCACATCTCCTCCTAAACCACTGGACCGATTTCAACCAAACTTGGCACAAATATTTTACGCAACGGGAGAACCAACATAGGATAGGTGTTTTTTCGATACGATCCTTCGGGGGGTCCTTTGGGGTCTTCCACATCTCCTCCTAAACCACTGGACCGATTTCAACCAAACTTGGTACAAATATTTTACGCAACGGGAGAACCAACATAGGACAAGTGTTTTTTTCGATACGATCCTTTGGGTCTTAAAAACTATTAGATCTGGTTCCTATGGCAACCCAATAGAATAGATTCTGGTTATAGCATCGGTGGAAGTCTCCCGCGTAGGAAATAGCGCGGGAGTCGTCCGACGGGCCTTCTCCGGAGTTCATCCACGGAACCAGGGAGTCTTAGGTCGGATCCCGCGAAAGACGGCGGGGCCAGAGTCCACGGTTCTTATAAATAAAGATATAGGTTATGATATCAAAGGTGGTGTATGCATCTTAAGAAACTTCTTAATAGTGTGTGAATTCAGAGTTGTTTCAGTTTGAATTTAAAAGTGGATAAGTTAAGATCGAAGTAAGTTATAAGCGAGTATAAAAAACAAAGTTTTGATAGCGAATGTTTTCAGATCATAGTGTTCAGACAATATAAATGCACTTGCTTCAGTTTAAATTTAAAAATTGATAAGCTGAAATCTATAGAGGTATTGTATTGTTAGAATAAGTTTAGGAGACACTAATTTAACAAATGCCTTATTTCAACATTAACACAATGAATTATAAAACGACAGTTAAATACGCAGCACATGCAAGTATTGTAGACATTTTATTGAAAACTAATTTATCTGTTCGCCCTCTCCCAGAGTTAGAAATCGAGCAGGAGCATCACCCGCAACAGAATTCTTCTCCAGATATAAGAATACAGTTTATGACATGTTCTTAAACAGGTGCGCTACAGAGTATTCCTCCAGTGAGAATGCGAACGTAACAATATAAGGAAGATTATACAATATACAAGTAACATAACATTAGAACAAGAATAGGTGCCTATGAGCCTATCAATAAATTATGAACCCGAGCAACGCTGGGTAAATCGGCTAGATATAGATATCTATATAAGCCAAATACCACTGACTGACTCACTGATTATGATATCTCTGAAACCACTGAATGGATATCAATGAAACTTTGAACATAGCTTCATCATAGGTCTTAGGTGCTCACTAAGAAACGGTTTTAAAAACTTTCACTCCTAAGGGGGAAAAAACCAAATACTGAAATTTATCGCGGGAATTGCATACTTTGTAAATGAAGTGGTTGACATCTCAGTTTACTGGAAACCCCGAATACATTTAGTCCTGAGTTTTTAATCATTGTTTTAAATTGAAAAAAACTTCGTTGTTTGCAGGTTCTTATAGTTGAGAAAATTTTGAAGTTCAATTAATTAATAAATGTATGTCCTTTTTTTTTCTCGGAAACGGCTCTAACGATTTTCTCGAAATAAATAATAAATAGGTGTTGCTATGAATGTAAATAAACAAACTAAGAGTTGAGAATTTGTACAGTCTATCTAATCCTATACTATTAAGCGAGCAATAATTGTACAATTACGTACAACATGAAACTCCGTAGCGAAGCACTGGTATTTTGCTAGTGTTAATAATACATCAAACAGTATTAAATTATTAATAAACTATTGTTATTAGACGTATTAGATTTTGAGAACCTCTGGATTTATTTCTTTTTATTTACTAATGTTAATAATAATTTATTGCCAAAATATATTGAAATTATATTTTTGTAAAGGTTTAAAAATTACCGGAGAGGTTTTGTTGGTTGATTATTGTTATTTCATGTGAACACTTCTATATTCTGGGTACTATGAAGTACACACATTGTATATAAGATTGTAATGCTTTTGAAAAGGAATTAGAGCACCAATAAAATTGTTGTTGTTGTTGAGTTTGGAAATTGAGGTCACCTCATTAATTCGATTGCCTAATGGTTCCCCAGCACGAGGCCTTTCTTCCACTAGGAGGCCTCCTCCTGGTTTTGAACAAGTGAGCCGGTCATTCAGGTAAGCTGTATAATTTACTTACACCTTTTTTTTAGAAAGTTAATTTCTGAAGTAGAGTTGATATGTTGGGATGACAATGATTAGTGGCTCAGCATAAGACTGGATAAGATGGAAATGTATATCTATTTTCAAATAGAAAGTAACATAAATAAAATAATATAAATAACATAAACAAAATAAAATAAATCAATAAAATTTCAACAAGATGTGATATAAATGCCAGTAGGATGAATTAACAGTGAAAGAGTGAAAGATAAATTTACAAAACATCCACACAGTGATGACAGGTATAGCTATACAATATTGAAAACAGCCTGCGCAGACCAAACATTTTTGACACACTTCGGACATTTATAGGAGAAAGTCATGTGACGCAAGGCAACTGTGTACGTATACTGTTTCCATTCTTAGTTTAATCGTGATATAAACAAGCACTGCTGCTTGAATTAGAGGCGTGTCACTCTGACAGAAGAAGTACAGACAGTGGCATATAATATTGATACTGTATAAACACTAGCAAATTAAATATCACAATACTATTGACGACTCGGAACACTAAGTTTTTTATAAGTAAAAACGTATAGTTTTACCTTACAGCCTAAACCGGCTTTCACCTTTAGAAGGCTTCATCAGAGGCTGCCATAGGTAGCGTTGTCCGTCTTGTTGTTGGCGACGGGATAGTTATTCGAAAGATTGAAGCTGTGTGTGTGTGGTGAGATGTGTTCGAATAATGCGTGCGATTTGAATGTGTCTGTTCGTTTAGGATGTCGTTTTTATTTGTTTTTGTGTGTTTGTATATTTCTAATTGTTCTAGAGTGTCTAGTTTTCGGCCTTTTGTGTGTACTTGTAGAATGCTCATGTTATTGTCGATGTTTTTATATGTGCGGTTTGCTTCAATGAGGTGGTTTGCAAAGGTAGATTCTGTAGTGGTGTGGAGTGCTTTTGTGTGTTCAATGTATCTCTGTTTCAAGCTACGTCCTGCCTGGCCTATGTAGAATTTATTGCAATTTGAGCAATTTAGCTTGTATACACCAGGTAGATCGAATTTGTTTTGTGCTTTGCGTTTTGATAGTGTGTGTTCTGTTTTGTTAGTAGTTTTGTAAGCGATTCTGTATCCTGCTTTTTTGAATTTGTGGGCAATTTTTTCAGTTTGTTTGTTGATGTATGTTAGTGTTATGAATTTGTTGTTTTCTGTCTTTGTCTGTTGTTTGTTTTGTGTACGAATTTACTGACTATTGTTCTGTCATAACCGTCAGATTCTGCTAGATATTTGATCGTGTTTAGTTCGTCTTTGTAGTCTATTTCATCTAAGGGGATGTTGTTAAGTCTATGTATCATGGTTTTAAAAGCGGCTAGTTTGTGTTGTATTGGGTGATTGGAGGTGTTGTGTATTAGTGTGTCAGTTGTAGTTAGTTTTCTGTATATACTGAATTTGTGCCTGTGTTCTAGTTTTGTGATGGAGAGGTCTAAGAAGTTTATGGTATTGTTGTGTTCGTATTCGGCAGTGAAGGTTATGTTTTTATGTATTTTGTTTATGTGCGTTAGTAACTGTTCGCATTGTCTTTTGTTTCCCCTGTATAGTATTAGAATGTCATCAACGTATCTGTGCCAATATAGTATTTTATGTGAGTGTCTGTCATTGTTTGTGAGTATTTTTGTTTTTTCTAAGTGTTGGAGGAAGACTTCTGCTAGAATGCTGGATATGGGGGAGCCCATGGGTAGGCCATTGTTCTGTGTGTAGTATTTATTGTTATAAGTAAAGTAGTTTTGTTTTGTGATAATGTTCAGAGTTTCTGTTATTTCATTGATAAGTTCATCTGGTGTGTTGTTCTGTTTGAGTTTGTTTTGTAGGATGGTGATTGTTTCAGAGATTGGGATGTTTGTGTACAGGTTTTTAATGTCAAAGGAGGCTAATGTGGCATTATGGGGGATGTGTATGTCTTTTACTTTTGTTACTAGGTCAGTGTTGTTTTTTAGGTAAATAAAAATATTGGCACAGATACGTTGATAACATTCTAATACTATACAGGGGAAACAAAAGACAATGCGAACAGTTACTAACGCACATAAACAAAATACATAAAAACATAACCTTCACTGCCGAATACGAACACAACAATACCATAAACTTCTTAGACCTCTCCATCACAAAACTAGAACACAGGCACAAATTCAGTATATACAGAAAACCAACTACAACTGACACACTAATACACAACACCTCCAATCACCCAATACAACACAAACTAGCCACTTTTAGAACCATGATACATAGACTTAACAACATCCCCTTAGATGAAATAGACTACAAAGACGAACTAAACACGATAAAATATCTAGCAGAATCTAACGGTTATGACAGAACAATAGTCAGTAAACTCGTACACAAAACAAACAACAGACAAAGACAGAAAACAACAAATTCATAACACTAACATACATCAACAAACAAACTGAAAAAAATGCCCACAAATTCAAAAAAGCAGGATACAGAATCGCTTACAAAACTACTAACAAAACAGAACACACACTATCAAAACGCATGCCCAAAGCACAAAACAAATTCGATCTACCCGGTGTATACAAGCTAAATTGCTCAAATTGCAATAAATTCTACATAGGCCAGACAGGACGTAGCTTCAAACAGAGATACATTGAACACACAAAAGCACTCCACACCACTACAGAATCTACCTTTGCAAACCACCTCATTGAAGCAAACCACACATATAAAAATATCGACAATAACATGAACATTCTACACGTACACACAAAAGGCCGAAAACTAGACACTCTAGAACAATTAGAAATATACAAACACACAAAAACAAATAAAAACGACATCCTAAACGAACAGACACAATTCAAATCGCATGCATTATTCGAACACATCTCACCACACACACACAGCTTCAATCTTTCGAATAACTATCCCGTCGCCAACAACAAGACGGACAACGCTACCTATGGCAGCCTCTGATGAAGCCTTCTAAACGTGAAAGCCGGTTTAGGCTGTAAGGTAAAACTATACGTTTTTACTTATAAAAAACTTACAGTGTTCCGAGTCATCAATAGTATAGTGATATTTAGTTAAGTAACGGACACGTCATGGACAACGAAATCCAAGAACTAGCAAATTGTAATAATTTGTCCTGACAAAAGTAAAATTTGTGTGAATTTAATCTGACTGTTTAATAATTACAACAAAACAATAAAGTAAAGTTTATTTAAAACGAAAATAGAAGATGTGATAATTACCAATGTACTGTATATTATCAGTTGCTGTTGGAGAGTAATTCAATCCCTTCCATATTTGTGTCGGAACTTGTACCATCAATTGAATCAGCGTTATTATTGGTAAGACTGTCCACAATAATGTCAGTAATGCGGAGCTTACATTCTTTCTTGATTATATGTTCGATACAATGACGGCACTTGTCAATCATGTTTCATTTACCTCCTTTTCCATTAACTGTTATTTACCTATTTATATATCAGGCAGCTTATATGACGGGCAATATATCCTTTCAACTGGCTCCATATTAACTCAATAGGAATCAGAATATATTGATAACGAGGAAGTCTTAAAACGACATGCCGCGATTTAAGTGGTATGATAACTCTCGCTTGAGTATACAGATATTCTGCACATGCATGTGTAACTGTGTAAACAGTGTCAACGCTCCTCACCAATAGATTCAGATTTTCCATTTGGGTTTGTTTACATCAGCATTGAACTAAGAACGGAAACAGCATAGAAGGGCTCATTCACTTGCCGAATACTGTTTGTGAACTATACAGCGTGCTGTTGATTAGGAATGGGAGGGGGAAGTAAGACAGAAAAAGTGGGAGAGGGAGGAGCCTTACTTCTCCACTCTGCGCGTACTGACTTCCGTGATGGCTTTTTTCAAAGTTGTGAGGCTATAGTTCTGTCCATTACAAGTTAGTAATGAAATGGTGAACATGTCATTGTGTGCAGAACTGAATCTAATTCCATGTTACATAATACTATAAATTGTAAGAAGTTATGAATGAAACAGTTATGAATAACAGAATAAACAACATTCAAAAATGTTGTAGAATAGGCACACTCTACAGGCGTACAGATGTTATTCTACTACTGGTTACTTTGAGTACATAAATGAAGACATCTGTGGTTTACAGTGACGTAATGATTGTGTACTGTGATAAGTATAAGATGTACCAGGAATTAATTACTTTTATCCGAAGTTTAGAAAGATTAATCATGATTACGACTCTTTACTGGAATACTTATTGCATTATTGTATTTTCACAGGAGAGTGATTATGTGTAATCTGGATAACAATGTTTAATAAAACTTTTGACTCTTTTGCTATCTCTGGCATCAATTTAATCGCACGATACTAAAAACAGCTAATCACATAGACATAACATTTTTTGTATAGTATGGTACACTTAAAAATAATTTTTGTCTCATAAACCCTGGAGCAATGCTGAACATCAGCACACTTAGAAAATCCATATTTTAATTTTGGTAAGGGATAACGTAATTGCTTGGTCACGAGCACTATATGACTAATCAAACTGATTAGCATAAACAGAAGTGTCATCGACAATTTGTAGATAAAATGTTTATAGCACATGTTAAAGACTAAATATGCATACACAATAGAAACACAGTTGAAATGCTGCCAAATGCATTAGTAATTACACAATTTATTCAATACAAACATTACTATGAGAATGGCCAAACAGCTGATTACATAATATTTGCTGGTCAGATAATTCTCGCTATTAAAAATGCTTCCACAGCTTTCAATAGTAACGTTCTTGTTGATTACAAAATTTGCTCTGCTTGTATTGCATTGCAGTTGATAGTGTAATAAAAAATTTAATAAAATTCTTTTTCATTATATCATACCACTCTTTTTAGTATTACTCCGGCAAAATCAACAATACAGTTTTCAGACTCTGGCTGTGTGTGTGTGTGTGTGTGTGTGTGTGTGTGTGTGTGTGTGTGTACTTCTTATGCAAGTACTAAATTTATAATAGCCTAATTTTATAAAAGCTGTATCTATATCTTTAAAGGTTCAAGTATGTTTTTAAAGAAATCTGATTTTCTTGATTGCTATCAACTGTATGAAATTTAACAAGAAAAATTTTGTAATTCAGCCCTTTCATTTTCGTATTAAAATGTGGAATGTAATATTAGTTTCTTGACAAACTATTAAAAGTACTATCCACAATAAACATAACGTTATTCTACCAATTTGTTATATTTAGGATTCACAATAGTAAGACATAGGTTTTAGCAACATTTTTGATTACAAGTTTTAAATATCTTCAGATGTTATAAAAAGTACATATTGTTCTCTCTGTTAAAACTAAAAATACATACACTGCTCTTTCGTTTATCCGGAATTGATGGGACCAAACCCTTTCCGGATAAACGAAATTCCGGGTAAACCAAACTAATTTCAAAAATGCCGGTATTAGCGATTTTTAGTTACCGCTATGCAGAAAAGTTGCTTTTTTTTATTTTGAAGACTTTATTCAAACTGTAGTAGCCTACTGTACTGTATTTTACAAGTAAATCTTAAGGAAAAACAAATCTATTTCAGAATATTATACAGTATAAACAAGAAAAAAATGTATTTAGCATTAGACATTATACATAAATTATATTAAATTCAATACAGTACAGTAGTAGCATTTCTAAAAATTAACAAGTTTAATTTAGCAAGAAAAAACAATAATAATACATGAATGACCAAAGTATTATTGATAGTTACTAATAATAGTAATAATAGCACTGTATTATTTTTACCCTTGCAGTTTACATTAATTACGTTTATGTTGATGAGCTCTGAACGGGTATAACGATGAATTTATAACAGAACAGGTTGTTTTTGGTACAAATCATATCTTAAAATTTACTGGTAGTCGTTAAAAAAATATATATACATATATTTAAAACTTATTCCGGATAAGCCGGAATTTCGAATAAACGAATCCCGGATAAACAAGAGTGTAGTGTATTTGCAACTGCAGAAGCAAATCATTAAATTAACATATCAGTACGGAGAACCATACATGACTTCTATGTTCTAAAATTTATATTTAAAATCATTTACTTGAATTCGGTTCGATAATGTCTAAAAAAATATCCCCCATCCTCAAACTATTTTTACTATTTATAGATAGATATTTTTGTTATTATGGGGTAGTCGTTTAATATACGTAATGTTATTTTTGAGTCACTTTACCTATAAAAATTAGGTACGGTACTTTATTCTTATAAAGAAACTGAACTAAAAAGATAACCATCCCTCCTCCTCAACCGATCCCCACCATTAATGACATTTACACTTTCATAGAGTAATAGTTTTATCATATGTAATTGCTAAGGTATCTTATCCTTCAAAAATAAATTCTCATACTTTACTTATTATCAGCAAAGTAATTTTCAAAAAATCCCCCCTCCCCCTCGGACTACCCTTTCCAATTATAGATATCTCATTTACCATTTTACAGTGAATTAATATGACTTTATTTTGGGGTCACTCTTTATCAAAATTAAGTGCTTTACTCTTGTTAAAATACAAAACAATGCAGGTAAACTACCCTTCCCCCTTAACTGAACAACCCCATTTTTGATATTTACACTTTTATTGAGTAACAGTTTCATTATATTGTTATGACGGTCTACTTGCTCGTCGTAGGTACAGTGGAAAACAAATTACAAGACACCAATTAAGTCACTAATCACCAGCTTTAATTTTCACAGTTAAACAGTTCGTAATTAACAACACAGTCTCTTATACAATTCAAATAAAAATTGTTCACATGCAAATAAATGTCAATTAATATTAAAACACAATTGTATTACAATATACCGTCCGATTATAAAACACAACACTTAACTAATAACCACTTGAACGTGCACAATAATATCGCCCGATAATAACTCTCGAACCACACCGTGAATATATCGCAGCTATACTGAACTGAACGTTGTTGAGTACAGGTATTTATAGCCCACCGAAAATCTAGACGATTCCACACACTACATATTACCTCCAAACTATGACATAATTGCTTGCACCCTTGACACAGTGAGAGCAGCCGCGCCAATTCTCGCACCGTCTAGCAAATGCGGTGCGAGATAATCTAAAATCTCCTACAACTCAGGCACATATGCAAACACACACACACACACACACACACACACACATTTCGGAAAATGATTTTTCTTCATGTTTTGAGGGTAGTACAATTAGAATCTGCCCTTATCTCGAACACGATTTTTTCACCATCACCATACTTCCATTTCCCATGTAACAGTCAAAACTCCATTTGAATGTAGCGCATTGAAAATAATGCTTTGTAAAGCGACCCACACGTGGTCATTATGTAATCAGTTCGCTGTACAAGGAAGCGACCACACCCAAACTGTTAATTATTAATATCTCGGAAACTAATAAGTAAAGGCGAAATCCAATATAGCCAAAATGTTTGCCAAAATATTAATAATGACGTGTGCAAATTTTACGCGATATAATTAACAAATGAAAGAGTTAATTAAAATAATTGAATAACTTCTGTAAAAATAGAGTTACAGTAATGAGATTTTAGTATGTTATAAAGATAATGATTTCTGACAGATTGTATATTTTAGATTTCACACAACTTGGTTTGCAACCAAGTTATTGCAAAATTAAATAAGCACAGGATATCCGGAGCGGGAAATTGGTTCCACCGGATAATTATAATAAGAATATTAGATAATAATATCAATCTCCGTCTGTGGGAACCTAACTTCATTCTCACGGACCAAGGGAATTCAAAATTTTATGTGGTAGGGAGAGTGTGCCAGCCAATGAAATCATTTCACGCGAGCCCCGGCCAGTGCGGTGTTTTCTGGTTGAAACCGCACTCTTTTGCCAGTACTCACGAAGTTAAGACGTAGTCCTTCGATCGTCTAGTAACCAAAGTGGTGAAGATCAACAAGAAGACTCTACGTGGTCAACACACACGCAATTACGAACACACTAAGTACAGATCATCTGTATAGCTCGTAATTGTTGCGTAAAGGCGAGATACTCTTCAGTACATCAACCAAGCTTATTGTGTACTACCAGTTAGTCCAGTTAGTCATAAGCACGCAAGAGATCCACCAGACTTCAGGACCAGACTTCAAGAATACAGCAGAGAGGCCGTCTAAATCATTGGTGAACAGCTGACGAGCAGAGCGACCACCTGAACGAAGCACACACACACACGCTGACGTGCGAATCGACGAGGGACAGGAAGCAGTTCCAGCGGACAGCAGCAGACGTTAAAATATTCACAAACAGCAAGGAAGCAGAGTGTTGCCGAATTTTGAACTCCACGACCGAATCCAGCAGTTCTAAGCAGATTACTTTCTCTAACCAAGGACTCGAATCGACGAGGGACAAATCGGGACGACATCCTCTTCAGTAACAGGAAAGCAAAATCCACTTATTTATTTTTCAGATCAAATTTTCTATTTTTCAATTAAAACATTGTAATTCAAATAATTCAGGTGCCAAACAAAAAGCAAAGACTCTAGTAATTAAAAAGTAAATTCGTTGTGATAATCTGTATAGCAGTTTAAGGCTTTAGTAAGTTATAGTTAAGAAATAGAAGTAGTATAAAAGCGCTATACAAATCTTAACTGACAATCTAATCTTAGATCATACTGCAGTAGATCAGAAGTAGAATCACTAGAAATGAAATAACGTGAACTAGACTGTCACGTCTAATTTATTTTAATAATTATTCTAATTAATTTCAGAGTTTTATATTTTGTTTCATGAACACTTAGATTCAATTTAATTAAATAAATTTAATTAAATTCAAATCAATTAATAAAGTAAAATTTAAATTGCAATTAACTCGCCAAAGAACGAGTTCAGTTTCTTTCAACTATTGACCAATCGAAAAACATTGATTCATTGTTTAGACTGTAAGAAATTCATAATATAATAACCATTCTATTCTTGTGTGTTGTTGGTGTAATAAACAACGTTTTATTACCCCATATAACAGTGTTTTATTGTTGTACGATAAAGCCTACCAGTCTCACAAAACTCTCCCCCTTTAAAGTAACCTATTTTGTGTGTTGTTGTAATAATTTGAGATTACTAGCTTGCGAACTTCAAATCCAAAATCCACACGCCCTAGTCGGAAGAATCTGCGAGATCAGACAGCAGGTGGGTACTCACACACAACACAACATAACAATAACGCATAGAAGTAGAGTTATAAATGTCGGCCAACGTGGGGCCCGGCAAACGTACATCAAATTGAATTCACGTTCCGAACAAGAGTTATAAATGGCTTGCCCGGAACGTGGGGCAAGATCAAATTAAATTAAATTAATTAAAACCAATTTAAATTTAATTTTCACTTTAAAACAAACTTTGCTGTTTTAATTCATAAAACAGCTGGCGTCCAACTAAACAATCCCCAAAGAGTTTTGTGACTGGTGTTCGTACAGCAGTAAAATTATTGTGTGTATTTGAAACTGTTCTGTGTATTTTAAATTGTTTATATTTGAAATTGCTGTGTATTTAAAATGGATATGGATAAAATACTTAAACAAATACAACAAATGAACGAAAATATGAACGCGAAATTTGAACAAATAACAGCCAATGCTGAGATAAATATCGCAGAATTAAAATCTAATATCGAAGCACAAAAAGTTAGTCTAACCGAGAAATTAGAACACAGTAATGCCGACATAAACGCCGAGATTAAGCAAAGCATTAAACAAACAAATAAAGAAATTAAAGAAAGTAGTAAAGAATTGACTGCGAAAATAGACGAAAGCGTAACCGAGTTAACTGTGAAAGTCGCGGAAATCGCCGAAAAAGTAAATACGGTCGATACTAAAATCAATGAACGGTTTAAGGTTTTTGAGACCACTATGCAAAAATCGTTTATTGAACAAGTAACACGTATGGAAGGCCGGTTCAAAGACCACATAACCCGCTGCGAGAAACAGACCCTAGAGGTTTCCAAAAAGGTGGAATCCCTAGAGGTAAAGATTCACGCGGACGTGACCGAAACGCAACGACGAGTAGATAAATTAGACGCTTCAATTGTAGAGACGCGATCTAACATTGACTCTAATAAAGAGAGTGTCTTGCAAACGTTAAACGACGAGATTTTGAAAGTACGACAGGAGGTACGAAGGAGATCTGCTCCAAATATTTTGGTACAAGGTCCTGTCGACGAGAAAAATCGCGTGTATTTTACGGGGGAAAATAACGAAAACCCCATTGAATTTTTATTAGCGTGTGAGAGTGAAATGGCTAGAGTAGGTTCCCGACTAGAAGATCAAGACAAAATACAGTGGGTGGTTAACGCGATGCGTGACTCGGCGCGTAAGTGGTATAACATTGTACGCGATAGAGTGTCCACATACGCGGAGTTCAAACAAAAATTTGAAAGCTGGTACTGGAACTCGCATACCCAAAGACTTCTGCGCAATGAACTGGAATATGGCAGATTTGATAAGAAAATGGGTATTACCGCCGAAAATTATATAATCCAGCAGGTCGAACGCGCGAAGCATTTAACCCCAGCATTTGCGGAGATTGACATAGTCACGAAGCTTGCCTACCATTTTAATCATAATATTAGAGTAGCTGTATTTACGCAGGGTATTCGCACGGTAGACGAACTCCTCATTCTAGTGTCCCAAAGTGAGACGGTTTTTGATTTTGGTGGGTGGCGTTATAATCCGGATTTTCGCCGAAATAATGAAGGGCAGAATACGCGAGAACAATACCAGCAACCTGACCAGAGACCGAGTACTAGTTCTACTCCACCCCAAACATCGTCAAAAACCCCAGATAAGACCTTTGAATACAAAGGCAAACAAAATATTGCTAGATCGAAAGGGCAATATAAGGGTAACGACGGGGCCCCGATTAGAGCTATGCAAACGGTTGAGATAGCTAGAACTGATACAATAGAGCAAGACAGCGATACTCCAAGTAATAAAGACCCCAACGAGAGGAGAAAGAATCGTAAGTTTCCAAAAAACTTGGAAACGGGCGCCTCCAGGGGGGAAGCGCCATAAATCATGCTAAAACGTATCGCAATAAAGTAGGTAAAAATAAGAAAAATGTTAGATTTAAGAAAAGTGATTTTTCTACAGAAATCTGTACGCCAGTTGACAAAGTATTTCAACCGGAAGGGAAGGAAACGTGGTTGGCCGTCAACACAATGCAACAATGGGCACCGACAAATGTACGTCCGGTAGAGCAGGAAAGTGACGACGACGTTCCCACACAGTCAGCGTGGGAAGACGTAGAAATCATATCCGGGGACGCGTACGAATTCGACGAGTACATAGCAGAATATTGTCGAGCCACCTATAAAAATGCATACGATATACTGGATGCACTTTAAAGTTAATAATAATTGTATTATAATAATTAAAATTAAAATAAATAACTTGTGATGTATAATATTATTAATAATAATTATAGATAACTTGTGTATTAATAATAATGTTTTCCTATCGCGATAAACAGCGGGCGTGTACAACTGAACTAAACGCACAGCAGGAAATAGTTACGTCACGCGATAACTACCTGACCGACATTTGAAACTAGGTCAAGCAATTAGCCGCGCGACGGGCGATAACGGTTGTAAATACTGTCAGCAAATTCTTTTGTGCGTGTGCCACTGTTTACAAACAAAGATATCAGCCGTTCTAAAAACATTAATACACAGATAATTTCAAATGTAATATTATTAATAAGAGTATGTAGAATTAAGTTGTATGTAATGAAATAATATTAACACACATGTATGTTTTTCTTTTGAACAAGTAATACAATGTATAGGTAATAAGTATGGTGATTACAGAATATGTGTGTAATGATTAAGAAAAAAAAAAATAACTGTAATTATTACATTCATTTTTTTTTAAAGCGGGTGTGGGAATATATAACAGCACCAAATATTAACTATTTGGGGTTATATGTTTACCGCATACTGAAAGCATATTTAAGTAAAATGTAACAGTCAAAACTCCATTTGAAAGTAGCGCATTGAAAATAATGCTTTGTAAAGCGACGCACACGTGGTCATTATGTAATCAGTTCGCTGTACAAGGAAGCGACCACACCCAAACTGTTAATTATTAATATCTCGGAAACTAATAAGTAAAGGCGAAATCCAATATAGCCAAAATGTTTGCCGAAATATTAATAATGACGTGTGCAAATTTTACGCGATATAATTAACAAATGAAAGAGTTAATTAAAGTAATTGAATAACTTCTGTAAAAATAGAGTTACAGTAATGAGATTTTAGTATGTTATAAAGATAATGATTTCTGACAGATTGTATATTTTAGATTTCACACAACTTGGTTTGCAACCAAGTTATTGCAAAATTAAATAAGCACAGGATATCCGGAGCGGGAAATTGCTTCCACCGGATAATTATAATAAGAATATTAGATAATAATATCAATTCTCCGTCTGTGGGAACCTAACTTCATTCTCACGGACCAAGGGAATTCAAAATTTTATGTGGTAGGGAGAGTGTGCCAGCCAATGAAATCATTTCACGCGAGCCCCGGCCAGTGCGGTGTTTTCTGGTTGAAACCGCACTCTTTTGCCAGTACTCACGAAGTTAAGACGTAGTCCTTCGATCGTCTAGTAACCAAAGTGGTGAAGATCAACAAGAAGACTCTACGTGGTCAACACACACGCAATTACGAACACACTAAGTACAGATCATCTGTATAGCTCGTAATTGTTGCGTAAAGGCGAGATACTCTTCAGTACATCAACCAAGCTTATTGTGTACTACCAGTTAGTCCAGTTAGTCATAAGCACGCAAGAGATCCACCAGACTTCAGGACCAGACTTCAAGAATACAGCAGAGAGGCCGTCTAAATCATTGGTGAACAGCTGACGAGCAGAGCGACCACCCGAACGAAGCACACACACACACGCTGACGTGCAACGTGCGAATCGACGAGGGACAGGAAGCAGTTCCAGCGGACAGCAGCAGACGTTAAAATATTCACAAACAGCAAGGAAGCAGAGTGTTGCCGAATTTTGAACTCCACGACCGAATCCAGCAGTTCTAAGCAGATTACTTTCTCTAACCAAGGACTCGAATCGACGAGGGACAAATCGGGACGACATCCTCTTCAGTAACAGGAAAGCAAAATCCACTTATTTATTTTTCAGATCAAATTTTCTATTTTTCAATTAAAACATTGTAATTCAAATAATTCAGGTGCCAAACAAAAAGCAAAGACTCTAGTAATTAAAAAGTAAATTCGTTGTGATAATCTGTATAGCAGTTTAAGGCTTTAGTAAGTTATAGTTAAGAAATAGAAGTAGTATAAAAGCGCTATACAAATCTTAACTGACAATCTAATCTTAGATCATACTGCAGTAGATCAGAAGTAGAATCACTAGAAATGAAATAACGTGAACTAGACTGTCACGTCTAATTTATTTTAATTAATTATTCTAATTAATTTCAGAGTTTTATATTTTGTTTCATGAACACTTAGATTCAATTTAATTAAATAAATTTAATTAAATTCAAATCAATTAATAAAGTAAAATTTAAATTGCAATTAACTCGCCAAAGAACGAGTTCAGTTTCTTTCAACTATTGACCAATCGAAAAACATTGATTCATTGTTTAGACTGTAAGAAATTCATAATATAATAACCATTCTATTCTTGTGTGTTGTTGGTGTAATAAACAAAGTTTTATTACCCCATATAACAGTGTTTTATTGTTGTACGATAAAGCCTACCAGTCTCACAAAACTCTCCCCCTTTAAAGTAACCTATTTTGTGTGTTGTTGTAATAATTTGAGATTACTAGCTTGCGAACTTCAAATCCAAAATCCACACGCCCTAGTCGGAAGAATCTGCGAGATCAGACAGCAGGTGGGTACTCACACACAACACAACATAACAATAACGCATAGAAGTAGAGTTATAATATATATATATATATATATATTACATTTAATATTTATAAATAAATTTACTTCAAGATATGCCTTTTTTTCCTTATTAGGAACATGTTTCGGGTACTATCTTGTACCCATCCTCAGCCTTCCGGTTTTTTGTCTGGTGAAGTACGTATGTGTTGTTGGTTGACTATTATTATTGTGGCTTCCTGTTGGCTTCTGGTATTTCAAATTGGTTTTATTGTGTGTGATTGTGGTGTATGTGTTGGTTTTTTGTGTATTTTCAATGTTGAGTGCTTTGAATATTGTGTCATGTTTTGTATTGATTTGTATTTGTTCAGGTATTAGTTTGTTTTCTGTTTTATGTTTGTATATTTGTAAATTTTCCCAAATGTTCATTATGGTGCCTTTGTGTGGTATATGTTTTATTAGTGTTACATTGGTTATGTCTGGGAATTCATGTCCTGTGTTTATTGCATGTTGAGTATCCGGTCCGCGTGGACCAAAAATGTTGAGTAAGAAGAATGTTGATTAAAAATGTGTATTTAGTTGATTCGCCAGGATGCATAATTGATGAAGAGAGTGGACTGTATACAATTTATTTATTTAAATTCAAAAGTACATTTGAAATATGAAGTTAGCAGTTGTTATGAATCACAGGTTGGCTAATAAGCAAGATGTATGTACAACGTATAAAAAATATTAAATTACATTAATAACGGGCCAAATGGGCCATAAGTAAAGTGTGTTGGTCTAAGGCCTACACTGAATGTCGCGACAAGAAAAATATGACAGTGAAAGGCGGGCGTGCTGACCGCCGCTTTCAAGCGTTTGAGACGTACTGTAAAGAGCTTCGACATGAATAATCAGATTAGAACAAAAGTAAGAAGCAGATTAGCCAACATATAAAGTAAAATTATCGCGCTACTGCACATAAGCTGCCCGTCAAAATCAATCGATTTTTTACCACCTTTTTAGTAAATTATTACACATTTTGTAACTTAGTTTAAAATATACAGTGTTCTTAATAATGAGAGTTAGTTTCAAGGCTAAGTTGAACCTTGAGTTATGTTAGATAACAGCTAATCGTTAATGGTTTAGCGATAAGCATGAATAAGATAAGCCTTAAAGATAAATCGTTTGTAAGCCAAGGTTGGGGAACAACTGATTTCAAACATGAACAAAAATGTCTGCGTTGGCAAGTGTTGCCGTCACATATTGTATGTGTACAATATCGAACGTTATGAAACATGAAAAAATACATAATTAGACAATGCTTAATAATGTATGATCGGAAGCTCATCACATGATGGCCCGATAGTTTGTAACCCTATGCATGTCATAGATGGTTACCGTGAAATAGTTGAGGCCAGTAGACCTGTACAGAGAATTATTTACATGAACAAAATTGCCACAAATTACATGTTTAAGCGTAGATTTAGCATGGCGTCATGTATTGACCAAGTCATGCTGTTCCTGATGTTTCAGGAACTTACAATATGTAGTTATGTAAGAACAAGCTATAGATAGCTGACTGAATGCAAGCACAAATATGATGACATGTATGTCATAATTTAAACAGAAATAATAATTGTGCAATGCTTAATCACAAAATATAAATACAATATAACAATACAATATAAAATAAATCTAGACGTGGCATGGTTACATACAGTAGACGCAAAAAACGACAGGTTTTACATAAACACAAGTTATATAATAAATACAATAAACAACAATTTAGTTAATTACAATATGAATAATTGCAATGGCATAAGTAACAAATACGATACTGTGATTACAAACGTAGTACATGAGTTGAACAATCTAAAAGATATTCACAGAACAATAAATCACACATATTAACAACTGTGTAAAAAATGCATGCATGGTTGCGCAACTGCAAATATTATATAACAAATTTTTATAAAATAATACCACCAAAAAACATGACACATACCCAAAACATCAAAATGTAAATGTGTAAGACATAGTATGCCACACAAAATTAACTTACAAATACAAAATAGTAATATACCACCATAAAACTATGATGATTATAGAAGCACGCAATGGCGCAAAATTGATATGAAAATGTTGTGATAATGCATCACAATTAAGTTGACCAAATGGTCATAATAAGTAATAAGCCAATGGCTGAGTAAAATAGCATTGTGCTAAGTGATCACAATAATCTAGTCAAATCTCGTCCCGCGCTGGCAACAGACATAACTTATGTACTGGTCTCCGCAAAACACCAGTAGGTGTGCGAATGTCTACGACTCGAATTAAGTTATCTGGGCCGGGAAATGTGGCGGTAATTACACCAAATTTCCAGGCTAATGGAGGTAAATTATCCTCAATAAGCAAAACTAGGTCCCCAATGGAAACATTATCCTTAGCGAATTTCCATTTGTGACGCTGTTGCAACTGGTGCAAATAGTCGCGAGACCATGCCTTCCAGATGCCTTGGACAAACCTTTGTAGAAGTTGCCAATGCCCAAGACGAGAAATAGGAATGTGAGATAAGTCTGGGTCCGGTATCGCCGTTAATGGTGCGCAAATCAAAAAATGGCCAGGTGTGAGTGGCACCGGATCATTTACTTCCGAAGAGATGGCAAATAAAGGTCGAGAGTTCAGACATGCCTCTATCTGAGACAAAACTGTCGTAAACTCCTCGAAGGTGAGTATAGATTTGCCTACCACGCGGCGCAGATGAAACTTCAAACTCCTTATGCCGCTCTCCCAAAGGCCACCGAAATGAGGTGACGAGGGCGGAATAAATGACCATGATATCCCCTGAGAGGATGTGAATGACTTGAGCGAAGAGATGGCATCCTTATTATGCCAAAGGTTGTAGAGCTCATGTAGGATATTCCGGGCCTTCCTAAAGTTTGTGCCATTATCGGAGTATAATTGACTGGGTATGCCCCTGCGGGCCATGAAACGACGTAATGCAGCTATAAACACACTGGCAGTAAGGTCGGAAACCAATTCCAAGTGAATGGCCCTAGTCGCTAAGCGAATAAACAAAGACACGTATGCCTTAGAAAGAGTTCTGGATTTCTGCCCGCCATGACGGATCATGAAGGGACCGCCATAATCAACCGCGCAGAATAGAAACGGCCTTGAAGGAGTGACTCTAGGAGATGGTAAAATACCAAGCCTCTGAACCTGCTGTTTGGCACTAAACCTGAGACACTTGACACATTTACGAATGATGGAGCGAATGACTATCTTGGCATTAACAATCCACCAACGTTGACGCAGTGAGTGATGCACGAGTTGAGCACCAGCGTGAAGTAAACGAATATGTTCACGTTCAATGATGAGGCGAGTAATATGCGCCGATGGGGGTAAGACAATAGGATGTTTAGCGTCGTACGGTAATTGCGACTGCTGTAATCGCCCGTCCACGCGTATCACTCCAGAATCATCAAGAAACGGGTCGAGAGAAGCCAACTTACTCCTAATGGAAACAGAAGATCCGTTACGAAGACAATTAATTTCGGCTGCGAAGTGGATCGACAGATTGTTTTATGAAGAAATTGAGAGCATGATGAATTTCGACAGGGGTAAGATTGCCCATAAATTTGTCAGCACTTGAGAGTCTAATATTTCTGATGAACTGAAAACAGTACGCGTATACGCGCGTTAGACGAAGCAACGAGGAAAAGTCCAAAGAAAGGTCGATAGCCAGGGTAGACATTAGAGAGAGGTTATGTGTATGTTTCTCTTCCACAGTGACTTCAGAAGACGACGGAGTGGAAGGTAAAAGGGGTGGGAAAGGATTTGACTCTGACGATTGAGACAAACAGCTGGGACCGTGCCACCAAAGCGAACAATCGCGCAAAACGTCAGGGAGACACCCCCTGGAGATAATATCAGCAGGATTGTGTCTAGAATTGATGTGATGCCAAGTATAAGTTTGCGTAAGACGCTGAATTTCAGCAACACAATTAGCGACGTATGTTTTCCACCTCGTAGACTGGGCATGAATCCAGTAAAGAGGCACCATAGAGTCAGAATACAAATGAACACTATCAATGAACGAATAAAGAGCAGGAACGACCTTAAATACGAGTCGCGATAACAACAAGCAAGCGCAGAGTTCGATGCGAGGTAATGACACCTGTCGTAAGGGAGCTACGCGAGATTTAGAACACAGGAGATGTTAGGAGGCCGATGAATCTTGATAAATGACTCTGACATAGATACAACACCCAAACCCCCTTTCAGAAGCATCTGAAAAACCATGTAATTCAACTGTACTTGCCTCAAGCTTACAACAAATAGACCGTGGGACCACAATTTTGCTAATCAGACCCAATTTGTCGCACAAAGAATGCCAATCTGAACGTGATTGGCCGGAGATCGGTTCATCCCAACCAAGCTTGCAAAGGAAGAGTTGCTGCATAAACTGTTTGTACAAAAAGACAACGGGACCGATCAGTCCAAGAGGATCGTATATGCCTGCAATAATCGAAAGAATTCTCCTCTTGGAGGTGCTGGATTCAACTGGGAATGATTTAATGTCAAACAGAAATGAATCGGCAGTATTATTCCAGAGAATGCCGAGGGTACGCACATTGTCCTGTTTGTTTAAGGGGCGTGATAAATTGTCATGATTTGCGACCACTCTGGGTTCATTAGATGCCCATTTATGCAACGTGAAACCATATTGACTTAATAACGCACCTAGATCAGATTTCAGCTTGGTCAGATCAGAGATGGTGTCCGAACCGGTAAGCAGATCATCAACATAGAAATCGTTCGTTATAGCTAACGCCGCATCAGGAAAGGAAGCTTGATTGTCCCTACCAATTTGTATAAGACAGCGAGTGGCCAAAAACGAAGCACTAGCCGTGCCGTAGGTTACCGTTTGCAATGCAAAATGTTTAAATGGTTGTAACGGGACAGATACAGGGGATTTTTATTTTATTAAATTTTTGGGTTTTGTTAAAAAATATTTATAAATTTAATTTCCAACTGTGACCAGGCCACGTGTTGAAATGAAAGTGTTCTGACAAGGGAACAATACGCCTTAACAGTTGTGCAATCTGTACAGAAGAATGTACGAGGCGTCACTTCTAAGAACTTTGCGTGTGTGTGGCAGTTGCGCCCGTATGTATCACACGAGCATACGCGCAGACCGACGCCGACTTGTAAAACTAAAAAATGGCTAAGAGAAGAATCGCTGTTCGCTTCCTTGACCAAGTTGACGGATGTGAGTCCTAAGTCCATCCCTTTTTGTGACGTCAGCCAGTGCTGAACAAATATCATCTACAACCAACACACAATCAACTGCATGGGTTAAATGGAACACAACAAGCGACGAAGAACTACAAGGCATTGTTTTCCACCTAAAAAGACGTAATCTAGTTGGCGGTGAATGTAGAGCCACACTGCCCAGTTCTCTTACAAACGGTGCCTGCACAGGTACTGCCCCAAGGGGCTCTTCAAAAAATTTTTATAATTTCAAGTAAACAGTGAGTTAACGGAACAGTAATGTGGCAGTGAAGTGAATCTTTAACTAAGGAACATCCCAATTTATTTTGGACACACAACTAAATCAAAAATGCGAAGTTACGAGCTCGAGAGATAACCATGTTGCCGGCCGGGGGTATTTCATAATATGTTAAGGGTTTTGGTCAATTAATAAATCAGGGGAGGGTTTTAAATAAGTGTGAATGGGAGAATGTTTGGCAGGCTGGGCTGTCGATATCTTAGTATAAGGTAAGCTTGTAGAATAAGGTAAAAGTAGAAATTGTATTCATGGAACGAACAACAAAAATAAGAAATTATTAGGCTGCTATTTCATTTGCTAAAGTCTGAGTAAAATCTGTTAAAGTTTGTTAATATTCAAAAATTAAAAGGTCATTAATTCTCTTCAAAACAAAATGAGTTATGTCAATTATTCCGTTAACCTATAAACCACGTTAGCATCTTACGTTCGTGCGAGAATCCCGGACCCAGATAAAACTATACAGGTAGGTGGTGAATAAATTATATATTTATATTTTAATAGACTAATTAACTTAACATGGTTCGAGAGGAGAATCACGCCACAGAATGCGTTGATAGTGACAATTCCCTTCAGCTACGCGAATTTGTCGATACATCTTCTCGATGTCGGTGATGAGAACATATTTATGCATGCGGAAATGCAAAAAAATGGAAAAAAGGTCTTGTTGAACATTCGGGCCTACCAACAATATGTCATTGAGAGAAAGCCATTGGTAGTCTTGGACGAACCATCAAAAATGACGCGCAGTTTTGTGGTCAAGCTAGACTGTTTATATACGGCATGGTGTAAGATTCCCCCAAGTGGAGATTATCGGGCTTAAATGGGAGTGAAACCACGAACCTACCCTCGTGGTTGCGCTGGGTGGAGCGCACGAAATGCTCTTCACAGGCTGACTCGTTAGGGGACGTCCATTAATTACGTGAGCTCAAAATGGGGTGGGAGGGGTCCGGCAAAATCTCACCAAATCTCATTTAAAGGGGGGGGGGCAATGAAAATCTCACGTCAACTTTTTAATTTAGAGAATATACATTATTATAACGCACCTTAAATGTAGTTATCATTTTCACCTCTAATTTCACAGAAAAAATGTAGTACATAGAAGATATGGTTTAGGTATTTTTAGTGTTATGAAGCAAAAACATGAACATATCAAATAAATTTAATTATTTAAAAATTGGGAGGGGGTCCCACCACATCTCACCAAATCTCACCGAGCAGGGGAGGAGGTCCAAATTAAAAAAAAAAACCTCACGTAATTAATGGACGTCCCCTTATCAGGGGTGTTGTCAGGGATAGTTTCTGCTTCCCAAAATCTTTCGAGAGACTGCAGAATTTGACTGTCGTTGTTCCTAGCTAGGAACGAAACAGCAGGACCCTCGTTATGGCAGTGTTTGGGTAAATTGCCAGCCAAAATGTAGCCTAGCTTTGTTTCCTGAATGATGGGAAAATTAGGGCCGCGTATGTATTTATTAGCTAAAATTAAGTCCAGGTAAAATTGTGCCCCTAAGAGTATGTCGATTTGCGACAATATGTTGAAATCTGGGTCAGCCAGAAAAATGTTGCTCGGAATGTGGAATTGATTTATGTCAAACGATTTTGCCGGCAGATTGTGGGTTAACGTAGATAAGATAGCACATTTCGCCTCGAAGCTATATCTCTGATAACGAGAAATAATGCGTATAGACGCAAGATCAGTTGCATAACACGCTGTATTGTTTATACCCGTAATTGGTATGTTGGATTTAGTTAAATTAAGCTGTAATTTCCTTGCAAATGATTTTGTGCAAAAATTTATTTGTGACCCGGTGTCTAAAAGAACTCTTGCCCTATGTCTGTTGCCAGCCTGGTCTGACAAATACAACTGCTGTTGATAAAAGGACATTGTTCGTGGATTGTAATTTGAGCGAACAATAGTTACTGCTGGCAGATATTGATTTCGGCACGTTGTTTGCGTGCAACAATGTGTGGTGTCGTTTTGAACAGATTTTACACACCTGCTTATTCTTACAGTTAGATACAAGATGATCTGATCTAAGACAATTGATACAACATTTATGACTTGATACAAATTGTCCCCGCTCAGCGGCGCTTAATGTACGAAATTTATCACATATGTAAAGCGGGTGATTAGATTTACAACACAAACATGAATAATTGCTTGCCGCTGAGTGATAACTCTTAAATGTAGTACTGCCAGCAGTGTTTCTTGATTTATATTTATCATATTTATTGTTAAGTCTTAAATTAGGTTTGTTGAGTTGCTGTCCGGCTTCGATAGGCAGTGTATTTTCTAACAGCTGTCTACGTGAGTTTAAAAAATGAGTGAAATCTTGAAAGTTAGGTAAATTGTCAGGGTCTATTGACTCCTTCCATAGTTTAAAAGTAGTAGGGTCGAGTTTAGTTGATAATAATTGTATAATAATAAATTCAAATGAATTCACTGACAGTTGCATTGCCGCCAGTGAATTAACGGAAGACGTTATTGTGTTTGTGAATTCTGCCAAACTTTGGACAGAGTCCTTAACTGTCGACTTGACTTGAAGTAAATTTTGAACATAGTATTTTGCTAGTATGAACTTGTCATACCTTTCGGACAGCAAACTCAACGCTATTGAATAATTTTCCTTACAGATGGGTAGTGACTTAATTAAATCTAAAGGGTCATTTTTTAAAGAAGAATGTAAATAATGTAACTTCTGCACTGGCGTTAAATCGGATCTTGTATGCACTAAGTCCGTAAAAATTGAATGAAAATGCTGCCATTCCAATATGTTGCCTGAGAAGCAGGGCAAACTTATTGGTTTTAATTGCATGTGTGTCGATAATACGGGAGGTACAGTCTGAACATTAAATGTATCAAGTAATTGCAAAATATTTGCTTCAGTCGAATATAGCATTTCTTCGACCTCAACTCGGTCTTCTTGAGCCGTGCTCATGTCTTTACAAATAAGTTCTATTTCAGACTGCACCTCGTCGTACTTCGATGCCAAGCTTTTCAGACTTTCTAGCCTTACTGTTAAAAAATGTTTTGTGTTTGAAGTTATATCAAAGTTATTTACAGCAGATTGTATTCGCACTATTGCGGACTTTAAGCCGCCTCTCTTTCTGGTTAACACTTTGAGGCCTTCTTCAGCCATTGTACGCACCTTGTTATGCTGTTATTGAGGTGATACCTTGTAGGTGATGTCCTGCAGCGTCGACGCCTTGGACAAGATGGCGAACACAGCTCGGATAGATGACCGCCTTGTTTGAAGCACTGTAGCTCGCAGGCTCTTGAGACTATGTTGTCAGGAGGCTCAAAGGTGACGAGCGAAATGCCGATGGAAATCACGCCACGGTCGTATCAGCGGATATGCTAATTCGCCCCTGATGGCCAGAAATAGTGGCAGAAAAATATTAATTAGGAATGATGCATCGAAAATCCAGGTCCGGGGTGACCAAAAAATGTTGAGTAAGAAGAATGTTGATTGAAAATGTGTATTTAGTTGATTCGCCAGGATGCAGAAATGATGAAGAGCGTGGACTGTATACAATTTATTTATTTAAATTCAAAAGTACATTTGAAATATGAAGTTAGCAGTTGTTATGAATCACAGGTTGGCTAATAAGCATGACGTATGTACAACGTATCAAAAATATTAAACTACATTAATAACGGGCCAAATGGGCCATAAGTAAAGTGTGTTGGCCTAAGGCCTACATTGAATGTCGCGACAAGAAAAATATGACAGTGAAAGGCGGGCGTGCCGACCCCCGCTTTCAAGCGTTTAAGACGTACCGTACAGAGCTTCAACATGAATAATCAGATTAGAACAAAAGTAAGAAGCAGATTAGCCAACCTATAAAGTAAAATTATCGCGCTACTGCACATTGCATGTGTGGCTAAATTGGATTTATATATTTCTGGTTTTTTGTATGCATTTAGGTGTTCAAAATAACGTTTTTTCAGCTGTTTTTTTGTTTGTCCTATGTAACATTTATTGCAATCTTGGCATTCAATTTTGTATATGCTGTTAATTGTAGTATTATTTTTGTTGTGTGAGCTATTTAGATTTTGTAATTTATTTTTATTAGTTTTGTATGCTATTTTTATATCTGTGTTTTTAAATAGTTTTGTTAGTTTTGTCATTTTATTATTTATATATGTGAATGTGGCCCATTTTTTGTTGTTGTTATTATTTATGTGTTGTTCAGTTTGATTAATTCTTAATTGTTCAGTTTTTATTTTGTATTTGATTTTATTTTCTATTTTGATCATAGTATTTTTATTGTATCCATTTTCATAACCAATTTGGTATATTATATTTCTTTCTTTGTCAGTTTCTTGACAAATATACCAAATTGGTTATGAAAATGGATACAATAAAAATACTATGATCAAAATACAAAATAAAAACTGAACAATTAAGAATTAATCAAACTGAACAACACATAAATAATAACAACAACGACAAATGGGCCACACATTCACATATATAAATAATAAAATGACAAAACTAACAAAACTATTTAAAAACACAGATATAAAAATAGCATACAAAACTAATAAAAATAAATTACAAAATCTAAATAGCTCACACAACAAAGATAATACTACAACTAACGGCATATACAAAATTGAATGCCAAGATTGCAATAAATGTTACATAGGACAAACAAAGAAACAGCTGAAAAAACGTTATTTTGAACACCTGAATGCTTAAAAAAACCAGAAATATATAAATCCAATTTAGCCACACATGCAATAAACACAGGACATGAATTCCCAGACATAACCAATGTAACACTAATAAAACATATACCACACAAAGGCACCATAATGAACATTTGGGAAAATTTACAAATATACAAACATAAAACAGAAAACAAACTAATACCTGAACAAATACAAATCAATACAAAACATGACACAATATTCAAAGCACTCAACGTTGAAAATACACAAAAAACTAACACATACACCACAATCACACACAATAAAACCAATTTGAAATACCAGAAGCCAACAGGAAGCCACAATAATAACAGTCAACCAACAACACATACGTACTTCACCAGACAAAAAAACCGGAAGGCTGAGGATGGGTACAAGATAGTACCCGAAACATGTTCCTAATAAGGAAAAAAAAGGTATATCTTGAAGTAAATTTATTTATAAATATTAAATGTATTATATACATCAAGAAACGGACTGTAGCAGAAAGTGATTGGATATATATATATATATATATATTACAACAATACATGTACATAAATGTAGGCATGTCGGCCTCAAGTTCAAGGGCGACAAAATTATATAACGAATTTATATGTAATTTCGATATACTGGAAATTATATAAGCTGTATAATGATACCAGGTGTAACTATAATAAGAGTATTTTATTTATCAGTATTTAAAACTCATATTTATTATTTACTCAATATTATAAATATTCATAAACATCATTAATAATTGTCAGTCACTATTATATCTTATGATATGCAACATTACACATATTTAAAAAAAATCTCTTATATCTAAACACGTAATTATTAATTAAATATAAAATTAAAATGTTTTTATGAAATAAATTTTCTTAACTCAGATCTGACCTCTACTCGCTCAGTCTATACCAATGTTTAAAATTCAATTTAAAATTATATTAATTGCTTGTAGACTGGCATTTGTTTTAATATTGTAACATAACCAGATGTTACATAACCTAAACATATACTATCAAGTTTAATAAATGCATAATGATAATATAAATAGATAAGGTAATGATAAGAATAACCAAGAAGAGAGGAATCATGGAAGAAGAAAGAAGCAGAAGTGCCACAAGAAACAGTAAACCCAAATACTGTTTGACACTACAACCATACTATAACTGACACAAACTGATGGACAAATTTAAATTCACTTTAAGCTGTCAAGCGAGTCAGTGAATAATGTAAACAGAATATGATATGTTACTAAAAAATGATTAAATAAGAATCTGAATAATGTGAGATCAGAATCAGCATTTGGCTAATAATAAATTAAATGTGACTAGTAATTATTGAGGCCAAGAACTAAAATTAGCAATGGCCACAAAATGAAAATGAAGCTATATTTCAATCTCAACTATACTTATGACAAATAAACACGTTTGTAAGAGGGAATCTTATACCAATAAGCTACCTCAGCAAAATTACCGAATTGTGAACTAATAAAAGCTTTTAAGGCAGAATTCCAGTATAGACGGTATGCCTTAACAAGGCCTAGACCAAACAATCATCAATGAGATGATTATTAGGAAGTAATAGAAATGTAGGTCACCTACACAAAACAATTGTTATGCTCAAACATAGCAATAAGCAGTATTAAAATGTTATGCTTTATAATTCAATTGTTAGTTAGTAGAATAGAGCAAATTAATGTGAAACGAAATATCATAGTAGGTAGGAACAGTTCATTACAATGTCTAAAGTTAAGGTTTATTCATAATGTACAGTAATTAAACATCAGTACAGAATTAATAGTGTTCTCACATAAACGTTGGAGTGATAAAACGCGATGTAGAACACAAACAATATTAGTCAAAATGTATAATCGCCGGTTTTGATAAACAGACGACAGTGCGAAATAGTGTACCTGAACATTGTTTATGTAGCAATGTCAGTAAAAGTGAAACTAACTCGGTATCAAACTATATCAAATTAAAGAGGACAAAATATTCTTTAATTTGATGGCGATACAGCCCCAATCGCAACTATATTAAGTGCGTGAAAGGCGTTAGCATCATTTACAAAATATGTTTAGGAAATTTAGTCATCAACACCAATAACATCGATAACTGTCAATCATCTCAGCGTTTGGCGGTTGGGAAACCGTTTTTGACGGTTGAAAAGACAATACGTCACGTTCATCACACCTGTCTAAGCCAATGACAAAATTTCTTAGTAATTAACAATGTTGCCTAGAGCCGATCAAGGGGTCGAGTATAAAAAGAGCTGGAACTGATTTTCAGCAGACACTTCTTAATCTCATTCGGCGTGAAACGTGCGCTGACCATCTCAAAATTTTTAATTACTGACAGCGTCATTACCATAGCACATCAAAGGAAACAGTTTGACAACAACATACAACTACTTCAAGATATTCTACAAAGAATCGTTGTGATTATGTGCAGTATTATTTCATTTTAGTGCGGGAAAAAATAATGAACAGCAGAAAGAATTAAATAGTATTATTTATGATCCTTTAAGTTAGAAGCGGATCGAAATTCTCTGTTCTTGTGCGTGTGTAGTGAATAACGATAATCATTATAATCCGATTATCGAGGTGTTAATTGAAATTTTAATCGAAAGATTAAAACACCAGGTAACAGTGTAAACATTTTTTCATTTTTTTTCTACGAGCGCCATAACCTGTACGTTTTAATACACTGATCTGTACTGACGCAAAAACACTGAAACATTTTTTATGTTACACCATGTCTAAATTTATTTTATGAATTTGTCAATATTAGTTAAGCTGAATGTTAGTTATAAGTGTTCTCAAAATATAACGTTGTAAATCATAAATCAAGCGTGACGAACGCATAACCTATCAAATAGGTTATTTTTATTTTTTATTTGTAATAGTAATATCAAAGATATCACTAGTCTATCTTATATCAAAAAATTCATTAGCTATTGTGTAGGCATAAACTTTCTTTTTTGTGTCTCAAAGAACTGACACCTGAGATTTTAATAATATTAATGTTCAAAATAAAGAATATCTGGACTTAGCCAGATTTACTGCTCATGTTCTGAGCAGGCCTGACAGGGTATGTAATAACTTATTTACAATTGTACATCATTGTATGTTTTTAATTATATTTGTTTGAATTCTCTATCAAGGGTATGAATAAAAACCCATTATTAACAGCATAACTCGACTCAGTTTATTTCTAACAAATAGTTAAATATTTTATTCATGAAAACTCAAAACAACCTTCAGTTGTGATTAAATATTTTGAATAGCATTGCCATAAAGGTAATAAACAATTATTTTAATTTTTTTTTAAATCATTAATTGATTCTATTCATTGGTTTTCCACGGGATTTTCCCAAAATAAATCCGTGTGGCGCCCACTATTAAACAAGGCGACTTAACCTTGTAGCTAAAGTGAGTTGGTTTTTTTTTGTAAACCGTTTTGACAGCTTATTGAACTTCTAGAAAACACGACCAGGTACGTGAAAGTATATTATATTTATTCTATTGTCCAGACATTACTAGACGTAACGTACTTAGACTGTTATCGACCTGGAAGAGAAGTTTCATAGCTAGTATCAACAAGACGATCACCGTCATCAAGCGACCAACTATTATACTTTACTATTAAACTTAAGCAAAGCTAGTATTTGAATAATATTAACACAACTATTTTATTTGTTTTATCTAAGGGAATTCTTTTCAGACAATTATAATTCTACAATTGTAAACACACTTTGAGTAACCTCGAATGTTACATTTTAAATCGCTTTACAAAATTAGTAACCTTCAATTTGCAACAGCTACAAACTTTAATATATTTCAAAATAATATTTTACACATAAGTAAATTTTATTTATACACCCCATTTTCGTTATATTACAAATTGACGCATCCAACGTGTGGCAGAATACCCCCGACAATAGTTTACTTACAAATTGGCGCACCAACGTGGGGCTTAAAAATATTAAATAAAAATATTTTATATATTGATAAACAGCCCGGTAGACACAAAAGAATAAACATGCCACACACCCATCAATATGATACGAGGTATAAGGACAGTCGGGTAGGAGAAGTACAGCTAGGTACTGAGACATACGAAGCACAACCCATACACGAAATGGAAGTCATTACCATAAATAATAGAGAAACTCGACCTGAAGAAACACCCCAGGTAGAACTGGAAGTAGAAGTGAGAGTCGACAACCAACCCAAACAACAGGAACAGACTTCACAAGTCGGGATGGCGGACTTCCAAGGATGGATGATGAGAGTCATGATGGAATTAAAGGAAGACGGTAAGAAATCCCAGGCAGAGAATCAGAAAAAGATGGAAGAAACCTTGAATAAAAATCATGAGTCGTTAAAAGAAGACAGTAGGAAATCACGGGCGGAGAATCAGAAGAATATCGAGTTATTAAATAAAAATATGGAGTCTATTAGTAAAAATATGGAGTCACTGAAAGAAGACTTGAATAAAAAGATAGATAATACCCATAAATCCATGGACATGCTAAACAGTAAAATAGATGACAACAGTAGAGCCGTAAGAGAAGAATTGAACACCACATTAAATAAGATTAGCCAGAAAATGGATGAAATGAATAAGAAATATATGGGAGAATTGAGTCAGACAACAAGAGGAGAATTACGAAACGACAGCAATTCAGAAACTGAAGAGATACCCAATGATGAAACCAGAGAAGAATTGCAACCTGAAGATGAGGTCGAACCAGCTGAGAATGAAGGGGACTCAAATACATTATTAACTGAAAATGAGCTTGACAGAAACCAGGAAGATATTCACGACAAGGAGATCGATACCGGAAGTATAGAGAACACTCAGGTAATTGAAGAAGCGGAAGAGTTAGTAGCCGAGAATGAAGACTTAGAACGAAATAATCTGCCAATGTGTGACGATCAAGTGGAGACAAAAGAATTACCCAGAAGTACAACTACCGAACAAGTGAATTCGAAAATGAAAATTCATGAAGAAAGGAACAAAATAATTAAGAAAACGGAAGAAAAGGAGGTGAAGATAAGAAGAATAATACGCCCAAAGAAGACTAGAGTAACAAAAGAATTAATCGAAATGACTCGAAGCGGTCTAGTTAATATGATTTATTTCCCAGTCATCAACCGTAAAGAAGGGATCTATAGGAAGGAGTATCGAAGGAGCTTCATGAAGATGGATGAAGAGAAGAAATGTGCTACAACCAAGAAGACTATAACCAATAAAATACTTAAAGCAAATATTTCCAAAGGGAGAATAAGGCATTCCAAGAAAAGGAAAGGGTATCAAGAACAACTGGACCGGATCATTGAAGGGTACGCCCAAGAAATAAAGGAATTACGGAAGAAGAGGGACCAATCAATGGAAAAATCCAACCAGAAAACTAATGACGATCAACCAGAGTTAGAAGAGATACTGGAAGTCAGTAATGACAAAGACCAGGAGTACACTGGCCACGTGGATACTAAAAATGATGAGAGGAAGAAGGCAAGAAAACGGGAATCCAATGACTATCTGGTAGCTGCAAGGTGGAAGATGAAAAAGAATACCCATAATAACGTAACTGTCCCCAGCAAAAAACCCAATAGAGTGGGAAAGCACAAAATAACCCCATGTATGTAGACCATAAAATGACTATTGTTAAGAGCAGATAAGTTCTAGTGGTAGGCGACATTTATCACCAGAATATTTAGAGTATAAAAGGAAAAAATATGTTTTAAAAATGATTACTATAAACGAACTCATTTAGTGATTAGAAGGATCACGTATTATGCCCAAATTATTGAAGGTAACTAATTGTCTATAGCAAACCTATTTGCCCTATTGTGTTACAAAAAGTGTGCAGGATTAAGATATAGGCCAAACTATTTGTTACTTGTTAAAAAAAAAAAGAACCAGATCTATCACACTAAAGGATAGAAAAATATGTATTGTAAACTAAATAATTTAATGAGAAAAAGGACATCTATTATATCATAGAGAGTCAAAAGAGGCATATAACTAAAAGATACCTAGGATAATGACATTAACTTACTTTAAATACTCCTATGTTAGATTAATTTAGAGAGGAACTACTACTCTTTTATAACTAAAATTGCTATGCTATACTGAGAAGAAAAAAAAAAGGAGAAAAAATGCTTACCAAATGAATATGGTATGTAGCTAAATGTTTATTGTAATTATCAAATATTGTATACTCCATAAAAGAGAATTAAAATCATCCAGAATAAGTGAAAACCACCATCACTTGAAGGAGTAGAGAAGAAGAATAACAAAGAGTGTAACATGAAAGAAGGATATTATTATGGAAAGTAGAGAGAGAGAAAAAAATGTTTATTAAATGAACCATGTAACCCAAGAATGTCTATAAAATTAGATATCAATATATTGTTATTATATTACCACATTGTGTTGTAACTATCAAATATTGTATGTAGCAAAATATGTCAGAGAACATCTAACCAAGAACATTTTATATATGAATATTGTAAGCCCTGATAATTCAGGATAAGTATAAATTACTAGCGAGAGAAAGAAAAACTTGTAAACTATTGTGAAAATAAAATATTATAAACTCTATATGTGAAAGACAACCGCATAATTATATGAGCATCAATGTAAGTGTGTAATTTTAAGAATACTCAAGTAAACTAAAACAATTGTCAACTAGTATAAAAAGTAACGATACAGCTAATAAAAAAGCATAGTCGAGAATATCAAGTCTGAAAAGAAATAATTACCTGTGAAAAGAAAGGATGTTATAAAGTGTAAAAGAAGGAAATGTGATATAAATGAAAACCTCTGATACCTTGAATATTATATTGAAGATATTATATTATTGAAAATGAATGATATGTGATATTTTATGTGTTGTGATAGTGCAACTATTGCCAGGTGCAATGTTTATTTTTTTCTCAGACAGAGAAGAGTATGCCTCTGAATCTGAGTATGTGTATTGAGGAACGGCAGAGAATGTAAGCCACAGTGAGCCACTCCGATTCCGAACCCACTACAAAAGTTAGGGAGTTATATTGTAATGTATCAAGGACTATTATGAAAAAAAAAAATCTATGAGGTATAAAATATAAGAACCATTGAAATAATCACGAAGGTAAAGATATGTAATAAGAAAGAAAAATGTAATATGATAAGACAGGAAATTGTTAATTTAAGAAATAAGACCTATTGTAATTAGATGACTTAAAATGTAAGCAACTTGAAAAGAATACTAGTAAACTAAGAATTATATCACTAGACAAGCAATCAAGCTAGTGTAACACACGACTAGTACGTTAAAGATCAATGTAAAGAGTACAAGACAAAAACCAGTAGTAATATGCAAGAAACTGACATGAAATGATAATTTTATCAAAGGATCAAATTTTCTCTCAAATTATCAATTTTGAGAGGGGAGTATATGTAACATAACCAGATGTTACATAACCTAAACATATACTATCAAGTTTAATAAATGCATAATGATAATAAATAGATAAGGTAATGATAAGAATAACCAAGAAGAGAGGAATCATGGAAGAAGAAAGAAGCAGAAGTGCCACAAGAAACAGTAAACCCAAATACTGTTTGACACTACAACCAGACTATAACTGACACAAACTGATGGACAAATTTAAATTCACTTTAAGCTGTCAAGCGAGTCAGTGAATAATGTAAACAGAATATGATATGTTACTAAAAAATGATTAAATAAGAATCTGAATAATGTGAGATCAGAATCAGCATTTGGCTAATAATAAATTAAATGTGACTAGTAATTATTGAGGCCAAGAACTAAAATTAGCAATGGCCACAAAATGAAAATGAAGCTATATTTCAATCTCAACTATACTTATGACAAATAAACACGTTTGTAAGAGGGAATCTTATACCAATAAGCTACCTCAGCAAAATTACCGAATTGTGAACTAATAAAAGCTTTTAAGGCAGAATTCCAGTATAGACGGTATGCCTTAACAAGGCCTAGACCAAACAATCATCAATGAGATGATTATTAGGAAGTAATAGAAATGTAGGTCACCTACACAAAACAATTGTTATGCTCAAACATAGCAATAAGCAGTATTAAAATGATATGATTTATAATTCAATTGTTAGTTAGTAGAATAGAGCAAATTAATGTGAAACGAAATATCATAGTAGGTAGGAACAGTTCATTACAATGTCTAAAGTTAAGGTTTATTCATAATGTACAGTAATTAAACATCAGTACAGAATTAATAGTGTTCTCACATAAACGTTGGAGTGATAAAACGCGATGTAGAACACAAACAATATTAGTCAAAATGTATAATCGCCGGTTTTGATAAACAGACGACAGTGCGAAATAGTGTACCTGAACATTGTTTATGTAGCAATGTCAGTAAAAGTGAAACTAACTCGGTATCAAACTATATCAAATTAAAGAGGACAAAATATTCTTTAATTTGATGGCGATACAGCCCCAATCGCAACTATATTAAGTGCGTGAAAGGCGTTAGCATCATTTACAAAATATGTTTAGGAAATTTAGTCATCAACACCAATAACATCGATAACTGTCAATCATCTCAGCGTTTGGCGGTTGGGAAACCGTTTTTGACGGTTGAAAAGACAATACGTCACGTTCATCACACCTGTCTAAGCCAATGACAAAATTTCTTAGTAATTAACAATGTTGCCTAGAGCCGATCAAGGGGTCGAGTATAAAAAGAGCTGGAACTGATTTTCAGCAGACACTTCTTAATCTCATTCGGCGTGAAACGTGCGCTGACCATCTCAAAATTTTTAATTACTGACAGCGTCATTACCATAGCACATCAAAGGAAACAGTTTGACAACAACATACAACTACTTCAAGATATTCTACAAAGAATCGTTGTGATTATGTGCAGTATTATTTCATTTTAGTGCGGGAAAAAATAATGAACAGCAGAAAGAATTAAATAGTATTATTTATGATCCTTTAAGTTAGAAGCGGATCGAAATTCTCTGTTCTTGTGCGTGTGTAGTGAATAACGATAATCATTATAATCCGATTATCGAGGTGTTAATTGAAATTTTAATCGAAAGATTAAAACACCAGGTAACAGTGTAAACATTTTTTCATTTTTTTTCTACGAGCGCCATAACCTGTACGTTTTAATACACTGATCTGTACTGACGCAAAAACACTGAAACATTTTTTATGTTACACCATGTCTAAATTTATTTTATGAATTTGTCAATATTAGTTAAGCTGAATGTTAGTTATAAGTGTTCTCAAAATATAACGTTGTAAATCATAAATCAAGCGTGACGAACGCATAACCTATCAAATAGGTTATTTTTATTTTTTATTTGTAATAGTAATATCAAAGATATCACTAGTCTATCTTATATCAAAAAATTCATTAGCTATTGTGTAGGCATAAACTTTCTTTTTTGTGTCTCAAAGAACTGACACCTGAGATTTTAATAATATTAATGTTCAAAATAAAGAATATCTGGACTTAGCCAGATTTACTGCTTATGTTCTGAGCAAGCCTTACAGGGTATGTAATAACTTATTTACAATTGTACATCATTGTATGTTTTTAATTATATTTGTTTGAATTCTCTATCAAGGGTATGAATAAAAACCCATTATTAACAGTATAACTCGACTCAGTTTATTTCTAACAAATAGTTAAATATTTTATTCATGAAAACTCAAAACAACCTTCAGTTGTGATTAAATATTTTGAATAGCATTGCCATAAAGGTAATAAACAATTATTTTAATTTTTTTTTAAATCATTAATTGATTCTATTCATTGGTTTTCCACGGGATTTTCCCAAAATAAATCCGTGTGGCGCCCACTATTAAACAAGGCGACTTAACCTTGTAGCTAAAGTGAGTTGGTTTTTTTTGTAAACCGTTTTGACAGCTTATTGAACTTCTAGAAAACACGACCAGGTACGTGAAAGTATATTATATTTATTCTATTGTCCAGACATTACTAGACGTAACGTACTTAGACTGTTATCGACCTGGAAGAGAAGTTTCATAGCTAGTATCAACAAGACGATCACCGTCATCAAGCGACCAACTATTATACTTTACTATTAAACTTAAGCAAAGCTAGTATTTGAATAATATTAACACAACTATTTTATTTGTTTTATCTAAGGGAATTCTTTTCAGACAATTATAATTCTACAATTGTAAACACACTTTGAGTAACCTCGAATGTTACATTTTAAATCGCTTTACAAAATTAGTAACCTTCAATTTGCAACAGCTACAAACTTTAATATATTTCAAAATAATATTTTACACATAAGTAAATTTTATTTATACACCCCATTTTCGTTATATTACAAATTGACGCATCCAACGTGTGGCAGAATACCCCCGACAATAGTTTACTTACAATATTCAACTTTAAATTAATTTTTTTCTATGATTCAAATATCAAATCAATTTACTATTTATTTTGATAATAACTCTACTCTCTCTCTGCTTTAAATTCTCTTTCATTTATTAATCTTTTTATATGCGATCGCTCATTCTTACGACTAAACATTTATCTACATTTTAAAATATTATTACTAAGTATACGTTTTTCTTTATTTTAATTTACTGTCTTCTGATATAGTCTTTATGAGCTCTTTTTCCTTTTTAAAAATCATTTAAAAATGCATTACGCATGTCACCTCGAGTTCTGATGATCTTACGACTTGTTGTCCGGGGTCCAGCGTTGTCCAGAGTTAGTTTTCCATTCCTCCTGTCCTGGCGTGGTCCTGGATACGTCTAGAGTCCAGTGTCGCTCTCCAGCAGTGTGTTCCTGGATACGTCTAGAGTTGTTATCTGCTGCAAGGTAGATCTTAAACATCTTCTAACGTCCAGCATCCCTCGTCGCTCTGGTAGCTTTTCCGTATATACTCTTGGTAGACTTACTATTTCGGTATTTACTTTTTCCGGAATATTGTCGTGAATTTAACGAACGTTATTTCTTTCGTTACTGCGACTTATAATAGAAATAAAAATGAACTGTTTTGCCGACGGACAGCATGTCCAGCTGCAACTGTGTCTTGAAATGAAGAGAAGGGTTTTTGGTCGACCCCTTAATTTATACCCTTTCAATATTCAGTGCCAGTTGGCTCCAAAATCGTCCTGTCGATACCTGCATATCTCGTGACAACCCCCACTCCCGAACCTTTTCATCTATTTGCAATTATTAGCAAATAGCAATGTTTTGCACGGAATCGAGATAGCACAAATCATAGCTATTTCGATTAAGCACTCACTATATTAATTTGAGCGTCTTAGGGTAATTTGCATATTTTTTAGCACGTTTATTTTGCACTGACTTCGCATAACGTGTTCTATTAACGTCATCTTTTCACTGGGGATAACTATAAATTTTACACACACTTTGGTGCCTTTGGTTTGTTCATACACTAATTAGTTTTCGCACAGTGAATTAAAATAATTATTTTATTAATTACTTGGGGCGGGTTGCTGAGATTCCTGTCTTTGCATGCATCACTAACACACACAAGATACACGTGTAACACACATACAATTGAGCAGGTGTTCACTGCATGTCGGAACAGGTTAATTTCTCCCCTAATCTAACAATGAAATATTTTTACAATCTCAGACCTGTCCATTTACCCGTAACTTATACAAATTCTACACATTTTATATTTATTTAAGTTAATGCCTAATACAGTGTATGGCTGTATCGTTGCAATATGTATATATATATATATATATATATATATTACTTTAATTTATAACTGAATTTACCTCAAGATATATTTTTTCCTTTAGGAACATGTTTCGGGAGTTCTTGTTCTCCCATCTTCAGCCTTCGCCATCTTGTTTCTGGTGAAGTATTTGTGTGTTGGGTTCTGGATGTTATTAAGGTAGTTTGTTGGTCTTTGGTCCTTCAAAGTAGTATTATTGTGTGTGGTTGTGGTATCTGTTTTTGTATTTTGTGTATTTTCGATGTTGAGTGCTTTGAATATTGTGTCATGTTTTGTATTGATTTGTATTTGTTCTGGTATTAATTTGTTTTGTGTTTTATATTTGTATATCTGTAAATTTTCCCAAATGTTCATTATGGTGCCTTTGTGTGGTATATGTTTTATTAGTGTTACATTGGTTATGTCTGGGAATTCATGTCCTGTGTTTATTCCATGTGTGGCTAAATTGGATTTATATATATTTGGTTTTTTGTATGCATTTAGGTGTTCAAAATAACCTAAATAACTTTGTCAATATAAACTCAAACAATGCCCAAGGTATGCCATAATTAAGGTCAAGAGGGCCAATCTCACCCAAAAAAATGTATTGGTGACACCTAGTAAGGTTACTAGGTAATAAAATAGTAAAAATGTATCTAAATATAAAATATGGAGTGATCAGTGGGAGATGTAAACTATAAACTCAGTGTCTAAGAGATGAATTTACTGTAGACGAGTTTGAAAATAATAGACTGTTTAATTGATATTTAATGTTTTATAAAGATCATGTTGTTGTGCTTTATCATGATATTGTGTTTACATGATATTTGTTTTGTGTTTTGTATGTAGCAGGTGTGAAGCCATTGCTTTAAGAAAGTATTAAGTAATGGGTACTAATTTCATTCATGTCAAACTTGTATTTAAGTAAGTAAATACAAGTGTATTTATTATGTATTGTATCATGTTAAATATGTTTACTTTGAATAATTAATGAAGATGTCTTAAAATAATATTTGTAAACTTGGCCAGGAAGACAATAATTGTTAATAAATTGTCAAGTGGTCATTATAATTATGTTATAAACCAATGAAGGGTTCAATGATAAAATAATAATAATAATACTAATAATAAATTGAAATCAGGAAATTAAAATTAGAATAATTGGCCATAAGCCAGTGACTCTTTGTACAGTAGGTCAGGTCAAAAAAATTAAATTAAAAACAAAACAAAAATTATAACATGTAATAAAACAAATAGGCCTAAAATTAGTATTTTGTAAAAGGAAAATAATACTAAATATCACTATAATATTGACGACTCGGAACACAAAGTTTTTTATAAGTAAAAACGTAAAGTTTTACCTTACAGCCTAAACCGGCTTTCACCTATAGAAGGCTTCATCAGAGGCTCTGATGAAGCCTTCTATAGGTGAAAGCCGGTTTAGGCTGTAAGGTAAAACTTTACGTTTTTACTTATAAAAAACTTTGTGTTCCGAGCCTCTGATGAAGCCTTCTATAGGTGAAAGCCGGTTTAGGCTGTAAGGTAAAACTTTACGTTTTTACTTATAAAAAACTTTGTGTTCCGAGTCGTCAATATTATAGTGATATTTAGTTAAGTAACGGACACGTCATGGACAACGAAATCCAAGAAAATAATACCTTTTAAAATAAGTTGAGCAATAAGAAAATGTAGTAAAATGTATATGGTTTAATAATGTATATTAGGTGGAAGTTTTATATGATTTATTGTAATTATAATAAGGGAGTATTTTATTAAATAAGTGTAAGAATATTTCCTAATTACGGCTCTAGGATAACAAATATTATCCAATAATATAAGAGGAAGAGGGTTGTCAGGGACAACAAAATGCAAGATTTCAACATTCAATTGTTACATGTTAATGGGTAAAGTTCAGCCTACAAATTTAAAAAGAGAAAACCAAATTATATGAATTAAAATTAAATAAATTAAATGTCATAAAAGAAATCCATTTAAAAGGACTGAGTAGTAACTCCTGAAACTATATCTCAGCAAATATAATTCTGCATACCATTAAAGTTAACTGAATTAAAAAATACTCATTCAACCTACTTACAGTAAAAGTGTGATGATGAAAATGAATTATAATTAAACAAAGATGATCCATAGCAGAGGAAGGCAAAATTAATTAAAATATAAATTAAAAAACAAACGAAGAACTTTTGTATTGAAGTACCAAACCTCACTTTCAACAAACAAACGAAGTCTTAATACTACACAAATTCCATTGGGACCGGCAACTACTAGAATCGTGAAGAATAACGAAGACCAGAACTGAACTTCTATTACATTCCGGGACATCAAATCTAAACTTTTATTGAGAAGCTGGATGTTGTTTTCATTCAAGAGTTGCATAGCCATTCCGTCCTCGCTTCGTCGTAACCAGACACGGCCACATTAAGTATCTGATCCAGTTTGGTAATAAACCTGCTTATGTTTAATTTTATATAATAAGAGTTTATAACAATATTGTAATACTTAGTAACCTTAAAATTGCATTACCTGACCTTACTAATAGTTAAAAGAATTACATGTACCCTAAGATAAAAGACAAACTGAAAATTATAATTAAATTGTAACATCTAAAACACGAATTCAATAACAAATCGATTCTGTATTGTGTGATCGATATGATGTATTAGTAGCCGGAGAAAGCAGCTGTTGGAATTTAAACATATATAAAATGAAGAACCCTTCTTGAATTTGACGATTTTGTGTTATTTGTAGAATAATTATTGTATTTCGAATAGGGTGTATTTTACAGAGAAAGGAACGTGAGAAACGCATCAAGTGGAACGACTTAACCTATAATAACGGGTCAATCGCCAATAACAGCGCTCGTCTGTAGACAGCTGGTGAATACGGGAGAATAGAGAACTAACTTACGCTCTCCGCTCTACTCTCTTTCCAATTTAGATAATACATACCGAATAGGGTTGGAGTAAAATACTGAATTATTCACTATAATAACTATAATATAGCGTTTTTCTCTGGTAAAACACTTGATAACTATTTAACACAGGTCCATGATCAATAACCGAATAACATCAACCACATAATAAATAAATTTTTTTATAAATTAACATTGATTTGCAGGAGTTATTATATGACTCTTATAAGTATATTTATATCACAAATACTTGGGCATAATTAGACTAGAGTGCCGAAGATTATTAAACGTAATAGGTAGATTACAAATTGCTGCATTCAACAGTGGGGCTGAATTAACTATAAAACCGCAACAGCATTACACTAGTTACATACGCAATCATTTGTTTGTAACAAATTGGCGAACCCAACAGTGGGGCTTAATTAGGCGAGAGTTTGGAGGAGTATAAGGAACAGCAAACATTAGATTTGTAACAAATTGACGCTCATAACGTGGGGCTTAACGTTGATACACGGGAGACACATATAAGTAATAATAACACAATTAATTAGATTACAAATTGGCGAATCCAACAGTGGGGCATAACCTATTCTATAATAACGTAATCTATTAGATATATATATATATTGTAACGTAATCGCTATGAGGTATAGTAGAGTTATATTATATGCCCCACGTTGTATGCGTCATTTTGTAACGTCCCGCGGGTATCTCGTGAAAGTATCTTATTATTAATTTAAGCTTTCCCAATTAAGCCCCAAAGTTGATTTCGCCAATTGGTAACGAGATCTCTTTTTATGAGGTATAGAGTTATTTTTTGAAAGTCTCGGAGTGGTCAGAGTACCTTTTTGCGATCGTCACTTATGAATTATAATTATTAATGTTCAAATCAATCGGATTTGAAGTTTACCAAACGAAACAGAAATCGAGTGTGTGTGATTTGGTAGAGATTAAGGAAGTTGTTTAATCTTAGTTAGAAGAGAGAGTAAGAACAATTTTGTTACACCCAGATTATACAATTTCTTATTTTTTAAAAATTCGCTGTTCATAAGATCAGCTGATTTTGACATCAACCTCAAAATGTTAGGTTAATCAAACACCACTGTTCGGTAATACTCCCCGGTGGATAGTCCTCTTCTTGGCTTACTGAAAATCTACAACAACTACCCTCTACAATAAAGAATACACGTTTGATTATTTAACATAAAATATTCAGAGTATTTATTTGTATAATACACTGATTTCCTCTTCTTTCAGTATACAAATATTATAATCGATCCTTTCAGTCAATAATACATTGGATCGATTTAGTTAGGTAAACATTTGAATTATCATAAAATATATTTTTTATGATTTTATAATTTTATCCTTGATTAGACGTTAAACAACATATAATTTATTTTATTAATTTCCCCAGGGTTAAGGGTAAGTTCTTTGTGTTATGAGATGGTCAGAAATGAATAATTATATACTACGCTTTACAAGATAAAAATAATAAATTTCGAATTTTTGGTTTATTTCGTAGTATGTAGTTCCGGATTTGTCCGCAAGAGTGCATATTATTTCTTTATTATACACGTGGAATCATTTACGAAATATTGGAACTGCACAACGATTTGATATAAGGTTTTCTTGGTTAATAATTATTAATAATGTTTATATTACCTCTTTCCTCAAAGTTTTTACTTGAATGCCCTGTTTCTAGTGTTGTAGTTCTAGTTGTTTTGTAATTTTGTTGAATGTCCATAAGATACAATCTCGCAAAAATCTCGAAGTGCTGTTTAATTAGGCCAGATCTGGTAATTGGTTATTTCACTTTTTTATCGGGTAAAGCACGTTATAGTTGATATCTGAAGGAGTTTGAACATAAGGTGGATACTGTGAGTTAATTTTTATTCCATTTTGGCACTGTTTCTGAAAGTTTTAAATGGTTTTTAATAAAATTTTAGTGACATTACTTTTTCTCAACCGAACGGTTTCCAATCGTTTTAACAATTAATTCATATGTTGTTACCCGGTTACTCTTAGTAACCAATAATTCTTATATCATTTTTTATTGGTGCTTCTATCTACTTTTGAGTATATAGGCTGTTTTTAATTATTATAAATTTATTTCTTGTTTATAGAAAAATAATTCTTTTTAACTTTGGTTTATTATCCAATTTGATTTATATAAGGTTTTTCCGTTTATTTTCTTATAACCTTAGATATAGGTCTTTAATATTATTATTTCCTTTAATTGAATTTATATATTATTTATTAATTTCTTATAGTATCCTTACACTGCACTATTTTCTTCTGCCATTTTCCTCATATAGTATTATTTGATTTTTTATTATCATCTTATATTTAACTCTTTTATTTTTAACCCTGGGTTATCTTATATTCAAACATAATTATTCTATTAAATCTAAAATTAAACCTAGGTACTAAATTTTAGTTGCCTATACAATACAAATCATACAATATTTAAACAAAACACATAATTGGTTAGTAGCAATACAGTCTACTATTATAATCAATTGTTTCTACATCTACAGCATAAGTCTGTGAGATGCTCCCTTCAAAGTCACTTATTTACTCACTGGGTACACTATAACTCACTTGGTACACTTTATATCAATTACTTATAGTTTATAATGTTTTGTAATATAAAGTAATTTAGAGCTAGGTATATTATACCCATTTCTGACCTTTATGGTGGGGTGATTAAGTTATCATTTTTGGGACTGGGTTATGTAACGCTACAATATATATATATTTAAGAATATAGAAATTATACTACTTGCAGAAGAAACAAATTGAAAACATCACAATATATATATATATATATATTACATTTAATATTTATTCATAAATTTACCTCAAGATGTTATTTTTCTATTTGGAACATGTTTTGGGTACTATCTTGTTCCCATCCTCAGCCTTCCGGTATTTTTGTCTGGTCTATCCTATATATATATAGCAGCTCATGTGCAAAACATGGTACAATCAATGAAACATGATGTTAAAAATTAAAAAAAGTGTGATAAGCCCAAAACAGACCTTAATAATTAAAACTACAAAATGCATGAAGAAAATATCTTACAAAAATAAAGGGCATTGTTTTGTATTGCTAATTTGGTTATATAGGATCAGATAACTGTAGTGTAGTGACAGTCAGTTAAGGGAAGTATGAATCAATGTGTTATGTCTGTTGCAATAGAAAATACAATAATTAAATTAAACTGATTTTTAAAACATTACAGAATAAACAAATACATTGTCTTATTACAAAGAAATCACATTCATTTATGACCACAACTTGACATTGTTTTACTTATCAGTAGTAGCTCTAATTTCTACAAGGTCAAATATTATTGTAACTGCTTGACAGCATTATTCCAAACATTTACGCTCGTTCATTAATACAATGAAAGTGGTCTGTCTCGTTTAGTTAACACTAAGAACTTTATTTTTCTTTTGCTCAATTTATTCTTGTGCTATTGTTGGGATGGTTTACACTGACTTTTCATTTTACATACAAGTGATCTGAATCTAAAAAAGTTCTTGACAAATTTTATGGAAAAGAAAGTTGTCACCTATTTTATAAAAATTCAAAGTTGTATTTTTTCCGTCACTTTGAATCTCACAGTATTTTTCCCCTCTCTCTATTCTCACACAAATCACACAAAAAACAACAACAGCATAAGAATTTCAAATGTATCTGATTAAAAGAAATTAAAGTATCAAACAAGTGTACAGTGAGGATGATACATGTAAAACTACAGTCTATCCATGTCCTGAATCCTTGCTAACATTGATTGTTTTATGAAAAACTGTTTTGAAATAGTACTAACAAAAAGTATGTTTTTTTGCAGTAACAAAAAAATATTAATTAAAATTAAACTTAAACAATTACACAAGGCTTGTCTCACAAACTGGAACAGTGTTTACTGTATGACAAGTAATTTTTTTCATCAAAGGGTGGATACACATATTTTTCTGGGCCTACGTTATTAACTGATATAAAGTATTCATAATAAATACCCTTTCTTTGGTAAATGTTGTACTGTTTTACTTTAGTTAAACATTAGTGCATAAAGTTCTATTTTAAACTATGCAATAAATACAATTCAAATCATAACGAAAATGTTTAATATTCTTGATAATCTAAAAATGTCATAAATCTGAAACAACTGAACATACTTTGGCCTGATGCTTATAAACTCTGATGATTGTTGTCAAATGTGTGTCGTTCCTTAATTGGTGTGCGAGGTCATTACATGCTGCGCAGTTAATGACCTGTTTACTAATTAAATTTGTTTCGGATATACAAAAGCTCTGCAGTCAATTACATATTCTGTAATAATCTAATACTGTCAATTCACTTCAAGAAGTTTATACATTCTGATTTGACCAAGACTCACTTCTTATTCTAGTATGGGCAAAACATTTGATCATTTCAGTTAGTTTGTACATGTCAAAGAGTACACATGTTATGGAAAATTTTACTATAAAATTTCTGGTGGCCTGTGTGCACATCTATACCATTTCTATACATGACAGAAATTAAATGGGCTGTTAAAGACAATACAAATGTTACAAATGACCAGGCTTAATTTTTCTGTTATTTCTTCAGTTGTAAAAGCAGGTCTGTAAAAATCATATAAACCAACACCTGTCCACATACAACAGTGAAGGGTTTGTGAGGATCGGTCAAAAATATAACACAAATTTTAACTTATCTGTGTCGACGTTTCAACAATGTTTATTGTCATCATCAGGACCTGTGTATGAATACAAAAAATGTTGACTGATATATGTATAAAAGTTTTCTGTACCAATCTAATATCTAATTGTTTAATTATCTATTGCTTTTATAATTAATTAAAAAATACCATTACATTTTAGTAATTTAAATTGTAATATTGTATAAATTAAGTTCTGTGATATTATAATTTTCCCGTTGTCTTAAAGAAAACATCTGAAGACGTAAACAAACTATCTCAACTCCTTCACATATTGTAATATAGTCGTGTGTACGGCTACCGTTTTACTCTGCAAAATGTGAATAATGTACAATTTGTGTGTGATGGGTGTAACGTGTCTTCTCTATCCGTAGTTCAAATGCGTGCAACTTCCGCAGATTTCGTCCGTTGCGAACGTACGAATAACCAGGTCTTGATGTTCTTACCTGATGTTCACTAGGGGTATGAAAATCCCGGTGGCGCCAAATTGTTTTCTTAAAACAATTAAAATAAAATTCAAAGGTGTATGACCAGCGCAGCTCAGGCGGTTTGAATAATTCAAATATTTCCGCCAGCTAGGCCCGCTGGAGCGCACAGCAGTTCGATGCGTGGGCTGTGTAAATCGTTAGTCGTCTGCTAAAATGTACATAAAATATTGTGCACCTCCTAATGAAATTATAACACCGTGGTTACACTCAATACTTACACATTTTCTATTAGTGATTGTTATTCATTTAATACAAATTATTCTAATACAAATGCTCCGGTTGTTTATATGAGACAATTACAGGGTTTGACAAATCGATATTTGAATTGATAACCAGACGTTTAATAATGGCGTCTGTTGTAAATAGTACATCAGTTATTAATGTTTGTTTGTCACAGGTTCTTGAGGTTACGTTAAAAGGATTACAAATGTTTAAAACAATAAAAATACACACCCTTACATCAAGTAAACTTAACTAACATATTGTGTAGGTATAATTTGTTTAGCGCAGTGTAGTAAAAGTGTTTACAAGTTATGGATCATTAACAACAGTTTATATTGGTTAGTTTATAAATTGTCAGTGACTTAGTATTCTTTTTAATCTTTGAAAGTAATTAATTTCAGTTCAGTGAGATTTCGACCTTTAGTGAGAAATAATTAACGTGAGTTTATTTATATATTTTGGGTAATTTAATAGGTACTTATCACTTCCGTAGTTATGGCGAATTCATACGATCTGTTATTCATGGGTTATACTACAATCTTCTTTAATTTGCTCGGTTCAGGACATCAGGCATCTTTTCCAGTTTAATTGGTAGTAATTTATTTTCTTTTTTCGTTAATTTGGCCTCAACTTCAATAATATGGTTCCAGTCTTATTGTCTTACGTCTTGGTATACACTTAGTAGTAACTTCTGATATTTTCTATGTTTTAATTGACAATTTTGGTCACTCGAAAATTAGCGTCTATACCATTAAAGCGTCATGCATTCAGTAAAAAAAATCTAACGGTATTTTTTCTTGTTACTCCACAGTTTCCATGGTAACGTAATTATTCTCCCTGGTCGATCTCAAAATAAACACATTGTTATCAAACTTTGAATTTTTTGTTTAATTTGAATAAATATTTTATAATGGCTATATTTACTTGGGGATAATTTCAATGGTTGTAATCTTTACATAGATGTTCCTATTTTCTTTCAAAGATTAGTTTGATATCTTACAAGATTGGTCTAAGCCATGTATTAATGTTTTAGTCCAAAATTGATAATACTATGTTAATACATAATTTACTTATTTCTAAGTTTTAATATAATTCTGCCATGTTCCCTTTCGTTACACATAATTATTATATTTTGCCTATTATTTCTTATAAAGGTATTGCTATTATTTTCTTTATAAATTCCTTACTTACTTAAAACATACTAACATATTACTGTAAAACTATTTCTTCTGGTATTTATTGCCTTAAACATTAAGCCAATAACTTCTTTCTTTAAATTAACAAATGAACAAATTTGGTGAGTGTTATACCTACACCATCTCTTTTATAACAGTAATCACCCTGGTGATTTTTATACTGAGATAATATTTTTTCTGTTTTTTACATTCACAATTATTCTGTGTCTTTCAGTCTAATATACTTAACTTAATTGCTCATTTAACATGTGCTTATGTTTTGGGTTTGTCACACTTGTTTAACTCTTTTTTCTTAAGATTATATGCTGTTTATTTTATTACACTTATCACTTCACTGTTCATCTTTGTCACTCCCTACCTATCTCTAATTACCCTTATATTTCTCACGATCTCACTATTATTACAAAGTTTTTGTATCTAATGAGTTCATGTCTCTTTTGTTAACTTCAGACTGTCACATATCATTTTATAATATTCAACCAACACGGTATTGTAAATACATCTTTCAAATAAAACATAACTTTGTATACATTGTCATTAAAGTGATAAAAATTGGTCTGAAATGTCATAATTAATAATAATAACAACAATTTAATAATGTTAAAATATATTGTGTTAATTGAAACATACTACATCTGTAGCAACAGCAATAATATTAGCGATAAATAAACTCTCCAAAACCTTATACTTTCAAACACATAATGCTGAAATAACATACATACGGCTGAAATAATCCTAGTAAAAGTTCCAAAGTATATAGTAGGCTATACAATTTGTTCTCTGATTGAATCACGCACACATTTCTATTCCCTGTCTGTATGAGTGTAATTTTAAACATAACAGCTGACACATCACCTATAGATAAGGATATACATACAATCATATCTACACATGGTTTTTTATGTATAACAATTGCTGAGATACTGTCATTTACAAGTTACCACTAATAAAAATTTAAACATAAATTATTAATAATAATAAAAAATTATGCTCTTTTAAAACAATCTTATGAGTTAATTGTTATGGCCATGTAATTTTTTCTTTTTTCTTCACTGTCTTCTTGTCTCGCTTTACTTTGGTTAATATCTGGCCAATCTCTGGGGTTGGGTCAATGTCAGTTGTCTGTCAGTCTAGTTCGTATTTTCTTGTTTTGTAACCACCTTTGGTTGTATTCTTCTTCCTTCACTATTGATTATATTTACTACTTTCATTCTCGTTATCATTTATCTATCAAAATATATTGTTTCTTGGCATTTTTTACATACTTATTTATATCAAATGTGATCAGGGTTTGGCAATGTTATATAATGCCCTTCCACCAAAATTGATCATTTTATAAAACGTGAATTTAAGTTTGATGAAATTATCAATTGTATCGTATCAATTTTTTTTTTTTTTTCAAATTCTCCTGCTTCTCATTCATTTTTTATAATTAATTCGGTATCTTTTATTTCCATTCTTCTTAGTCTTTTCTTCTTTATTTTCTCACATTGCGAACTGGCTTATTGATTTTTTATTATAACTTATTCCCTATAAATCTTATTTTTCATCAAAACTACTCTTATACTGATATCAGGGGAACATCATCCCTGCTCAGTAAAATGATTGCTGGTTCATTCAACAGACAATCTCAATTAATAATTCTTAAATATAGTCAACTCGTGACTCAAAATAATAATAATAATAATAATCATAATCATAATATTTGTTGGGAATTGTTTACTTTTATACTTCATTATTGCTCAGTTCGAGTCATATATTGTTCTATCTTTCTTTATAGATACTATTTGATACTATTCGAAGCATTGTTTTTTATTGATACAATTCACATTTTTATTCATTTTTATTTCCTCTTTGTTTCATCTCCTCTCACATTATAACTCTTAGAACGTTTATTTTATTTATATCGTTTTGTGATCATTGGTTTGGGTAATTTTACTTCCCCTCTTTCTAAATAGTTGTGGAAGCTGATCATTTTGATTGATATTTTTTTTTCATAATTTTTTAGATATCATAGTAAGTTATTGCTTCTTACTAGTTAGGAATTTTTTGTAGCTTATTCCTTTACAGTATGTTATGCTTTTTATGCCTCATTTTTTGGCTAAATATTATGGTAATTTAACCTTATTTTGTAGGAATGTTTTGTAACTACACTCCTCTATTGTTAATTTTTATTTAAATATTGTAGTAAGTTGGTTGCTCTTACTTTATATGAATGCCTTGTGACTTTTATCTCTCCATTTTTACTTGTTCTAAAATATTATCGAGATATTTGGGTAAGCTTTTCTTACATATCTTTTTTGATTTTTTACAATTTTTTATTCATCATAATGGTTTCTCTAATGCTTAGTGTAAGCTGTACTTACGAATGTTTTGGAATTTTGACTTTTGGAATTTTGACATTCTTTAGAGATCTTTTCTTTATGACATTGGCAGACTTGTTTGTTTGTCACTTTATTTTATTTTTTTTTATTTTTTTAAAGTATTTTTGTTGGTTTTTTACTTTAAATTGTTTTTTACAGTTATTGTTGATTGTCATAATATTTCTTAATTGAGGCTTGATTGTATACCCCCTTTATTTTCTTGGTGACAGGGTGAGTGATCTCGTAAGTGTTATTGCCCTTGTCTTTTGTTATAGTGTATGATCCCACGTATAATAATAGTAACTTTCTAGTGATGCCTTCTATGGAGCTGGGTAATTCTCTGTTTTTTAAAAGTACCCTTTCTCCTACATCGTACTTAATAGTCTGTTTCTGGTTCTTAGCGTACTTATTCTTTTGTTGCTCTACCTTTTCGGCTATTCTGTTATAGAATCTTTTTTTCTCGAATTGATATTCGGTGTTGGTGGGGAATTGGATCATATCAGTTATCTCTCTAGGCGGTGGCCGCTCAAACATCATTGTGTATGGGGTAGCTTCCGTAAAGTCGTGGTAAGCTAAGTTTATAAATTCTTCAGTAGATTTCACGTAATTGTGCCATTCTCTTTGTTTATCGTGGCAGTAGGTTCTCAGTATACGACCCACTTCTCTGAGTACCCTTTCAGCTGGGTTGCTGCTTGGGTGATAAACGGATGTTTTGTAAGTTTTAATATTATGTTCACAGAGCTTATTTTTCCAGAGATTTCCCTTAAATTGGGTTCCATGATCTGTTATAACGGCCGTCGGTTTTCCCACTTCTGGTATAAACTTGGTTAAGATAATCTCAATTATTTTCTTTGTTGTTGCACGGTTAATGGAGTACAACTTTGTGTATTTGGTGAAGTGGTCAAACATAATGATTATAAATTTGTATCTGTGTCTTCCTCCACTGATAGGAAACGGACCACATATATCAAGGAATACCCTTTCTAATTTCTGACTTGATGTGATAGGTATCATCATACCTTCCTTTTTTGAATTATTGCATTTTACCTTTTGGCAAATACCACATTTTTGAATGATTTTGTTTACTTTTCGATAAATATTTTTGATGTAAACTTGTTCCTGTAAAGCTTTTATCACCTTTACAGCTCCCATATGGCCGTATCTAATGTGGTAGTCTAGTATCAATTGTTCCTCCACTATAGATGGTATTACAAGTTTCCATTCTCCGATTGCAGGATTGTTTTTAATAAATAGCAAGTTGTCATGTATTTTATAATATTGTAGAATGGTTTCTTCATCTTTTAACATTCTCTCCCGGATACTCATTATTTTTGGATCCACAGTTTGACATCTTCTTATTTCTTGGGTTATTTTTTCTAGATCTACTCTGTTTTTGATAATGTTATACACCTTAACTAACTGTTCCTTTTCACCCTCGAAAGTTTGTTGCTGTACGTTTATACGGGATAAGATGTCCGCAGCTATGTTTTTCTTCCCTGGGATGTACTCCCAGTTTATGTGATATTCCTGTAGCAACAATATCCATCGAGTTAATCTTCCGTGGCTGAGTTTACACTGCTTAAGGAATGAAATGGATCTATGGTCACTTCTCACTGTTATTTCGTATCCCAGAATGTAAGTCCTAAATTTGTTGCAGGCGAACACGACACTAAGTAGTTCTTTCTCCGTGACGTGATAATTTTGTTCGCATCCATTTAAAATTCTGCTTGCAAAACTAATAACCATATGCTGTCCCTTCTCATCTTCTTGGTATAATACCGCACCTACACTGACATCACTCGCATCACAGTTCATGAAGAATGGCTTTTTGAAGTCTGGATGATGTAAGATCATGGTGTTCAAGAACTTTTCTTTTATTTGGTTAACTACTTCATCTTATTCGGACCCCCAAGTCCACTTGTCCTTAACTGATAATTGTTTTTTGAATTTTGCTGTTAGTTTGGAATAATTATCTTGAAATTTACGGTAATAGTTGCAGATTCCCAGGAAGGATTGAAGTTGTTTTTTGTTTTTTGGTGTGGGGAATCGTTGTATCGCCTCAACTTTTTCTGACGAAGGAGATATGCCTTCCTCTGCTAGATTGAATCCTAGAAATTGTATTTTTCGGGCTATAAACTTTGACTTGTCCAGCTTAAGGGTTACGTGATTATCTGATAACCTTTTTAGTACGGTTTCCACTCTGGCACAGTGCTCTTGCCAATTTGATGATGTTATTAACAGATCATCTACGTACACGGTGGTAAAATTCAGTACATCTTGTCCCAGTATTTGGTCCATACATTTAACAAATACTGCGACCGAATTTATCAGTCCAAATGGCAGTCTTTTGAACTGATAGTTCCTCCCATCGAACAGGAATGCTAAGTATTGTCTACTGTTCGGATGTAGCTCCACCTGCCAGTAGCCACATACCGTGTCCCAAGAGCTAATGTATTTTATACCGTGGAACTTCTTAAGGATTTCTTCTATTTCACCCGGTGATGTTCTATCGTTCACTATCATTTTATTAATTTCTCTGGCGTCGAGGCAGATTCTCACCTTTCCGTCCTTTTTTGGTATCGCCACTATTGGACTTGTATACGGTGATTGACTTAATTCAATGATATCGTCTTCCATCATTTGATTGATTTCTGCCCTCACTGCATTTCTTTGTGAGTAAGCAATGGGGTAAGATTTTTTCTTGAAGTCAACGGGTTCTTTAAATCGTATTCGGCATTGATAATTCTTTACTTTGCCTGGAGCGTCAGAAAAAATGTGTTTATATCTGTTGTATATACTTATAAGTTCCTCTGACTGTTGCACACTAATCTGTGGATCTTGTTCTTCTCGTTGGAAGTTTCTGATCTCATCCAGCTTGCTTGACCATAATTCTTCATCCTTCCAATCTGTCAATATTCTTTCGGGTGATTGTTTGCAATAATTGTTTTGGATCATGTTATAGTGGTTTGTTATCAATGGTAAGTTGCCACCATTCACTAGATCGGCTGACCATATCCCTTGTTCTGTGGTTAGTGATACTTCTCCCTGCCGCAGGTTAATTATGGCAGAGTGTTGTCTGAGTACATCACACCCAACAAGTAATGAGAAAGGTAGGCTGCTGGCAACAAGAAATGGCATAGTTACTATTACGCCTTTGCTATTAAGTTCCAAGGACACTTGTTTCCGGACGGTTTTGTTTTGTCGGCCGGTAGCACCAATGATAGTTATATTGTTTATGGGCAGGGTTGATATGGGTACACTACTTCCCTGCTGTAGTCTATTTAATTCTATTTGGTCGATCAGAGAGACATTAGACCCTGTATCGATCATTATGGTTGATAGAATTCCATTTATTTGGGCACTCACATACACTATTTCATTGTTTCTAATGGGCATCATGTTATCATTTTCTTCGATCAAATCGTCCCTTATATTTATCAAATAGTTAGTACATATTATGGTGATCTTTTTGTCATGTGTTGTCTTATATTCCCCAAGAGATTGGTCCAGTGATGGGCTGTTCACAGTTTTCACTGGCCTTAAGCGTTTAAATGAGGGTTGACCTCATTGCCCCCAACATCAGTAGTGTTTGATGGTTGGTTAGCGTTCGGCTCCTGTTGATTATTCCGGTTATCCACGCTGTGCCTGTGATCTTCTTCGAATGGGTGACTTCTCGTATCGGGTACCTGGTTATAGTACGTTCGCCGATAGTTAGATGAGGGATAGTTTCTTCTTGGGCTCCTTTGTCTTTGCCCCCTTATGTAATTTACCTGTGGCCGGTATCCTGGATTATTGTTCTGATTACTGTTGTTTCCAGGGCGATAATTGTTGTTGTAACCATTCGACGGGAAATTACCCCTGTGGTTGTTCCTGAAGTTGTTATTATTATGGTTTCCACTTCTGTTAAAATTTCTGGGCGCGTTATTGCCCTGTGTGTTCCCTTGGTAATTGTTAGGGTTATTTACCGGTGGCTTATTATCTCCCTGTTGATTCTGTGACAATTGTCCCTCATTGGTTCTATTATTTCTGAAACTGTACCCTCTATTTTTCCTGTACTGCCACTCATGTTCATGGCTTTCCAGTAAGCTAGCCATATCTTGGATGGTCTTTACCTGGCTGTACATCCGTGCCTTTTGGATGGCGTCGTCGTAGTGGTAAGATAACTGTATTACCAGACACTCTTCAGGTATACGTGGCTCCAAATTCCTGGCCATGCAGATTTTTCCCAAGAAGTAGGAGGTAAGGGATTGTCCATTCTGGTTTTCATACCTTCCATTGCTCAGGTTATTGCGGACCATATTCTGAGTTGATTCAGACCAGTATTTAGCCTTGAACTGAGTCTTAAAGTCTTGAAGGTTTTGGATGTCTGGTCGAGTGGCAGTCCACCAGTTGTCGTATGTCTCCTTGAACATTTCGTCCAACATCCCTCTTATTGTAGTCCATCGAGTCTCTCGATTCTTGATGATTAACTCTTCTACCCTCTTCAAGAATTCAATAGGGTTTCTTTTATAATTACGGAAATTAATAGTATCTCTGTTGTCTGTGTTCATGACATGATTATTATTACATGGTCGGTCACGCCAGGCATCCACTTCTTCCCGTAATGACTCTTCTATTCTGCGCATTTCGTCCATCCTCTGTTGGTTTTTGTCTACTTTGCTATCTACTTTATTTAAGTTACTGTAAACTCCTTCCATTCGTTCTCCCAAGTCTGTTCGTACAGCTGCTACCTCTTTCTGGTTTTCTTCCCGGACTTGGTGTATGTCCTGGTCTATCTGGGTACATCTTCTGACTGTTTCTTCATGACCTTCCTCAATTCTTCTCTTATTTTCTCCTTCGAGACGGTTCATTTTATCGAGTACTTCCTTGCGGACTCCAGAAACATTTTCGTTGGTCTTCTCTAGCTTCTCCAACGTTTCCTCTAATTTGTCATTGATTTCCGTAACCTGCTGTTTTGCTTCTTCTCGGTACTCCATTAATTGGTGTGCCATCTGTAGCTTCATTTCTTCTTTATTTTTCTCGTGGTCCTCCTTCAGCTGTTCCTTCAATTCTTCCTTCAAATCTTCATTTCTTTGCTGAATTTCCTCCAGTAATCGTTGTTGTAGTGTTTCATTATTTTGGTTGACTGTTTTCCTCAATTCTTCCTTAGTACTCACTATTTTTTCATTGATCTGTTTCAAATTGTCACTGGTTTCTTTCTTCATGCCGTCGAATTTATTGTTCATCTCCTTCAAACTCTCCTCATTCTTGTCGAATTTATTGTTCATCTCCTTCAAACTCTCCTCATTCTTGTCTAATTTTCCATTAATCAACTCCCATAATTTTTGTAAATCCATTCCTCCTCTGGCTTCCTCCCTATCTCCAGCCTGTGTTTCCATTTCTTCGTCTTGGCTTGGTTCTGTTGTGGTTATTACTGTCTCCACTTCTTCAATCGGTGTTTCTTCCTCTTCTTCCCCTCTGTTTTCTTCCATCTCCTTCTCCTTTGCCAATTTTTCGACAATCCTCTGGTGTGCATATTGTAACCTTTCGTAATCGCCGCTAGAATTTCGTATTTCTCTCTCTTCTAGCTCCACCGGTTGGTCGCCAATTTGTAATATAGTCGTGTGTACGGCTACCGTTTTACTCTGCAAAATGTGAATAATGTACAATTTGTGTGTGATGGGTGTAACGTGTCTTCTCTATCCGTAGTTCAAATGCGTGCAACTTCCGCAGATTTCGTCCGTTGCGAACGTACGAATAACCAGGTCTTGATGTTCTTACCTGATGTTCACTAGGGGTATGAAAATCCCGGTGGCGCCAAATTGTTTTCTTAAAACAATTAAAATAAAATTCAAAGGTGTATGACCAGCGCAGCGCAGGCGGTTTGAATAATTCAAATATTTACACCAGCTAGGCCCACTGGAGCGCACAGCAGTTCGATGCGTGGGCTGTGTAAATCGTTAGTCGTCTGCTAAAATGTACATAAAATATTGTGCACCTCCTAATGAAATTATAACACCGTGGTTACACTCAATACTTACACATTTTCTATTAGTGATTGTTATTCATTTAATACAAATTATTCTAATACAAATGCTCCGGTTGTTTATATGAGACAATTACAGGGTTTGACAAATCGATATTTGAATTGATAACCAGACGTTTAATAATGGCGTCTGTTGTAAATAGTACATCAGTTATTAATGTTTGTTTGTCACAGGTTCTTGAGGTTACGTTAAAAGGATTACAAATGTTTAAAACAATAAAAATACACACCCTTACATCAAGTAAACTTAACTAACATATTGTGTAGGTATAATTTGTTTAGCGCAGTGTAGTAAAAGTGTTTACAAGTTATGGATCATTAACAACAGTTTATATTGGTTAGTTTATAAATTGTCAGTGACTTAGTATTCTTTTTAATCTTTGAAAGTAATTAATTTCAGTTCAGTGAGATTTCGACCTTTAGTGAGAAATAATTAACGTGAGTTTATTTATATATTTTGGGTAATTTAATAGGTACTTATCACTTCCGTAGTTATGGCGAATTCATACGATCTGTTATTCATGGGTTATACTACAATCTTCTTTAATTTGCTTGGTTCAGGACATCAGGCATCTTTTCCAGTTTAATTGGTAGTAATTTATTTTCTTTTTTCGTTAATTTGGCCTCAACTTCAATAATATGGTTCCAGTCTTATTGTCTTACGTCTTGGTATACACTTAGTAGTAACTTCTGATATTTTCTATGTTTTAATTGACAATTTTGGTCACTCGAAAATTAGCGTCTATACCATTAAAGCGTCATGCATTCAGTAAAAAAAATCTAACGGTATTTTTTCTTGTTACTCCACAGTTTCCATGGTAACGTAATTATTCTCCCTGGTCGATCTCAAAATAAACACATTGTTATCAAACTTTGAATTTTTTGTTTAATTTGAATAAATATTTTATAATGGCTATATTTACTTGGGGATAATTTCAATGGTTGTAATCTTTACATAGATGTTCCTATTTTCTTTCAAAGATTAGTTTGATATCTTACAAGATTGGTCTAAGCCATGTATTAATGTTTTAGTCCAAAATTGATAATACTATGTTAATACATAATTTACTTATTTCTAAGTTTTAATATAATTCTGCCATGTTCCCTTTCGTTACACATAATTATTATATTTTGCCTATTATTTCTTATAAAGGTATTGCTATTATTTTCTTTATAAATTCCTTACTTACTTAAAACATACTAACATATTACTGTAAAACTATTTCTTCTGGTATTTATTGCCTTAAACATTAAGCCAATAACTTCTTTCTTTAAATTAACAAATGAACAAATTTGGTGAGTGTTATACCTACACCATCTCTTTTATAACAGTAATCACCCTGGTGATTTTTATACTGAGATAATATTTTTTCTGTTTTTTACATTCACAATTATTCTGTGTCTTTCAGTCTAATATACTTAACTTAATTGCTCATTTAACATGTGCTTATGTTTTGGGTTTGTCACACTTGTTTAACTCTTTTTTCTTAAGATTATATGCTGTTTATTTTATTACACTTATCACTTCACTGTTCATCTTTGTCACTCCCTACCTATCTCTAATTACCCTTATATTTCTCACGATCTCACTATTATTACAAAGTTTTTGTATCTAATGAGTTCATGTCTCTTTTGTTAACTTCAGACTGTCACATATCATTTTATAATATTCAACCAACATGGTATTGTAAATACATCTTTCAAATAAAACATAACTTTGTATACATTGTCATTAAAGTGATAAAAATTGGTCTAAAATGTCATAATTAATAATAATAACAACAATTTAATAATGTTAAAATATATTGTGTTAATTGAAACATACTACATCTGTAGCAACAGCAATAATATTAGCGAATAAATAAACTCTCCAAAACCTTATACTTTCAAACACATAATGCTGAAATAACATACATACGGCTGAAATAATCCTAGTAAAAGTTCCAAAGTATATAGTAGGCTATACAATTTGTTCTCTGATTGAATCACGCACACATTTCTATTCCCTGTCTGTATGAGTGTAATTTTAAACATAACAGCTGACACATCACCTATAGATAAGGATATACATACAATCATATCTACACATGGTTTTTTATGTATAACAATTGCTGAGATACTGTCATTTACAAGTTACCACTAATAAAAATTTAAACATAAATTATTAATAATAATAAAAAATTATGCTCTTTTAAAACAATCTTATGAGTTAATTGTTATGGCCATGTAATTTTTTCTTTTTTCTTCACTGTCTTCTTGTCTCGCTTTACTTTGGTTAATATCTGGCCAATCTCTGGGGTTGGGTCAATGTCAGTTGTCTGTCAGTCTAGTTCGTATTTTCTTGTTTTGTAACCACCTTTGGTTGTATTCTTCTTCCTTCACTATTGATTATATTTACTACTTTCATTCTCGTTATCATTTATCTATCAAAATATATTGTTTCTTGGCATTTTTTACATACTTATTTATATCAAATGTGATCAGGGTTTGGCAATGTTATATAATATGCACGCACACGCATGTATGCACACACACTCACATACACAAACACATTCACCCAAATAATTGTTCTGTTGTGTTTAACATTGGTATACGTACACAGGTCCTGATGATGATAATAAACACTGTCGACAGAAATAAGTTAAAATTTGTGTTATATTTTTGACCAATCCTCACAAACCCTTCACTGAAAAATTCATTGATTGACGGTCACTACGAATTTAAGAATTTAATTACAATTATTACTCTAGTTGTCGTTATCACTGTTACAAGACTTGATTCCTTGTACAAGTAGAAATTGTACTTGGGGACTTGATTCCCTGTCTACTTTTTTCAATCGTAGGCATCACAAACACACGCGCGCGCGCGCGCGCGCGCACACACACACACATACACATGCACGCACTCACACAATGTACACTTGAAAATATTGCAACTAAACTATTCCAAACTAAAATAATTGAGACAGTCTTATAGCATAATAATTAATAAATAATTGTGAAATATTACCAAATATTGCATTTGTTTAAAATTTTTATTAAGAAATGTCATGCACTATGTATTTAAGAAGTTTATAGAGGTTATGTTGTAAATTAACTTGAAAAAACTGATTATCTGTACACACCTTACGTTACCAACTGAAATATTTATAAGTAGAAGACTGAAATTATAAATTTAAATTTGGTAATAAATTGAGTATTTATTAGATACTTAAAAACGGAAGGTAAAGAGAACTCAACTGTGAATATTGTAGAGGCATCTTCTTCTGATAGTTCCTATCCGTTTCGGATGTTTGATATCATACAGGCTATTTTAACTTTCTGCACTGCTGTATGAAATAAGTCAGTTGTATTCATGACAAACCAGGTCCTTAAATTTCTCATTCATGATATTCTCGGTCGCCCAACTCCTCTCTTTCCAAGTACTTTTTTCTGTAGTATGGACTGCAATAAGCAAAATCTCTGTTCATTTCTCATGAGATGTCCCTGATACTGAAGCTTTCTTATCTTCACTATGTTAATAACTTCGCTATCTTTCTTCATCTTTATAAGAACTTCAACATTAGTTATATGTGCTATCCATGAAATGCTCAGTATTCTACGGTAGAGCCACATTTTGAAAGATTCCAATTTCTTAGTTGTGGCTTCAGTCAAAGTCCAAGATTCTACACCGTAGAAGAGGTAGAAGAGGACCGAGAATACATAGCAACGTATAAGTCTCATCTTTGTGTTTATGTTAAATCATGACTTTTGAATAAACTGCTCATTCTAGTACACTTTATCTTACCAACTGAAATATTTAAAAGTAGAAGACTGAAATTATAAATTTAAATTTGGTAATAAATTGCATATTTATTAGACACTTAAAAACGGAAGTAAAGAGAACTGTGAATATTGTACAGGTATAGTAGTTACAAACTAAGTTAGCAGTATGTTCATAACAATACTAGAAAAAAAATAAAATAAAACTAAATATTGAAACCAAAAAGTAGACGAACAAGCTGGATTCAGAGTTGGCAGAGCAACAGTAGAACACCTGTTCTGTGTAACGTAAGACACTAGAAGAAAATGGCAAAGCTAAGAAAACAAAAAATATGCTTCCTGCATGCTGATCCGAGTAAAGCATATTACCTCTAAGCAGGGCTGGGAACTATGCAACTCTGTAATAACAGGGAAAGTAAAAATCCGAAAAAATTCTTGATAAGTATCACTGTAACAAGAGGAATCAAAGATGGCTGCTAACTGCCTACCGCAATCTTAAAAATATTTACTGTTCGTCTTCTTCCTTCGTACAGAGTGCTGGCCAGGACCCACAAAGTGGTAAGGAAGCACTGTGTTATCACAAACCACAATAATATAGTAAAATATTTTTTAACATTTTTAGGACTATACTGTGTACTTTTAAAATGGATTTTTGTATTTCTGACACAGAATTATCTATTTTTCTTCTATTGTGACCAAAACAAGATTCAACATTTAATTTATTTTTCGTATTTTACTTTATTTGTATACTTTGCTAACAAAAAACTGTTAGCAGCACACTGGTTGCAGAGTAACTTGTCAAATCCACACCCTGTGTCTGCACCAAAATTGGTGTTATCAATTCATTAGGAGCAAAATGTGTCTCACCCAAAATATAATATTTAATTAACAAGATACTACGAATTATATTCTTTTGCAAATTACTATTTCTGTTATCAGAACTTCATCTAGCCAGGCTGTAAGGCTGTGATCCAAGGTTGTTGGGCGTAACATTTTTGACCGTGCCTTCGACGACCATCTTCAGGGCACAAGGCTGCAACATACTGACCAAAGTTTCGCAATCAGTGACCACTGAACTGTGATTAAGGCTAGTGGCTGTGAGTAGGACACCCATATTTATAAACTTTTGGAGTCGGCACAAAGGTGTTGTCTAACACCACCAGCCAATCAGAATAAAGGGAAATTCTTATTGGTTCGCCACAACTCACGCCCAAAAAGCACTCAATGAGAGGGACTCACTCTGTCAATTCATTGCAATCGAAGTATGTTTCTGAATCTGTACAGACTCCATATGTATGCAAGGGTAATATGCACTCACCAACGGTAGACTTTTTTTCAGTGAGTAATAAACTGATGTTTAAAAGTGCAAACAGTACAACATTTTTAAAATGAGTTTTGTAATGTGTTTTATGTTATTATCTCAAAGCAAAACAAACTAGATTACAGACAAAGTAAGTTTTCCAACGCAATGTCCCACTTGGAACGAACAAGCTCTAAAAATGTGGAAAAGCAAACATGAAGGAATTGGAATTCTCCTAAACAATACCCACAATGAAAATCCATAATAAGCTCTGCAGACTATCAGTTAATGCTAGTTCAGGAAAATGATGATCTGGAACACATGGTACAAAAATTAGCAGTGGGAATTGGATGCAAGTATAGCCGAAACTTGGAATCTCTGAAATTATGAATATATAAATTATTCAATTGCTAATTCATGATACATTTTTCTTATGCATCAAGATGTACTACAAAAGATAATTTTCATATGTTTATGTTGTATTTTTGTTTGATCAGATACAAAATGAAGCTTCTATTCACAAAACCAAAAAGACATAAACTTTCAGCAGAACAAGCAGTCAAGTACTGAACCTTGATTAAGTATAGTCACACAAAATACTTAATTAAAATGATTTAATGTATCTTCTGTCACCACAATGTTTAATCATGTTTTCTAGAGAGCATTATATAAAAACTTCCATAGAGCTGCATGTACATTATGTTGCATGACTTGCACATATAAATTATTATTTCTGAACTGCCAACTAACTCACGGACTGGTTACACTACAGTACAACCTTGACACTGTTGATCTAAGTCTGCATGTTTTTTTTAATTTATGTAACCTAAAAACACAGCAGCCTATTTCAACCTGTTTACATTGGCAGAAAAACTCTTAAAAAAATGTCTGAGATAACGGAATGTTGTTTCATACAGCTTTAGTCTACACCAGCATGCCCAATATACCATAATACACTGTCACCAGTTCTATGTACAAAACTGAATTTTTTATGTCTGTATTTATTTTAATAAACGTATTACTATTTTCTTTTAGTTCCCTTTCCTAAAACATACAAAACGTTAAATGGCTTTTCTCATTCCATGCTTTAGAATAAAAAGATATTTAGAGAGACTGGCAAGAAACTGTACAAGGACATCCTTATTCTATCATGGAGATTATGTGACATCTAAGAAATCAACAAGAGAGTCAAGTCTATGGGCATAATGAGGTCTACACAGGGAAAGTATGACACCTCTATGAAGAAAAGTTAAAGGAGAAAAAAATACATATCTTAGGTTGTTCCTAAAATTTCATTCTTATATATGCATGCATTTGAGATGTGAAACTGTTTTCAAGAGTGACTTAATATGATCAACATAACTTAAGAACGTGACTTTTATGAAATGAGATATATTTTTAGATTACAGTTATTATTTTTTAAGTAACACTTGAAAACAGTTTATAACAATTACATCTGTTGAGTATAACGATAAATATTATGACACAAATGTTACATTATTTATGTTCAGTGGCGGCTCGTGAAGGAGGGCTCTGGGGCGCTGCCCTCCCTGCATAATAAAGCAAAAGAAGAAGTAAAAAATGTTTGAAATTCACACAAATTTATTCATATTTTTTCGTTACATAAAGAAAAACATAAATGAATAACATTTTTTCCATTACATAATTTCCCCATTTTATTGAGGAAATTAGTAAAACCATAATCACATCGACACGAAACAACAAGCGCGCCTACTAAAAATTAGTAGGCCGTCCCACTACAACAAGCGTTCTGTGATTGTGGGCGGCTGGTCGCAGAGCCCAACTTCTGTACGCAGCACAGGTTGGTTGCCATGGCAACCTGACATCACTGCTGCTGGCTGAGCGGCTGTTTGCAATGGAATGTGGACTCCGCTATTGAGAGTCCCTGATACGTGCAGTCAGTAGTGCATTTGAACTGTAGAGAGTGCGACGCTACCGGTTTCTGCTCGAGTTTTCGATTACTTGATTGAAATTGAAAGTTTCCGATATTAAAAAACTTAAATTTTTGTTCTTTATCATTAGAAGAAAAGCTTGAAATAAAAAATAATGCAAGACCAGTGCCCAATTTGAACTTCAGTCAGGTACAAAAAAAGTGCAAAGGAAAAGGAGAATTTATGCGCCGTTTTAATAGGAAAGTGTTTGAAAGAACTCCGTGGATATGTGGGTGTGAAGAAAGTAACTCTTTATTTTGTTTTGTGTGTTTGTTATTTGGTGGTGATGACAGTTGGACAAGAGATGGTGTAAATGACCTTAAGCATCTTATTTTGAAAATTAATAAGCACGAAAACTCTAAAAAGCATAAAAATAACTTCATCAGCTTTCAGCTGCTAGGAAAAACTAACATTTCTGCTAGTCTAAGTACAGCATATGCGGAAAATATTCGCAAACATAATGAAAGTGTGGAGAAAAATCGACAGATTCTTTCTAAAGTGAAAGACATTTTAAAATTTTGTGGTAACTGTAATCTTCCTCTTCATGGTCATAACGAAAAGGAAGGCTCTAGTAATAAAGGTGTATTTTTGGAATTGGTAGATTATACCAGAAAAATTGATGCTGCTTTCAATAGCCATATGGAAGAAGCCCATGTTTTTAAAGGGGCCTCCAAGACGGTACAAAATGAGTTTTTGCAGTACATGCTTGATGTGTGCCGAGAACATATTATAAAAGAGATTAAGAAAACCTCATTTTTATCTCTCATGGCGGACGATACAACCGACGTATCTGCGAAAACGCAAACAGTCTTGGTTTTTCGATATGAATTAAACGGTCGAATTCACGAACGCTTTTGGGGCTTTTCGAACCCGGACAAGCAAGACGCAGATGGATTGTCACAATGTATTTTGCAACAGGTTGATCCGATTTTAGAAAATAATTCAGATAAACTGATTGCGCAGACATACGATGGAACTGCTGTTATGCGCGGACATGAGGGAGGTGTAAATGTTAAAATAAAAGAGAAATATAAAAACGCCCATTATGTTTATTGTTACGCCCACCAATTAAATAAATTGCTCAAACAAGCTGCTTCTAATATAACGTGTGAGAATTTTTTTTGCCAATTTGAATGGTATTGCCGCCTTTTTCTCCCATTCTCCAGACAGGAGAGCGGCTTTAGAGCATGTATGCGATAAAAAAATACCCCGACCCTCAAAAACTAGATGGAATTTTCAATCGAGGATAATACAAACAGTCTTCACTTACAAAGACGATATTCTGGAATGTTTCGAAAATGTACAGACAGGCGTTCCGAAAATATATAACTCAGAAACGGTAACACTGGCTGCTGGGTTTGTTAACTGGCTTGAAAATAGCACTTTCTTGTTTTGGCTAAATTTTTACTCAAAAATAATGCCTCACGTTGATATATTATTTAATCAGTTGCAAGTTCTGCAAACCGATGCAGTGAGAATTCATGCTGCTATTGACGACTTCGAAAAGGCGATAATCGAAATTAGAAATAAGCTACCCTCTGTGATCGATAGACAAGAGGAAAGAATTGAGATGCTCGCAGAAGGACCTATGCCTAGAAAAAGGCGACGATTGAATGATGAGAATTTAAATTTATCGGCAAAGGAAGTGTGTGATACAATTGTATTTCAAATAAAAGATCGCTTTGTATTAAAAAACCATCTGTGTGGAGCAAAGATATTTCAGTACGAACGCCTCAATGAACATAAAAAAAATGGTCTTCCGGTAGATGATATTAACCAGTTTTGCAGTGCATTTCCAATGATTGATAAACATTCATTTATGACAGAGCTTGAAGTTTTTTACTCGAGGTCAGAAATAACAGAAGAAAATATGGCTGGCTGCTTGAAAACATTAAATTTTATAACTTCTTTTGGATTGGACGGTACATTTAAAGAAATCACAAAGCACTGAAAATTCTTCTAACTATTCCTATGACTACTTCGGAAAGTGAGCGGTGTTTCTCAACTCTGAAGTTAATCAAATCCTACTTAAGAAACACCATGAGTGAAGACAGATTAACTGCTCTGGCTATGTTGTCTATTGAACAGCTGATGATTCGCGAGATACCAGACTTTAACGAACTAGTAATAGAAAAATTCATTTCAGACAAAAACAGAAGATTAGATTTTTCTTTCAAACGATAAACTTATTGATAAACTAATTCTTATAGTATATAGTATGTATAGTGCTCGATATAGTGTTAAAAACCTATTTTATATATTTTTTGTTTACTTATGTGTGTGCGTGTTTGGGTGGATTTCACGATGGACAGTCTTCGACTTCGAACCAAGTGAGTTTTTATACTTGTATAACTTTTATTAACTAACTTTATACTTTTTTAAGTGTACTTTTCAAGTTAAATACAGGGTGGTATAAGGTTAAGAGAGAGAGGGTGGTAAATTTTTAAGAGAGCGCCCTCCCTTAAGGTTTACTCACGAGCCGCCACTGTTTATGTTGTCTTTGAAAGATAAAAAGTCGATCCAAATCAGTTGTGCAGAAGAATAAATATTAATGGTTTCTTTTGACTTCCATCATGGTTTTTTTACAGCATGCTCCATTACAATTTTGTAATACTACATGCTAATTTTGTTTCCTTATTTGAATTACAATGTGTTTATATGCATTTACATCAAGTAATAACAAATATGTATTGCATAACATAGCTCACAATGCTTATATGTCAATATTTCATTATTTACAATAAAAGAAATTCGATTTTTATTGCACTGATAAATATTTTAAAATCTTTTAGATGTGTCTTTATAAAATCTACTTTAGTAGGTGGCCAAGTTCCTGATTTTGTTTGCACTACTGATTAAATTTTGTCTCTGATTTTAACATCTCACACTCACATATGATGTGATCGACTTGTTTGTTGATGTGCAATGCAGCTTGTTTTCCTGCATTGCACTGGCACATTGGGTCGCTTATTATCTTGAAGCGGTGAAGGTAAGATTTCGTTATTCCGTGGCCAGTCACTATTGCCATGAAGCTGGGAGTCATTTTGAGTTTTGTTTGTAATCTGTCTTTGACATTAGGGAAGAACATTTTAGTTACTGTACCTTTCGTTGTTTCCTTCCAATAGTTTTCCCAGTTATGTGTAGTTTCTTCCGTTAATTCTTGAATCACTCCACTTTTGGGCATTTTGTCAAAAGAGATTGCCAGTTCATTATTTCGTGCTGCTGCTTTTGGTAGCCAGTCTGCCAGTTCGTTACCATAAACCCCTATATGAGCCTTGATCCATTTGAAGTTTATTCTCTAGTTATTGCTATTTAGTATCGTTGTGGCTTTCATTATTTCTTCTATAAGGTAGTTGTGATTCAATTATTAACTGAATCTATTGTTTTTCTGCTGTCCGTATATATTGTAGTGTGAGATAATAGTTTAAAAAAGATGGAAAGTAAGACGGCTTTCTTACATGATAATTTAGTAGCCTCTGGTGAGCTCGAAAGCAGCAGCATGCAGAATTGCTAATCAGACATAAATAATATAAAAATGACTTACCGTATCTCACGACTGGGTGATCCTGACACTCAAGGCAGGATAGACTGGTTGGGAAAAGGATGGGTGAAATGCATGGATTTCTACCTGCCGAGAAGGGCCCGACTCGTGGACGTTGACACTGAGATGGCTGGCGTACGACAGAAGCTAAAAGTTCACGTGCATGTATGAGCTCTACAAAGCCATAGTGCCAACCTCGGAAAATGAAAAGAATGACCGGTTCGATCCGAAATATCGAACACCGGCCCCCGTTGACCGCAATGAATAACCACCAACTACACCAAAAGACATGGCCAAAAATGCAGTACAAAAATTTGGCTTTTGGTGAACAGGAACATTCCTGAAAATTACCCTCCAACATAGGAGGGGGTCACACGCAAACACAAGAAAATACAAACATACAGAAAACATGCAAAACATGCAATGAATCAGAAAACCATGCCGAATAACTCCGCCGCGGGCGCATCGCCAGGCGAGCAATCCGAAAGGTTCGGGTAGAGCAGACAAAACCCAATAACATACAATAAACAATGGCCCAGCCAAACACAATGTAAAACTCAGCAAATCAACTTAGTTAGTTCCCTAGTTTTTACATTTTTTTTCCTTTTTTATTTTATTTTTTTTGTTCCCTTTATCCCCCCTTTTTTTATCATTTTTTTTTTTACTTATTTTTGTTGTTGTTGATTTGTTGAGCATCCATAACTCCCAATGAACTGGCACAACGCCATGCCAGAAACATTCCACAATGTAAAATTCACTGCGGACAACAGCTGGAAGGAATCACCTGGGAAATCCCAGCAAAGTGTCCAGTAAGTCCACAACAATCATTGAAATTAATTCTGCTCACCCGAAAAAACAAGATAAACCCAATCAAGAAGATATGGGCAACCGGTATAATTTAATAGCCGGTCGTTCAAAAGAACCTGTGGAGGTTTTAACTGAAGCGCGACGAACAACCCCGTCGCTCCCCAGAAACACAGCTGAAACTCGGCCAAGAGGCCACATCAGGGGGGGAGAATTCTGTTCCTCCATAACCACCAGGTCCCCAACCATTAAATTTCTTGACTTAGACGACCACTTCGATCGGGCATGAAGTGCCGTCAAGTATTCCAAACGCCACCTTTTCCAAAAGGCTTGGAGCAAAGCGGCAATTTGTTTGTAATGACGGACGGTCCCTTCATTTAATGAGACTTCAGCTTTCGGGGGCGCGGTAATGGGGCGGCCAACCAAAAAATGACCAGGCGTTAGAGCCTGGTAATCACTAGGATCTGAGGATAGGGCAGTCAAAGGACGGGAATTTAAGATTCCCTCAATGCGAATGCATAACGACGAAAATTCTGCTATGGTCAGCGACCTGGTCCCAATCATACGTTTCATGTGAAACTTGGCCGACTGGACAGCCCGTTCCCACAAGCCACCCTGATGAGGGGCAGACGGAGGGATAAATTTAAATTCAATGTTATTGTCAACAGCAAAAGCTGTTATCTGAGTTGACTGGTCAGGATTGGAAAGAACATTTTTGAGCTCCCGTTTCAGTTCGGAGCGCGACCCCACAAAATTCCTACCACAATCCGAATACAGTGTTTTCGGAGCCCCACGGCGACTAACAAACCGCCCCAACACATCAATAAACTGGGGCGTTAAAAGATCCATAGCCACTTCAAAGTGAACTGCTTTAGTGGCTAAGCAGATGAAAATGCAGAGATACGCTTTGACTATAGGTGCCTTCCGAACAGCGTAGGCCCGTACCAAAAAGGGGCCAGCATAATCCATGCCGGAAGAATAAAATGGAGGTGCCGGATTAACCCTAGGAACTGGCAGATCCCCCATTAACGGGTTGGTGGGGCGAGGACGCGCCCTGAAACAAGGAAGACATTTCCAAATTATAGTTCTTATTGCCTGACGGGCGGACAAAATCCAATAATTTTGGGCAAACTGAAATTGAACTTGCAAGGGCCCAGCATGACCTAACCACACATGGGTGTGATGAATTAGCAACCCTACTAGGTGGTGATGCTTGGGCAGTAAAATCGGAAAACGATTTCTAGTAACCGCAGAGTTAGTCAAGCGACCGCGTACTCGAATGAGGCCAAAATCATCTATAAACGGGACCAGGCGCTGAATGCGGACCGGGAGCCGCTTACCTAAACGAAGAGCCGCGAGCTCCTGTCCAAACACGCTGCGCTGAATGTAGCGTAAAATATGCTTAACAGCCAACTTCTTCCAATCCATGGCTGTGGAAGCTTCAATCCGCGAAGGCATAGCCCACCTTAAGATGACTGAGGTAACCCCTACCACTAAGGGCCACGAAGACAAGTGCTCAAACAATTCCACCCGGGGCTCCTGAGTGAGAAACGAAGAGACCTTGGTCTCCAAGGCAACATCTTGCACGTCGTGATTCGGGCGATAATTAATAGGGGGCCAGTGCAGAGCATCAAGCTTTAACCAATCTGGCCCTGACCACCACAATGTTGACGACCGGAGGCTGGAGAGTGACGTGCCTCTAGAAGCTAAATCAGCGGGGTTAGAAACACCATGAACATGACGCCAAGATTTAGTATCGGTCCACTCGGTAATGGCAGCCACCCGATTAACACTAAATGTCTTCAATTTAAAAGTAGGCATATTCAGCCAATCCAAGACAATCGTCGAGTCCGTCCATAAGAAAACTTGACTCAATTGAATACATGATGAGAATAAGCCAACATAATGACGAACAAGTTTGGCTAAAAGATAAGCTCCCAACAACTCCAAACGTGGGATTGATAAAGTTTTAAGAGGTGCCACTTTAGTTTTAGACGACACCAACGAAACCACTGGAGGACCAGAGACAGTATAAATGGACAGATAGAGGACGGCCGCGTAACCCAACTGGGAAGCATCACAGAAACCATGCAATATTACCCTTTCAATATGCCCACCTTTAGGGAAGAATGGCCGGGAAATAGTAATTACCGGAAGATGATTCAAAGAGGACAGGAATTGACTCCAATAATCGTTTAAGTCATCACTTAGAGGAGCATCCCAGTCCAAGCCCTCAGCCCAGAGTTTTTGGAAAAAAGCCTTGGCCCTGAAAATCACTGGCGAAAGCCAACCACATGGATCAAATAATTGTGCCATCTGAGATAACACGACCCGTTTGGTAAATTGAACCTGAGCATTGCTGCAACAGGCCAAAGGAGGAAATGAGAAGCAATCGGTAAAATGGTCCCAACTTAAACCCAGAATATCCTTATCCTTAGCAACGACGGAAACACTTGGAGCGGCTGATTCAGGTAGGCAGTCGGGTTGATTAGTGCACCATTTTTTCAAATTGAACCCTCCTGAAGACAACAACAGAATTAATTTCCGTTGTAGTTTGCAAAGCTCTGATTTTGAATCAGCGCCAGCAGCAATATCATCCACAAAAATATTACGGCTAAGTACCGCCGCTCCCGCAGGAAAATTAACTGCCTCATCCTGAGCCAGCCGCTGCAAGGTTCGCAACGCCTGAAAAGGGGCGCAAGCCAGCCCGTAAGTGATGGTACGCAAAGCGAAAACCCTTAGTGGGGCTGTAACCTCATCACGCCATAAAATACACAGGTACGCCGAGTCATCAGGATGCATAGCAATTTGGCGGTACATCTGTTCGATGTCGCACGTAAAAACATGGCTAAACCGCCGAAACAAAGTCAAAATGTCGGACAGTAAGGTCTGCAACTTAGGGCCGACACATAACACATCATTTAAGGAAATCCCAGAGGACGTCTTCATACTGGCGTCAAACACCACCCTTATTTTTGAAGTATCACCTCTAACTTTAAAGATACCATGATGAGGAATGAAATATTTTGGAAAATTGGGGTCAGACACCAATGACATATGCCCCTGGGCGACATAATCCGTTATAAATTGTACATATTGGCTCTTAAACTGACTGTTCGCCGCAAATTTCCTCTCTAACACAAAAAACCGAGACATGGCTCCCTTAAGGGAATTTCCCAAAATGTGAGAAGAGTTTTTGAAGAACGGCAAGCGCACCTGGTAACGACCCGACGGCAACCGACTTGTTGACTCCATGTAAAACCTTTCAGCAAAGTGATCCTCTTCAGATAATTGGTGGGGTACAGCTGGAGGCTCTTCGACCTCCCAAAAACGATGAACTTGCTCAAGCAGGTTTGTTGTATCCGTAGATAACGTTGTGACGGAAGGATAAAAGTGGTGGAAATGACAGTGAAGCTGATGTGCAGATACCAAATCCAAAGGAAGGCCAGTGAGACCGCTAGCACAAGTCAATGCACAAGTCAATGCACAATTAAGTGAAATTGGGGCTCTACCCATAATCACAAACCCAAAACGTGTCCTAACTGCAACAGGCAAACCTGCACCCAAAGGAATAGTCTCTCCCATAAGAATAGCCACTACAATATCGGCTCCAAACAACGCATCAATTGGGGCTGCTACATCGAAGGTAGGGTCAGCTAACAAAAGATCTTTTGTAGCCTGCTTAACTTCAGGCAACACCTGGAACCTAGGTGAGTCCGAAGAGATCTTAGAAAGAATTATAAAGGCATGGTTAGATGCCACAACCTCGCGTTTTAAAGTTTCCAAGGACAGATGGCACACCTTTTTTGCTTTGGTGGCAATATCACCTACCCCATTGACACTTACCGAAGCGTCAAAACAAGCACATTTTAAGCGAGATGCACATGCTTCAGTTATGAAAGAAGCATGGGACGCGCTATCCAGGATGGCCCTAACTACAATATAACCACCATTCGGAGACGACAAGACTGCTAGACAGGTGGCTAACAGAACCCCTGCAGGATGGGGCAGAGACACGGTCAGAGTAGTGCTAGACAGATCAACAAGCGATGACTCCGCTGCCTTAAGTTCAGCTGTGTCAGAAATCTGTGAACGAGACGGAGACGGACGGGCACTTTTGAAATGAAGTAAAGTGTGGTGGTACTTAGAGCCACACGTTTTGCACCTATTTTTACACCAGCCCAAATGTTTATGTTGGAGGCACGAAAGACAACATTTTTTATTTTTAAGACTCTGAAATCGAGCCCTAGGGTCCTTACTCAGCCACACCGGACATTTGAGAAGCAAATGGGTCCGGGAATCGCAATGAAGGCAACGTGAACCAGATGCATCCCGTTGCGTAACCTCCGCAGATAATGTAGACACAGCAAGAGGAGTAGCCTTAGAAAAAGAAACCTTCTGGGTTTTCTGGTGGCTAGTGCTGGGAAGAGCAGGTAAAGCCGATTCCAACGATGCCTGTTTTTTCTGTTCCGCCATAGCGGTTAAAAATGTCATAATTTCTGTTAGGGCAGGGAGATTCTCTTTGTCCGTAACAGACGCCTCAAAGCGTTCACACAATGATAGATCCAGCCTAGACAATACAAAAGACGCATATATTGCTTGATATATATCAGCAATGTTTAGAGCTGACAACGCTGAAAAGTTAGCATTGAAGCTGTCCACCAACTTTCTAATAGACGCAGCTGATCGCATAGAAGCGGCTGGTAACTGAAGCAGATTAGTACAATAAACCCGAGCGGCCAAACGAGGATTGTGATAACGACTTTTAAGAGTTGACAGTGCAAGTGAATAACTATCATCAACTATGGGAAGCGCGGCAACCTTCTCATACGCCTCACCCTTAAGATGAGTCAGTAAATATAACAATTTTTGCTTCGGAGTGAGGGCAGGACTTTCGTCCACCAATGTGGTGAACTTTGACCAAAACTCGGACCAACATTTGGTCTGGCCATCAAAACAAGGTAACGAAAGCTTCGGCAACTCATGAACAAGCACACCTGAGTGCCCGCCACTTGCCGATGAAAATCGACCGGAACCAACCGGTATCTCTGGTTTTGTTAGTTTGGACGCTAAAATGCTACCCCGGACATAAATATCCTTAATTTGAGCTATCACCGCAAAAATGTGGTCCTCGTCCAATCCCTGGGGCAATGACTCGGCCGATAGGAAAGGATCGACCTTACCTAGAAGGTCCTGATATTCTTCGGACAACCTGGAGGCCAAAATACCGGCTTCATGTTGATCCACGGCTCTCAATTGCGGCAACCCTTCCAACTTATTTATCAAATGCTGCAACGCAAGTATTCCCACCGAAGTGGTCCGGTCAAAAGCTGCCAACGACAATTTAGCAGGCATATTGAATTAAAAAATATCGCGCAACCGACAACCACCCTTAATAAGAGAATTAGAAACTGAACAATAATCACGCACCGACTTAGCCTAACAGTGCTCGAGATAACTAGGCGTCTCACACAACTACTTTGCATAAACAATACCGAGCAAGATAAATATAAAAGTAAATTAGTGCACGGCAAAATACAACTTACACAATCCAACAGGCAAATAATGCCAAACACAATAAATTAAACACGCTACAAATTGATTTACACAGCGCAAAAGCACGACAACAAAAACACAAGTTACACAAGATTACAGCACATACGGTGCAAAATAATGGTACACAAAAGTGCACCCAAAAACAAACATATATAATACCAAATAGAATAAATACACACAAAACACAGCAAAGTACAATGCACAACAATTCACCAGTTACCGAACCAAACACAATAACTGGGACCCAATAAATGCCAAAGTTGATGGTCAACGCGTCGTGCATGGACAGGATATCGCATATGCAAAATATAAATCGCGCCTAAAGGTAATAGTCATGCCAAAAAATTAAATTAAATACAAAGGCAGGCTACTCCGAAATCCGGATAACCTAAAACCGTTCCCTTTACGCATGACAGTCACAAACACGTAGCGCACAATTTCACGTGGGACGCAAACCGTAACAGGCCGGAAACAAACTTTACCAGACTTGACCCAGTAATTAAACGACTACCCCAAAAAACAAGGTGCAAAATTTTTACACAAAATTTGCCCACCTGGCGATGCACACACGACGACACTGCTGATCACAAGCAATAGCCATAAACGCAAACTCGTAGTTCACATGCCTACGTATTATACCAACGTGCTTCCGTGCAAGCATGCAAATGACAAACATTCATGAAATTTAAAAAATTAACCGCATGCAAAAACACCCACGAGCAGGCACAAAAAACGAAACGGCACGGCACGTTGGTAATTAAAATAAAAATCACGCAGCCAAAACTGACTTACAACCCAATTACTGAAACTCAACCCACCAGCAGCATCATGCACAGAATTACGAAACACGTGCTCCCAGTCGTGATGGCAAAATATTTAATTGAAAAGCTAGCAACCTCATGAACGCCTCTGGTAGTACACATATGTGAGATAATAGTTTAAAAAAGATGGAAAGTAAGACGGCTTTCTTACATGATAATTTAATAGCCTCTGGTGAGCTCGAAAGCAGCAGCATGCAGAATTGCTAATCAGACATAAATAATATAAAAATGACTTACCGTATCTCACGACTGGGTGATCCTGACACTCAAGGCAGGATAGACTGGTTGGGAAAAGGATGGGTGAAATGCATGGATTTCTACCTGCCGAGAAGGGCCCGACTCGTGGACGTTGACACTGAGATGGCTGGCGTACGACAGAAGCTAAAAGTTCACGTGCATGTATGAGCTCTACAAAGCCATAGTGCCAACCTCGGAAAATGAAAAGAATGACCGGTTCGATCCGAAATATCGAACATGTAGCTTTCTTAGGGTTTACTTCTTTTATATGTTGTAAGTCTCCGTCGATCTCTTCTAATGCCTTTAGAATTGCAAGTTGTTCAGCTTGATTATTTGAGCATCTGTTACCAAGTTTAAGCATTAGTTTTCCTATTAAATCAGTTTTAATGAATACGGCAACACCTGCACCTACTCCGTGTTCATTTTTACCAGGTCAGTAAAAATTTGAAGGTGATCGTCGTTTTTCTCTTTGGTATATTTTATTATGTTTATACTGGCTGGATGCAGCCAATTCTTGGGCTCCATTTTATAATCGATCTCTGTTCGCTTTCGTTTTCCTTTTGTTATTTGGTAAAATTTTGCTGTTTCCTCTGCCTTTGATATGACGGGTGTCAATCCAGTGAGTGTGCATAGGGCTTTAGTTGACGTATGGAAAGCTTTTGCAATTTTAATATTTATCAGCCTTTGAACACTGGTGTACTTTATTCTGTTAGCTACGTCCATCATGTTATCATACTTTATATACACATACCACACAATTAAAAAATTATGTTAATTACATTCTGTTGTGATCATGGTCATGTTTTTTGCAAAACTCTACTTCAGAAATTTTGAGACATTAAGAGATATGCACTCATATATGCTTTAAATGATACACAGAAATATGTTGACATTATTACTCTATCTATAAACATAACATCTATGTGCTAAAAACTGATTTATTATTCAGTACCCTCAAAACAAATGCGACTTGCTTAAAACACTGATATTCCTAAATGCACTAAATTCATATATCAACTGTTTTTGCAATAACCACTTGACATCATATCAGTTGCTTACACAGAATAAATATTTTGTTTTGTTAGTTTCAAATACTTTTCCTTGTTGAGATAGTTAAACGTTATCTCTCCTTATCCTAGCTGCTGTTTAGATACATACTAGTACTTTGAAAGTATTATCTATACAATTATTTAGATGGTTACCATAATTCATTAATATTTATCTCCAAAAGTAATTAAATACCTTTTAAACTATTTAAGTATACTGTATTTTAAATTACAGTACAGAGTGTATTTATGTATCTAATGTTAAAAACAAAATGGCTAAAAGTTATTAGTAATTCTTTTAGATACAATGTTTAACACATAAAAGATGTAATATAAGGATGTTATATCATACACACACATACACGCATGCAATGTAAAGGTACACATATCCATGCATGTGTGTAATGTGAAATTGTAAAAAGTTTATTGAATTGTAATACATTTTATTTAAACTTGATGTAGAGAGAAGCCCTTTTAATATTTTTCTCTTTGTTACATAGGGGAATTCTATACTGTTATGCCGGTCTCACGGATCATCGTATGGTACAGAAGAAAACAAACTACAGATGACAATGAAGTCACTAACAACCAGCTTTAATTAACCACAATTAATAATTTGTAATCAACAAGTTATTCAACAAGACTAGTCTCATACGATAATTCAAGTTAAATTTGTATACATGCAATAATAATGCAAACTATTAGAATTCCACACTAGCTATAACACAATTACACTTTGCCGCACTTGAGGTAAATTGCCACTCGATTCACACTAAGCAAAATCGCTCAACACCACTAGCTGACAAGCCGGCTGCTATGGCTTTTTATAGGCAGCGGACGTTTTCTAGAAATTTTCCATTCTCAATGTTGTGGTGTGTCACGTAATGCGTATTTCAAGTGTTCTCCAGAGTCATCTAGAACATACTTGAGCGCGGCCTTGACTGAAACACACACCTGCTCGGCTGGGGGAGCGATGGGTGGAGGGCGTTCTAGGCTGTTCCATATGGTTCTCCTTACAATACTTTATTGCTCATCAATGATTGATGATCAATCAGACTATGTTTGGCTAACATTTGTGATAATTTACAGTACAACTATACAGTGTTAAGCTTAAGATGATATTAGTTTTATATATAATGTAAGATTATTACAAACAAATTATCTTCATGGACACAACCTGGAATGTTTGGTTAGCATTACACTACAACAACTCCACAATGTTATCTTTTAAGACAGTATCAGTTATGTATAAATATAATAGTATGTATGTTTATTATGACCAAACAAACATAAGATCTTCAAAGACACAAACCTGGAATGTTGGGTCGTCTTTGGTCGGTCCATACATGTCACTTATTGGCACAATGTGGTATTCTAAAGATGGCTCTACTTCTTCAAGAAAATTTCGTACATTCTCCATTCGTACAATGCATGGTTCAATAAGCTCCCACAATTTTTTGGCTGAAAATAAAAATTATTATTTTATTAATAGTTGATTTTCTTACAGTAGGTCTTCTGTAAGAAAGACAAAATTCCTTTCTAAAAAATTTTCAAGGCAAAATTTTTATTCACTGCACATGATTAACACTTATTATGTATAATTGATAAAATGAGTTTCTAATGTTCTGGTCTGCAAAAATTTAAATAAATATCCTAATGAGCACAAACGCTTTCGTCAAGATCCATCGATGTAACTTTCACTACTCTAAAGTACTGTAATTTAATACACAGTATACAGAATTATTCATTACTCTGTGTTATTCAAATTGGGCAAAGAGAATAAACTTATTAAAATATAAATATGTAATATTAAATCTCATAATATCAAACAATTTTAACAAAATATGTCAACCATGAATGGAAACTTAACTGTTTTTAGCTTTTATTATAGTCACCAGATAACGTCAACTTTAGTAATTTGTATTATACATTTGAACATAACTGAGCCAAAAGTACTGTAATACAGCATACTACATACACCATCAGTTATTCAAAATAAATGAATCGGCATATGCTACAAGGGTCTCAGTCAAACTAACTGCGTTTTGAGAAAAAAAAATGCTTTACTATTTTTTTCTTATCGCTTATAGGGCGTGAAAACAAATTATAAATTTAATAATCTGATGCCCTTTTAGGGTACAGTACTTAGAATTTTCAATGAAAATATATAGCTAGTTTTTAGTGTGTGTTTATTCTTCCTGAAAATACATTAATGTTTTACAATGTCATTAAACATAAAAGTCATCAAAATAAAAATATAATAATATAATATTTTAAGTCCTTAACTTGGGTTAAGAATATTCACAAGACATGTCACGATCAGTTGTTGGCCAGTTTAAAATTTCATTATAAAATTCCTTATACTCATGTAGTACATCGGGCATTAATTTCCTGGTATCGTCAATCTTAGCCTTTGCGATGGGCACTTTATTTTGCTCATAAGCCACTTTTTCTGGTAGGTTTATGTTTGGTTGTCCTGGAGAGTTCAATGTACAAGCATGTGTAGTCATTAAGTCAATGGTTGTTTAGTCCACAATGTGAGATCTGAACGTTGCATCATACGATAAATGCATAAGAGTACGAATTGAAAATGTACCTATTTATCCCTAGGGACTAACCTTGGGTTTGTTTCAACTGAGATACTACTTTTTTGTAATATGTATAGCCATGGCTGGCTCTAGTAGAAGGCCGGAATATTAAACGTGGCAAGATTGCTTCTGAGGTCAAAGCAGCAGTTGAGTGGAATGTGATCTGTATTGTGTGACCAGTTAACTTTGCAGTAAAATTTACAAAGGTCTTGTTACAGTCTGTTGTTAGTGACGATTTTTGTAGTGCAGTAGTGCTGTTTAATGTTATATTTTATAACACTACAGTGTTATTAGTGTTTTTTTTAAGTTGATTTCAAATATGTGTTGGTCAACCCACGTACTTACTGTAACATAACCTAAACTAAAATTTGCACGTCTTTATAAAGCTTAACTAGGATAGGTGCTTAGAAATTTTAACTAACAGTAACCTTCCAAAATTAATTTGTAACAAACGTTAGTTGATGGAAATAATAAGTTGTATAGTGTAGGTTTTCAATGATAATGCCACCAAATTTAAATAATTTACCTTATATTTAATCCGCTAAGCGGTCTTCTGTTATATGTTTTTTTACCGTTTTTACAACATGTTTAGGGGATAAATCCATTGAGACCGCATTGAAAATAAGAAGTGAAACACGCGTAAAAGCTAGTTGACGATCGGAAATCGTCAAGTGCACTGGGTCACGTATCACGCGCTTGTGTTTTATGTGTTACATTTTATGTGCGTTAACATTTTCGACGACCCCTATGCATTAGGGTGAATAAACATTTTACCTGAGGATGGGGATTTATCCCCGAAACATGTTGTAAAAACATATAACAGAAGACCGCTTAGCGGATTAAAATTGTAACAAAATGTACTATCTTTGTGTTTTAATGCCCCACTGTTGTGAGCGCCAATTTTGTAACAAAATATAAACTTCGTGTGTTTGATTAACAAAATAAGAAAAATTTTGAAAATATTTTTTGAGAATTGTTTTGTTGGTTTTATTATTTAGCAATTAATTTTCGTACTGTATTGGTGTAAAATTTTAAATCTGTTATCACCGTTTTTGACAATTATATCCCCTTTTGGTAACTAGAATTAAGTTCCGCGTTAACAGGATTGTCTACGGCACTGGTCGATTAGCGGTTCTTCTTCTTTTGATAGTATTCTCCTTTCTCCTTGGTAATTGCCGCCTTTCGTGTAGTCCGTTATTTAAATATTATATTATGTTATGCTAATTATAATTTTTGAAAGAAATAGAAGTCAAAATTATGAAATTCCAGTTTTTATTTAACAATTATTAAATAGATCGATATTAAATCGATTTTTCAACAGTTGGTATCGACTCGTATCTCAGGGCGATCGATTCTTTTTACATAAAGTATTAATATTAAATTTAATTCTTTTAACGGTCATATTATATAGTCAGAGAAAGGGTAAGTTCAGGAAAGTATAACACTTACAATTAATAACTTAAGAATTAAAAATACAAAGATTCATTCAAGATATATAATGTTTATTAAAATAAAATTTCGAACCATTTGCCGTTGAAGACGAAACTAGCTGTGGTGTACTTTGAATTGTGGGAAATTAAAGATGGCTGCTTCAGTACTGCATACGTTAAAATGATGACTTCACGACACAATTCTCTTCAAATAAAAGTCGTTTTTTCCAGGTTTCCTCGTCTCAGCAGTAGTGGTTATTCCTTCTGGTGTTCATGTAGTTGTCCTTGTTCAGTGTTCTGTGATTCACCTCGTTGATTAGTGTTGTATAATGTTAGTAGTGCACTTTAGTCAATAAGGTCGAAAATGGCATGTTCCGTCTTTATATTCAGTATTATCGTTTTTACGTGTTTAATAAATTAATTCACTTTTCCGGTTCAATATAAGTTTATTTAATAGTTATAATTGTTTGTTTCACTGAATTTAATTGAGTTTTAAAGTTTTCCAAAACTTTCGATTTTTTACTTTGAATAGGCTAGGTTGCTGAATGCCATTTTTTATTCCTTCGATATACGTTAATATTTGAGCTAGAGCTCGTCTCAAGTGTACTCGACAAAGTCTAATAATCAACTGTTTTTACTTCCTCCTTCATCCGAAACGTCTTAGCCAAGTTAATATTAAAAATACATTGTTCTAAATTTTTAGCATTTCCGCTACATAACTGATTTTTACATTATACTACTGAATACATTTTTATTATTATTTAACCTTATTAAATATTAAATACATAATCTCTTTCTTTAGTTCATTATACTTGATTTGATACCAAATAAGATATTTTTACAAAGTTTTTTATCTAAAAATGCCATATTTACTGTATTTCTAACTGTAGGCCTAAAATTTTACTTCCTGTCCTCTTAAAAGGTTTGCCATTTGTATTATGTTATAATTATGATTGTACAAAATCTCAGATTGAAATAACATGTTTATTTTCCATTAATTACTTGTAATCTTATTAATTAGTTATCCTTTTTAAATATTATTCTTTAATTTGGGACTCCCCCCTTGGATTTTTCAGTTATTACATTTGCATTTTTCCAATAATCTTTCATACCTTTTTCTAATATCTTTCTAAAGTATAGTTTCATTTATAATATACTGTGTTTGATTTACCTTATACAAATTTCATCAGTTTAACTAGTTTACTAGACTTATTTATCAATTATAATGTTGTTGTTTTTTACCATTTGGCCTAGATTTTATCTGTTTTTACATACAAAGTTTCTGGATAATACAGCTGGCTTATACCCCTTCTGACCTTCTATTCTAATACAATATTAATGAAAATTACCTTACTTAACTGCTTGAACATTTAGCATTGATAATAAGTATTAACTCCTAACAAATATTTCATAACAAAAAATAGTATTTAAACTCAGAGACATTTCAGCCTTGAGTTCATTGAACTTAACACAAACAAAACACATATGTCCTTTCTTTTTTTAACTTATTTCTTAAATTTAATTTTGTGCAGTCTTAGCTGTTTTTATTTTATATTGGGGATGTACCCCTTGTCACTCCACTTATTTATTACCTGCTCTTATTCTATCTATTTCATTTTATAAAATGTTGTCAGATAAAGAGTGGCACTTTCTTAAAACATTTGTAGTCTATTTTTATCATAATATTCTACAAAATATTATTTCTGTAGTTGGTACATAAACTTTAAAGTTGGGTAAAGGCACAAATTTACTTAGTTTAAGCATTTAAAACACTGACACTTGAAGTTTATTTATTATAATAAGATAACTTGCACTGGTCCTCTGTTATTCTTGGATCTTATCTCTAAATACGTTTTATAGTATTCCAAGATCAAGAATCTTGTTTATAGAGGATTATGAAGGTTTGTTTTTTCCATTATAAAATAACTTTCGTCGGTGCACTTCTACTTATACCTCTAAACACTTTTGTCTATATCTACTTCACATTATTTTCTGTTTTGGGTGTGATACTTTCATTAGTTAGATTTCTTTAGGGGTTTTATTCCCTTGCTACTAGGTTTATTTTGGGTATTTCCCTACTTTGTCTTGTTCTTCCATGTGGTTTCTTCCATTTCAGTCCTTTTATTTTGGGGTGTCGGTTTGTTCTAGGTTTTCCTTACTTTAACTTATTCTCCTACTTTGTTTCTTTGATAAAAATAGTTTTATTAGGTATGTCGGTTTGTTTTGGGTTTTGCCTTACTTACTACTATCCTATCTTGTTTCTTCAAAATTAGTCCTTATATTTGGGGTGTCGGTTTGTTCTAGGTTTTTCTTTACTTTAACTTATTCTCCTACTTTGTTTCTTCGATAAAAATAGTTTTATTAGGTATGTCGGTTTGTTTTGGGTTTTGCCTTACTTACTCCTATCCTATCTGGGTATTTCCTTATTTACTTTTAGTTTTTTGGTTTATTTTTCATTACTCATAGGTGTTGCTTAGTTGTTTTTAATTTATTTTTATTTCTTCAAATAATGATTGCAATTTCTGTGGTACTTATTTGTTTTTATTTGGATGTTCCTTGATTTCATTTTATTTTATATTTACTTATGATCATTTTTCATTCATTATAATGTGGCTAATCTGTCATGCTACAAAATATATAAGGTAAATTATTTAAATTTGGTTCTATCAGCGTTCTGGAGACTACACATAAAATGATAATGCCACTTAAATGTTGTGTTCCTGGTTGTAAAAGTAATTACAAATCCAAAGATTTTATGAACTTATGTGTAAGGTATATCTTTTATTCTTACCAAATTTTCGACTTTTGGTTTTGTTGACAGTAATGAATATTTATGAGTCAACTATTATAATCAAATAGTGTTCTAAGACATTCCGAATGTCATTTCTGTACCCAAAGTAATTAACACTTTAAAAAATAGAATACATTATACGTATAATTGATTTTTCATTTATTGTTATTTTGTCTGAAAGTAGTTTATTGTTAGTTTTCATCCTCTAAAAAGTAAAGGATGAATAATAATGTTGAGTAGGCCTATAAGCATTGTGTAATAAAATAGCTAAAATGAACATGTTAGAGCACGATTTAATTTTGTAGCATTACTAAAAACATGAGTAGGCCTATTTATAGTTAAACTTAAATTATAGGTCTGTGCGCACTTAGTAGTATAGGTTTAAGTTGAAGAAATTAGTGAATTAGTATTAGGCCTAATGAATTAATTGTTTGAGTTATTGAATTCGTATCATATGAATGAGTTAATTATTATATTTCTTAAATAATATAACAGTATTTTCCATAATGAACTTTTAATTTGCCAAAACAAATAATTATAAAACTGCTGGTAACCGGCAATTAAAAATGATGCAATTTGATTATTGAAATACATAAATTAAGAAATAGTCTAGTTGGCCTCAAATATCAGCTTGTTCCAGTATTGCCATGTTTAATATTCCGGCCTTCTACTGGAGTCGGTCATGGTAAAACCCAACCGTTTTTAAAATCTGGTACTACCTGACAATCCACCTCCTTCACAATGAACTTGTGGGACTTAATAGATTTTATTATCAGCTCAGTAATCTCATGCAAATCATAGATCCTATCACGTTTTATCAATGCTCTGTTTATGATGCTAAAGTCAGTGGCTGAGGCTCTTTTAGCATACATTGTTAATATGAGATGGGAGTTTTAATGCGAACCTTGCCTCAGACTGAGGCCCTTATAGCACAGAAAGTTGAAGCTATCCTTCAAGAAATGATTTTCATCAAAAACTCAATTTCACATTTTTTGTGACTGAGGCCCTTTTAGCATATGCCAATTCAAATGAGACCAAGGGTAGTTTGAACATATGAAAATTACAGTAGCAAATAAGCTGTATATAGTATCTGGAGTAAATTGAAATTGTGAAAATATTACATTTATTGTCTATAGTATCTTTAGTTCGAGATCATCTTTTCTTAACTGCACAGTACACTGTGCTATTAACGCTATATGCCGTATTGTATATAAAAATGATAATATCATAATAAAATCAGGCCTGGATCTATAAATTTTGGACCCTGCTGCAAAAACCTGACAACACACCCTTTAACTAAAGTGTGTGTGTGTGTGTGTGTGTGTGTGTGCACGCATGTGTAAATTCAGTTTCATTCTTAAATATTAAATATACTAAATATAAATATCTAGCTGAATGTGTAGTTGAAACTTGGAAAATAAAAAAAAAACTAATAATAATCATTTTTACTAATTATAAATGTATCACTAGTGACTCAGGTCACTTAATTTTTATTTAATTAAGAAAGTTGTGTTAGTGGTTATAATCACAAACAGAATTATCACTGTTTCACACCACTATAGAAAAATTATTCCGATTAGCACTTTCAAGCTTCTCAGCTCATCGTCAGATTGGATAATTTTTCTATAGTGGTGTGCAACAGTGATAATTCTGTTTGTAATTTTTATTTGTAAAAATGTTAAACTTTTACCTTATAGCCTGAACCAGTTTTCGCTTATTACAAGCCATCACCAGCCTCTGTAAATATGTCACTAGTGATCTGAATCAGTAGTGATTATTTATAATTAGTTAATCAATGGACATGTTATGGACAATAAAATCCAGGAATTTAATTTTTACTGTTACACTGAACAGATTGATCAGTAAGATCTGAACTGTTTTCTACTCCAGTCAATATAGCAATATTGTACAGCAATACTTTGATCATTTTAGATGTCACAATTATTTTCAGGGAATTAGTAAGTTCCAAATCATAGCACAAAAAAAAAGATGAATATCATAAGTCCTTTAAAACATAATTTTTCTTCTTGATTGAATCTTTGCAAACTCTTTTACCAGTGGTGTCTTATCTAAATCTGCCTCTTCCACATGGTTATTGTCTGATGTCTCCAAATGACATTATCTAGCCACCTAGAGTTTCTCAAATACCTTGTGATCCACTTAAAGAAAAAATTGTAACGGTACAAACCTATGAGGATTTGTAAATTAAATCTTGTCAATTTTATTCCACCCAAGTATATTTCGTGAACGGACTATAGCGTCGAGACTGTCACGGCCTGACACTGGAATGCAGGTTATCAGCGAGGGTGCGCATTCACCCACAAGAGCGCGCACACCTCGGCCAACGTTCCCATAAAGATGGCACGTTCGAATAAATTCCTTAGCGCTGTGTGCGCAGAGAACAGCGTCTGTCAACTTACAGGAACACAACCGGCCGGTTGAACGTAACGGGCTCGTGAGCCGAAAAAATTTACTAAAACTTAAAAAAATGTGTCTTTAAGTATAAAAGAAAGTGGTGAAAAATGTGGAACGTTTATTAATCAACAGTGATATCAAAATCAGAATTAAGGACTACATTCGGAAACCAATGACTAAATTGTGAAACCATTGCAGCAGGTGGTCGGCCAGAATCATCACAACCAAGTAACATAGAATATATAACCTTTTAAAAAAAATGTGGAAAATTAACAAGAAAAAATAAAGAGCTCTCTAAATTAAATGGGGTTACAAACTGGATGACTGTGTGAGTGAGCAGATACTGGGTTGTCTTACCATAATTTAATTAATTTTTGTTAAGGTTTGAAACTAGTTGTTAGAATATTTATCAGGTTAAAGTAGCCTAAATGGTTGTTTTAGTATTTTTAAAAGAAAAAATAATAATTGAAAGAAACAGTAATATTTGAATAGTCAATAATTTTAAAAGAGTATGAAAAAAGGTTAAATAAAAATTGATGTGGATTAACAACTACAATGAGAGTCGAGTTCATCAATAAAACCATAACCCTAAATCACTTATATGTACGAGTTCACATGAAGACTCAGACCCGATAAAGGTAAGGTACTTGTGTATGTATATTGTTTATTAAATATTATTTTCTTATAAATATGTAAGTTCTCAAAATTATCTTTCACATGTTTTTCTACAAGAAGTTTACTTATTTGGACATAAAGGTAAAAGTTTACCAGAAAAAACATGCCATATAAAGAAAAATAAAGTAGGTAAACTTTTGTTAACTGCAAAGACAAACTGAAACAGTTACTTCGTTTTGTTAGCTTTTATACCAATAGCATATCATGAAGTATAAACAACCTCGCCACCTCCTGAAGAGAAGCTAACAATAAAACGGAACTACGGCATAAAAAAGATCAAATCTTTTAAAGATAGTAATCATAATGAGCTTTTCTCACTTAAAAAAAGCGAAAACTGGATCACACACTTCTGTACCGTTACAAAACGTGGACCAAATCTACAAATTTCAAAGCGCAACTGTGTACATTTAATTAGTTTTATATAGCAGCATATCACTTCTATTTCATTTTTTATTGATTTACTTGTCATTAAGCACAATATCATACAATTAAAACAACAATTTCTATGTGCTTTATAATATCTAATAAACCTTACATTTTCTAATACCTGAATTTAATAAATAAACACTTGGTATAGTTCTGCAGATGATTTTATTTTCCTGACAATTGTTTCACCAATTACAGCAGCTTCAGGGGTTGGATGTGAGAAAATAAAATCATCTGCAGAACTATACTAAGTGTTTATTTATTAAATTAAAATATTAGTAAAATGTTCTACCAAGTGCCGAGCGACCATTCGATCAATGTAACTTAAATTTTCTCAAAATTTTGATTGTGAAGCATAATCTTCTTACTGACTCAGGCCTCAAGTATAGCAGTATTTTTAATTTCAATATTAAATTTAATAATACATTTTTTTAAAATAAATATAATCTGCCATTCTCACAATTATTAGCATGAGGTTACCAGGTAAATTGAGGACATTGCTGGAAGACGGAAGTATAACCCAAACACGAGTTTTGAGAAAACAACAACTGAAAATGTTATTCTTGTAAAACTTTTTAAAACCAATGATTATGAGCTGAATATTATTTTAATAAGTAGAGTGCTTTATCATTATTCAAAAAACTAATCATTTACAGAAATAAATTCACAGAAATTGAATAAAAGACAAATTGAATAAAATTAGGTGTTACGTGTCCTTTTTCTGCCAATCAGGAAAAAATGTTCAAAAGCGAGCAAATTTATGGTTCAGATTATCTAATAAGTAACTTTACGTACTTAGATTTCGTTGTCCATGACGTGTCTGTTACTTAACTACATATAATTAATTCAGTTTGTGTTCCGAGTCGGTAGTGAATTAATTATATTTAACTTTACGTAATTTTAACATAGGCTAGACCTAATTTCATATACCTCTGTTTGCTATAACTGGTTTAGAAACATAGTTAACGTACAAGATGATCCGCTTATGAACAATTACTTGCAATTAATTGGACGGGAAAATTCAAAACTGTGCAAAATAGTGTTTTTACACATTATCGATACATTCATAACTAAATTGTATAGTGAAAATATAAATCAGTTAAAATAAGTTTCCATTGTACCATGTAACCATTGCAGAAGTTTCTGAAGAGCTTTTCTTGTTTTCTAATAGAGATGTTTTGAAAACACAAGTCTTTACAGCATTAAGTAACATTTGAAAACTGCTTACTGTCTACCGTCTTGCCAGAGCTACTAACATAGGCTTCTCCTTCAGCCCTCATGATTTTAGCAGTTTCTCATTTTAAATTAGAATTATTGTTATATAATTTATGTCTCTTTTTGAAACAATAACACTACTAGGCTCACCACACAATTCCAATGTTATAATTACACTGTTCAACAACAACAACAAAAACGTTTCCTGCTTGAAAATAGCATTTTTATATTCCATTTAGGCTATAAAAAACTAATTTAACCTTTAAAATGGTTAGTTAGCTCTTATTTTCAAGATCCTACAGTTTAAGTATACTTATGGAAATTTTTGTTTTAAATTGGGAAATTTAATTTTTTTGTGGTTGGCAAATCTGTCTGAGATCACTGTTATGGTCATTTGAGGTTAGTTTTCATCTGATTGCATTGTAAGGTTAGTGAGTGTTAATGATATTTTCTTGCTTTCCATATACTGTGTCTAGAAACTGTGAAAATGCCTCGCAAATGCATTAATAGTGCTGACAACTTTGCTATGTATATGGTGAAGTGACATTTTCTGCTAGAAACGGCCTATAACACAGCTAGTAAAAACAGCTTACTTTCATTACTTTGGAATCAAGGTAGGGGATCAAGACAAGTTATGGGTGCCTCACTTTTGTTGCAACATATGTTCAGTGAATCTTCATAGCTAGTTAACTGGAAAGAGATGTTCAATGAACTTTGGTGTACCAATAATATGGCGTGAACCAACAAATCATGTCAATGACTGTTATTTCTGCATGACATCGCCTTTACAGGATGGTGTTTCAAAGAAAAAAAGTTGACTTTAGAATATCCGAACATTCCATCAGCTATTCGTTTCGTCACCACATGGTGATGGTCTTCCGGTGCCTAATCCACCACAAGACTATCAACTGCTGCCAGATGATGGCGAAGACAGATCAAGATACGTTGTATGTGAGCCACACAGACTTACACAGGGTGAGTTAAACGATCTGGTTCGAGATTTAAGCATCCCTAAAGACAAGGCCGAGCTCTTAGAATCTAGGCTTAAGCAATGGAATCTTCTGTGCTAGGAAGCACAGGCGTGCTAGGAAGTCTCACTACAAAATAAAAGTATGGCCAAACAGAAGGCTATTCCCTGGATAAAACTACAAACATGTCACTACAAAAAACTCCCTTATGGCTCAGCGAATTACCCTATCAAGATGAAATTTAATAGGATGTTTCAGAACAATATGGTGGATTGTTTGAAGCGATTGCCGGAAAAAGGACGTGTATGCCTATATGCCCCTCTTCCAGTAATGTCCTTAATTACACCATGTGACGATTTTAAAAAATATTTAAATCGCACAAATAAAAAATTTGCTTTCAATATAAGTAAGAGTATTATCCACCCCTTACCTATGCCTAGATTCATGCAAAAACGTGCAAATTGTCCCGTACCAACACGTTAAGAACGGTGTTATTTAGCTAATAATAATAATTACTTTAATTAAATAAAATGTGTACAAAATAAATAAAGAAATTCATAATTCGTAACCAAAAGGTAAAATAATGTATTACGACTCAATTAGTAAATAATTAATATAACTTAAAAGAACGAACTATTTTCTCAATGCGTAAAACCGCGCAAGCTACTGACCCCTTGCCGCTAAACTTTGCTTTCATTCGCCCGATAGACACCGAGATGTAAGGATCTAGCTGCTGTGTTGTGAACGTACACATAGGTGTATACCGTTAAACAATATTTAATCAAGTTTATAATGAGTTCGATTTGATCTATGTAGTATAATAATAATAATAATAAAAACAAAATTATAATGTAGTGCGTGAAGAAACATGCAAAGAATAAAAAAAAAAGAAACTTAGCCGACACATCTCTTAGCAAGCTGTAAATGGTGAGAAATGTTAATTACCAGAATTTAGTGCTGATAAAATATGAACTGTAACCAAAAGTAAAATGTAAACTACCGACTCCGAAAGAAGATAACACAAAAAGCAACCGGATGAACTTCAGTACCAAAATCTAATCGTCTAGGAAGAGACTACCAGAAACAATCAACCTCATGGAACTTCGAGAACAACCGTAGATCACACCCTAGAAGAGGACTGAAGATGACCATCATGGACCTCACAGCATACACATTGTTATATTCAGGTGATATCAAAACATAATATTTGTAACACAAATTCATTGTAAAACAACAAGACCAGTAACAAAAAAACAGTAAAGAACTTTTGATAATATAAAGTTTAATATACATATTTTTGTAATCACTGTAATGAAGTAATAATGACATTACGATGTTTAGTTTTAAATTAATTTTAAAATTTACAACCAAAATTATTCTTCTAATAATTTGGTTGAAGTGGTAATAAAAACACAACAAACTTGAGAACCGGATCCGGGGTAATTAAAACTATATATCTAGCTGAATGATTTTGATATAAAAAGAATAAAAGGTAAAATTTACAAAATATTTAATGGAGAATTTTTTTGAATCTGAGTTTTAAAAGTAAAGTAAAGTATGAGAGGTAAATATGTTAATAAAGAGATGTTTTTGCTAACACCCAACGAGTGAATAAATTTATACAATCCTTGCTTAATTCCTGAATAATAAAGTGTTATAATTTGTTAGTGATTAAGGTTTACTAACAACGGCAGCTAGTTCAATTGACAGGTAACAAATTGAACTAGTTCCCGAAATTTGTGATATCTTAATGTTTGATATTTCGGATCGAACCGGTCATTATTTTCATTTTCCGAAGTTGGCACTATGGCTTCTGTAGGGCTCGGACAGAGCACATGGACTTGTAGCTTTTGTCGCACGTCAACCATCTTAGTGTCATCATCCACGAGTTGGGACTCCTCGGCAGGTAGAACTCCATCCATTTAACCCATCCTCTTCCCAACCAGTCTATCCTGCCTTGAGTGTCAGGATCTACCCAGTCGTGAGATACGGTAAGTCATTTTTATATTATTTATGTCTTGTTAGCAATTCTGCATGCTGCTGGTTTAGAGCTCACCAGAGGCTATTAAATTATCAAGTATGAAAGCCGTCTTACTTTCAATCTTTTAAAAGATTATCGTACATCTATTTACTACCAGAGGATTCATGAGGTTGCTAGCTTTTCAATTAAATTGCTTGCCGTCACGACTGGGAGCACGTGTTTCGTAATTTTGTGCATGTTGCTGCTGGTGGGTCGAGTTTCAGTAATTGGGTTATAAGTCAGTTTTGGCTGTGTGATTTTTATTTTAATTACCAACGTGCCGTGCTGTTTCGTTTTTGTGCCTGCTCGTGGTTGTTTTGCATGCTGTTAATTTTTTAAATTTCATGAATGTTTGTCATTTGCATGCTATTGCACGGAAGCACGTTGGTATAATACATACGCATGTGAACTACGAGTTTGCGTTTCAATGCTGTTGCTTGGTGTCAGCTGTGAACGTCGTGTGTGCATGGCCAGGTGGGCAAATTTTGTGTAAAAATTTTGCACCTTGTTTTTTGGGGTAGTCGTTTAATTACTGGGTCAAGTCTGGTGAAGTTTGTTTCCGTCCTGTTACGGTTTGCGTCCCACATGAAATTGTGCGCTACGTGTTTGCGACTGTCAGGCGTAAAGGGAACGGTTTTAGGTTATCCGGATTTCGGAATAGCCTGCCTTTGTATTTAATTTTTTCAGCATTGGCCATTACCTTTAGGTGTGGTTTATATTTTGCATATGCGTTATCCTGTCCATACACGCCGCGTTGACCATCAATTTTGGCATTTAATGTGTCCCAGTTATTGTGTTTGGTTCGGTAACTGGTGAATTGTTGTACATTGTACTTTGCTGTGTTTTGTGTGTATTTATTCTATTTGGTATTATACATGTTTGTTTTTTGGGTGCACTTTTGTGTACCATTATTTTGCACCGTATGTGCTGTAATCTTGTGTAACTTGTGGTTTTGTTGACGTGCTTTTGCGCGGTGTAAATCAATTTGTTGCGTGTTTAATTTATTGTGTTTGGTATTATTTGCCTGTTGGATTGTGTAAGTTGTATTTTGCCTTGCACTAATTTACTTTTGTATTTATCTTGCTCGGTATTGTGTATGCAAAGTAGTTGTGTCAGACGCCTAGTTATCTCGATCACTGTTAGGCTAAGTCGGGTCGTGATTAATGTTCAATTTCTAATTCTCTTGTTAAGGGTGGTTGTCGGTTGCGTGATATTTTTTAATTCAAGATGCCTGCTAAATTGTCGCTGGCAGCTTTTGACCGGACCACTTCGGTGGGAATACTTGCGTTGCAGCATTTAATAAATAAGTTGGAAGGGTTGCCGCAATTGAGAGCCGAGGATCAACATGAAGCCGGTATTTTGGCCTCCAGGTTGTCCGAAGAATATCAGGACCTTCTAGGTAAGGTCGATCCTTACCTATCGGCCGAGTCATTGCCCCAGGGATTGGACGAGGACCACATTTTTTCGGTGGTAGCTCCAATTAAGGATATTTATGTCCGGGGTAGCATTTTAGCGTCCAAACTAACAAAACCAGAGATACCGGTTGGTTCCGGTCGATTTTCATCGGCAAGGTGCGGGCACCCAGGTGTTCTCGTTCATGAGTTGCCGAAGCTTTCGTTGCCTTGTTTTGATGGCCAGGCCAAATGTTGGTCCGAGTTTTGGTCAAAGTTCACCACATTGGTGGACAAAAGTCCTGCCCTCACCCCAAAGCAAAAATTGTTATATTTACTGACTCATCTTAAGGGTGAGGCTTATGAGAAGGTTACCGCGCTTCCCATAGTTGATGATAGTTATTCACTTGCACTGTCAACTCTTAAAAGTCGTTATCACAATCCTCGTTTGGCCGCTCGGGTTTATTGTACTAATCTGCTTCAGTTACCAGCCGCTTCTATGCGATCAGCTGCGTCTATTAGAAAGTTGGTGGACAGCTTCAATGCTAACTTTTCAGCGTTGTCAGCTCTAAACATTGCTGATATATATCAAGCAATATATGCATCTTTTGTATTGTCTAGGCTGGATCTATCATTGCGTGAACGCTTTGAGGCGTCTGTTACGGACAAAGAGAATCTCCCTGCCCTAACAGAAATTATGACATTTTTAACCGCTATGGCGGAACAGACAGAACAGGCATCTTTGGAATCGGCTTTAACTGCTCTTCCTAGCACTAGCCACCAGAAAACCCAGAAGGTTTCTTTTTCTAAGGCTACTCCTCTTGCTGTGTCTACATTATCTGCGGAGGTTATGCAACGGGATGCATCTAGTTCACGTTGCCTTCATTGCGATTCCCGGACCCATGTGCTTCTCAAGTGTCCGGCGTGGCTGAGTAGGGACCCTAGGGCTCGTTTTCAAAGCCTTAAAAATAAAAAATGTTGTCTTTCGTGCCTCCAACATAAACATTCGGGCTGGTGCAAAAATAGGTGCAAAACGTGTGGCTCTAAGTACCACCACACTTTACTTCATTTCAAAAATGCCCGTCCGTCTCCGTCTCGTTCACAGATTTCGGACACAGCTGAACTCAAGGCTTCAGGGTCATCGCTTGTAGACCAAGTTGATCTGTCGAGCACTACTCTGACCGTGTCTCTGCCCCATCCTGCAGGGGTTCTGTTAGCCACCTGTCTAGCAGTCTTGTCGTCTCCGAATGGTGGTTATATTGTAGTTAGGGCCATCCTGGATAGCGCGTCCCATGCTTCTTTCATAACTGAAGCATGTGCATCTCGCTTAAAGTGTGCTTGTTTTGACGCTTCAGTAAGTGTCAATGGGGTAGGTGATATTGCCACCAAAGCAAAAAAGGTGTGCCATCTGTCCTTGGAAACTTTAAAACGCGAGGTTGTGGCATCTAACCATGCCTTTATAATTCTTTCTAAGATCTCGTCGGACTCACCTAGGTTCCAGGTGTTGCCTGAAGTTAAGCAGGCTACAAAAGATCTTTTGTTAGCTGACCCTACCTTCGATGTAGCAGCCCCAATTGATGCGTTGTTTGGAGCCGATATTGTAGCGGCTATTCTTATGGGAGAGACTATTCCTTTGGGTGCAGGTTGCCTGTTGCAGTTAGGACACGTTTTGGGTTTGTGATTATGGGTAGAGCCCCAATTTCACTTAATTGTGCATTGACTTGTGCTAGCGGTCTCACTGGCCTTCCTTTGGATCTAGTATCTGCACATCAGCTTCACTGTCATTTCCACCACTTTTATCCTTCCGTCACAACGTTATCTACGGATACAACAAACCTAATTGAGCAAGTTCATCGTTTTTGGGAGGTCGAAGAGCCTCCAGCTGTACCCCACCAATTATCTGAAGAGGATCACTTTGCTGAAAGGTTTTACATGGAGTCAACAAGTCGGTTGCCGTCGGGTCGTTACCAGGTGCGCTTGCCATTCTTCAAAAACTCTTCTCACATTTTGGGAAATTCCCTTAAGGGAGCCATGTCTCGGTTTTTTGCGTTAGAAAGGAAATTTGCGGCGAACAGTCAGTTTAAGAGCCAGTATGTACAATTTATAACGGATTATGTCGCTCAGGGGCATATGTCATTGGTGTCTGACCCCAATTTTCCAAAATATTTCATCCCTCATCATGGTATCTTTAAAGTTAGAGGTGATACTTCAAAAATAAGGGTGGTGTTTGACACCAGCATGAAGACGTCCTCTGGGATTTCCTTAAATGACGTGTTATGTGTCGGCCCTAAGTTGCAGACCTTACTGTCCGACGTTTTGACTTTGTTTTGGCGGTTTAGCCATGTTTTCACGTGCGACATTGAACAGATGTATCGCCAAATTGCTATGCATCCTGATGACTCGGCATACCTGTGTATTTTATGGCGTGAGGAGGTTACCGCCCACTAAGGGTTTTCGCTTTGCGTACCGTTACTTACGGGCTGGCTTGTGCCCCTTTTCAGGCGTTGCGAACCTTGCAGCGGCTGGCTCAGGATGAGGCAGTTAATTTTCCTGCGGGAGCGGCGGTACTTAGCCGTAATATTTTTGTGGATGATATTGCTGCTGGCGCTGATTCAAAATCAGAGCTTTGCAAATTACAACGGGAATTAATTCTGTTGTTGTCTTCAGGAGGGTTCAATTTGAAAAAATGGTGCACTAATCAACCCGACTGCCTACCTGAATCAGCCGCTCCGAGTGATTCCGTCGTTGCTAAGGATAAGGATATTCTGGGTTTAAGTTGGGACCATTCAACTGATTGCTTCTCATTTCCTCCTTTGGCCTGTTGCAGCAATGCTCAGGTTCAATTTACCAAACGTGTCGTGTTATCTCAGATGGCACAATTATTTGATCCATGTGGTTGGCTTTCGCCAGTGATTTTCAGGGCCAAGGCTTTTTTCCAAAAACTCTGGGCTGAGGGCTTGGACTGGGATGCTCCTCTAAGTGATGACTTAAACGATTATTGGAGTCAATTCCTGTCCTCTTTGAATCATCTTCCGGTAATTACTATTTCCTGGCCATTCTTCCCTAAAGGTGGGCATATTGAAAGGGTAATATTGCATGGTTTCTGTGATGCTTCCCAGTTGGGTTACGCGGCCGTCCTCTATCTGTCCATTTATACTGACTCTGGTCCTCCGGTGGTTTCGTTGGTGTCGTCTAAAACTAAAGTGGCACCTCTTAAAACTTTATCAATCCCACGTTTGGAGTTGTTGGGAGCTTATCTTTTAGCCAAACTTGTTCGTCATTATGTTGGCTTATTCTCGTCATGTATTCAATTGAGTCAAGTTTTCTTATGGACGGACTCGACGATTGTCTTGGATTGGCTGAATATGCCTCCTTTTAAATTGAAGACGTTTATTGCTAATCGGGTGGCTGCCATCACCGAGTGGACCGATACTAAATCTTGGCGTCATGTTCATGGTGTTTCTAACCCCGCTGATTTAGCCTCTAGAGGTACGTCACTCTCCAGCCTCCAGTCGTCGACATTGTGGTGGTCAGGGCCAGATTGGTTAAAGCTTGATGCTCTATGCTGGCCCCCTATTAATTATCGCCCGAATCACGACGTGCAAGATGTTGCCTTGGAGACCAAGGTCTCTTCGTTTCTCATTCAGGAGCCCTGGGTGGAATTGTTTGAGCACTTGTCCTCGTGGCCCTTAGTGGTGGGGGTTACCTCAGTCATCTTAAGGTGGGCTATGCCTTCGTGGATTGAAGCTTCCACAGCCATGGATTGGAAGAAGTTGGCTGTTAAGTATATTTTACGCTACATTCAGCGCAGCGTGTTTGGACAGGAGCTCGCGGCTCTTCGTTTAGATAAGCGGCTCCCGGTCCGCATTCAGCGCCTGGTCCCGTTTATAGATGATTTTGGCCTCATTCGAGTACGCGGTCGCTTGACCAACTCTGCGGTTACTAGAAATCGTTTTCCGATTTTACTGCCCAAGCATGACCACCTAGTGGGGTTGCTAATTCATCACACCCATGTGTGGTTAGGTCATGCTGGGCCCTTGCAAGTTCAATTTCAGCTTGCCCAAAATTATTGGATTTTGTCCGCACGTCAGGCAATAAGAACTATAATTTGGAAATGTCTTCCTTGTTTCAGGGCGCGTCCTCGCCCCACCAACCCGTTAATGGGGGATTTGCCAATCCCTAGGGTTAATCCGGCACCTCCATTTTATTCTTCCGGCATGGATTATGCTGGCCCCTTTTTGGTACGGGCTTACGCTGTTCGGAAGGCACCTATCGTCAAAGCCTATCTATGCATTTTCATCTGCTTAGCCACTAAAGCAGTTCACTTTGAATTGGCTATGGATCTTTCAACGCCCCAGTTTATTGATGTGTTGAGGCGGTTTATTAGTCGTCGTGGGGCTCCGAAAACACTGTATTCGGATTGTGGTAGGAATTTTGTGGGGTCGCGAACAGAATTCTCCCCCCCTGATGTGGCCTCTTGGCCGAGTTTCAGCTGTGTTTCCGGGGAGCGACGGGGTTGTTCGTCGCGCTTCAGTTAAAACATCCACAGGTTCTTTTGAACGACCGGCTATTAAATTATACCGGTTGCCTATATCTTCTTGATTGGGTTTATCTTGTTTTTTCGGGTGAGCAGAATTAGTTTCAATGATTGTTGTGGACTTACTGGACACTTTGCTGGGATTTCCCAGGTGATTCCTTCCAGCTGTTGGCCGCAGTGAATTTTACATTGTGGAATGTTTCTGGCATGGCATTGTGCCAGTTCATTGGGAGTTATGGATGCTCAACAAATCAACAAAAAAAAAATAAGTAAAAAAAAAGGGGAATAAAGGGAACAACAACAAAAATAAAAAGGGAAAAAAATGTAAAAAAACCTAGGGAATACTAACTAAGTTGATTTGCTGAGTTTTACATTGTGTTTGGCTGGGCCATTTTTTATTGTATGTTATTGGGTTTTGTCTGCTCTACCCGAACCTTTCGGATTGCTCGCCTGGTCGTTGCGCCCGCGGCGGAGTTATTCGGCATGGTTTTCTAATTCATTGCATGTTTTCTGTATGTTTGTATTTTCTTGTGTTTGCGTGTGACCCCCTCCTATGTTGGAGGGTAATTTTCAGAGAGTGTTCCTGTTCACCAAAAGCCAAATTTTTGTAATGCATTTTGGGCCATGTCTTTTGGTGTAGTTGGTGGTTGACCCATTGCGGTCAACGGGGGCCGGTGTTCGATATTTCGGATCGAACCGGTCATTATTTTCATTTTCCGAAGTTGGCACTATGGCTTTTGTAGGGCTCGGACAAAGCATATGGACTTGTAGCTTTTGTCGCACGTCAACCATCTTAGTGTCATCATCCACGAGTTGGGACTCCTCGGCAGGTAGAACTCCGTCCATTTAACCCATCCTCTTCCCAACCAGTCTATCCTGCCTTGAGTGTCAGGATCTACCCAGTCGTGAGATACGGTAAGTCATTTTTATATTATTTATGTCTTGTTAGCAATTCTGCATGCTGCTGCTTTAGAGCTCACCAGAGGCTATTAAATTATCAAGTATGAAAGCCGTCTTACTTTCAATCTTTTAAAAGATTATCGTACACTTAACAAGGGAGACGTCACAAAATTGCGCCACACTGCTACCTTGTAAAATATAATAATAATTGTGTATTGTGTTGTTGTTTTAATAATTATATTGTATTTGTTATAATTCTTTAACAATAACTTTGACAAACATAAATTTATTCACTCTAAAAAAAAAAAAAATGAGTAAAATTTTAATTAAGATATAATAATATTAGTATCGTGACTTTGGCGTAATAAACAAGTCATCGCTGGTAAATACTCCATTCTAAACCTGTCGGTATGAACAAGCTAGTTAATGTTAAATACGTGTTGAGGAATGTAAACTCTCCCCTTTTGTATGCACGCATCTCATACAAAACCTCCCGATGATGAAAAAACAGAAAATTGAATTGTTGTGAGATAAGTTTATTTTGATTAATTAATATAAGATTCTATGTGTAATAAGAGATATATGTATGTGTTTAAATGAAGTCGAGCTTTACAAGTGTTTAAGCTGATATAAGATTTGTCGTACGTAATACTTCGTTTATTTAAACGACGTTATTAACAAAAATGGCTCAATTTAACCCTGACTTGTTGTTGAAAGACGAATTAAGCTATGAAGCATTATTGCGTGGTCTTCCATACTCAGATGTAACTGTTGCGGAATTTCGCAAAACGTTACGTGATAATAAACCGGACAAACCCTCATTACTAAATCGTTTAAGTGTTTTAGATTTTGAAAGTGAAAAAGAAACATGCTATCATAAGTATACAGAACTAACTTCAATCGCACAAACCCTGCGTGATGAAAAATCCCCCGCAGTAATTTTACGCACCACCCAAAGAATCGAACATCTGACCCGCCGTATCACCAATTTGTTGAATTGGCCCGGTGATAAAGTTACTCCACAGCATGTACAAAAATTCGCGGAGGAAGCATTACAACAATTACCCGAGATAATGCGCGAATTACGTCGAAGATCTGAATCGTTTAGATTAGAAGAGATTGAAGAAGCAATGACGAAACTAAATATTTCCCCTACCCAATCTCCTACTCAAGAACAGCAAACCGGTACTGTAAAGTTTCAGTTTCTGCAGTAATCCAATATAGATCCATTTAAAGAACGGTTAACTGATAGTCAAGTCAATATCCAACCAGCAAACGTTACGCTACTCCCTAATGAACTAGAGAATATGTTTCGGAACTACGATTTACCTTCTACATAGACATATGATTTACCTACGATTTACTTAGACAGTAAAATAAACTGTTAGTGTTGTGAAATGGTGTGAAAAGATGCATAAGCGTGTAGTGAGTGAGTGTGTGTGTGTGCGAGAATATGTAATTATTTTATAGGATAATAATAAAAAAAACATATTAAATTAAATAACTTTTGTTATAAATGGAACTATGAGATGAGACTTGCACCAGAATACACATAATAAAAAGACCTATCAAGTGTCAGTATTTGTTTCTCATTTACAGAACTGATTGCATGAGGTTTTTTTAACAAAAGTTTTATGACCCTTAAGTTGTAAAGTCATACTGGTTTTTTTGACAAGCTGCAAATTGCTTTCGAACAGTTTAATACAAGAATGTTTTTATCTTGGCTTCAGACAAAGAGAAGATTTACAGGTTAACCAATCAGCGTATGAGAAATAGGCCAAAATTTCATTTGAATTCTGATTTCTAGTCAGTCAGTATAGTGTCTCTCTGAACTAGAAAACGTGTGGACCAATCGCTCTAGTATAGATGATCAGTCTACTACTTGTTAGACCTAGTTTCAAACACAAGTTGGAAAGTTTGCGAGTTGATGATATCATAAATTTTAAAGAGTACTAATCTGTGAAAGTGGAAGATTGTCCGTATGGAAATTAAAAGACACCTGAAGTCTGCTGGATTGTGTAAGTTTAATACACAAAATAAATGACAGTGAAAAAATTACTTAACTACAATTGATAGAATTGCTCAACCCAAGAATGACCCTGAATGCCAGACACCAGTAGGACCCCATCTGTATGCAGAGAGACCACACTTGTATTCCAGACTGGATCATCAACATTCAATCTACATTCATCATAAAGGGCAGTAACCTTTTTTTTTTGTTATAAACTTAAATAAACTTATAAATTAAAGAGACAAAAGAAGTTATAAAGAAAAATTTGATGTAATAGATTGTAAGAGAAAATTATTTTAATTTGTAGTCAGGTCAACAGAGACAGAATAATTAGTTTGTTTTTTCATAAACTGTATTAAAATCAAAGAGTGCAATTTTGTAGTTATGTCATTAATAAATCTGATAGCATTTCAATACATGATTTAACCGACTACTTATTCTATGCGACACCTGTATATTGCAATTGATGTACTCCTTACAAAAAATATGTTAAGTAAACATGAGGTAATACTTCATGTGAACATGATTCTAATACAAGATACACACGCAGTAAAATAAAAACATTACCATATTCTATGGAAGAGCACGCACGCACGCACGCACACACACACAGAATTATTTATTTACTTACATTTAATAATAATAGGACATTATTGTACATCAATAGTAAGTGTTTGTGAAAATTTCAGAGGATGTTCAACACAAAAACAAATCTTTCCATACTTTCCATACCATTAGAAGACAAAGATTTTCACGAAGAACTGAACACGATCAAATACATAGCTAAGGCCAATGGTTATAAAAGATCAATCGTAGATAATTTAGTCAAGAAACACAGAAAAAAGAAAAACAACATAGAATTACAAGAAAATAATAGAAATAAAATTAGGTATATAGCATCAGAATATGGTAACACCCTACCCAAAATTTTAAACAAAGTATTCGGTGGGTTAAATATAAAAATGGCTTACCGAACTAATAATAACATTAATAAGATACTTTTACCTAAACATTCAAAATCAATTGAAGACAGGACGGGCGTTTATAAGATAATATGCAATGACTGCGATAGCTTTTACATTGGCCAAACTGGTAGACCTTTTAAAAAACGATTCAAAGAACATTTACCTAAAAAAGAATTTAGTAAAACAGTGTCAAATTACGCGTGCCATCTGGTGGACAACAACCATAGTTATACTGATTTCACAACGAACTTTCAACCCCTCCATATATGCAGAAAAGGAAATTATATGAATGCTATCGAAGAATACGAAATATATAAGGCCTACAAAAATAAAAAAAAACAGAAGAAGTCATCCTTAACGATCAGCTGAATTTCCAGTCCAATCTATTATACGACACAGCGATAAGAATACAGAGCAAGGTCCATAGTGCACGACATATAACAACATGAACACTGCAGTCGACTATAGCATGTCGTGGTGCGCACCACCGATATCGTGTGTGTCTAAAATCTGGGTATTTTATGTGTTTTTATGGTTATATTATATTTATTGTTATGTGTAGAATTGTATATACAGTGTTTTTAATATTTTAACGACCGACGAACTTCAACAAGGGATATCCTGATGATGGGGCATATGTCCTGAAACGCGTTGAATGAAATATAGAGAAAAGGCCACCAGACGGACAAGAAAAAGGTAAACTATTTTACTAATTATATACAAAAACAAAGTATCATACTTCATCAGTTCTGCAAAAAATAACATTTTCTGCTGTCATAAAGTATACTGGTTGACAAGAAAGATTTCATACGAAATAAAAAACATGAAAACCATTTTGAGGTTTTATACCACTTACTACTTTTGTACATTAAAAAAAAAAACAAAGTTAAAAACTTGGTTAAATGAGTTGCTCATGTTGTTTTAGAAATACTAATATAAATGACAATGTTAACAATAAATCCTTAAATTTTTAGTGACTGTCAATCAATGAATGTTTTAGTGGATGGTTAGTGAGGATCAGTCAATAATACAAATTTTAGCTGTTTTGGATCGAAGTTTCGACAATATTTATTGTCATCTTCAGGACCTGTGTATGAAATACAATAGAAATATCAAACATAACGAAACAATTAAATATTTGGGTGAACGTGTTGGTGTATGTGAGTGTGCGCGTGCGTATGTATGTATCATTTTATATGTGAAGACTTATGATAGTTTGTTTACATCTTCAAATTATCTTTAAGAAAACGAGCAAATTATAGTATGAGAGAACTTAATTTATACAGTATTACAATTTAAATTACTAAATGTAATATTTTAATTAATTAAACAAACAGTAATCAACAATTGGATATTAGATTGGTACATAAATTGTTTATACCTACAGCAGTCAACATATAGCAAAGTAATATATTACCTATAACTAACACAGATTAGGGGATGTTCACTACGTAATTATTAAAAGTTATTTTTACCATGTTTCACTCCCTACTGGTGTTAACAAACAATCATAATTTAGAAACATACAATTTACACAATAACTGTAGAACATTACGACTTAAATCAGATAGTTGACCAAGGTTATAAACAAAAGTTTCTGGTAAATTTTACTAACAGGTAAACTTGGATAATAATTATAAAATATAGTCAAGAGTACTATAGAATAATGAAATTTATGTATGTGTCCACAATCAAACCTTCTCTCTCACCCATTCTCCCCCTGCCAGTCCTTCTCACAGCCTCTCACTCTAACCTGAAATCGATCTATCACTCACTATCACTCCCACTCGCTCTCTCTCTTCTACATCTCACTCACTGTCTCCCTTCTTCCCTCTCTCACTCACTGTCTCCCTCCTTCCCTCTCTCACTCTTCCACCCTTCGCTCTCTCTCTCACGCTCCCTCTCAATATCTCTCTTCATTCACTCTCTCTCTCTCTCTCTCTCTCTCCATCTCTCACTCTCTCTCCCTCTCACTTGTCTTTGTCCACGATTGGCACTCTAAAACACTCACCATTTTTATTACACTATCATCCTCATATAAAATAGAGAATTATGCACACGATAACAGAAATGATTTACCAACTTGTATTAAAGGGTTACAGACTTTATAACACAACATTATAGATAACAGATCTCTTCTATGAAAATGGTTATTACTTAATATTTACATTTTGTACAATGTTATTTATCTGGAAGTTGGTCTATACAGAGTACCATAGTTAATTTAGTTCGTATATATGTCAGTCATAATCTCTCTCACATGCTCTCACTCTCTATCTCTCTCAGTCTTGTCTCTTTCTAGACTCATACAACACCTTCTCACTCACGTTAACCACTCGGGCGCTCTGTCTCTCTCTCACTCTAATCTAAACAGATATATACCACAAATCTAACACGTAGTAAATTACCTTATTTCAAATCCGTCCTGTGACTTCGTTGCGTTGTTTTTGTTGTTACGCGTTTCGGGAACTATGTCCCATCATCAGACGTATCAGACGTGATAGTTTCTATATTGGCCAGACAGGGAGACCTTTCATCAAAAGATTTCAAGAACACACACCACGCAAACATTTAAATAACATATATTCACTTGAAAACATTGAGTCAAATTACGCACGCCATTTGATTTCAAACAACCATACTTACACGGATTTAAGGTCTAATCTTATACCTTTACATTACTGTAACAAGGGTCACTACATGGACGCATTGGAGGAGTTTGAAATATACAAAAGTTATAACAGCACGAACAACCATGATGGCATACTGAATGATAAATTGAATTTTAAATCCAACCCACTGTACGACACTGCGTTGCATTTGCTTGAGATAAACAACCTGGCAATAACTCGAAGTCCAACTATTCAGTATCCAACCGAACGTTACACGGTGCACACCGAGTCGGACACGTGTGTTTAAATAATGCACTTTTATGAATTTTAATATTTGACGATCTCTTCCCGAGTGATACGTCTGATGATGGGACATAGTTCCCGAAACACATAACAACAAAAACAACGCAACGAAGTCACAGGACGGATTTGAAATAAGGTAATTTATTATCAATAACGTGGCTTGGACCATAATCAATAATGTTTAAACTAACACGTAGATGTGTACATACACACACGCTAGCACTACACACGCACGCGCGCACACACACACGCACACACACACGCACACACACGCACATGCACACACAACCCCACAAGCCAACTACACTTTCGAGAATCCATACATAAATATATCACTATTTTATTCTCTTCTTTTTATCATCTAAGTGTAAATTATGAACAACGGAGATGCCCACTATACTGAGTTTAAAACTGATCGAATATGTGTCTATAAGAAATGTTATATGTTTCTTAGCTAATACTAAATAATATGATCAGTGAGACACTTACAATTGTTGCTGACGACAAACACACAACTGTAAATTTTCACGGACCAACACCTTATTATAAAGCCGAACAGACGACCCTTGTACATTTGTAGGAAATGAAGTAACATGTGTTCGGAAGACAGTTGAGAAAAGATTTGCACTAGGGGGGAGTGTGACACTAATTAATATCTGACGACAAGCTGGCCATTAAAATGACCAACACATCCTGTAGGGAGACTACTGATTATTTCTTCAATTCATGTTTTGACGGTGTGTATAAGTTGAGAATAACTGGACGAGAGGTTTTGAGTATCAGTGTGAAAATTAGTGGAGTGAGGGTCACTTTTTATTTGAATCATTTCCAGTACGCATCTTTTGAAATAATTATTTTCGTAATATTTAATTTGGGTGTTGTTGAAGTCAAATTCATGGCCGGTGTTTAAATGGTGAGATACTAAAGTGTTGGGGTTATCATTATGGGGTTTTTATGGCAATCATACCTATGTTGATAAATTCTCTTATGTAAATATTGGGACGTAATACCAGTGTATGTGGCTGGACAGTCATTGCTTTGGATAGTGTATACGACATTAGATCGTTTGTCTTTGGATGTCGGGTCTTTGAGGCTTGAGAAGAGAGATTGAACAGTATGTTGGTTTTTGAATGCTGAAGTTTTTTGAATTTTTGGTAGGCATTTTTTAAGTTTTTCAGAAAGCCCTTTGACATAAGTTGTAGAAAAGTACGAGCTGGCGTTAGGCTCGGGTGTATTAGATTGGGCAGTGTAAAATTGGGGCTCAGCTGATTTGTGCGATGTTTATGAATTACCTGTTTGATTATGTGGTCTGGGTAACCATTGTTTTTGAAATTCTTAAATACTAACTCAGTGTTTTTTTGATGAAATGATAATAATAATAAATATTAATTAATTGAGTTATTATTGAGATATTAATTAATAATGAGTTAATAATAAATATATTAATTTACTACCGACTCGGAACACAAAGTTTTTATAGATAAAAACGTAAAAGTTTTACCTTATAGCCTAAAACGGCTTTCGCTTTTAAAAAGCTTCTTCGCTTTCGCTTCACAGCCTTTGAAGAAGCTTTTTAAAAGCAAAAGCCGGTTCAGGCTATATGGCAAAACTTTTACATTTTTTCCCATAAAAAACTGTGTTCCGAGTTGGTAGTAAATTAATTATATTTAGTTAAGTAACGGACGCGTCATGGACAACGAAATCCAAGAAGTTAATAATAAAACGCTTATAAAGAAAACGCTTATATAAACACTAAAGTCAACTGCATGGAAGTAGTATCGTCAAGGTCACTCACTTTCACTGCTTCTCCCTGTCACCTCCACGCCCCTCGCCCAGCGTTGTTGCCGGCTAGTACAGTGTGTAGCGTTTTAGCAGTGTTACGAAAACAAATTTCATACATCCACATTATATTCTTCGTTTCAAATTTATTTATGCGTATCGCGTAAATGAATTTGTTTTATCAGGAATAATTAGTTGTGGGTAACACTACTCAGTTAAATTCTGGGCGCCAGTATTTGAGCTCTAAAAATTTGTGTGAGTCGGCAACATATTTTTTGTTGTCGCGTAAATATCTACAGAATTTCTATCTTTGCGTTTCTTCTCTTTCTTTGCCTTTTTTTTTGTTACGATTTGCAGTTTTCTGAAACTACTATTTATACTGCGCTGGTTTTTCTTATGTTAGAATCTAAACCTTTTAGCAATACACACCCTAACTTTACGAAGTACCATTAGGTCAGTTATTTTGTGATTTCCGTACAGTGAACTTACTTATTTAAAGTTTTACTGTTTTCTTCATGGGCGGTTATCCTACAGACTGACAGTTGTCTGAGAACGCTGACCTTGCCTGCTGTTGTCGCTTTAAGTTTTTCATACTCACGGTCTTTTCTCTTTTGTAAATGAATCTGTTTTTGTTCTCTACACGGCCATTCCTAAGCCATATGGTTCGGAAGTTCTGTTAGGTATATGTACACATTTGGTATGCACATTGCGTATACCCTGTCGGCATGTCTTTTCGGTAAATATTGCTGTCTGACACTTTTATGAATGCCTTTGTCATTTTACAATCCCCTCAAAAATGTGTATGTTTACTGCCCGCGCTACTACCTTTCTTACGTTGCACAAAGATAAATAGGACTGAGCAATTTCTGTAAACAAAATTGTCGCTGTTGTGGCAAAAGCCAATCCCATTTCAGTTACAGTACCCCATTCCAAGTAGGTTGGGTGGACGAGGTGAGGAAGAGACGAATTAGCAACAAACATCCAAAATATTTATCGTCCTTAGTATTGTTGACAGACATTTTGTGCGTTTCATGTGAACGGTTGACGTCTTTATTGTAGACAGTGTGTGTATTAGTTTATTTCAATAATTTGTATTTATTATGAGTGATATTGAAGAACAGTATCCTACATTTAGTTCGAGTACAAGCAGCGGTGGTGTACGTGCGGGCCGAGAGGACATTAGAAAACAAAGTAAAGTCATCATAGCAAACGTTTACAAGTTTTTTAAAAATCTTGCGTATAATGAAGAAGCCAGGAGGAACATAAACTTTGCACAAGTTCGAAAATTGACAGCGGAAGCTTGTGGCATTTCTGAACAGTCGGTGCAACGTATTAGCAATACCGTTGCTTCGGCAGATGATCAAGGCGTGAGTGTTGTGTTCAGTTCTCCAAGGAAAGGGTATAAACGGGAACACAAAAACACTGAACTGGACGATTTTAATAAACAAATAGTCCGCAGGACCGTACTAGAATATTACGACCGAGGGGAATACCCCACTGCAAGCAAAATTAGAGCTGATCTCTGTCAGAAAATCAATTATTCTGGTTCAGAAGCCTCCGTACTTCGCCTTCTGAAAGTGCTTGGTTTTAAATTTAAGAAGTGCAACGATGGACGAAAATTTTTTATGGAGTGCAGAGACATTGCTGCCTTGAGAGCGAAGTTTTTGAGAACCATGCATATACATCGTACGGAGGACAACAGGCCTATAATTTATTTGGATGAAACCTGGATATCACAGAATCATACGAATAAATACATCTGGCAAGACTCCAGAGGGAACGGTGGGCTGAAAGTACCTACTAGTAGAGGTGGCCGGCTGATTATTGCACATGCTGGATCCGCAAGTACAGGTTTCATAGCAGGTGCCAAACTTGTCTTTCGTGGCAGTAAGCATTCAGCTGCATCTGACTACCACACAGAAATGAATGCTGAAGTTTTTAAGACCTGGTTTGTTGGTATGTTGCGCTCCTTGGAAGAAGGCTCTGTCATCGTGATGGATAATGCCAGCTATCATTCTGTACAAATAGATAAACCACCATGTTCAAACTGGCGTAAAGCGGATATCATGGAGTGGCTGCGTAAGTAATTTCATTTTCCACAGCTGAAACCAGGGATGAACTTCTTTCTAAAGAAGAGATCCGAACGGCCAAGAAGACGTACGAATTGGATCAACTGGCAAATGAAATGGGACATACAGTAGTGCGCCTGCCACCATATCATTGTCAGTATAATCCGATCGAGCTGATATGGGCCCAAGTTAAACGGTATGTTGCAAACAAGAATACAACTTTCAGATTGGCCGATATTGAACAACTTGCACACGAAGCTTTGGACAGGATAACTCAGGAAGACTGGGAGAAGTGCGTAAGACATGCGGAGGCACTACAAGAAGCCGATTACTCAAAGCAGTGCACGAGAGACACCACAGTGGAGCCCTTCATCAAACACTTACGTGTGAGTAGTGACAGCGAACCTGAGTCCAGTGAATCCGAAGACGAATTACTGCAGGAGTGTTAAAAAGTGTATATAGGTGGTAAACGTGTCTATAGCAAAGCGTAGTATTTTCTATTTTTATTGAAACATAAAAAACCGTGTGTGCGTGTTTTCTTCAGGAGTGTTATGAATGTGCTCTGTGCTATCACTTTGCAAAGTGATAATTGTGTGACTAACCCTATTTAAGGTGAGTTTTTCAACATACTGCTTATTTATAATAGTCATAAGGAATTCTATAGTTCATAAAATAAGGAAAATTTTAATTATAAAATTAGTAAGGACAATGCATAAAATATAGAATTATAAATTTAAATTCTATATTTAAAGATTTAAGTTATAATATATATATATAAATAAATAAGGAATTTTAAATTTATTTCATGAGACATTTGTATTTGTTGTTTATAAAATTATCCTTATTTTCTTAAGAAATCCAATTCGTTTCACGTTTATACATACCATTATTTTTATGCTACTTGTGCATGTAACATCTTACAGTATAGTTCTAATTTTTTTACTTAATTATTAATAAGCAGCGCAGGAAATAAAAATAGAATATTTTTCTGAGTCACGAATAGTGCGGTGTCTCTTCAATAATTAAATGGGGCAAGCTTAAGACACAGGATGCGTATAAAATTCGTTCAAACAAACTATAGCTGACGCGTCGAATTGAATGTTATGTATAAGATACGGAAATTAATTGTTAATTAATTATTAACAATATATTAATTGTAATGTAATTATTATTAAGAATTATTGACAATGTAACAATGTACTCTAATGCATGTATTACAAACTTTCTCACTTTGTTATATTCTTTACATTAAGTAGGCTTACTTACTAGTGTAGCATTTTTCGGAAGAAAGGGAAACTGTTGCTTAGTGGCAACGCTGTAAGTAAGCGGTGTGACCTTGACGATACTACTTCCATGCAGTTAACTCTAGCACTTAGAGGCCTATAACATGTAATGAGTCAGGAATATACAATGTGTTCCACTATAAAGAAAAGAAAATGTTATCAATGACAGATTTCACACCTATCTCCACTTGATCCTTGTAGTATGGAATACAACTTCAGTTGTAAGTCTGATGATGATTGACATTCTGGTTACTCTTTGTAAACCATGTTACTGATTGGAAACAGTTACTCTTTGTTTCCTAGTGAATATGTGTGTGTGTGTGTGTGTGTGTGTGTGTGTGTGTGCACGCGCATGCATTCCCTTCTCTGAGTGTGTTCCATAGTATGTAGTACGAACAGTTTTATGCAAGCTTTCAATAACTGTAAAATAATCACTTTTAGAAACTTTTTATTAAAATTTAGAAGTGTTGAGTAACAAAGGGTACACGAAATCAAAGGCATATGGAAATTTTGAGACGAGACATGTTTTCGTAAAAGCTCCACAATTAAGAACCAAAAGAGAAAAAAGTTTGTGAACAGCCAAAAAAAGTATTTTTAAAGCAAAAATTAAAATATTACAACAGCCGGCAAGTCTCTAATACTTTACTGCAAAGTAGTAGAGCACCAAGTGACTAAATCGACAGTAGGCTTATGGCGAGTTTGTATATCACTGTATACAGCACATACAGCACTTTAACACAGTTCATTGCTTAATAATTTATAACCAATGTGCTTGTTCAATATTTAGTTCCAATATGCATAAATCAACAGTCTGAAGTACTGCTGGACATAAGCATGAAATATACACCTATTCACAGTATATGTAAGAGTACTTTTCCTCCTGCAGCATATTAACTTATGTGTTTCATATATCTTATCTGATTAAAAAAAATACAAAAAACTGCAATGAACATTTTGCTTAAAAGGAATCTGTAGCATTTTCTGGTAACACAACAGTACAATACAAGAAGAATGTTAATAATACTTAAAATATTACACATACATATATATTTTCAGCTGTAGTAGAACACATATGAACAAATCACATTTTAACGAAATTTTTCTGCTGTTTCATGTATTCACAGTCGCTCTACAAAGTTGATAGTCACTTCAGAATGAAGAAAAAACCATAACCTTTTTGGATTTCACTGCACTATAAATTAACTAAAGTAAGGTAAGGTGATGATATACCATGTAAGGTATATGATGCGGAATATATAGCCTCTCATGTACAAATGCCAACCTCACCTTCTCGAAGTACAGCCTCGGTTGTATGGTGCACCCTGTTTTAACTGACGAGGAAATGGCGACCAAGTGACCGGAATAAGTAGTCTCCCACTTGCTAGTCAACAGCTTCAGGTGGATGAACTGGCAAGCGGTAGAGCACCTCATTGTCCTGGGGTTGAGAAATCACCCCTGAAGGCGGATGAACTAATAACTAGTTACTAGTCAACGACATTGGGATGTAGAAGGCAAGAAACCACTACGTTAAAGATCATTTAGATATCTCCAGTAATATCATCATGGCTATATTGAAGTTCTTAGAAAGACGAAGACAGAAAGGGAAGTTATTAACACAGTGAAGATAAGAAAGCTTCAGTATCTGGGGCAGCTCATGAGAAATGAACAGAGATTTTACTTATTGCAGTCCATACTACAGGGAAAAGTACTTGGAAAGAGAAGAGTTGGGCGACCGAGAATCTCATGGCTGAGAAATTTAAGGACCTGATTTGGCATGATTACAACTGACTTATTCCGTGCAGCAGTACAGAAAGTTAAACTAGTCTGTATGGTATCCAACATCTGAAATGGATAGGAACTATCAGAAGAAGAAGCAGAATAAATTTACACAAAAAACCCCAAATGACACTACATAGTCAGATAGAGAAATATATGAGAATACCGTATAACGGTATACTTATTTTTTTATCTCAGAGACTGTGAAAAGTCTAAAGTCAGGGCTTCCTGTTTTTTGGACAAGATATACACTTATGGCAAGATGCTGGGTTGACATGTAAGCGTGGCAGTTACAGGTGGCAATCTGCTGCAAACTATTTTATTAACCAATTATAGTGCAGTGTGTTTTAAAACGTTTATCTGTTTGTAAAGTACTTTGGTTATTTTACTGATTTGGCGGCTTCAATTATTCCTTATGAATAGCATGGAACAGATATTTCTATATGCTTACAAGAATTATACTGCAAGTGTCACTTCAGATATGATTATGATACACTATGTTAACATTCAAATTCTGTTGTTCGAATTAATTTCTTAACAATAATGACTGATATCACATGAAGGTATGTTGTTTCAGCATACTGGCATAATAAAAAAAGCAGTTATGCAGATTTATAAAAACTCAAAAACCCTGTCAGATACATGAAAAATCAATTATTGTTTTATTTCACAAATAACGCTTCTTTATTTTAGAACAATATAGGCCTATTTATAAACATCCATGATTTTAAAACAAAACTAACCATACAAACAATTAATAACAGGAAGCTCACAACAGACTGACAACCTAAAATTTATAAATTGTAATACCATACTGTTGCTAAGATCTCAGCCAAGTAACTTCATTTACTCTAGACAAAATAACAACATAGCATACTAATTAACCCATGCCAATACAAAACAACAATCTCTAATACACTATCTCAAAGTGACCCAAAACTTGACATCCCAAAGTGATTTCCTGTACCTACCGCCAAATTGACTGAAAGATTATTGAATTGCTGACTACTATTTGTCTCAATAATTTAGGCCTACATTATTATAATACAATTCAATAACCAAATATAATTGTAGTGATATCATACAGAAATCAAATTCAATCTACACTTTACTTGCTGTGAAAATGTAACATGTCATTTTACTTAACTAGCCTAGTTTCTATTATAATAATTTAATTTTAGAATACTGTGGCACCCCAGCACCATATGGGAATCATTGTACTATACACTACACAATATCAAAAATTAGCTGATAATCATTTTAACAATATACAGTGTCAGAAAAAAATTTAAGATTGTTCCTACAAAACAACTACATTGTCTGTTGGTCTTAAACTTGCTTCTATATTAACTAAGATGTTTACTTAATAAAGTTGTGTTAATGGTTATAATCACAAACATAAATAACATGGTTGCACACCACTATAGAAAAATTATTCCGACTAGCGGTTTCAAGCTTCACAGCTCATCATCAGAAAATGTTTACAATAATCTACATTGAAAATGAAAGATTTTGGTCAAAATAAAATTCTTGAGGGTCAACTGGTTAATATTTAGGCTTGCCTACTAAAATTGCACATTTTTAAGAAACAAAAATTTTAGTTAAAAATGGCTGCATGTGGAGACATAATTTTTGATTTCCACAGATAATTTATTTTCTCTTTCAAACAAATGACATGAATTTTTTTATAATTTTTTCGGACATTTTTAAGGGACACGTCTTGAATATAAGACAGAAAATCTGAAAAAAAGAAATTTAGTTTTTGTGGATGTTTAAAATTTCCCACCATTCCTATGTGGCAGCAATATGTGCATCTACACGTCTATAGATGTGGGTTGGAACATCTGCTTAGCCTATTCTTTTTCCCCTCTACTCAGCTGATTTTATTGTTTTTGTGGCTACTCATTTTGAGGTTACTGGTGCATGCAACATGCACAATAACCTTTGTGTTAGAGACAATGTGGGGACAAATCGGAATCAGACGGGATTAAGTGGCAAATAATTGGTTTACCTAATAAAGTCTGGTAAATCATTAAGGCAAATATGTAATATTCTAGCAGTGTCTAAAAAATGTGTTCAACAAACTATCAAGCACTATAATCAATTTGGAACAATCACCCACTGGGTTATGGCAGGCTGTCAAAGGAATATATCTCCATAAGTTGCTTCAGCTTTGTAAAAAGAATAGAAATGCTACTTGTAGTGATCTTTTAAGAAAACTGAAGTCCTCTTGAGATAGCCTTAAAGTAACTGAGCACACTGTATACAACAGATTGAATGAGGCAGGCTTAGGCTCCTGTTTTGCAAACCGCAAACCTCTACTAAATAATAATCACAGAAAGCAAAGATTTCAGTTTTGCAAAGAATGTTTATGGTGGCTCAAGGAATCCTGGGAGAGGGTAAATTTTCACAGATGAATGTTGTTTTGAGCTATTTCCTCAACATAAGGTCAGAGTTCACAGAACAAAAACAGAAGACTTTTTCCAGCCTGTGTCGCCCTGGCAATCCAACAACATGGTGATGCTGTATTGATCTGGAATTGTATCATATCTAATGGGCCTGGAGAGTATAATGTGCAATGAACAGTCACAAATACTGTGAAACTATAGAGGAAGTGTTGATTCCTTCTGCTCAGACGCTCCTTGGGGAAAGTTACTTCTACTGCAGGACAGCACCCCATGCCATAAATCCAAGACAACCTGGAAATGGTTTGCTATCCAAAGATATTGAGCTGCTTTCCTGGTCACCATGCAGTCCAGACACCAATCCAACTGAGAATCTTTAGAACACAATGACTTATCGACTGGCAAAGCAGAAGCCCAGGGACGGAGCACAATTGAGACAGACAGTCTGTACCTTATGGCAACAAGTCACACATGAAGAATGTAGAAACCTGATCCACTCAAGACCTGGCAGGATTAAGGCATGTTACAAGGCAAAAGGAAGTCCCATTGATTATTACACATGTAAAAAAATCAGGTTAAATAAAAATATTGAAAATAAAAAAATGGTATTTTAATGGGTGGTCTTAAACTTTTTTCTGACACTGTATTAGCTTAGAGTAATGAAATTTTACAAAATGAAAACTTACTTGCAAGCATAGGCGTGTCTGTTACACCTACAGTTAGTACCTTCCTACATCGCAAGATTGCTTCACTTAACAATATCTTATGGCCAGAATGAAGACGATCAAAGGTTCCTCCTATAACAACACTATCATATACTTCATTGTGCACCACTTCACTGTCACCTTCTTGCTTGTAACTTGGATCATCCCCTCTAGGCAACGCTATAACTTGGCAGTCGGGTGCTTTATTTTGTATACATTTAGAAACAAATCCTTGCAGTTCGTCTCTATTTAACATTTGGTCAAAATATACAACTTCCACCGATTTCTTAGTATTAACAGTTGTTAAATTGAAAGTTTTTACACCCGACAGTAAAATTCTAACATCTATATTTGTTAACGATACAGCACTTGTGTATAAACCAACAATAGTGGAACTATAAATCGGCCAGATGGGTTTGATATCATAACTGTCGGTTTTTATCAAAGTTCTGTTGAGGTTACCCCACCGTTTATAAGGAAAATACTGAATATACAAAGTGTTTTGAATTTCATTTTGTATAAGGGGTAAAATTCGTAGTAATATGTTTGGGTTTGATATCACTAACATACCACATTTTCTCATCATTAGTAATATATATAAAACTTCAATAGTACAGCTACTCGAAAAATAACCTACAAAACTTAAGTTTCTTAAGAATTACTCCAATAACCTTTCAGTTGCTAAGTTACAAATTTGTAACACACACAAAGAATTAACATACGCGTGTCGTCAAATTTTATGTTTTTATACTTTGTTGAGTTCACATATTACAGTTACACTTGCCCAAAACGAAAACCTACAAGGGCATAAGGCGGCCACAACACAACAACTTAAACATCTCACACAGGTGGGCCGGTGGGCTGACTCACACATTCCCCCACCATATGAATGAAATGACCGCATCAAAGTAAAAATCAGATCGCCAATTCATTTGTACGTAAATGAATCGATTACAACTGTATCGATAACTTTAGCTAAGACCGGGCTAAGACATAAGCGCAATTATGGTGAAATAATTATAAATATCCTTCTATATAGATAGACTCTTGGAAAGATAGAGTGCTGTATCTTTAAATCACGTCATGACAAAATTAACTGAGTTCTTAAAACAAAACCATTTGAAATTTGTTTATTATATAGGCTGACTAAGCGTCCTTAAACTTAGTATTCTTAGGTTTTTTGTATTTTAAAAACATTATTCTATAATTTTATGGCCTTCATGAAGTAATCTGCATATCGTTGTTATATAGCTGTTTGATCTAGTATTAGGCCTGTCGACCTCAATCCATAAAATTATGAAGGCATACGTTCATCCAACATGGCGTTAAGTTTACAAATTGTTTCACGTGTTCGGTATTAACCTCACTAAAGACCTCGCTAGTTTTAACTAATAAAATTTTAAGTACAGTCTTTTGCCGTTAGTTTTAATAGCATAAATGGGCCGCAAAGCCAAGTACGACGAAAAAAAGCTTGAAAAGAAAGGAAAAGGTCGAAAATCAAGAAAACAGAAAGATCCAGTCTTCCCAGATCACTTGAGTAAGTTTTGTGGAAATGTTTTTTTTGTATTTAAGAACGAAAACGTAAACATGAAGACTGTACTTTAGCACGCAGCGATAATCCTTCATTAGTCAAATCCGATGTGATAGGCGTACGAAAAATAATTTCATGTCTCTTTTGCCCTATGTATTATTTTAGTTTGTCATGTTTAGCGTAATTGAGGAATCAATTTGAGTAATTTATAATAGATGACATTCCCAACTTCACATTATTAAAAATGTTTGTATTTGTTAATACTGATAATAATGATTAGTATGTGAATCACTTTTATTAATATTACAGATTAAATCAGTGACAAAATGTTGTTTTGTTAACAGACAAATATGTAGTTTTTTAATCACGAATTATAAAGATATACTAAGCTGATGTATGTACAAACAGTAATGTTTCAAATGTAAAAAGAGAAACTGTCAATATTTGTTTTATTGAGTACTTAAAAAGGTGAAATAGGACGGTTCAGTTGCAATTTCTGGTCCGTTAATGTTATTTGGTCAAGGATGATGATCCAGGAGCAATACTTTTGCTATATATATATATATAAGCATTATTGAACATTTTTCTATGATTTATGTTACAGAGGATGATGGTGTTAAGAAACTTAGTCACAGACAAGTGCAGAGAGCAAAGAAACGAGAAATCAAAAAAGCAGCAAAACTTGAAAAGAAGTTGATGTTAGAAGAAAAGAAGAAGGCTAAACTTACTCAGGAACAAACAGGTATTGGCCGTGTGTGTGTTGTGTGTTGGCTATTAATACACGTTTTATTGTGTTGTTAGCCAAGCAGAGTGTGATCATAGAATTCTTCATATCATGTTTTTTCTGTTTTTTGAATCTGCTCAAAGTCTATCTCAGAAGTGTGAGAATGTCATTTTTCCAAAGTGTTTATTTGTAATCTGCCCACTCTTACCAACATTAGTAATACAGTGGAAACTCCTTTGTCCAGAATTCTGTTATCTGAATCCTCCCATATCCAGATGTGATGACAAGTAGGTGGTACTGAGCTGCTAATTCTGTTAATCTGTGTATTATCATCAGAGCCACCACTTTCATTTGTGCGATCTAGCATTGCTGAATCAAATGGGCAGTCATAGACTACTCTCGTGAATAAAGACACTAAGTTCATATCAGCAGATACTGTGAAATTACATTACTGAATATTGAATTCCTACATGTATTTATTTGTTAAACTTGGCATAGAATAATCAGCACCTAGCACGGCCAACATTATGATTTCTATGAAAACATAAAGATGTTTTGTATGGTATATTTACTTATATGTCTGCGTTGTAACTGTGATGTCTTTAAACTTTAGAAACTGCCCGATAAGAAATTTTTATTTTTATTTATTTATTGGCAAACAAATACCTTTATCAGCTGGTGTTCAAAAAAACATTGTAGTACTAGTGGTGATCACCCTGGTGTAGTTGATCATGCGATCGGATGGAGGGGTGAGTGATTGTAATGGTTGCATTCGTCAGTCATTAATCACAAGTGTTCCAGTGTACAGTGTTCGTGTCGTTTATTGCACATTCATTGTACGTGGATGCATACAATGCATACATGAATGCATTGTACATAGATGCCATCACATATCTCAAGGTTGTCCATTGTTTGGTTCTGGTCTGTCTGTGTTTGTGTGTTTGACTCATTTCCTTCAGAATGTTGAAAATAAAGAAATTTGTTTTGTCTCTTAAAAATAAACTGGAAGTCATAAAGTGCTCAAAAGCGGTGAATCCAGTCATGTTTTAGCGGATCGATATGGTGTAGGAATGTCTGCTACTGCAGATATCTAGAAGAATTCTGAGTTGCTGTTGCAATCAGACACAATTTGGACAGTGGGGATAAAAGTACACATTGAAAAATTCGAAACGTGAGGCCATGGACACAGCTTTTTTTACATAGTACCTACAGAATGGGCTAGTGGTCAACCAATAGCTGACCCTCTGTGACATAACACAGCTTTTATTTTAGTCTTAGCAGATTTCTTCTTTTGTAGCAATTGGTCTATGGTTTTGCGTGTTTAATAAACGACATTGGATTTGTGAGTTCGAAGTTGAAGGCGAAATAATGACTGCGGGTATCCCAAGTGGGAGCTTCATTTGCAACAAATATGTGGAAATTGTTAAAGATGGGAAGTATGATTTATATATCGTGTATAGTGTGGATGAAACTAGCCTTTTTTGCTAAATTTAACTACCAAATAATTTTAAATTTTAGCATCTGAACATGAACATTCAGCTCCAGAGTATAAGGTGAATCAGGATCACTATAATGGTTTATGCTAATGTCAGCAGAACGTATTTTGTCATGATGCTCAATAATTGATATCAAGTCAAAAACATCTTGCCGATTAAAAAAATGGAGAAATCCCATTAACTTACAACATTCAGAGAAAGGTGTAGATGAACATCAAAGCATTTTCTGTTTTTTGTGACAACACCTTCATACCAGTAAAAAAAATGAGCTAAAGTGTCTGCAAAGAAACAGGAGAATTGCTATTGATGATACATAATGCACTGACACATCCTTCCATAGAAGTGTTTGAGTGAGAAAATTGTTTATTCACCACTGCATTCTTGCCACCTAACATAACACCCATCCTTTAGTTGATAGTCTTTTGATGTAAAAAAACATTACTTTTAAAAATGAATTTGAAAGATTGTGGTTACTTGGACTTCAGTTGAGACTTGCAACTGAAAACAAATTTGGAATAAATTTCTGAAGAAGGAACAAAGACAAGTAATTCAAAATCACGGTGAACTTGAACTAACCACTACACAGGAAGAGAAAGCAGGAAATAGTAGTGACATTTCAAAGTCACTGGTCACTCTAAAAATTAATGATGAGTGTAATAATAATGACATCATAGAGAGTGCTGAGATGGCAATACCAATGATGATGGTTACCAAATGAAGGCAGATAAAAAAAGTTGTTCAGGACACGTTGAAAGGAGGCAAAAAAAAAACTGAGGACAAAGAGGAAAAATGTGACGCTACTGAGCCAGACCCCAGAACATATGCTGAAGCCTTTGAAGCCCGTGAGATAAAATTTAAATAGCTTGAAAGGCAAAATGAATCTGATACCATCCAACTGTTGCAGGTCAAGTGATTTCGCAACCTAGCAGTGACAAAACATAAAAGTTGTTTGCTCCAAACGACAGTTTCACTTTTTTACAAGTGAAAATTTATAATGACACACACTGGTACTATAAACCTCACCTTTCAGTGTATATTTTTTTGTAACTTGTACATTTTGTAAATAACTATGCAAATAATATACAGTGTAGTCTTTTTTAATTTCTTTGGTACTTCCCTATTTCTACTTCCGATATCCGTATTTCCTGTTCTCCAGACTGATCCTCTCCTCTTGGTCCCAGATTTTCCTCTTGGTCCCAACTGATCCGGATATGGGGGTTTCTATTGAACACACACCTAAGGGATAATTTTATGAAGTAAAGTAAAAATATTCACAAAAAGTGACCATCTAAGGAACACACTAAGGCGAGAGGAACTAATGCAAGTGTTCTTTTGTATGAGAAGCTATTTGTCCTTGATGTGTGTGCCCAGCGCTACTACTCAATCTGGAATGTGTAAGTGTATTAATATTACCCATTCATATAGTGGCAGTACAGCACAGCATAGTGCAGTGTGGAGGGTCATTGCAATATGATTACTAATTGCACTATGCCTGAATATTCTCATTTCACACTAACTGTCCTATTTGTCTATTAGACTAAAATATCCTGCGCATATATGTCCAAACAGCATATTTATCACATAACATAACAACACTGAATAACATAAAATAATATTGGCCGCCTAATGAATAACAAATCTTGTTTCCATTTGTTAATATGTTCTTTTTATTTTTACTTCCATGTTCCTTAAGGAAATGGAAGTATGGTGATGGCAAAAAAAATCGTGTTCGAGATTATTGCAGATTCTGATTGTACTACACTCAGAACATGAAAAATGTCGTTTTTTGAAAAGTGTTTGTGTGTGTGTGTCTGTCTGTCTGTCTGTAGATTTGTTTTCTATGGCAAACGATAACTGCCGCAAATTCAAACAGAATCAAATAATTTTTTGCATATAGCCCTGATTTGTAGAGTACTCACGACCTATTGTTTTTGGTGAAGATCGGTTGAGGGAAAGGGGTAGTTTACCTGCAACGGTTTTTTTTTTATCAAGGGTAATTTTGTTTGTTTGGCAAACGATAACAGCCGCAAATTCAAACAGAATCAAATAATGTTTCGCATACAGCCCTGAATTGTAGAGATCTCAAGATCTGTTGATTTTGGTAAAGATCGGTTAAGGGAAAGGGATAGTTTACCTGCAACGTTTTATGTTTTAACAAGGGTATTTTCTATGGCAAACGATAACAGCCGCAAATTCAAACGTAATCAAATAATGTTTTGCATACTGCCCTGAATTGTAGAGTTCTCAAGACCTGTTGTTTTTGGTGAAGATCGGTTAAGGGAAAGGGGTAGTTTACTTGCAACGTTTTATGTTTTAAAAGGGTATTTACTATGGCAAACGATAAGAGCCGCAAATTCAAACAGAATCAAATAAGTTTTTGCATACAGCCCTGATTTCTTGAGTACTAAAGACCTATTGTTTTTGGTGAAGATCGTTTAAGGGAAAGGGGTAGTTTACCAGCCACGTTTTTTGTTTTATCAAGGGTATTTTGTATGGCAAACGATAACAGCCGCAAATTCAAACAGAATCATGTAATATTTTGCATACAGCCCTGCATTGTAGAGTTCTCAAGACCTATCGTTTTTGGTGAAGATCGGTTAAGGGAAAGGGGTAGTTTACCAGCAACGGTTTTTTATCAAGGGTAATTACTTCCATATTCCTTAAGGAATGGAAGTATGGTGATGGCAAAAAAAAACGTGTTCGAGATTATTGCAGATTCTGATTCTACTACACTCAAAACATGAAAAAAAAGTCGTTTTCCGAAAAGTGTCTGTGTGTGTGTCTGTAGATTTTTTACTTCCATATTCCTTAAGGAATGGAAGTATGGTGATGGCAAAAAAAATCGTGTTCGAGATTATTGCAGATTCTGATTGTACTACACTCAAAACATGAAAAAAAGTCGTTTTCCGAAAAGTGTCTGTGTGTGTGTCTGTCTGTCTGTCTGTAGATTTTTTTTCTATGGCAAACGATAACTGCTGCAAATTCAAACAGAATCAAATAATTTTTTGCATGCAGCCCTGATTTGCAGAGTACTCGCGACCTATTGTTTTTGGTGAAGATCGGTTGAGGGAAAGGGGTAGTTTACCTGCAACGGGTTTTTTTTAGCAAGGGTAATTTTGTTTGTTTGGCAAACGATAACAGCCGCAAATTCAAACAGAATCAAATAATATTTCGCATACAGCCCTGAATTGTAGAGTTCTCAAGATCTCTTGATTTTGGTGAAGATCGGTTAAGGGAAAGGGGTAGTTTACCTGTAACATTTTATGTTTTAACAAGGGTATTTCCTATGGCAAACGATAACAGCCGCAAATTCAAACAGAATCAAAAGATTATTTGCATACAGCCCTAAATTGTAGAGTTCTCAAGACCTATTGTTTTTGGTGAAGATCGGTTGAGGGAAAGGGGTAGTTTACCTGCAACGTTTTTTTAACAAGGGTATTTTCTATGGCAAACGATAACAGCCGCAAATTCAAACAGAATCAAATAATGTTTTGCATACAGCCCTGATTTGTAGAGTGCTCAAGACCTATTGTTTTTGGTGAAGATCGGTTAAGGGGAAGGGGTAGTTTACCTGGAACGTTTTTTTATCAAGCGTATTTTCTATGGCAAACGATAACAGCCGCAAATTCAAACAGAATCAAATAATTTTTTGCATACTTCCCTGAATTGTAGAGGTCTCAATGACTTTCGATTTTGGTGAAGATCGGTTAAGGGGAAGGGGTAGTTTACCTGCAACCTTTTACGTTTTAACAAGAGTAGGGTACTTGAAAATTTATTTAAACTTTTTGAAACAATGGTAATTGTTAAAAATAAAATAATTTTGTTGCCAGGCAATAAAATTATAATTTTTTCATTTTAATGTAATATAATATTTTTCATTTAATACAGCAATAAAAAGGCAGGTAAGCACAGCCTGGCTGTTTGGATGAAAATGATTTTAAATATAAATCTTAGAATATGGAAGTCATGTATGGTTCTCCATACCGATATTTTTCTATGGCAAACGATAAGTGCCGCAAATTCAAACAGAATCAAATAATTTTTTGCATACAGCCCTGATTTGTAGAGTACTCGCGACCTATTGTTTTTTGGTGAAGATCGGTTGAGGGAAAGGGGTAGTTTACCTGCAACGGTTTTTTTTTTATCAAAGGAAATTTTTTTTTGGCAAACTATAACAGCCGCAAATTCAAACAGAATTTCGTACAGAATGTTTCGTATACAGCCCTGAATTGTAGAGTTCTCAAGACCTATTGTTTTTGGTGAAGATCGGTTAAGGGAAAGGGGTAGTTTACCTGTAACGTTTTATGTCTTAACAAGGGCATTTCCTATGGCAAACGATAACAGCCGCAAATTCAAACAGAATCAAACGATTATTTGCATACAGCCCTAAATTGTAGAGTTCTCAAGACCTATTGTTTTTGGTGAAGGTCGGTTGAGGGAAAGGGGTAGTTTACCTGCAACGTTTTTTTAACAAGGGTATTTTCTATGGCAAACGATAACAGCCGCAAATTCAAACAGAATCAAATAATGTTGTGCATACAGCCCTGATTTGTAGAGTACTCAAGACCTATTGTTTTTGGTGAAGATCGGTTAAGGGGAAGGGGTAGTTTACCTGCAACGTTTTTTTATCAAGCGTATTTTCTATGGCAAACGATAACTGCCGCAAATTCAAACAGAATCAAATAATTTTTTGCATACGTCCCTGAATTGTAGAGGTCTCAAGGACTTTCGATTTTGGTGAAGATCGGTTAAGGGGAAGGGGTAGTTTACCTGCAACCTTTTACGTTTTAACAAGAGTAAAGTACTTGAAAATTTATTTAAACTTTTTCAAACAATGGTAATTGTTAAAAATAAAATAATTTTGTTGCCAGGCAATAAAAAAAAAATTTTTTCATTTTAATGAAAGTCATGTATAATTTTACTTCCATATTCCTTAAGGAAATGGAAGTATGGTGATGGCAAAAAAAATCGTGTTCGAGATTATTGCAGATTCTGATTGTACTACACTCAAAACATGAAAAACAGTCGTTTTCCGAAAAGTGTCTGTGTGTGTGTGTGTGTCTGTCTGTGTGTCTTCTGTGTGTAGATTTTTTTCTATGGCAAATGATAACTGCCGCAAATTCAAACAGAATCAAATATTTTTTTGCATACAGCCCTGATTTGTAGAGGACTCACAACCTATTGTTTTTGGTAAAGATCGGTTGAGGGAAAGGGGTAGTTTACCTGCAACGGTTTTTTTTTATCAAAGGAAATTTTTTTTTGGCAAACGATAGCCGCAAATTCAAACAGAATTAAATAATGTTTTGCATACAGCCCTGAATTGTAGAGTTCTCAAGACCTATTGTTTTTGGTGAAGATCGGTTAACGGAAAGGGGTAGTTTACCTGTAACGTTTTATGTTTTAACAAGGGTATTTCCTATGGCAAATGATAACAGCCGCAAATTCGAACAGAATCAAAAGATTATTTGCATACAGCCCTAAATTGTAGAGTTCTCAAGACCTATTGTTTTTGGTGAAGATCGGTTAAGGGAAAGGGGTAGTTTACCTGCAACGTTTTTTTAACAAGGGTATTTTCTATGGCAAACGATAACAGCCGCAAATTCAAACAGAATCAAATAATGTTTTGCATACAGCCCTGATTTGTAGAGTACTCAAGACCTATTGTTTTTGGTGAAGATCGGTTAAGGGGAAGGGGTAGTTGACCTGCAACGTTTTTTTATCAAGCGTATTTTCTATGGCAAACGATAACAGCCGCAAATTCAAACAGAATCAAATAATGTTTTGCATACGTCCCTGAATTGTAGAGGTCTCAAGGACTTTCGATTTTGGTGAAGATCGGTTAAGGGGAAGGGGTAGTTTACCTGCAACCTTTTACGTTTTAACAACAGTAAAGTACTTGAAAATTCATTTAAACTTTTTGAAACTTCGGTAATTGTTAAAAATAAAATAATTTTGTTGCCAGGCAATAAAATTATAATTTTTTCATTTTAATGTAAATTATGTATGAGTTAATATCTTTATATATATAATTCTTCTGTACGTGTGTATGTCACTGAACTCCTCCATGTATAAAATAATATATCGTTCGTGGCAGGTAAGCATATCTCAGTTATGTAATGTTTATGTTTCCATTTTATTATTATGCCTACAGCAATAAAAAGGCAGGTAAGACACACACACACACACACAATTCACGTTATTTCTGGCCTCACTCATGTTTATTTTCTTACATTTGCACGGTTTTTAAATGGAAAGTGCCGAAACCCACACCAACATAACGCGTGCAAGCCGAAAAAATGGACATCAATTTGCTTCTGTGGATCGCTGGGCAATGTAACTGCTGCACGTGTTTACAGAGGAACGATTCATAGACAGACTTTTCGTCTTTAGGGAATGAACCCTCTGCAAGATGCTGAGGGTGCATGAGTGACTTCGGAGCGCTCCTCCTTTTTCGCGTGTTTGTTCTGTGCAACATACACTGTAGATTCGCAGCTTTACTCTAAGCAACGCTCAATAGGAAATGTTGAAAATTTTTGTCCACAGTGTACCCTCATTCACACTAAACCTGCTCTGATGTTTTAATTACGGACATCATAATATTAAAACTTTGGAAACTTGAGCACTACTTAATGGAGATCAATCATTAACTTATACAAGCCATTAATTTTATGCATATATTTTATATATATGTGTACAACGTTATCGGCAACAAAGATGTAGTTTTTGTTAAAATTCCTTCCCGGGATATTTGGCCGTAGTCCAATGTTTTCTACAAAACCAGACGTTTCGGCAATGCCATCGACTTCCATCATCAGTGAAAATCGAGTGCGATAACGTGAGGTGGTATATGTTAGTGACCACAGTACTGTGGTTAAGGCTGAAGCAGTAAGTAGAAAGAAGTAGTTTCTATGGTAATATTTCATTTCGAAAATGATTTAAAATATAAATCTTAGAATATGGAAGTCATGTATGGTTCTCCATACCGATATTTTTTCTATGGTAAACGGTAACAGCCGCAAATTCAAACAGAATTAAATGATGTTTTGCATACAGCCCTGTATTGTAGAGTTCTCAATACCTATTGGTGTTGGTGAAGATCGGTTAAGGGAAAGGGGTAGTTTACCTGCAACGTTTTATGTTTTAAAAGGGTATTTTCTATGGCAAACGATAAGAGCCGCAAATTCAAACAGACTCAAATAAGTTTTTGCATACAGCCCTGATTTGTTGAGTACTAAAGACCTATTGTTTTTGGTGAAGATCGGTTAAGGGAAGGGGTAGTTTACCTGCCACGTTTTTTGTTTTATCAAGGGTATTTTATATGGCAAACAATAACAGCCGCAAATTCAAACAGAATCATATAAAATTTTGCATACAGCCCTGACATGTAGAGTTCTCAAGACCTGTTGGTTTTGGTGAAGATCGGTTAAGGGAATAGGGTAGTTTACCTGCAACAGTTTGTTTTATCAAGGGTAATTTTTTTTATGACGAACGATAACTGCCGTACATTAAAACAGAATCAACTACTCTTCTGCATACCTTTTTGAATTATACAGAACTCAAGGACTGTTGATTTTGTTGAAGATCGGTTAAGGGAAAGGGGGAGTTTACCTGCAAAGTTTTATGTTTTAACAAGGGTTTTTTTTCTATGACGAACGATAACTGCTGTAAATTCAAAAAGAATCAAATAATGTTTTGCATACGGCCCTGATTTGTAGAGTTCTCAAGACCTATTGTTTTTGGTGAAGCTCGGTTAATGGAATAGGGTAGTTTACCAGCAACGTTTTACGTTTTATCAAGGGTGTTTTCTATGGCAAACGATAAGAGCTGCAAATTCAAACAGAATCAAATAATTGTTTGCATACAGGCCTGAATTGTAGAGTACTCAAGACCTGTCGTTTTTGGTGAAGATCGGTTAAGGGAAAGGGGTAGTTTACCTGCAACGGTTTTTTATCAAGGGTAATTTTTTCTATGGTAAACGATAACAGCCGCAAATTCAAACAGAATCAAATGATGTTTTGCATACAGCCCTGTATTGTAGAGTTCTCAATACCTATTGGTGTTGGTGAAGATCGGTTAAGGGAAAGGGGTAGTTTACCAGCAACATTTTATGTTTTAACAATGGTAATTTTTTATATGACGAACGATAACTGCCGTAAATTCAAACAGAATCAACTAGGTTTTTGCATACCTTTTTGAACTAAAGAGAACTCAAGGTCTGTTGATTTTGTTGAAGATCGGTAGTTTATCAGCAACGTTTTATGTTTTAAAAAGGGTAATTTTTTTATGACGAACGATAACTGCCGAAAATTCAAAGAGAATCAAATAATTTTTTGCACCCTTTCTTGAGTTGCGGAGAGCTCAAGGTCTATTGATTTTGGTGAAGATCGGTTAAGGGAAAGGGGTAGTTTACCTGCAACATTTTATGTTGTAACAAGAGAAATGTTTCCATGACGAACGATAACTGCTGCACATTCAAACAGAATCAAATATTTTTTTGCATGCATCCCTGAATTGTAGAGGACGGAAGGTCTATTGATTTTGGAGAAGATCGGTTGAGAGAAAGGGGTAGTTTACCTGAAACATTTTATGATTTAACAAGAGTAAAGTACTTAATTTTTATAAATAAAGTATCCTGATAAGAAGCTCATAGTAATCCACTGTAGAAACGTAGATGAAATATCTATAAATGAAGAGGTTAGGTGAACGGGGTGGGGGTAATTTTCTATTATTAAAAATTATAGTTGAAGGTGGAGGGGAGAATTTTTTATAAGTGTACTACGTTATCGGCAACAAAGAAGTAGTTTTTTGTTAAAATTGCTTCCCGGGCTCTTTAGCCGTAGTCCAATGTTTTCTGCAAAACCAGACTTTTCGGCAGTGCCATTGACTGCCATCATCAGTGAAAATTGAGTGCGAATCCGTGAGGTGGTATACGTTAGTGACCACAGTACTGTGGTTAATGCTGAAGCAATAAGTAGAAAGACGTAGTTTCTATGGAAATATTTCATTTCTAATATGATTTTAAATATAAATCTTAGAACATGGAAGTCATCATACCGATATTTTGTTTTAATCTTATTATTGGGTCATTCCATCTCAAATCACCCAATAAAAAATTAATTTGACACCCACCTCCTCAGATTTTGATGAAACTTGGCACAATTTATTCTGTTACTATCCTGATAACTGCAAATTTTTTTTGCTCTATCATTTATAGTTTTTTTTTTAATTTGGCACTATCCGAAGCCTTGGAAATCGCACCTTTAACGTGCACTCACAAATTTAAAATTATTTTTCTTGAAAACTATTCAAGATATCATCATGAAATTTTACAGGAAGTTTGTGTGTTATACCTAAAAGCAGCGAAAAATGCTCTTATTAACCCATTTCAGTCCCTCAAAAAACTAAAAATATTTAAATATAATTTTTTAGAAATTTTAGAAACGGGTGTTTTATTTTACAAAAACCACAATATCTAGAGTCTCAGACATGATAGAATGCTCAAATTTGTTTTAAAATAGTCTTAAATATATTGGCTATTAGATAATTAAAAAATATAGTTGGCTTTTTAACATGTTTAATTACGATACAAAATAAAGAACTATATAGGCCTATCTAAAAAAACTATACTGCTTTTAAATAGGTAGTCCGTGGGAAAGTTAAAATTTAGTTTGCTTTTTATTTTTTATAACTTTTACAAACTTATAAACATTAGGCGAAAGTCTTACAGTACCTACTGCATAAAAACAACTCAAAGATATACTAGTAAGTTTGAAATGTAATAATGAGGGTAACTAAAAGTAATATTTAAAAGCTCAGTACTCAGATTTTAATCTCAGTACTCTGATTTGGTGAATTATCAGCAGCTCAGCTGTGCTGCTGATAATTTACATGACTCACCAAACTTTTTAAAATTTACTTTGGGTTTTGAAGGTAATTTAAATTTGTGTGAATATAAACTTATTTTGTTTACTTTGTGTTTTGAAGAAAAGATAAATTTGAGTGTACAAGTAGGGCAGGGATGTTTTTTTAACAATAATTCAGTTGAATCTGTAAGTACTGGCAGTTTGTTTACAGTTTAAAACCCTCTAATAAGTACTCCCTTTTTTTTGCTAATTACTAAAAATAATATATCGTTATTATTTTTTTATAAATGTTTTGCTTCAATAACTAAAATATTTTGGAAGTATTATATGAAGAATAATACTTAAAAAATTTTTATAACATGCTGTGAAGTATGCAAAACAGCATGGCAGATATTCAAGCCTGTAGCATTGGACTATTTAAAAAATCCGACTGTTTCCAAACAATCTACATACCTTCAAAAAAGTTACAATGTGTTTCTGAATTAAGTGACGAAGAAAAAGATTTGATTCGCCTTAGATCTGGAATTAATTTGTGTGAATTTAAAATATCTGTTCTCATCACAGCTACTACTTTTTAAACGTATTTGAAAAGTATCAAACAATCTGTGTAGACCCGTTAAAAAAACACAAAAAGCCTATTAAAAAATCGTTGAGAAGTCTAAGCTTAAGTTTTTCAAAACAATTGATAGCAAAAAATATTTACATAAAACCTGGGCAAAAGCTTTGTTCAACATGCCGTAACTTTTGTGAAGAAAAAATAAAAATAAAAGTCAGTGAGAATGAAACAGATGATGAACTCATGACTGAATTAGATTCATTAGAATCAAGAAATGTATCCCTCTCACAAACAAACACTGCTCTAGATGATTTAGGTTTAACACCAATAAAGCTTCACACCTTGTCATCACGTAGTAAGGGGTCGTATTATAAAAGAAAAGTTGATAATGTAACTAAGGCTGTGAAAAGAAAAATTTCAAAAGCACTAGATTATGATGTTCCAAGTTCTGATGACGAGGAAGAAGATACAAGTATGGTTAAAAAGGCACAGGATTTTGATGTGATGATTTGTCTTTTGAAAGAAAAGATTTTATCTGTTGGGAGGTCTCAAAAAATCCAGATTTTGACTTTGGCTCCAGAATCTTGGAGCAAAGAAAAAGTGAAGGAATTCAATGTGAGTGAATACATTGTGCGACAAGCAAGAAAGCTGAAATGTGAAAAGGGTATTTTGGCAATTCCTGATCCCAAAAAAGGTAAAACACTCTGAAAATACAATTAAACTTGTAACAGACTTTTATCAAAATGATGAAAGTTCAAGAGTGTTACCTGGGGCTAAAGACAAAGTAAGTGTTAAAAAAAATGTTTACATGCAAAAAAGACTTATCCTTTGTAACTTGAGAGAACTCTATTCTTGTTTTAAATGGGAATATCCAGATGTGAAAGTAGGGTTTTCAAAATTTTGTTGTTTGAGACCTAAATGGTGTATCCTTGCTGGTTCTGCAGGCACACACACTGTATGTGTTTGCTGCATCCACCAAAATGTAAAACTGTTACTGGATGCTGCCAAAATTGAAGAATCATATAAAGACCTAATTAAGATGCTTGTGTGCAACATAGAAAATTCCAACTGCATGCTGCGCCATTGTGATAACTGTCCTGAACACACTGCATTAATCGATTATTTGACTGAAAAATTAAGTGAAGATTATGATTTAGAAGAAGAAATTGTAAGAAGCCAATGGGTGAATACCGACAGAGAAGAGATGGTAAAACAATCTATTAGCGTAGAGGACTATATTTCTTTATTGAGCAGATCACTAGAAAAGCTAATACCCCATTCATTTGTCGCTAAATCGCAGTCATCAGCTTTTAAGAGATTGAAAGAAAACCCATCAGCCAATACAGCAATTGTAGTAATGGATTTTAGTGAAAATTATTCATATGTTATTCAAAATGAAATCCAAAGTTATCATTGGAATAGAGGGGGTTGTACTCTTCATCAAGTAGGAATTTTTTTAAGAAACAAAGAATGTTTTGATTTCTAACCATTGTTTTATAAGTGACGATCTTGAGCATGACACAAGTTTTGTTAACTATGTCCAAAGGGAAATTACAAAATGGCTGGCAATAAATCATCCAGAAATAGACACAGTTCATTATTTCACTGATGGCTGTGCTGGTCAATATAAAAATAGGAATAGTTTTAAGAACCTGTCTGAGCATTTGAAAGACTTCAATATGAAAGCTGAACACTCGTTTTTTGCTACAAGTCATGGGAAATCAATATGTGATGATCTAGGAGGAACGGTAAAAAGAATTTTAAGGAAAGCAAGCCTCCAGCTACCAGATGAAGATCAAATTATGACAGCAAGTGCTGTCTACAACTATTGTGAAAAGAACATTGAAAACATTCACTTTCACTTTATTGACAAAAAAGATGCTGATTCACTACGATTGGAACTAGAAAAACGATTTTCAACAACCCGGACTATTCCTGGTACTAGAAGTTTTCATAATTTCAAACCACTTCAGACAAACAACCTTGAAATTAGAAGGACTACTGATAGTCTTAACCCTGCACTAATCTTTTCTTATCAAACTTCTTCTGATTGGATTTGTGTTCAACCATCTTCAAATAATTATGTGGCTGCAAATTATGATGGTAACTGGTATTTTGGACTAGTAAAAACTATCTTCAGTGAAGAAGAAGATGCGGAAATTCTTTTTCTCCACCCTTCAGGACCAGCTGCATCTTTTTATTGGTCTCAAAGAGAAGATACGTGCATAGTGCCTTTGAAACACATCATGAGTATAATAGATGCACCTCAATCAAGTGGCACCCGAAGAATGTATTATTTCAAAAAAGATTGTGTGAAAAAAACTGAAAGCTGTTGGATGAAGTGGAAAAAGTATTTCAATCAGCATTAACATGTATTAAAAAGACAAACAACTCACAATATTGAATGTGTATTTTGAACAATAAATTGTGTTTAACATAAGTACTCGATCATGTTTTGAATTTTAAAAGATATTCTTCTGTTGTGCACAGTAATTAAACATGTTAAAAAGCCAACTATATTTTTTAATTATCTAATAGCCTATATATTTAAGAGTATTTTAAAACAAATTTGAGCATTCTATCATGTCTGAGACTCTAGATATTGTGGGTTTTGTAAAACAAAACACCCGTTTCTAAAATTTCTAAAAAATTATATTTAAATATTTTTAGTTTTTTGAGGGATTGAAATAGGTTAATAAGAGCATTTTTCGCTGCTTTTAGGTATAACACACAAACTTTTTGCAAAATTTCATGATGATATCTTGAATAGTTTTCAAGAAAATTATTTTTAAAGTTGTGAGTGCACGTTAAAGGCGCGATTTCTGAGGCTTCGGATAGCGCCAAATTAAAAAAAACTAAAAAATTAATAAAAAAAGCTATAAATGATAGAGCAAAAACATTTTGCAGGTGTTATCAAGATAGTAATAGAATCAATTGTGTCAAGTTTCATCAAAATCTGAGGAGATGGGTGTCATGACCTGGGTGATTTGACATGGAATGACCCTATTCAGACATATTTGTATGTTCCGTTTTTCCTTTTTCTGTTGTTGTGTTAAAAGAACTTATTTATTTGTTATTTATGTGTTAACGTTCTTTATTTAAAATGTTACTCTGTTATAAGCATAGTGTACAGATTAAACATTACATTTTTCCTAACCATGGCTTTCATTTCTTTAAACAGTAAACTAAAAACTGAAAAACATTATCACCTAATCTCACAAATTAAAACATTACGTCTTTTCAGTTAACATTAAGAAATAGAATAATTTACAATTTGTACACTCCTTTTTCAGATTGTGGTATATCGATACAATCAATCGCACATTCAAAACATCAAGAATGTAGTGTGGGCACAGACATTGGGAAAGTACTGACTTTTATCTTTGATTTGATAAATGATACACATACCCCCTTGCTTACCCCTTCTGGTATAGGGGTAAACAAATGAGAATGAAAAAAGGCACTTTTTTGTAACAAAGCTGTATGTTCATGTTTTTAGAATAGTTACATGCTCTCATTTAGCCGGGGATTCCGTTTACTCTGTGGTCTCAACTAACCCTTGGAACAGTGATATTTTAAAACATTTTAGGGAATAAAACTTACTAGAAATTTTGTCCAAATTATGAAAAAAAGTATACAGTAAAGCCCCGGTTAACCGAACTCGGGTCAACCGAAACCCGGGTTATCCGAAATGCCTCCGAAAATCGCAAATCCAAAAAATAATACAGTACTGTACTGCACGGAAATAATTCGAGGGCGAGAGTGTGCTGGGCTATGGCTAGCGGAGAGAGGTGAATGCCCGACCTTGAGTTGCTTCCCCAGCCACCGGCTCACCAGTCTAAATATAGCTACACTGCCAACTCTCCAACCCCTCCCAAGACCATGACGCCCGCATCAGTCACTAGCTGTCAACACACAAGTGCGGATCTGCGATACAATAGTGCCTTCAAGTGGTTGTTTATTTCCGTTGCGTGTGTATTTTTGTGCTATGGTGACTAAGCGGAAGCGTGTTGTGATTACTTTCGCTGATAAATTAGCTGCTATCAAAGAAGTTGAAAAAGGAAGTTTATTGAAAACTGTTGCGGCTAATTACGGAGTTGGTGTTTCTACCGTTTCAGAATGGGTGAAGTCTAAATCTAAATTTCTAGAGCAAGCTGTGAAAAATCCTCATAGAAAAACACTGAAAACATCCGACTTTGAAAAAGTAGGCGAAGCTCTTTATCTTTGGTTCACCCAACAACGAGAAAAAGGCATGCCTTTAACTGGCCCGATACTGCAAGAAAAAGCTAAAATGTTAGCTGAGTTGTTAGGTGAGGAAGGAAAAGATTTTTGTGCAAGCTCTGGGTGGTTAGACAGGTTTAAAAACAGATACGGCATTCGGCAATTGAAAGTATGTGGAGAAAAGTTATCTGCAGACCCAGACGTGGTTGCTGTTTTCAAAACAGAGTTTGAAGATTACACTCAAGGCTACACTAAGGACCAAATTTACAATGCCGATGAAACGGGTGTTAATTTCAAGATGTTGCCGACAAAATCCTTAGCTTCCTCAAAAGAAACGTCTGCCCCAGGACACAAAATGCAAAAAGAACGGATAACTGTTCTTTTGGCATCAAACGCTTCTGGCACACATAGGCTGCCCCCAATGTGTATCGGGAAGTCGAAAAAACCTCGGGCCTTGAAGGATGTTGCCCGAAATGCGCTACCAGTTTTTTATAGAGCCCAAAAAAGTTCTTGGATGTACCGAAAGTTGAAAAGTTTTTAACTGAAAAAGGTCTGCCTAAAAAAGCGATCTTATTAATTGACAATGCGCCTACGCATCCTTGCCAGTTAAAAAGTGGCGATATTGTTGTGCGTTTCCTTCCCCCAAATGTTACCAGTCTAATTCAGCCACTGGATCAGGGCGTAATAGCGACATTTAAACGGCACTACCGTGGGCTATTTTTGAGAACCATCCTGCAAGATAGTGACATGCAAAACAAAAACATGAATGAACCGCTGAAGGCAGTAAATATGAAACACGTAATTTGTTGGTGTGCGCAAGCCTGGGATAATGTGAAAGCAGAAACTCTTCAAAGGTGCTGGAGCAAACTGTATGATGGGCTTGAAGGAGACGACTCAGAAAATTTTGAAAACTTGACAGAAATGGTAAAAAGAATTCCCGGATGCGAAGACATGGATACGTGCGAGGTGGATGAATGGTGATCGCGGACAATTCGCAAGAAATCACAGACCAAGAAATTGTAGAAACAGTGTTGCAGTCAAATGCTGACGCGGTCGAAGAGACCGAAGTAGATGACGTGGATGACGGAGTGACAGCTGACGATGGTTTTCGAGCACTAGAGGTAAGCCTAAATTAAGAATTTGTTATCTTTCAAAAACCTACTGGGTATAGTATAACACAAAAATTACAGTACAGTACATGTGTTGTTGTTAGGTTGCCCTAAGATTTGTTGAACAATGCAGGGAGTCAACGCCGGCTGACGTCCTTCTAATGAAAAGATGGCGGGACATCGCTGCTCGAAAACGTTGGGAGGGACGCAAGAAACAAACAGAAATTACTGAGTTTTTTAAATGAGTAGTAATTCATATGCTCCAAACTATTAAGTACAGTACAGTCATCCCCCGAGATACGTAACATGCGACTTACGTAAATTCGCAGTTACGTAAAATGAAAATTTCAAAAAATGGAAAAATGTTGGAGTAGAGTAACATACAATTTTACAAAGAATTACTGTACTGTATTCTATTTCAAGCATGCAATACTGTACCTTGTAGCGACTGCGTCAATACACTATTCACTCTCACTCTCTCTTTGTAAACAAACACACACACACACTCTCTCTTACTTTATTGCTCTGCTAATCCTTTACTTTTCGGTCTAAGCACGAACGCAAGCGTACCGGGCACTCTTTCTCGGAAACTTCTACTCAGTGAAGGTTGAGCAGCAGAACCGAGCACATGTTTGTCGCTCGTTTTTCTAGAGGTATTGTTTCACGTCATTAGTGTAGCTTGCCGCGAGTGATTTGTTCGTACTCATGTATGTACGTACATACCCATACATATGTCTGTATAATAATAAGTACGTAGGTACACTTAAGCAATGTTCAAATTCGACTTACGTAAAATTAGAGTTACGCAAAAGTCTATGGTCCGCATTAATTACGTATCTCGGGGGATGACTGTATACTGTATATTGATGTACTGTAATCCTAAAAATGTAATTTTGTAATAAAGAACATAAGTGTAGCGTACAAAGAGATTTTTGAATTCGTTTGACCTTCCAAACCTTTAAAAAATACGCACTGTAATTACAGTACAAAATACTGTAGTATTAGATGTTCATGGCTTAACCGAAAAAATTGTTATCCGAAACGGCTTCCCCCCCTTTAGTTCGGTTAACCGGGGTTTTACTGTATCTATATAATTTAAAATGGAAATTTTAGTATACTAATTAAACTTAGTAAGATGTTAAAATATAAATTTGTCTTAAATGTAATTCTTATTCAAAGTCATATCAGAGTTCTTATAAAATGTTTGTATAAGTTTGTGTAAATGAATATGAATTAACTTTTGTTGAATACAATATTTTTAGTATGAAATTTTATGGTCAGAAATATACATACAAGTTATATTTTGTATCACTTTGTAATTTTGTATAATTGTAGACACTATAAGTAGCAACTAGAAAGTACAGCTTAACAATACATCTGTTTTGTGTGTACATGTTCAGGGGGTGTGTGCTTTAATGGAGCAACAGTTGAGTATGATTGATTGTGTTACCCCAGTAAGGTACTGTGTCGTATGAGACAGTACAAAATTAATACTATTATGTTTTGTATTGCAGAAGTACCACTAACAAATGGATTCAGTGATGAAAATAAAAATTGGCTTATTCCGAAAGTTAAAACAAGCAAGCAGGAAATAAATTTCAGTAAAAACCAAGAGAAAAATAAAGTTAATACTGATAATAAAAAAGAACCACAAAAGGTAAATAATGTCACTAAAGAGAAGAAGAAAACTAAAGTCATAACTAACAAAAATACGTTTATTGTTGAAGAAGATGAAGCAGAAGAAAAAATAAACAGTGGTATTAAGAGCACATTGACTAAAGGTATAATAGGTAGTAACAAAAATGAAATAAGTGGAAGTAAAAAGTTTGGAATTGTAAGTGGAAAAACTAAATCGGATGATGTATATAATAAACAAAAGATAAAGAGAAAAGAAAGTGCAGTAGAAAAGAAAAATGAACAAAAGAAGCAAGTTAATTTATTGGAAAGTGATGAAGAAATTATGGATAGTGATAATGAAATAGACCAGGAGAGCGATGGTGAGACAATTGAAGAAGACAAATGTAAGGTAAAAACAGTACCGTAGTATATTATTGTAATAGTTTATAGCATGGGGTTATTGGTGAAACTACCCAAGTCCACTCATGTGAATTTACAGAAAACTGAAACTGAAATTTAAGTTCAATGACAAATCATAAAACTGATTTTAATGGTTAATTTTTATTATTAACAGAGTTTTTTTATTGATTACATAGCTGTTTAAAATAAAAGAATAAGAGAAATGCATTAAATGTTGTTTTTGAAACATCTTTAAAACTTGAACACGGGGAGTTTTACCACTAACTTTACTGCTACCGGTTACACTCAATTCCTGATTATTCATGACATCCACAAACTTCTTTTTTCTCATGATCATTATGTTAAATGTTAGGTTATGTTATCTAAAAGAATAATAAACGTGAAGTACTACATTGACTCGCTACAAAACATTCACATTTATAGAGAACGTTGTATATACAGAACGGTAATAGGTAAAATTCTGTACGTATGTTGGAATAACAAAGACAGTCTTCAGGCGTGCAGTATACTATATGCTTTTCACATTTATATAAAAAGAACTAAACACAAAACTTCCTCTCTCCCCCTCCCTCTATTCCAAAGTGTAACCTGCTGGTACAATCAGTCTTCTGCTCATGTTGTCACTTCGGCATACTTTTTACATCACATGTACAGCAATCTGATCCTTCTTCCTGTATCCATATATATTTTGTATTTCCTATTCTGCGCCGTAAATCACTCCATGTTCCAGTCTTAAATGTTTGTCTCAAGCGTGTCTCTTCTCACAATAATCTTCTGCTCAACTTCCCTTTCTTTCACTGACCTTTCAGAATTTTTTATTTTGACTATTTAATCCAAACAGTTGCTCCCCCCCTCTCCCCCCCCATAATCACACATCTACTTCAAGTCAGTATTTGACATTACTAGAAAAAACTAGCAAACTAGTATTAAACAGCACTTTTCTGGTCTTAATATTCTCGTAGCAATAACTTTAAAAGTTAACAGTGACTGTATATTTATGTTTAAGTTTGAAAAACAGACATTTGCCATTACTGTTTTTATTGTTCAAGAAAGTACATATTTCACTTATACTGTGAATTGGTAGCCATCATCAAGAATTATTTTTAAAAAACAGTCATCTATCATTCCAAAGATGGAAAGTTATATATGAATGACATGTACTTAAAGCTCCATACAAGTAAGCGATTTAACGTTACAGAATGTCAAATATGAAGTGGCTCTCAACATGCCTGCACATAGTTCACAAAGGCAAGGAAACTGGTCAGTGTAGATAAGACTAAAATTATGTGTTTAATATCACCGCTCTTGTGCAATGTAAGCTCTGCCCCTGCCCAAGGCTAAGAAAAATGTTCAGTAATTTTAAAGTAATCCAAATCCATTTGGCTGGAATGTCACAACTTATCTGGCTTATACAATTATTACTTGGAGTAACTGGAACTTTTTTAACCTTTTTTTTTTTTTACTAGTAACCAGTAATTTTTTTTGGTCTTATCCTCTGAAGTTTTGTGGTTGTGAATCACAGGTGCACCAATACAGTTTTGTTATTTTACAATAGGCGATAATAGTATGCACAGTGTAGTGTTTCACATCAGTACGCTCAGACATCACATTGAGTCTCCCCACCATAACAAGCTTTTTTCTCATAGCACTGAATTCACCACTGTACAGTAACATAACAGTATCTTGCAGCATGTTTTGCCCACATAGTTACAATACACTTGTGAAGGATACTATATTAATAACATTTCTTGTATTGAACATAGGTGTGGAGGTTTCCTAAGTAGTTAGGAATAAGTTGCTTAGTGTGTGGTGGGAATAGAACACAGTATGGAATCCGATTGCAGTGGCTAGCTTTCTGATTTTTTTGTAAACGTAAATGTATGGTGTAAGTAATATGTGTCTTGGCTTCTCACAATGCTTACCTGATTCTCTGTTGTCATAATGCATTTGCTCATGAAACTTCTGTACAGCTGTTAAGTTGGAAATCATGAAAAACGTTACTGATTTTCAGAATCCTAAATTTTGTTAGTGGAATAAGGTTTTGTTCATGCAGGTAAAGAACAGGTAATTCCTCTGTACATGATCTAGGTGATTAGAGAGTTTGTGAATCAGTTGTCCTGTGTGTGTTTGTGGGTTTCCTAAAAATATGTGTGTTAACAATATTGTTCTCAGATTTAACCACAAATTGAGTTGTTTAATTAAATTTAATAACTGATGATTTGTACGAGGGTCATTTGAAATGTCGCGGCCTACCATAGAAACGAATGTGTGGCGTTTCTGTTTTTTACCGCATCGTGGTGCCATGTTTGCATGATGAACAGCTGTGTCAAGTTTTGGTCAAGTCATTGTTGCGGAGAAACAGCTGTATAAATAAGGTTATCTCACAGCATCGCTGAATATGGAGAAAACTGAACATCCAAATTATTTGTTAAGAACGGTTTAATTCCAACAGAAATTTTTAATGAGATGAAGAATGTGTTGGGTAATGCTGGACCTTCATTTACTACAGTGAAAAAATGGGCTACTGAATTTAAACGTGGTCGTGTTTAGTAAGACCCATGTACTGGGCGTCCGAAAAGTGCAACTACACCAGAAATTGTCAGTAAAGTGCACGATATTGTTTTGGAAGATTGCTGTTTGAAGGTGTCTGAAATTTTTAAGCCTGTGGGCGTCTCAGATAAAAGGGTGCATCACATTCTTTTTGAGGAATTAGGTATGAAAAAGCTGTCTGCAAGATGGGTGCCACGTTTTTTGACACGTGACCAAAAATGCATGCGAATGCAAGCTTCTCAGGAATGTTGGGAGTGTTTTAAGAAAAATTTGAAAGATTTTATTCATAGATTTGTAACAACTGATGAAACTTGGGTCCATAGAAACAAAACAACAGTCGAAACAATGGACGCATAGTGATTCGCTGCCTCCAAAATCGGTAAAATCAATTTTGTCGGTTGGAAAGTGTATGGATCCATTTTTCTGGGATGCTAAGGGGGTATTATTACTAGATTGTCTTGAAAAGGGTCAAACGATAAATGGAGAGTATTACGCTAGACTTTTGGGCTAATTAAATGTAAAAATTCGATAAAAAGGCCAGGTTTAGCAAAGAAGAAGATCATTTTCCAACAGGATAATGCACGCCCTCACATATGCATGGTGTCTATGGCAAAAATCGCCGATTTGAAGTACGACGCCTTTTTCACCTGATTTAGTGCCATCTGACTTTCATCTATTCCCAAACCTCAAAAAATGTTCGGGGGGGAAATGATTTTTCTCAGGTGACGAGCTGAAAGCGGCAGTAAACGGTTATTTTGAGGACGTAGAAGAATCGGGCTTCCTCAACGGGGTAAGTGTCGGGGTAATGACTTGACGCTTCACTGCTGTTCGTGGGCAAATGTGCTGCCACGATGCGGTAAAAAACAGAAACGCCACTCATTCATTTCTGTGGTTGGCCGCAAACTTTTCAAATTACCCTCGTATTATTTAACCTTCTATTATTTAAGAGCCAATTTAATAGTCTTCTTTATTATTAATTACTATAAAGATTTGCCCAAATTGTTCTCCTACCTTGTGACCAAGTAACAAATGTGTTACAGACTTATTGAATGCCCTCTTTGCCTTTACTTTGGTTCCTATGTAACACTTTTCTTCTGCTTTTCATTGGTTTAATGTCATGTCGCTTGAAAACTAAATAATGTATTTTGCCCATTACAGGTGTTAGACCTTATCTAATGTAACATTAGATATGCTAAAAATAGGTTTAGTATTTACTAAGTAAACTAAATAAATTTATTCCTTCATTCCATAAAGACTCAAATTTTTTCAAACTGATTCATTTCAAATCTAGTCTTCTAGACAAAATTTAATAAGGTAAACAGAAAACTAAAGCCTAATATAAAATATCTAGCATTAAAAATAATAAAAATAATTTTTGAAAAACAATTAAATTCTACACACAGATAATGTGTTAACAGCTGTTGAAATTTTGTGTTTGTGTAGTATAGTTCTTGTGGCTTTGTTTAGTGGGTGTCAGTTTACATTATATTGCAGTCTTATACTTCTCCAATAGTGCATCTCTTATTGTCAGACTGTTCACTGGCAGTATTAGTTCTGTGCCCTTCTTGATGCTACAAACTGTCCACACGACTGTCTCAAGTAGTTCAAGACATATGATTAATGATTTTAAAAAATTAATATGAATGAAATAAGTGAAGCTGTTTTTCATTGGTTGGATTATTGTTTGTACACTGAATTATTGAACTTTTGTACAAGTACTGAAATATGTTCTATATGCATATTGTAACGAGATATAATCTCTGGTATTAATTAATGTCCTCCGTTGGTTTGCTTCAATTTGTAACAAAATTAAATTCTTTACTGTTGTTAGAATAATCATAGAGTTAAACTCACCCATTCTAACGTTCAAATTTGAATTCTCTGCCAAACAGGTATTACCAACCCTTCTTGGTCATTCAACATTTTTAATGTTTATTAGGTGAGAAATGAAACCCAAATTATAGTAAAAATTCTAAAAAAATCAAACATTCAGTGAGAAGTTCAATAAGGTAATGTTTTTATTATCAATTCTTATGTTCCTTAATATATTACAAATCCTTCCAAATTATATAACGAAATCTGTTCCGGCATGTTTAATTATTCGCGGTTGGCTATTCTGTTCCAACATGGAATTCTCTTGTTTACTTTTTATAAATATCTCAGGTCGTGAAGTTCTTGAGGCTACAGAAAATGTCATTAAATATACTAATAAAAGTACAAAATTTTACAATCAACACACAAATATTATACAAGTTGTGAAATAATTACAATTATAGTTATAACCTATATTTAATGAAAATGTGTTTGTAGGTTAACTGATTTTAACTAATATTTAATCTTATAATTTCTTCACATAAGTAATTACTATAACAGTGAGATTACTTTTCAGTTCTAAGTGTTCATTAAATAAAAGGAAGTTCAAGTGTTTGATCAGTGAGTGATAACTAGTACTAACAGTGTAGTTCACTTATTATCTTTTCGTGTTACTGTTACAGTTGTATTTAAGGTATACTTAGCAATTCTCTTTATTTTCAGTCCGGATAGGATTACTTTAGGTACTGCTCGTTTTCCTTTGGTAAATTAGATACTCCTATCTTCTTTTGGTATTTAAAATTTTCAATGTAGTTATTATTTATTGTTCATCACTCTGGTCCAGTATTCCATCAATCATTTGTATATTAGATATTTTGTCTTCTCTCCAGTGGTCTGCAGTTTTTCTTATCGGTACTCCTCAGAAATTAATAATGGATTAATGAATTTATTATTGTGGTATTTAATCAATGTGGTTATTATTTATTGTTCATCATTCTTGTCCAGTATTCCATCAATCATTTAAATATTAAATATTTTTTCTTCTCCCCAATGGTTTGCAGTTTTTCAATCTGTACTCATCAAAAGTTAATAATAGACTAATGAATTTATGTACTAGAGATCTTGGTTGCTAAGGTTCAAACACTCATTCTCATTGGTTGACAATTTGGGAATATTGTTAAATATGGCTATTGTTCTTCTATACAGAATTACTAAAAATCTTTTAGATTAACATAATTTCCTTATACTAACTAATACTAAATATAATCACATCATTGTATTGCTGTTCCCTTACACATTAATTTGATATCCAACATGACTACTTTTCTTCAAATAATAACAAATCCATACATTTAACATTTGGTTTTCTTTTGTAAATTAACTCTAAACTACTTATTTTATATCTATTTTTATTTTCCATACTCTTACTGTTAAACCTAACAGGATTACATGCATTATTTCATTAATTGGTATTGTTTTTGTATTAAATTTTACAATTTTCTTGTTCCCAAATATAGGCCTAATGCCTAGAATAAATAATTCTCTTTATCTTCATTCATTACAACTGATTATGTTAATATGGTTAATTTTAAGTGTTTTAAACATAATTACCATAATACAGTTAACTAAACTATAACATTTGATTAGCTATAATCATTATACAATATAACATAACTCTTTCTTAAAAAAACATTTTAGGCCAATGCCAGTATCCAATATTGAACATATCTTTTCCCTGGTCCTGTTATTCATTAGTTGTAGTAATATTACATCTGATAAATTATAATCATAACAAAACATAATATAAATTGAACATTAGGTGAGTATTAGTTTTTCATATTGAATATACTTACAGCATACAGTACATAATTCTCTTTACCTTTGCTTAGTATAACATGTAACAATACCGGGGGACCCAAGTTCGATTCCCGGTACCGAATCACAATTGTATAGTTATTATTGGTTCTGTTCTTATATTTTTGTTAATAATAATGATATTGGTTGTTAGTAATTATTATATTGTTTTGTAATAATGATAATTGATATAAAATGTTAAATATAAATAATTATATATGTATAACTGAATGTATGAAAACAGAATTTTGTATGAGTGATGTAATGGAAAAATGGTGGCGTTGCCAAGGAGACTGTTTTTGTGAGAGTGAAGATGAATTGTTAATTTTTTGGATCTGTAGAAGAAAAGATGAAATAAAAATTGTTCTTTTGATATCTAAAGTGAAATTGATGGAAATAAAAATTGGTACAACAAAAACTGAAAAGATATTGATTATATTATAACATTAAAAAAATGTTCAACTAACCAAAATAATAAAAAGACCTCCGAAGAGAAATAATGAAACGTTACAAAGAATGAAATTGGTGCTCAGCGGTGTAGATTATAATCTTAAAATTTGTGCAGAAAATATGAAAATAACACACAAATTTAAAAAATAACAACGGTTGCTAAAAAAAAAATATACTGAAAAGGGAGATACATATTGATGCTGATTTTGAACAAGAGGCAAGAAGTCCTGAAGGAACGTGAACTGGAAGTCGTCGGAGGATTTTTTCGGAACTAAGAAGGAAGAATCCAGGCCGAGACGAGACAGTCCTTGCAGTTCGAGTTGAAGGCAACTTATGTACAAGAAGCTCCTGAAGGCGGATCATCAAGGTGTTTGGGTGAGTCCGGCAGATTTTTTTTGTTTTTTTTCTTGCTGTTGATGTTGTCTGTGTGTTCGTGCGGTATACTGTCTTTTTAGTAAAATATCTCATTAAAATAGCATTTATTCAACGGTACCCAAAAGTTGTTTTGCACGAAGTTGCGATCGATCTAGATCTTGAAATTCGTGAAGGAATGAGTAAGAAGGATTATACTCGTCTAATTCAATCGTATGAAGATTACGATGAAGAATTAATCAAATATATGTTACAGAAAACAGAAACAGAAATTGTTAGACGTGAAACAGTAGCAGCTGAAGCTGTGAAAGAAGAAAAAAGATTAGAAAGAGAGTTTGAGTTAGAGAAATTGAGGATTCAACGGACTTCTAATACTGAAGTTGAAGTTAGAAAAATTGTAGAACCAAAATTGTATAATATAAAAGATGTTGTAGGTATATTTGATGAAAAAGAGGAAGATGTGTCAATTTTCCTTCGAAGATTTGAACGTGCTATGGTACATTCGAAAATACCTCTTGAAGACTGGGTTATTGTTTTAACTAGTGTTGCACCAATGGTAATCAAAGAACTCATTCATCGAGAACCAATAGAGCTAGCAGAAAATTATGATTATGTAAAAGAATTATTTATGAGAAAATATCAGTTAAACCCTGAAAACCTCAGACAAAAATTCTTTAATATTAGACGCTTACCGAACCAGACTTGGGCAGATTTTGTATATCAATTGACCATATATTTTGAAGGATGGACTGAAGGAATGAAGGCAGTTGATGTCAAAAGCTTGAAAAATTTAATGATTTTAAATCAGTTAAAATATCGGTTTCCTACCCAAATAAAAGAACAGCTGTTTCGGGATTGGTAAAATTTAAGTACACGTTTGGAGTTACAGAGACAACTAGAGAAAAATGACGATTTGAGGACTTGTCTTAACCAAAAAACAAGTTTGGATTATATTAAGATAGAGTCGAATCCGAAAAATGTTCTGAAGGTGCAACCTAAATCTAATGTTCCAGACAAGGCATTTAAAAAAAAGGAAGATTCAAAGATAAGTGAATTTAAACCTGAATTTGAAAAACGGAAAGAGATGCAATGTTATTTATGTAATTCATTGGATCATTTGAGGAATAGATGTCCTAAAAGTTTATCTAGTAAAGAACCCACAAATGTAGCAGGAATAGTTGAAGAGGTCTCTAGTTTTATGAAAGAAACTAAAGAGGATTTGAAAGTTGGAGGCATTTCTCAATCTGATTTAGAAAAGCAAGTAATGCCATTCAAGTGTCAAGGGAAAGTTAACGGTAGACAAGTTCAAATACATCGGGACACAGGTGCTGATATTGATGTGGTGCATCAAAATTATGTATCCATTGAACATTACACGGGCAAACATAGATGGCTTAACACCCCATTATTTCCAGAACCCTTCTGTTGCCAAATAGTAGACGTCACTTTGAAAATTCCTGAAAAGGTAATACTTGCTCAGGCTGCAGTCACAGCTAGTCCAGCTTATGAAGGAATTTATTTGATGGGGAATGAAATGGCGCAGAGTTTACAAAACACAAATGCACATTTGTTAGAATTTGTGAATGCCGTAAACATAAAGTCTATGTTAGTTAGGCGAGAAATAGAAGTAAAAGAGCAGGCAGAACAAGAAAAAATTCAAAATGATCAGCTATCAACCGTTGAGACAAACAAAAGAGGAAGATAGACTCCTTGAAGAAAATGACAGTCATCAACAGGGTGAAATGTTGTCCCTACTGAATACGACACATGAACAATTCATGGCTGCTCAAAATTCTGATTCCGAATTGTTAGAGATGATCCAAGAAGTACAATCTAGACCCGAAGAAACAAATTATGACTTAGAAAATGGAATATTGTATTATAAAACAAATAAATATGAGGATAACTATAGTAAAAAAATTGTTGTGCCTCAAATATTTCGTGAGCAGTTGATGATGGCATGTCACGATACGGCCTCCGCACATTTGGGAGTTACCAAAACCCGAAAACGACTTAGTAAGTACTTCTATTGGCCAGGATGGGCAAAAGATATATCGGAGTTTGTTCAGACGTGTCTCCCTTGCCAGCTAGCAGGAAAAGGGGGAGAGAAAAAGAAAGCTCCACTAGTCTTGGTACCACCAATTGAAGAAATATTTTTTCGAATCAACATTGACACTTGTGGGCCTATGATTGAAATGTTTAGAGGGAATAAATATATTCTCACGGCCATTTGCATGGCTTCTAGATATCCAGGAGCCATTGCATTGCCAGACATAAAGTCACCGACTATAATACGTGCCTTAACAGATATATTTAGTAGAACAGGATTTCCAAAAGAAATTCAAAGCGATTTAGGAACCTCGTTCACTAGTCAACTTACTAGCGAATTTCTGGAACGATTGGGAATTTCAGTGATCCACAGCTCTGTTAGTCATCCTCAAACAAATCCGGTTGAACGACTTCACAGAACTTTACAAAATTATTGAGATCGATGTGTGAAGAATGGGATGAATGTTTACTGGCTGCGATGTTTGCTATTCGAACAGCAGTGCATGAAGGAACTGGATACTCACCAGCAGAACTGGTATATGGGCGGAATTTAAGAGACCATTTGACGCTAATCTATGAAAACTGGAATGGAAAGATTGCAGAAAGTTCATCTGTAGTGGAATATGTAGGCAAGTTAATTAACAAATTGCAGAAGACTAAGGAACTAGCCCTTCAGAATCTTGAGGCAGAATTACACTGTCGCAAGACATATTATGACAAAAAGGCTAAAATCCATAAATTTTAAAAAGATAAAGTACTTGTTTTAATACCTTCACGGGCACATAAGCTAGCAGTTCAGTGGTCGGGACCAGCTGAGATTGTGAAGAAAATATCAGATACGAATTATATTATACATAGACCCGAGAAGGAAAATCAAAACAACGTATATCATGTCAATATGTTAAAGCCTTTTTTCAAAAGACAAAAACTGGTCGCTGCCATCATACAAAACCCTGAAAATACTGAATTCGATAAAGAAATTATTAGTCCTGTAGAACGTGTTTCAAATAAAGATTGGGTTAAGGTTGCAATAGGGACTAATTTAACATCCGAACAGATTCAGCAACTTAGAATGGTAATTGAGGAGTATGAAGAAATATTCACTCCTGAACCCGGATTAGTCACATCAGTTACTCATAACATTGAGCTGACTAATGATACCCCTTTTTTAAGTAAACCATATCGGTTGTCACCTCGACAGACGAAGATCTTAGAAGATGCAGTTAAAGATATGCTAGGGCGTGGAATAGTGGAAGAATGTACTTCTGATTACACGTCACCTATGATACTAATAGAAGTCCCAGGCCGAGACCCACAGCCATGTATAGATTATCGGAAATTGAACCTGATCACTAAAACAACTTATTATCCACTTCCGAATATTGATTCAAATGTTGAAACTGTGGCGAAAGCAAATTTTATAACTGTACTTGACCTTTCAAAGGGATACTGGCAAATTTCCATGACAAAACAAGCCCAACGATATGCTGCATTTGTTACTCCATTTGGTACGTATCAACCGAAACGTATGCCTTTTGGGCTTAAAAATGCGCCTTTCACATTTTGCAAACTAATTAGATAACTAACATCAGGAATACACAAATTTGTGGAAGCATATTTTGACGATATAGCAGTGTTTTCATCTTTTTGGGAAGATCACCTGATACATTTAAAAAAAGTATTTGAGACTTTAAAAAAAGCCGGACTAACAGTCAAACCCACTAAATGTCAATTTGCAAAAGCCACCGTTAAATATTTGGGACATTTAGTTGGACAGGGTTATCGGACACCAGCCGAAGCAAAAATAAAGGCTATTATAGACTATCCAATACCAAAAACAAAAACTGAAGTTCGATCATTCCTGGGCCTAATTGGATATTATCAAAAATATCTCAAAGATTTTTCTACTATTGCTGTTCCTCTGAGTGATCTGACGAAAGGAAAAGAAAAAAAATCACCAATTCAATGGAATGAGAAATGTGAGACGGCGTTTAAAATCTTAAAGAAAATGATCGCTTCTGAACCAGTATTAAAGGCGCCTGAGTACGAAAAACCATTTATGCTTCAAGTTGATGCATCCGACGTCGGAATTGGCGTAGTATTGAGTCAGACCGATAAAGACGGATATGAACATCCAGTTATTTTTTTAAGTAGAAAACTGAAAGGGCCAGAAATAAATTATGCGACGACCGAAAAGGAATGCGCTGGCATCGTCTGGGCCGTTCTTAAACTCCGTCAATATTTAGATGGGGGACTGACTTTTACTATTGTAACAGACCACAATCCTCTGATTTATTTAAAAACTATGGGATCTGCAAATGCCCGATTAATGAGATGGGCATTTGCCTTACAACCATTTGATTTTGTCATTACTCATAAGGCCGGGAAATATCACAAAAATGCTGATAGTTTAAATAGGGCCATGTGCCAAAAAGGTGATGTGGACATACAGACAACAGCACGGACTGAATTTGCCGGAGTTACCTAAGCAATATTGTCATTCAATTTTCACCCTCAAAAAGCAGAAATGGTTGTTCAAAATAAAGAAAACTTTATTTTGTTTCCCATGAATTGAGTTTTATTGACATTTTGCTATAAGTTTTCATTATTAACAACTATCTCCTGCCCTCCTTTATCTACTATAAATTCATATTTACGATGAAACTTCTCAATTAATTACATTATAATTAACTCTTACCTTCGGGTTTTTATTCCAAGGGTCGTTCAGACGAAAACAGCTGCAAAAAGGATTATTTGGATTTGATATGGGCAAAGATCAAATACACCGTTTGTGCCAAAACAAATTGCCTCTGGTTTATTATGCAAAATAACTACTTCATCTCTCTTTCATGACATTTAGATTAAATACTTACTTGTTGAATAAGTAACAATTTGTGAAGTCAAACATAGTAACAAAATATTTCTTAATTAACTAGCTTATAACAACTATGTTGTACCACAACTATTTATTATTTGCAATGCACCAATACGTGATTTAGCTACACACTCACACACATTCGTTCTTTGATTTTGTCGTTCTATTTAAACCCCCACTTCGAGATCTCTGATGTATATTTTAGATTTATAATTTATTTATGTTGAATTATATTCTGGGGAAAAAGGTAAAATAATCTTGGTTAAAACTCAGTTAATACTTAACGTCTGAAGAACTCCGCTGTTTTGCACCTCTGCTGTGAATGCACCGTTTAACACACCATAATTTAGTTTTGACACTATTTGACCGCGGTACTGTTATTGATTATTTCATATTAGGTTGATGCGCCACTATTATTTTAATCCACTTTAAAGTAACATTTCGTTTTGTTTTGTCGTTCTATTTAAATTTTCGAACACTTAGCTCGCTTAGGTTGGCCGCGCGTTATACTGTTTTTTATACTGGTTTTAGTACTTTAAAAGATAGGCCAACTCTTAACTACGACCTATCTTACACCCGAGGCCACTAGGTAATTTTTATCTGCACTGTATGCTGCTTATTACTACTCTCTCTGATGGCACACTGCAGACTGGAGACTGTGTCACAAGGCTGCTGCTGGCGGTTACGCAATACGTCTGGCAATTGTTTTGGCTGACTGTATGTATGTTGCATTTGTGTACTGGAGGCTCCCCACAGGTGAAAGTCTGGCAATTTGGAAAGTGCTTAAAATGATGATTTAAATTAATATAAAATTAAACTGGGGTGGCTCACAATTCTGTACCGTTACAATACCCCCCCAATAAGAGATTGAAGGCCGGAGCGTTCAAACTCTTATTGCCTAAACCCTAAGAGGATCAGTGAGGATATGGCGCCGCAACCCCCCTGAACACTCTACTAAAATCATGGGTTCTTACCCCCCTAGTCTGGCGACTGTGACAGCACCCATCCGATCTTACTGGACTTCTCTGTTCGAGATCCCAACACCGAAAAATCGAACAGATACCCGACTCAGCATCGCCTGACTTTATAACATGGAATTAAAAAATTGACAAACGGCCTTCCATCACTCCATATCCCACATCTGATTTGTTTCCTCTTAGCCGTACTGGTTCATTGACAACGTACTGGCTCATTTTATATTATAGACCCTAAAAATAATATTAATAAAACAATATTGGTTTACAATGGTACACATAAATTCCAGTTAAATTGAATAATATCCCCCATACAATGTTGCCCTCCAAAATGATACATAGATTATACAAGGTATCCTTGACTACTATATATGTATAGGACAAAAAATTCATAACATATGAAAATCTATATGGACAGTAATATACACATCTTAATTTCCAAACATTTTGACAGCATTTACACAAAATTTCCTTAAATCTAAATAAAGTACATCTTTCGTTTGTTTTACAATTACATTTGCAGTTTAAATCAGAATAGATTTAAATTTATTATTAAAATCATCTTTTCAATTATTTAATTATCAAATTAATTTGATTGTATTTAATTTCTCCAACTCTAAGTTACAACAATTACCTCATTATTTTATAAAAAAAAATTTACTTTAATTCTTTTATGTCACAATAGGGTTTTGCTCAAGATACTGATTCAGCAGACTACAACATTTTTTGTTATTGTCACCAAGCATGACTACAAACATTAGTCTCAACATACCACACGTGTTTATATAAACGGTAGTCTGCCAGACTGGTGTTTTCATAAACACAGTTATAAACATTCTCAGTTTCAGCCTTCATAGTCTAAACACTCTGGTTACATCATATACTGCCATATCTGCTTACTACACTTTTCGAATTTTTTATAAATCTTTTAGATAACATATTTATCAATGGCTATTTCTTACAATTTAAGCCAAATATTATTTTAATTCACCTTTCAGTTATTATTTCTCTTTTAATTACAATTTCTATTTAATGCTATTATCTCAATTCATATTATTGAATCAACATTTTTTCACACCTGTAAGCATTTTATTCTATCTGATTAGTATTATGAACTTTATACTTACAATCCACTTATTGACATGAATACAAAATACACACCACACACACACCAATATCTCCGTGTAACCTCTGAAACATTTAACAACAATGTTATTTCATACAAACAATTCAACATTTTATAATACATACAATTAATTTCACTACACATGTATTTACAACTCTTCAACAATAATTATTCAGTTGTGTCACACTTCAATATAAAAAATCAGCTAGGTCATTACCATATATTAACATATTTAAAATTGTTCATTTATGAATTTCAACCTCCATCGTCAAAAATTAGTCGTGGTTTCAAATAACACTTTTGAATTTTATTTACATTCCGTATACGGTTATCTTGTGTATAGTAACCGTAACATTTCAGTTTATTCATTTTACCATAATAATCATCTACCAGGTCAACATTGAGTACATCGGTTAAGTCTCCATCAGTAATATTCATTATCAAGTCAATTATTTTTTCTTCATAAATTAATTATTATTATTTAAACATGTATCATCAAAATAATCTTCACTCTCTATTTTAACAGGTAAGTACTTCAAGTTATTTAACATCTCTTTCAACTCATTATAATTTCTCTGCAACTTATATAATTCTATTTCTTTATCAATGCACAACTCTCTCTCAAAACATCTTTCATCATCATAACACCATATCACACTTTTATCATTCCACGCAGAGGGTACAAAATTATTCAACAAAATTAAACAACTCAAATCTTTCATCAATAAGGGTCTCTTGCCCAAAAATAACACTTTTGAACACTCTGGTTCATCACAAATAAGGGGAAAATTTACTCTCTGCCCTACACATTCATGTACTCTTTCTTTCCATTCTTTTTCTAATTCAACAACACTAATTATTACTCCATTACAACTTATCATTTTCTCACTCTCACTTACTATTTCACTATCTATTTTCAGCATACCACTCTCTGATACCACATTCTTAATTATATCATCATTTTCAGCATTCTTTCTCTCACTTGTTACTTTTTTATTGTCATTATTACTATTACTTTTAATCTGTTCTCCTATTGACTATTATTTGTTCTTTAAATGTATTGAAACATTCATTCGTCTCATTTAAACATTTATTAATATTGTCTTCTAACTTAACACTCTGTTGTTTCATGTCATATAAACGCTCATCAAATTTTGTATTCATTTCACATAAACGCTTATCAAATTTTTGGTCAATATTATTTATATCGCCCTTTAACTCATTGACTTTAACATTCTGTTCATCAAAATTACTATTCACTTTACTGAAATTGTTTTTCATAAAATCAAATATATCCTCCAATGACAATTCTTTTTCTTTTATGTTTGTTTTAATTGTAATAGGGGTGGAAGTTACTCCCCCCTCACTAATTAATACAGATCCGTTTACATTACTGTCACTGATTGACAGCGACTCTGTCTGAATACCTGAATCGCTTTTATTGGCCGACTCGGTTAACATATTTTCATTTACTACCGTTTCGTTTACTCTTGTTCTTATTTGATTTTCAGCACTAGTGCTAGTTAAATCAATAGTGTTTTCCATTTTTCTAGTATTTACTTATACACAATTTTGTAAGCTTACTAACCACTCTTACTAATCGCCCTCACTCCCAAACAACCCGTTCTGCAGCTTGGTTAGGTCCGGCGAATATAACCACAAATTATATTCGCTGTCCCTGTTCGGGCGCCAATGAAACTTTATGAATTTACGCCAAATTATAAAATACTCGGGTCCCTGTTCGGGCGCCAATGAAACTTTACAATTAATTACATTATAATTAACTCTTACCTTCGGGTTTTTATTCCAAGGGTCGTTCAGACGAAAACAGCTGCAAAAAGGATTATTTGGATTTGATATGGGCAAAGATCAAATACACCGTTTGTGCCAAAACAAATTGCCTCTGGTTTATTATGCAAAATAACTACTTCATCTCTCTTTCATGACATTTAGATTAAATACTTACTTGTTGAATAAGTAACAATTTGTGAAGTCAAACATAGTAACAAAATATTTCTTAATTAACTAGCTTATAACAACTATGTTGTACCACAACTATTTATTATTTGCAATGCACCAATACGTGATTTAGCTACACACTCACACACATTCGTTCTTTGATTTTGTCATTCTATTTAAACCCCCACTTCGAGATCTCTGATGTATATTTTAGATTTATAATTTATTTATGTTGAATTATATTCTGGGGAAAAAGGTAAAATAATCTTGGTTAAAACTCAGTTAATACTTAACGTCTGAAGAACTCCGCTGTTTTGCACCTCTGCTGTGAATGCACCGTTTAACACACCATAATTTAGTTTTGACACTATTTGACCGCGGTACTGTTATTGATTATTTCATATTAGGTTGATGCGCCACTATTATTTTAATCCACTTTAAAGTAACATTTCGTTTTGTTTTGTCGTTCTATTTAAATTTTCGAACACTTAGCTCGCTTAGGTTGGCCGCGCGTTATACTGTTTTTTATACTGGTTTTAGTACTTTAAAAGATAGGCCGACTCTTAACTACGACCTATCTTACACCCGAGGCCACTAGGTAATTTTTATCTGCACTGTATGCTGCTTATTACTACTCTCTCTGATGACACACTGCAGACTGGAGACTGTGTCACAAGGCTGCTGCTGGCGGTTACGCAATACGTCTGGCAATTGTTTTGGCTGACTGTATGTATGTTGCATTTGTGTACTGGAGGCTCCACACAGGTGAAAGTCTGGCAATTTGGAAAGTGCTTAAAATGATGATTTAAATTAATATAAAATTAAACTGGGGTGGCTCACAATTCTGTACCGTTACAACGAAAGTTATTGATTATATAATCATTCTGCTCAAACGAGAATTAAAACATGGTGTATAAATCACAAATACAACTTTAAGAAATTAACTATGAACTGAATTAAAATATAGACAACACAAACCAGCCTTCTTTGTCTGCATACTTTCTCACGCACACACACATACAACATACTTTAAATTTTTTCCCTTGAGCTCATATTTAATTTAATTTCCCCCCATCTGTTCTTGTTTTATGAAAAATAATAAAATTTGATAGTTTTGTTTATATCCTTGTAGGTACTTAGCTGAATTTGAGTCCGAATTCTAGTCCAGAAAACGTCACATTTTTTTTACGTGTGCACTTTCATTCATAATCTCCAAACTGTTATAGTGTAAAGAAAACTGTTAATTACATTTTAAGTATGAATTTTGATTTTTAAGTCATATTTTAAATATATTATTCACATTCTTTCTGTTTTGCGGGCGCGACGAAAATTACACCCAGTCGGCGGACGCGACGATTACTTGCGTCTGTAGTTGTTAGTGGTTTCTTGCCGACTGATGAGATGAAACCATCTCACTTTGTAAAGCGGCTGCGATTGTTTTTCCAATTTTCCATTGTATTGAGTTGTATTCCTATGCCAGTATAATGTTGTTTTGGCGCACCCGCATTCCACAGCTGGGATTGCCTCTGACGTAAGATCGTCCGATGTTATATAATTCCGTTACGCAACTTGTAAGTCACTGGAGCTGACCTTGACACATTTTCGCATGTTTGTCTGTTACGTCGTTATAAATTCATGAATATTTTACAATCGCTCCTGACAATTTCGTTACCCATAAAATTTACCTTTATTCTCAATTTATTTTTATTTCTCCCAAAATTACTATTACATTATAAAAATGCTATTTATTTTATTAAAATACAAATTTATTTATTTCCCCGGGTGGGCCAAAATGTCCCGTTACAATACCCCCTCAATGAGAGGTTTTATGCCGAAGCATAAAAACTCTCATTGACACACTCATACTTGCTAAAGGGATCAGCCAGGATATGTCGCCACAACCCCCTTTACAGTTTACAAACAAAAAAATATAATTAACTCATCCTTGGTCCAGTGACTGTGACCGCACCTGAATGACCTTACTGGACTTCTCTCTCGAGATCCCAACACCATAAAGTCAGCCAGGTACTTAACGCCCCTGCTCTGACGCGCTGGCCAGCTCAGGACCACCGCCACAGCATCACCAAACTGTGAAACAACAAATCAAAATATCAACTAGTGGCCTTGTACGATACTATATCCCTAACTGATCTGTTTCCCCTTAGCTGTGCTGGTTTGCGTTAAGAAGCACTGGTTTTTTTCTTTTAATTCTTAACTTCTACCACATATATGAATACCTAACATGATACATTTTTTTTTTCTAAAATACCATAATCTCATTCTGTCTACTTTCTCTTTTAACTGTTATCCCGAAATTCAAAATTATTGCCCTGATTCCCATCAGAATTTAAATAAACATTTCCCATTACCATATTACACATCTCTCTCATTCCCAATTTGCATCTAAAATATTTAAATTCATAAAAGTCTCTTAAACACTAACAAACATTATACAACATAATAAAACATAGTATATTCATAACTCACATTGTTATTACCCTAAAATATACAATTCGCATTTAAGTTTGACCAAAAATTACACACTTTACATCTTTAATTTTGCATATAAAATTATAAAAATTACATTTTAATCTCAATTGAACTTTTATTAATTCATTTCCCCCAAATTTTTTTTTCAACCTTCATTTTACATAACATTTCATTTATTATTCCATTTTATTAATTTGGGTGATTCTCAGTTATTCATTACAATTCACTTTATCAACTTGGCATTTACCTATAATCTTACCCCTTTTATGACTCTAACACTCCCTTACAAAGTCTTTAACTAGTATGACACCCATCTATCAAAAAATCTATCAACCCATTCACTACCTCTAACTCACTACTCTAATTCATTTCGAATCATTCTACCCTTATAACAAAATACTCTCTACCCCCTTGTACTCAGGATGTGTGTTCCCCTCCCAATGCTCATTCCCTTATCTGGTTCCTGGACCCTCCCTAGGTAACCCTTTCCGGCGCTAATTGGTTCACCTCCCGCCACAACGTTTTTCGTTGAGGACTCCTTATCACACCACCCTCCATACAAAATTCCCCATCAACTAATTACTCTCCCATTACCTCACTTTCATCTACAAAATATCTCCATTTATTTATTACCTCAATATATCAATCATTACTCTACATATTTTCCCCATAGCTACTGTGTCACTATCAATACTCAAATTCTACATTATTTGTATTTCACCTCTTATTTTCTCTAACACCCATCTCTCAACTTGGACTGACTCAAATGTCTTACTTAAACAATTACTATCATCCAACTTCTATCTTTTACAACCCATTGAAAATTTTAACTATCTCAAATTTATTTCATTATTTGTTTAAAATCTTTAAATAAAAGATTAAAATCTTTAAATCTGTATTTAATCTTTAAATAATAGAATTAAGTTTATAATTCTATAAACTATTATTACATTTTTATAATCCTTATCCCTAACATACAGCATACAATTAATACAAATACACATAATAAAGACAATATAAGAAACATCTAGTGCAACCATTTCTCAAATCAAAACAAAATTATTTAGTCAGCTCAGTACCGAGTCATCATTATTAAGTTACAACAAATTTTTATTCGTTACTCCCCTGAGTAACCTCCTTTACCACACACACACACACTATGACCCCCCCCTGGACTGTGGCGTCCAGTTGCGTCCATAAGGACTGAAGTTGTGGAGGAATTTTGTCATCTCCTTGTCCTTGCTTCTGTGTTACATTTTTCAAAAACTAGATATCATAATATCTGAAGTTACATATTTATACGCCCTTAATGCGGGTCTATCACCTGGTTAACTGTTCCCACGCGAACAGAGTGATAGCCGCTGTTCCATAGTTCCGGGGATTTCCCCTAAGTCACCCCCCAATAATTTCAAATCTATACCAATTTCAAGCCAACTATGGTCAGGTTCACAATTGCTGCCCATAGCTGGTTGTCGTCCAAAACCACGATTAGTGCTGGTAATGCAGTAATCGCCCGAAAAGGCAGGGAAATCATCTTTCATTTCAAGCATGTTCTTTCATCATCATAATACACTGAACGGCAACAAATCAACATATAATATAAAATTACATAAAAGTTGTGCAGTGTATATTATGCCAGTTTGGCCTCCGATGATGGTAACATACCTTGATGTTACCACCAACACTCATTGCTATCTGCAGTGGCACATGCCACCACTGCAATAGCATACTAATAACTAACTTAACCCTTCTACTGCTGCAGTCTCTACTTTCTATAATTATTTCACTTCTATTAACACCAAACAACCCCCCAAAATTACCCATATATCTTGTATAATATAACATAATGAACATGAATAATCTCATTGCTACATTTAACCAAACAATTCACATTTAAATAAATTTTATAAAAATTGTCAACATTACAACTTGAACTTTCTATTAATTCTTTTTATTTATACTCTAAATTATTTAACACTTATTAGACCATTATTATTAACATTCATTTTGTATCATTTCACAATAATATTTTACCTAAGTTAGCTTCTTTCAAACTCATTTAATGCCATTATAACTCTTTTACTTTACTTCAAGGTCATTATCAAATTCATACTTACATATGATCAATCACTCCCATACTATCATAGACAAACAAATATAAACATCCAACACCAATAACTCCATGTACCTTCTGAAACATTTTAACAACCATGTTATTCCACAAACTAAATACAATTTGACATTTATTTATTTATTAATCTCATAAAATAATTTAAATTCATCATCAAAATTTCTTTATATAACATTTTAAATCAATCAAAAATATTTAAACATATCAAATTATTTGAATTCCATCAAGTATTGAAAACACAACATATTTTAATTACTTTACTCCTAAACAATTACATTTCCTTTATTACAAACTCATTATTTATTTAGTCTGCTAAAATAATATTATTATTATTAAAACAATTTCTACTACCTACACACACTGTTTACATAAAGTACATCTTAAAACATAGATACAATAAACTTCACTATTAATTTATTTACAATTCTTCATCATTATTTTTCTGTTTTCCACACCTCATTTCCTAATCCAGCAATGTCATAACCATAAATTAAAATATTTAATATATTTAAAATGTCCATTTATTGATTTCTTATCTAACCGCCATCGTTGTATAATAGTCTTATTTTTTTATAACACTTCTCATTCTTACTCACACTCAATTTATTATTATTATTATTATTATTATTATTATTATAACCCATTACCTCTATGTCATTCATTATACCATTATAATTTATAGGATTATTTCCTTTTATTATTTCATAAACCTTGTCAATATTAGTTATTTTTGTCCAGTCTCCATCAGTATTATTGGTTAACATCAGGTAAGTTATTTTATCATTTATACGGGTATCATCAAAATCATAAGGTAAGCATTTCATATTGTTTATCTCCTTTAATTCTAACATCTCTTTCAACTTTTTATAATTTCTCTTTAACTGAAATAATTCTATCTCTCTATCAATACACAACTCTCTCACTATAACACCATATCACACTTTCTCTACCATGCCACACAGAGGGCACTAACTCATAAAAATTCGGGGAACAACTCAAAGACCTCTTGTCTTCCAATAATAAGGGACTCTTGCCCTTCAACAACAACATTTGTAAACACCTTGGTTCACAATAAACATGTGGAAAATTTACCCTCTGCCACCCTTCTACCTCTATACTATCTTTCCACTTTCTCTCTGACTCATAAACACACATTAACATTCCATTATTACATTCTAAAACTTCATCAGTACTCTCAATATTTACCCCCTTATTCTTTAACATCATATTTTCACTTATATTGTCATAATTGTCACTCCCACTTACCTCAGAATTGTAATTAACATCATTATCATCACTATTCAATACTTTACTATCTAACACTACCTCTTCCACTATTTTATCATTATTATTTTTGGTCATAACTGTAACATTGTCATCTAACTTCTTGTTTATTATCTGATTTAATTTACTTTTAATCTGTTCCCCTGTAGCGGGGCATTTTTGGGCATACCTGGGGTAATAACAGAATTTGTATTTTTTTTATAAATAATAAATAACTTGTTGAGTGATAGGAAAATTTTGTGACCGAGAGGTAAATTTGTTATTGTGGAAGCGATCGCAACGTGGCAGCATTGACTGTGACAATTATTTAATGATATTCATATAAACAGTTTAATAACAACTGCAAATGTACCAAAGTCAGTTCAAGGACAATGACGAACCCGGAAAACGTAAACACGTTATGCAACCAGACATCAGGCGATGTGTTGCGTCAGCAATTTATATAACGATGTGTGTCACCAGTTTTGTCAACAGGACAAAAACAGTCCACTGGCGCAAGGATACAAACTGTAAACCAATGAGAGTTGAACGAACAACAGTCGCTTCACAAATTAGCGCAAGTAGTTCGCTCCCAGTCAAAATTCCATGCTCGCGCGAGCAACAACTGTAAAAAAGTTTCGGCAGTAAGTGCGGGCCCGCATACGATAAAATGTGATTTTAAATTCAAATTAATAACTTTCAATAGTCATGAAGTAAAATGCAGTGACAGTTTTTGGTGATATATACACAATTATAAGTAATAGAATTGTGCGGAGTGGACGGAATTACGTGAGGAGTCTGGACTGGGTCGAATCGCTAAAGAATGGCCAGATAAGTAATCGATATGGGGTAAAACCCAAGAAATTTTCAAAATTGTAAAACCTTTTAATTTTAAAAAGAAATGGCAGCCTAAAATATCTATACATAAATTAAAATGAGATCTCTAAAATAACTTGGTATGTGTGTTGCGTGTGTACGGGAGAATGTAACTATTAAGAAGTCTGGTTTGCGTTTTCTTTAAAAGATTATTTTAATTTAATATCTTGATTCATATAAGGTTTATATAACAAGGTTTATATAATATTTCAATGTTGTTTTATTTTTTTTTACACTAAAATTTTTTTTTCTTTACATTAAAAGTTTCTTTCTTTCAAATTTATTTTATGTGAGTTTCTTTTTGATTTGAGAAATGTTAATAAATTTTAATTAATGTGTAAACGTATAAAGTTTTCTTTGTTTGTTTAAGCAACCAATCTGATCTCCTGTTCGCCTAAAAAGAACCCTCATATATTTTTTCTTATTACAGTTGGTAACAAGATGGCGCCCGAAGAGATTATTTAGAAAGTGTTTAAGTTCCCTTAGGTTAAATTAAATATCAGTTTGTTTAAGACTGTATCAGTGGCTTCCGAACGTAGGGACGATTTATATAATATAATTATATAAATATAGGCCTACTTAGGAAAGCAGAATGGTTGTTTAAGGTAAAATAAATTTTTTTTTCATACGTAAAATAGACGCAAGTATGGGGTTATGTTTTGATAGGGTTATGTATGTAGTGAATTATTTGTCGAATTATATAAGGAGTATTATGAGGTAATATACATAATAATTGGTATGTATGATAATTATTAAATAGTATAAAGAGTATTATAATAAAATCTTTTAAAATGGCTGAGATACAAGATAATGATTTAATCAAGATGATGAAATTGCTGTTTAATGAACAAAAAAACGAAATCAATGAAAAGTTTGATATTCAAAAGAATAGTTTTGAGGAGTTGAAATATGAGATTAAAGAGATTAATGAGAATTTGAACCAGATTGATGACATAATAAGAAACAGTTTGAATAAGTTAGAACAGAAGTTCGAGAAATTAGGTAATAATGTTTTAAGTAAGACAAAATGTAAAAATGACGAAATAGTAGACAATTTTGAGAGTATAGTGGGGGTGAAGAATAAGGTAGAAGCAAATGATGAAAATATAATAACAAAGAGTACTGATGAAGTTTTAGAATGCGATAATGAAATGTTAATGAGTGTTTATGAAATAGAGAGAGAGTGGAAAAATAATGTAGTAATTGAATGGGGACAGAGGGCAAATTTTCCCCTTATTGTTTATAATGATGATGATGATTTAATGTTGTTTTTTCAGGGCAAGAGACCCTTATTGTTAAATGAAGTAATGTTGTATAATGTTGTACCCTCTGTCCGTAATAATTGTGAGAGTGTGATGTGGTGCTATGAAGAAAGAGAGTTATATGTTGAGAATGAAATAGAAATATACAAGTTAGAAAGAAAGTATGATGAATTGAGAAAATTAATAAAAGGGGTGATGATGAATCATGTGAAATACGTACCTGTTGAAAGAGAGACAGAAAATAATTTTGATAATATCTTACCTGACTATAATGATTTACCTGACGTAGTAGTTGATGAATACAAAGATGAGAAAATTTACCTGACATTAACGAATAACCCTGATATAGACGGGACAATCCTAACCTATGGTGACAAGATTTCTAGTGGTACAATGGATGAAATAGAGTTAATAGATTATTATGATAGTAACCATTATAATAATTTGTATGTTGATAAAAATGATGAATGTTACAAATACACTAGATATATATATGACGATGGTGGCTGAACTAGAATATCAGTGTTGGGACATTTTTAAATATTGTAAATTTTTGGTAATGACCTTGCTGATTTGGACATGAAGTGAGATACACTTGAACAGTTTTGACGCATATTTTGTAAATAATATTGAATTCATTTGTGTGTATTGTGAAATGTTAGAAAAGTAATGTGTATAGGTTTTAGAAAATGTTGTATTAATAATAATAATATTATTAATATTTTTGCACTCTAATTAAATAACAAAATAATTATGAAGACAATAGTTAATGATTTGTAGAATGTTGATAATAATTGAAATATGTTTTAATAATCAAATGAATATTTAATTTTAGTAATCAATAGACGTAAATAAGTTGAGATGTTTAGATATTGTGATTGAATGTTATGTGTTTGAATTTTATAAGGAATTTAAATTGTGTGATGAGATTTTAATTTAATAATCATGAATAAATAAATAAATGTTAAATGGTTTATTTTGTGGAGTTTTGTGGAACCTAATGATTAAAAATATGTGTTAATAATAAATGTAGAATTTTTGAAAATCTGATTGCAACACAGGATAAATTCATAATGATGATAAATAAAAACAGTTAATGAAAAATTTTAAATAATAATGTTTACAAATTTTTAGATAAGTGATGTAAAAGAGAATTGTTTGTTTGATGTATGCTAATAATCCAGGTTTATTGCTATTTGTGTATTGTGTTATGTGATGTAGTATAACAGTGTAGTGTGGAACTGCTATGGGGGAGGTTGTAGATTTTGTATTTAATATTTTATGTTAATAATGGTTAAGCTTCCATATAAAGTGGGTTAAAACCCCATCTAAATTAATATTGTCATTTAAATTTTAATTTAATATTACGAAAGATATTTTACTTGTGATTCCCCAACTTTTCGGGCGGTCACGGCCTCACCGAACCCTGACCGTGGAATTGGTTTAGCTTTAACAGCTATGGTTGGGGCACATTACGATTACGCGCTGCCATAACTGGCCATAGCTGTTATCGTTGTAAAGGTGTATTTTGAAATTGATGGGGGGTAATAAAAGGGGAATCACCAAACTATGGAACAGCGGCTGCCACTCTGTTCGAGAAGGAACAGCAGAGCCAGGTGGTAGATCCCTTTAAGGGTGCATAATTATTTAACGAGAACATGTTGATGTTCACCAATTTTAACTTAACAGCGGAAGCAGAGACACGGAGAGGTAAAAACCCTGCTCCAAAATATACAGTCTCTGTGGAAGCGAAAAGGCGCCACAGTCTTACATAATTGAAATAGTGTGTGTGGCTGGGAGGTTATCCAAGGGGATAACGTATTAAAAATTTGATATATTTTAATTAATAATGATGATTTGCTACTCAATAATTTTGTTGGAATTTAAGAAATAGATGCACTAAATACTTCTTATATTGTGTTATTATGTCTTATTGTGTTGATTGCATTAGTATGTTAGGAATAAGTATTATAAAAATATAATAATATGTTTTCAATGTGTTTATAGATTTAAAAAATAAAATGAAAAATAGTTGTGATAGGTAAAATTTTCAATGGGTTGTAAAAGATAGAAATGGGTGATAGTAATTAGTTGAATAAAATGTTGGAGTCAATTCAAGTTGAATTTTGTGGGACATATAGATCTGTTCAAATCGAAGTAAAAGTTAAAGAGAATGAGAGATGAAAATAATGCAATGTTGTTTTGAGTTAACGTATGCTATAGAATTTTGAGAAGTATAAGTGGAGACACAGTAGAATTGGAGAATTTATGTAGAGTTTTGAGTGATATATTGTTGTTTATTTTATTGATGTTATTTTGATGTAGTTGTAGTGAAGTTATGAGAGTGAGATTTTTTGGGGATGGCAATTTTGTAGTAGTGGTAGTGTAATGTGGGAGTCCGCAACATAAGGGTTGGGACGGGATAGGGACCGATTGGCGCCGGAAAGGGTTACCTAGGGGGAGTCCAGGGACCAACATAAGGGAATGAGTTTTGGGAAGGAAACACGTATCCTATGTACAAAGGGTTAGAGAGTATTTTTTTTTTTTTATATAAGAGTAGAAGGTGGCGATTGGAGTTAAAATAGTAAGTAGTTAGAGGTAGAGAAGGGTTAGTAAAATTTTGATAGTGGGGTGTCATACTAGTTAAAGATTTTGTAAGGGAGCGTAATGAAATGGAATGAAAGGGGAAGTTTGTGAGTAAATGCCAAGTTGATAAAGTAAATTATAAGGAATAACGTAGAATCACCCAAAGTAATGAAATGGAATAATGATGGCCATAATTGAAAAAAAAAAAAAATAAATAAAATAAAATAAAATAAATTTTGTAATTTTGAGAATAGAGTTAATAAGAGTAAATCAAGTTTAAAAGTAATTTTTTGATTTTATATGCCAATTTAATGATATAAAGTGTGTAACATTTTAAATACCAATTGTTTATTTTAATGTGAATTAGAAGTGTATTATATTTTCTTATGTTATATTGTGTTTGTTAGTTTAAGAGAATTTTATGAAGTTAACTATTTTAAATGCATTTTTAAATTGGGGATGAGAGAAATGTAATATGGTAATGGGAAATGTTAATAAGTCAGTCGTCTGTTTGCTTAAATTCTGATGGGAATCAGGGCAATGATTTTGAATTTTGGGGTAAAGTTAATAAGGGTAAGTAGATGGAATTTTAAGAGGGGTATATATATATAGTTGGTAAATATGTTATGATATATACATGTTAGCGATAAATGAAAAACAAAACCAGTGCTTCTTAGCGCAAACCAGCACCGCTAGGGGGGAACAGATCAGTTGGGGATATGGTGTTGTATAAGGCCACTATTTAATATTTTGATTTGTTGTTTCAGTGTTTGGTGGTGCTGTGGCGGCGGACCTGAGCTGGCCTGCGCGTCAGAGCAGGGGCGTTGAGTATCTGTCTGACTCTACGGTGTTGGGATCTCGAGAGAGAAGTCCAGTATTGTCATGCAGATGCGGTCACAGTCACCGGACCAAGGGTGAGTTGATTATTCTTTTTTGTAAACCATACAGGGGGTTGTGGCGACATATCCTGGCTGATCCCTCTAGCAAGTATGAATGTGTCAATGAGATTTTTTATGCTTCGGCATAAAATATCTCATTGAGGGGGTATTGTAGCGGGGCATTTTTGGGCATACCTGGGGTAATAACAGAATTTGTATTTTTTTTATAAATAATAAATAACTTGTTGAGTGATAGGAAAATTTTGTGACCGAGAGGTAAATTTGTTATTGTGGAAGGGATCGCAACGTGGCAGCATTGACTGTGACAATTATTTAATGATATTCATATAAACAGTTTAATAACAACTGCAAATGTACCAAAGTCAGTTCAAGGACAATGACGAACCCGGAAAACGTAAACACGTTATGCAACCAGACATCAGGCGATGTGTTGCGTCAGCAATTTATATAACGATGTGTGTCACCAGTTTTGTCAACAGGACAAAAACAGTCCACTGGCGCAAGGATACAAACTGTAAACCAATGAGAGTTGAACGAACAACAGTCGCTTCACAAATTAGCGCAAGTAGTTCGCTCCCAGTCAAAATTCCATGCTCGCGCGAGCAACAACTGTAAAAAAGTTTCGGCAGTAAGTGCGGGCCCGCATACGATAAAATGTGATTTTAAATTCAAATTAATAACTTTCAATAGTCATGAAGTAAAATGCAGTGACAGTTTTTGGTGATATATACACAATTATAAGTAATAGAATTGTGCGGAGTGGACGGAATTACGTGAGGAGTCTGGACTGGGTCGAATCGCTAAAGAATGGCCAGATAAGTAATCGATATGGGGTAAAACCCAAGAAATTTTCAAAATTGTAAAACCTTTTAATTTTAAAAAGAAATGGCAGCCTAAAATATCTATACATAAATTAAAATGAGATCTCTAAAATAACTTGGTATGTGTGTTGCGTGTGTACGGGAGAATGTAACTATTAAGAAGTCTGGTTTGCGTTTTCTTTAAAAGATTATTTTAATTTAATATCTTGATTCATATAAGGTTTATATAACAAGGTTTATATAATATTTCAATGTTGTTTTATTTTTTTTTACACTAAAATTTTTTTTTCTTTACATTAAAAGTTTCTTTCTTTCAAATTTATTTTATGTGCGTTTCTTTTTGATTTGAGAAATGTTAATAAATTTTAATTAATGTGTAAACGTATAAAGTTTTCTTTGTTTGTTTAAGCAACCAATCTGATCTCCTGTTCGCCTAAAAAGAACCCTCATATATTTTTTCTTATTACAGTTGGTAACAAGATGGCGCCCGAAGAGATTATTTAGAAAGTGTTTAAGTTCCCTTAGGTTAAATTAAATTGAATTAAAAAACCAGTTTGTTTAAGACTGTATCACCCCTACTGACTCTACCACTTTCTCAACACTCTGTTCTAATCTGTTAAAGTTAGTTTCTATTATTTCATTAGTTTGGTTTAAATGCTTATTAATTTCATTCATATGGTTTTTTAACACATCAAATTTATTATTCTGTTCATCTAATTTCTCATTGACACTACTTTTAATTTCTAGGATTTCGTTTTTCTGTTCATCGAATTTGCTGTTCTGAACATCAAATTTTATATTAATACTACTATTCATTTTATTGATATCACTACTCAAATTCTCAGACATTGTTTTCATTAAATTAAATATATCGTCCATTGACAATTCTTTTACTTTAACTGTTGTTGGAGTAGACTGTGCTGCTACGTTATCGATTATCATTGACTCTGTAAGACTGTTTTCAAGGCTTATCTCTTGATTTTCCATCTTGTAACAGTAAATTTCTTACGTTTATATTAAAAATGCTAACATATAGTATCACACAATTACTTCGCCAACAAGAGATTATACTTACTTATATTACATATGCTCGTAACATAACCCCATCTTTATATTACACATTTCTAGTTACCTCGAACAACCATTTCTGTTCTCCCAAGTAGGCCTACTTTTATATAAAATATTTTATATAAAATGTCCCTGCCTTCGGAAGCCAATTGTGATCTAACTTTTATGCCACTTTAAAACTTAATTAATTTTGAATTTGTGCATTATTTACTGTTTAACTTTTTCGGACGCCATCTTGCCTTTATACTAACTGCAAGAAAAAATATCTGTACTTACCATGTCGGGCCAGATTCTTTTCGGCGAACTCAAAAAGCAGAAATGGTTGTTCAAAATAAAGAAAACTTTATTTTGTTTCCCATGAATTGAGTTTTATTGACATTTTGCTACGTTTTCATTATTAACAACTATCTCCTGCCCTCCTTTATCTACTATAAATTCACATTTATGAAAGTTATTGATTATATAATCATTCTGCTCCAACGAGAATTAAAACATGGTATATAAATCACAAATACAACTTCAAGAAATTAACTATGTACTAAATTAAAATATAGACAACACAAACCAGCTTTCTTTGTCTACATACTTTCTCACGCACACACACATACAACATACTTTAAATTTTTCCCTTGAGCTCATATTTAATTTAATTTTCCCCCATCTGTTCTTGTTTTATGAAAAATAATAAAATTTGATAGTTTTGTTTATATCCTTGTAGGTACTTAGCTGAATTTGAGTCCGAATTCTAGTCCAGAAAACGTCACATTTTTTTTACGTGCGCACTTTCATTTTAATTCATAATCTCCAAACTGTTATAGTGTAAAGAAAACTGTTAATTACATTTTAAGTATGAATTTTGATTTTTAAGTCATATTTTAAATATATTATTCACATTATTTCTGTTTTGCGGGCGCGATGAAAATTACACCCAGTTGGCGGACACGACGATTACTTGCGTCTGTAGTTGTTAGTGGTTTCTTGCCGACTGATGAGATGAAACCATCTCACTTTGTAAAGCGGCTGCGATTGTTTTTCCAATTTTCCATTGTATTGAGTTGTATTCCTACGCCAGTATAATGTCGTTTTGGTGCACCCGCATTCCACAGCTGGGATTGCCTCTGACGTAAGATCGTCCGATGTTACATAATTCTGTTACGCAACTTGTAAGTCACTGGAGCTGACCTTGACACATTTTCGCATGTTTGTCTGTACGTCGTTATAAATTCATGAATATTTTACAATCACACCTGCCAATTTCATTACCCATAAAATTTACCTTTATTCTCAATTTATTTATATTTCTCCCAAAATTACTATTACATCATAAAAATGCTATTTATTTTATTAAAATACAAATTTATTTATTTCCCTGGGTGGGCCAAAATGTCCCGTTACAGTTTGTTTATTATCTCTGTGTCCTATTCATCGTTTATTAGCTATTATAATACTCACAGGTTTATTTTTTTCTCCTTTCAAGTAATTGATGCTCACATCACTTTTCTTTCTCGATTATCACTAGTTTATTTCACTTTGTAACATTGTATCTTTATTTTATCAACACTATTCCATTATTATTATTATTATTATTATTATTATATTTGTTCTTATCTTTGATTTTCACATTAAATTATCTAATGTTTACTTACTATTTTTATTTTACAACTCAACTTTGTACTTTTATTATGGGTAATATTTGTTATAATTCTTTCTGAAATAGGGCATTTGGACTCATTATGTTAACTATATTCCTTTATCACTTTTCCAATCTATTGGGTATTGCCATAGTCATTGTCTTTGTCTGTGTCAGATTTAGTTTATTGGTCTTGTTCTATCAATTCTGTTTATTAGCTTTTCAGCGTACAGCTTTTCTTCATTCATTTAAACTTGCAAATCTTGTGCTACCTTATGTCACGTTACATAATGCCTCGCCACCAAAATTGATTATTTCTCAAAATAATTGAGAAGTTACCTTTATCACATTTATTAATTATTATATAAAACAAACTTACCTTGATTAGCCTAGGATTCGGCACACGAACTGTGAACTATAAACGTGATTTAGGGTTACGTACTTCAATGACTGCGCACATTTACGGTTAACTCATTCAAATTTTATTAAAACATATTTCTTAGCTTTCATGAATTATTTCTCTCAGAATTCCATTCCAAACAATATTGAGGCCAAACCATCATTAACAAATACAAACAAAATTTAATATTTTCTCTTACCCTACTGAACAAAAAATATTTACTTAACTGAATTAATAATAAAGGCGACCCAGCATCTTACCCATTCTCTCATTCATACATATTTAAATTATTCCCCCAAAATATAGAGCTCTTTACTTTAAAATTTTCATGATTGATTTGATGTGATACATAGTTACTTAGTCGGCGTCTCCTCCAACCACGTGTCGCACTACGTATGTGTTAAAACATTTAAACTGTTCACTACATTTTCTGTGTTAGTTAAATTTACTCGTTGACTTTTGTGTTGTCCGTTTGTCCACACGTTAAATCACTTTAAATGATACTTTTTACCACATTTTGAAGGTCTTAAAAAGATTTTCGGCTCGCTAGCCTTTCGGGTTCAACCGGCCGCAGCTGCCACTACGTAACAACAGACACTGTTTTATTCACATTTTGATATGCAGGCGAGATGAAAACTGTCCAGCCGGTGGACACACACAATTACTTGCATCCGTCGTATTGAGATGTTATTTGCCGACTGCCTTTGTTCTCTGCGCACACAGCGCTCAGGAATTTATTCGAACATGTCCTTTTTGTGGGAACGTTGGCCGACTGGCCTATAATGCCATATCCCCAACTGATCTATCTCCCCTTAGCTGTGCTGGTTGCGTTAAGAAGCACTGGTTTTTCTTAACTCTTAACTTCTAACACATATATAAACACTTAAAGTAACATGATACATTTGTAAACTTCCGTAACATCATTCTGTATACTCTCTCTTGTTAACTCTTTTTCCAAATTCAAAATTATTGCCCTGATTTCCATCAGAATTTAAATAAACATTTCCCATTACAGTCATTACAAATAGCTCTCATCACCCAAATTATATCTAAAAATATTTAAATTTATTATTAAAATTCTCTTAAACACATTTAAATCAACTACATAATAACAAATTACTTGCTTATATCTTCTCAAACTTTACTAACCATCTCCACCAAAACATCTCAAATCAACACAAAATCATTTAAGTACATTATAAAATCAACTACACACTCTACATCATTGACATAATTCAATCTAATATTCAATAACTCATTACTAACAGTTTAGTAACCTCCTTCTCCATCAATATCTAATATCCCCCCTTATCCCAGTTACAATTAGGTAAATAGGCTCAAGGATAAACCGTGCAAGGCATTTACCTGGTTGCATAAACACTCTATTGTTTATTGCCCTGGCTTGTAACGGCCAGCTGCTTTTCCACACACTCTATTGTTTATTGATGGTGGACTGTAGCGCCCATTTGCATCCACAAGAACTGCAATTTTAATTAGGGTGTAGATGCTGCCTACCCTGTTCTTGCTTCAGCGTTATATAAAAATTCGACATTACTGATGTCCGAGGACACCAGTAATCCTACTATAATGATTCACACACCCATAAATACGGCACTATCTCCACCTTCGATGATAGCCACTGTTCCATAGTTCGGTAGATTCCCCAGACTACCCCCCGGTTAATTTCTATGTTCACCAATTTAGTGGTTATATTTACATTATAAATCCACGGTCAGGGTTTGGTGAAGCCGTGACCGCCCGAAAGTTGGGGAAACTACTAAAAGACATACAAGGTTTACACTTACACTTCTACTGCAATTCACAGACGGCAAACCATTATATGTTTGGTTGTATTCTTATTTAGTTCTCCTACACCCTAACAAACATAATACAACATCATAAAACATAGTATACTCATAATTCACATTGTTGTTATTACCTTAAAATAAACAATTCACATTTAAATTTGCATATAAAATTATAAACATTAGATTTTAATTTCAATTGAACTTTTATTAATTAGCCATCAATTATTTATCATCTACTATACCATTAACTTTTCCAAAATTTTTTCCTTTGTTATCAACCTTCATTTTACATAACATTTCATTTATTATTACATTTTAACTATGATTTTCTGTTTGACATTTTCATCATTTATTGGTTTGGGTGATTCTCCGTTATTCACAATTATTTGATTTATTAAATGGGCATTTGTATATATAACCTTACCCCCTTCCTTCCTACTAACAACCACTAACAGATTTACATAGGGTGACACCAATCTCTCAATAATAACCCCCTTCAACACTAATTTCACTTAAATCATTTTCCTCTTATAATAAAATATCTAATACCCTCTTTGTAACTAGGATGTGTGTTCCCTAACCTGGCAATTCCATTCATCTCCTTTTGCCCTTCCCAATAATCTCGGCAAACACTCTTCGACCCTTCACAATGCCCTGCCCAACGACGCACGTTGATCACTCCTTACCACCTCACCCTCATCTACAAAATATCACCAGCAACTATTTACTCTCTAATTACATTACCCTCTCTGTCTACATATAAGCACTACCTCTACTGTGTCCCTACTATTAACCCGTTTCTGTATTACTTTATTCCCAAAATTCTTATTTTATCTAACACCCATTAAAGTTAACTTTGACTAACTCAAATGCCTTATTTAAATAATCATCCTTACCCAAACCTTTTTACAACATTTTACCTTAACATGATCATTGACAATTACCTTAGAAAATTCATCACTTAACTCATAATAACAATATAACTCGATACCTGAACATATTGTATGTGTAATCATTTACTATTCATTATAGAATCTAAATCTCAGAAAATCATTTAAATTCATTATCAAAATTTATTTCTACCACATTTAAATCAATTCATCTACAATTTATTTTAATTCAATCAATTATTTAAAACACATTACTTTAATTACCTTCTTCCAAAACAATTACAATTCATTTATTGCAAACTCTTATTATTTATTTAATCTGATAAAATATTATTATCATTAAAATAAATTTCTACTACATGCACACACTGTTTATATAAAATATTTTACAACACAAACACAATTAATTTCACTATAAATTTATTTACAATTTTTTGTCATTATTTTATCATCGTTTACCACACCTCATTACATAATCTAGCCAGGTCATTACCATAAACTAAAATATTTAAAATGTCCATTCACTGATTTTTATTTAACCCCCATCATCATATAATAATCTGATCTTATGACTACACCATTCATTTACAATTGAATGCATAGGGCTGTTATAATTATAATAGTCATCATTATTACTTTGTTCCATTGTATCAATACTATTGATAATACAAATATTATTGCATACCATTATTTCAAAATTCCTGTCGACATCGGGTAGGGTAATTTCTCCTTTAGTATTTTCTGTTAAAGTAAGGTAAGTTAATAATTCGTCAACATTATCATCTACTTCTGCTGTACTTAATACTTCGCAAGGTAAGCCTTTTATATAATCAACTCTCTTGTTATTTATTTTCTCTATTAACTCTTTATAATTCCTCCCAACCTCAAACAAATCTATTTTCCTGTCACCATACCTCTCTCTCTCTCTCTCTCTCTCTCTCTCTCAAAATATCTCTCGTCATAACACCAAGTCATACTCTCTCTCTCAATATATGCAGGGGACACTACAACTTTATTATTGCACCACCTGTCAGATGCACAAAACTCAAGGGACAACTATTTGCAGACCATATGTCTCCCAAATATACTCGTGAAGCCTTTTCTTCACCACCAACTACAACATCACGGGGAAAATTTACCCCCTGCAACCCCTCTACCTGTATACTCTCTCTCCACTTTCTCTCTGACTCATCAACACACATTAACATTCCATTATTACATTCTACTCCCTCTAAAATTTCATCACCACTATTTTTAATTATATCATTGTAATTCTGAACACCACTTACCTCATTATATGTCATCTGACCGTCTTTATTTACGTTTAATTTATCCGTTTCTCCACTATTCTCTACCCCCATTTTAATCTCATAATTGTCCTCTACTTTATTCATTTTCAATTTATTAATTATGTCGTCTATTCTGTTTATTTGTTTATTAAAATTAACTTTTTGTTTCTTTATTTCGTCTTTCACTTCATCAGACTTCTCATCAAATTTGGTATTTATTTGCTCGTATTTCAAATTGGAATCGCTTTTTTGTTCATCCAACTTTACATCAAATTTATTTAACATTACTCTCTGTTCATCAAATTTCTCATTGAATTTATTAAACTTCTCATCAAACTTTACACTCTGTGCATTAAAAAGTAACTGCATCATTTTTATTAGTTCATTATCTTCAGATTTTTTAGTCGGGACTGGCGTTGAATGAATTCCTTCACTCATAATTTGCGACTCAGTCACACTTAATTCGACATTTATCTGGCTTTCATTCTCAATGTCAGTGAGGCTGATACTCTCGTTATTGTTCGCCATTTTAAATTTTAAATATATTTCTGTAATATCTTACTGTGTATCTAACATATAATCAAACACAACATAACCTTATTACTTACGTTTACACACTTTTTAGTTACCTCAAACAACCATTCTGTTCTCCCAAGTAGGCCTATATTTATATAAAATTTCTTTATATAAATGTCCCTAAGTTCAGAAGCCAATTGTACTTTAAGTTATTATTCATAATTAGAACTTAATTAAATTAATTCTATTCCTTGCTTTCTGATTTTTTTGGGCACCATCTTGTGTTACCAACTACAAGAAAAAAAAAATAGGTACTTACCAGGGCCAGGTCCGATTTTAGGTGAACAGGAGATCAGAATGGTTTATTTGCAGTAAAGAACTCGTTTATTTATTTGTTACCAATGACATTCCCTTTTATTTTTTGTTTCTCCTACACTTGTACATTTAACCCCTTCTTTAAAGCATTTGAAACATATTTGGCCACGAGGCTCAATTGATAAAACAAATCAAGTAATTATTTAGTAATTTATAAGTTATAAGATAACAAATCAAGTAATTTTATAAGTGATCGCAACCAGCACTTCTTAATTATATAGATTCTATACTCTCACACAGACACGCACACACAATCATCCCATTCCCTTAGAGATCTCATTTATTGAAATATGACAATAATATTGAAATTTTGATTTTTTGCCCTTACTTAAAGATTGTTCTGCCCCCCGTTTTGTTACTTATCTTGCAAATCGGTCCAAAAGACGTCATATTGCTCCACACTCACTACATCGATTATCTCTTAACTTTCACTGCCTTTACATGTTTTTAAAACTGTTATTCCACTCTGATTAAAGTTAAAATTCGTTACTTTACATTTGAGATTTGCGGTATTCACAATTTTACGTGCATGCGGGCGCCCACGATTTTAGTTCCGGAACTTATAGGTGTTACTCGCGCGAGTTGTTATTGCAGACTGGGACTAGCGGAACTGCGCTATTTTCTGAAGAGGTCGTGGGTTACATGACCAATTCTTATTGTTCTTGTTTGTATCACTACGCCAATATGTGATGCTGGACTGACACACCTCGCATACCAGCGTGACGTATGAACTGACGTAATATCGTACGATCCTTTAAGTTACATAATATGTTTGTCACTCATCTAAAAATAACTCTTCTGCTTGTCACTGGAGTTGACCTTGGCACAATTTCGTCCAATACTTGTTGCGTTGTATAATTTATGAAATAAAGTTTGTTTACTTTTCCCCAAAATTATTATTTATATTACTTTTTATGTTTCCCCAGAATTAGCATTACATCATAAAACATTAGTTTTTTATTAAAACACAATATTTTTTCTTGGATTTCGTTGTCCGTGACATGTCCGTTACTTAACTAAATATCACTATTGTTTGACGACTCGGAACACTTAAGTTTTTTATAAGTAAAATCGTAAAGATTTACCTTACAGCCTAAACCGGCTTTCACCTTTAGAAGGCTTCATCAGAGGCTGCCGTAGGTAGCGCTGTCCGTCTTGTTGTTGGAGACGGGATAGTTTTTCGAAGTTTTACAAATCCCCACAGACAACCTACACAAAAAAGTACAAAACTTCATGGAACAGAACAACATCACAGAACTAAAACACGACCCCACCAACAGATACCAAAACTCAATAAAACAACTAGTCAACAAAGCCAAACACATAATGACACATAAACAAAAGCCCTACATGAAACAAATCCGACCATCAGCACCTACCCTCCAACATCAGCACGAACCATGATACATAGACTTAACAACATCCCCTTAGATGAAAAAGACTACAAAGACGAACTAAACACGTTAAAATATCTAGCAGAATCTAACGGATATGACAGAACAATAGTCAGTAAACTCCTACACAAAACAAACAACAGACAAAGACAGAAAACAACAAATTCATAACACTAACATACATCAGCAAACAAACTGAAAAAATTGCCCACAAATTCAAAAAAGCAGGATACAGAATCGCTTACAAAACTACTAACAAAACAGAACACACACTATCAAAACGCACGCACAAAACACAAAACAAATTCGATCTACCCGGTGTATACAAGCTAAATTGCTCAAATTGCAATAAATTCTACATAGGCCAGACAGGACATAGCTTCAAGCAGAGATACATTGAACACACAAAGGCACTCCACACCACTACAGAATCCACCTTTGCAAACCACCTCATTGAAGCAAACCACACATATAAAAACATCGACAATAACATGAACATTCTACACGTACATACAAAAGGCCGAAAACTAGACACTCTAGAACAATTAGAAATATACAAAAACAAATAAAAACGACATCCTAAACGAACAGACAATTCAGATCGCACGCACTATTCGAATACATCTCACCACACACACACAGCATCGATCTTTCGAAAAACTATCCCGTCTCCAACAACAAGACGGACAGCGCTACCTACGACAGCCTCTGATGAAGCCTTCTAAAGGTGAAAGCCGCTTTAGGCTGTAAGGTAAATCTTTACGATTTTACTTATAAAAAACTTAGTGTTCCGAGTCGTCAAACAATAGTGATATTTAGTCAATATTTTTTATATTACCCCAGGTAGGCCTAAATGTCCCGTTACAAGGTAACTCTGCCAACGCTCATTTACGGTTCACCTCCCGCCATAACGCCTTTCGTTGAGGACTCCTTACCACACCACCCTCTTTACAAAATTTCACCATCATCTATTTATTCCCCAATCACATCACTCTCACTACTCTACATACATGCACTATCGCTACTGTGTCCCTACTATTACCCCTTTTCTGTATTACTTGTATTTCCAAAATTCTTATTTTCTCTAACACCCATTTAAAATTACTCTGACTGCCTCAAATGCCTTATTATAATAATCATCACCCAAACTCTATCTTTTACAACATTTTTCATTAATATGACCATTGAAAATTACATTAGAAAATCCATAACTACTTCAAATTACTTTCATCATTTAATTTAAAACCTTTTAAACACATTTAAAATTAATTATTCAAACATTAAACATTTTACTTTATTTAAATTGCATTATAAACTTCATACTTACATTACATCACTCAATTGAATAAACACATGATTCCTGTCATATACACAAAATTATAAACATTCATTACCACAAATATATCGTACATAACTCCATGTATCTTCTGAAACATTAGAACAATAATATGACTCCACAACTAAACATATTCTACATTTATTCATTTGCTATTTATTTTAAAGTTCAAATCATAAAATCATTTAAATTCATTATCAAAATTCAATTATATAACATTTAAATCAATTAATTCATCTACAATTTATTTTAATTCAATCAGTTATTTAAAACACAAATTACTTTAATTAACTTCTTCCAAACAGTTACAATTCATTTATTACAAACTCTCATTATTTATTTAGTCTGCTAAAACATTATTATTTTCATTAAATCAATTTCTACTACCTACACACATTGTTTACATAAAATACATTTTACAACACAAACACAATTAATTTCACTATACATTTATTTACAATTTCTTGTCATTATTTTTCTGTTTACCACACCTCATTTCATAATCTAGCCATGGCATCACCATAAACTAAAATATTTAAAATGTTCATTCACTGATTTTTTATTTAACCCCCATCGTCATAATTAGTCTCACTTTTACATAACAATTATCATCTTTAATTACACTCCTTACGTTATAATTATTATTGTAATGACCATTATCATTAATTATATCAGTATAGTATTTGACATTATTGCCTCCCATTAATCCATAAAACCCGTCTACCTTGGTAATTTTCGTTCTGTCTCCGTCAGTATTTTTGGTTAACATAAGGTAAGTTATTTTATCATCAACTACTGCTGCTACACCAGTTTTAACACAAGGTAAGTACTCAATATAATTACCAGCTCTCTCTACATCTAACCTTTCTACTAATTCTTTATATCTTCTACCAACATTAAACAACTTTATCTCCCTATCTACACACAACTCTCTCTCTAAATATCTCTCACCATAACGCCATATCACACTTTCTCTACCATCCCATACAGAGGGCACTAACTCATAAAAATTCAGGGAACAACTCAAAGACCACATGTCTTCCAATAATAAGGGACTCTTGCCCTTCAACAACAACATTTGTAAACACCTTGGTTCACAATAAACCTGGGGAAAATTTACCCTCTGCAACCCCTCTATCTGTAAACTCTCTTCATACTCTCTTTCTAATTGATAAACACTTGTTTCTACCCCTTTACAACCCCCTACTCCCATTATTCTCTTACTCTCACTAACTATCTCTCTACCTCATCACTATCTATTTTCATTATATCACCTTTAAATAGCTCGTTTCCACTATTTTATCACTATTACTTATTAATTCATTATTAGAATTATCGTTATAACTCACCTTGTCTACCGCCACCTGTTTTGCATTTAAATTAACACCATTACTATTAACACTTATATCTCCGTTATTTTCATTTATTTTGCACTTACCTATATCTGTTCTCCACTCTTTCATTCTCTCAAAATTTCGTTCTAATTCATATTTTAATTCATTAAAATTGCTCTCACATTTATTCTTTACCTCATTGATATCAATTTTAAGTTCGTTAAACTTTCTACTCTGTTCATTCAATTTATCATTAAAATTACTATTTTGAACGTCAAATTTTACGTTAATATTACTACTCAGGTTATCAGACATTGTTCTCATGAAATTATATATATTGTCCAGTGACAATTCTTTTACTTTACTTATTACAGGAGTGGATTCTGCTTTTGCTTCACTCATTATTACAGATTCATCTATGAGGCCTGGAGTTGTCTCCATTCCTGAATCATTCGTGACATTTACTTCATTTGTAATATTACATTCGTTTATCTTATTGTCTTGACCCACATTTGGAGTCGAATGGACTTCAAGGCTGCTCATGACAGCTGATTCATTAAAATTAATTATTTCCTCTATATCATTTTCGTTATTTCCTTCCATTTTTTATATTATGAAATTATCATCTATTTTAACAATCCTTATTTTACATTCATTAAGTATTATTCCCTAGTATAGGTATTACTTATGTATAACCTACTCTAACATGACATCGTTTTTCGTAATTTTTTACGCACTCCTAAATCACGCTTATATTCACTCGTAGGTGTGGTTTATAAATTATTTTCTAAACAGTCACTGTTCGAGGCGCCAATGAGACGTTACTCACCTTTATCACATTAATTAATTATTATATAAAACAAACTTACCTTGATTAGCCCAGGATTCGGCACACGAACTGTGAACTATAAACGTGATTTAGGGTTACGTACTTCAATGACTACGCACATTTACGGTTAACTCATTCAAATTTTATTAAAACATATTTCTTAGCTTTCATGAATTACTTCTCTCAGAATTCCATTCCAAACAATATTGAGGCCAAACCCTCATTAACAAATACAAACAAAATTTAATATTTTCTCTTACCCTACTGAACAAAAATTATTTACTTAACTGAATTAATAATAAAGGCGACCCAGCATCTTACCCATTCTCTCATTCATACATATTTAAATTTTTCCTCCAAAATATAGAGCTCTTTACTTTAAAATTTTCATGATTGATTTGATGTGATACATAGTTACTTAGTCGGCGTCTCCTCCAACCACGTGTCGCACTACGTATGTGTTAAAACATTTAAACTGTTCACTACATTTTCTGTATTAGTTAAATTTACTCGTTGACTTTTGTGTTGTCCGTTTGTCTGCACGTTAAATCACTTTAAATGATACTTTTTACCACATTTTGAAGGTCTTAAAAAGATTTTCAGCTCGCTAGCCTTTCGGGTTCAACCGGCCGCAGCCGCCACTACGTAACAACAGACACTGTTTTATTCACATTTTGATATGCGGGCGAGATGAAAACTGTCCAGCCGGTGGACGCACACAATTACTCGCATCCGTCGTATTGAGATGTTATTTGCCGACTGCCTTTGTTTTCTGCGCACACAGCGCTCAGGAATTTATTCGAACGTGTCCTTTTTGTGGGAACGTTGGCCGACTGTGCGCGCTCTTGTGGGTGAATATGCACCCTAGTTGCTAACTTCACATTCCCGTGCCGAGCCGTACCAGTCTCAATGCTATAGTCCAGTCACACATTTATTTGGTTGAATAAAAATTGAACATATTTAATTTACAAAATCTCATAGGTTTGTACCGTTACATAATGTTGTTGTTTTGCTGAAATCATCAATTAAATTATCTTCTACTTGCCATTTATTTACTTCATATTTCATTATTCTTGATCTGATATTCTTTTTTCTTTTTCTTTTTCTACTAGTGTTATATCCCTGGAATATTTTACTTTCCTAATTATTTTCCTTCTATTCATATAAATTGGCACAAGTCGGAGGGCACTTTTGGCTACATTATTCCGCTGTCCATAATACACATTCTGAGTTCAGAGGGACATACCGTCTGCTCAATAAAAATGATTGCTGTAACTTAATTCTACATACAATCACCATTTAATAATAATAATAATTAGTCTGTTTGCGACTAATGTAATATAAAAATACAAATAAAAACACTCTTGGGATTATTTACTCTGTTGTTATTCAAATCAGATTATTTTCCTTCTTATTGATTAATTCAGATGTTCTTTATCCATATGTGTGGCGATGTTGTTGACATATATATTCTGTAGTTCTTTTATCTTCCTTCTTGCAATAGATGTTTTCCATGTCTTTCCTTCCTTTATCATTTCCAATTAAAAAATTCTACCTTGTAGCTGTATCACTGGTTATAATTTTAATTATTCTCATTATAATTATTGTCATTAAGTTATTCATTGTCCTTCTTACTTGATTGTCTGGTCTTATTATATTACTGTTAATTGTCTTGTTTGTTCTCTTCTCGTAGTCCTGAAAAATTAATGTTATTTTAGTATTATTCCATTCAAAACTAGGTTATGCAAATATTTCATGTAAGCTGTCCTCACTTCTTTTAACTTTTGTGACTTATCTCGGTTTTTATTATTTTGATTATTGTTCTCTTCAAAATTATGTTGTTTCAAATACCTTGTGTAAGCTGTTTTTACTTCTCTTTGAATTTTGATATTTTAATTACCCTTAATTGTCTTAATTCGCCTCAATATTTTTTCAATGAAGACTGGTTATAGGTTCACTTAACCCTTTTTGTAGTTACTTCACTTATCATGTATGTGTTGTTATTGTTGTTCCTTGTTATTGTTAACACACTCACATATATGTACATTTATTTATATTTATATACATATAAATATGAATATTATATTGTACACATGTACTTACCAAATTCGGGCACGTGAGAGCACGTGATTTTCTATCTATTGCAACTTTCTTCCTAAGGGGCCAGGGTTCATTCTCAGCGAGATCGAGGCACAAGAAGGTGTTAGAAATAAGAACACTGACAGTTAACTTAGTGCAATTATTGAATTTTAATTGTCGTGACCAAAGAAACATGAATATATAATAATGCCTCAAAATGGCGTCGTATACAATGTTACAAAACAAAATGGTGGCTATTTTAATCAACCCTATTCCGTCATAATATTCTCATTTTTGGTGACTGTAGTCAATATCATTATAAACTTTTATCTTTTTTAGTTGCAGCTCTAATTATTTACTGAATTGTATCTTCATTGACACACAAACCAATGCCCTCAGCATAAATATTCATGGTCATGTGCTCACTCACACACACTCACATACGTTCTCCCTATTACAAGTACATTTGATCAATTTATCTAATTTCGGTTAATGAGCTCATTAATTAATAAAACAAAAGTGATAAAGGTTCAACTTCTCTCAACGGTGGTATGAGTTGCTCCTGTAACGGGACATTTTGGGCCTAATTTTGGGGTAATAAAGAAGTTTGTATTTTTTTTAATAAAGCAAATAACATTTTTTCGATAGTTGGGACAAAACGTAACTGAAAGGTATATTTATTGGTAGCGACGGTAGCGACAGTGGTAGCACTGCTGGTGACAAAATTATTGAAGCGAGTTAAAGAAGTTTGTATTTTTTTTAATAAAGCAAATAACATTTTTTCGATAGTTGGGACAAAACGTAACTGAAAGGTATATTTATTGGTAGCGACGGTAGCGACAGTGGTAGCACTGCTGGTGACAAAATTATTGAAGCGAGTTAACAACCGACGAAACTGTGCCAAGGTCAGACAATGACACACAAAACAGCGTAAACAAATTATGTAACTGAGCATCAGGCGATGTTACGTCAGCGCCTTACATAACGAGGAATGTGGGTGTAGTGTGCCACTAGTTTCGTCAGACACACAGCAAACAAAGGCAGTCAGCAAATAACAACTACAAGTGTCGGACGCAAATAACCTTCGCGTCCGCCGGCTCGCCGGTTTAGACGAAGTTTACGTCGCCCGCAGTACAAAAAAATGTGATATAAAATCGAAATTTATGCGTAAATAATGTAAATGAACAGTTTTCTTGATACAATGACAGTTTCGGAGTTAAAACAAATTATTCATTAACGTAAAATGTGTGTGTGGAGAAATGCGATGTCGTCTGGACTCAAACTCAGCTAAGTAGTCTACAAGAATGAAAACAAAATTTTCAATTATGATTTAAATATTCAAAATTGTAATATTCACATTTAAAGATTTTCACGATTAATAGAGAGCTCTTAGAATCCTGGGGTAGATATGTATGTGTGTGTGAGTGAAAGCGCTGATTTCCATTGTGTTAGTTAAGTATTACGCGAATTATTTTGTATTTATATTTCCTGTTTTATTTTGACTATTGCTGAACAAATTATATTCAACTTAATAATGATCCATTTTATGTCTATATTTTACTTGAATTACTATGGGAACAAAATGTAAAAGAGGGAGAAAAGAATAATTTGTTTGATAAAATTGAAATACCAATAAATTTTAAATCATGGGAAACAAAATAAAGTTTTCTTTATTCTGAACAACCATTCTGATCTCCTGTTCGCCGAAAAGAACCTGAGAAAAAATGGTAAGTACACATTTTTTTTTGTTCTGTTTCTTGTAATTAATAAATACAAGATGGCGCCCGAAGAAACTCTAGACAGTAAACAGTGAACAGTAACCTTAAAATCAATTCAATTAAATTATCAATATAATGATATAGTACAATTGGCTTCCGAACTTAGGGACATTTATATAAAAAAATATTTTTTTTATATAAATATAGGCCTACTTGGGAAGCAGAATGGTTGTTTAAGGTAACTAAAAAATGTGTAAACATAAGTAGTAAGGTTATACAGTAGAACTTGGCTAATTCGAACATGCATAATTCGAATTCGTGGATAATTAGAACTTTTACCGTGGTCCCTTGAATATCCTATGTAAAACCATGCAAAAAACATCGTCTGTAATTCGAACTTTTTTTGGTTAATTCGAAATAAAAATTTTGCTCAAACTACAAAAAATCGCCTGCTGTATGGGCTAGACCACGTAACAATAGAGACACGACTGGAAACAGACAAGCAGGCATCGCCCTTTGTGAACAGAAGCTTGTCCTTTGTGTCAAATTCGTGGAATTGCCGTCAGTATCTGGCGATGACACATGACTGGCTCGTGTAACGGTACCGTCCGCCATTGTCCCTGGTTCCACGCCTAGTCAGTCAGCCACCCTCACTGTTGCTTTCAGTTCAGTCTGCCTGCATTCATGGAAGTGTTAAGTCTTTTTGAGTTTCTACTGTGCGAGCTGTGTCCTGTAATGAGAGACCGTTCCTTTCTTTATACAGTACTGTATATACAGACTGGTGTGTTTTAGTGACGCTTATTGTGCAGTTTTATTGTGTTGTGTGTTCATCATGGCCATTTCAAAACCAACACGGACCCAATACAAATCATTGAAATTTGCTGAAAAAGTTGCCGTTATACGGAAAGTGGAAAAGGGACAAAAAAGAAATCTGAAATTGCCAAGGAATTCGCGATACCGCCAAATACGCTGTCAACGTATCTAAAAAATAAAGAGAAGATTTTGAATAGTGTGTGTAAAGCCAGCGACAAAGATAGGAAAAGAGCGCGAGGACCAGAAAATCCTGACGTGGATGAATGTGTAGTGAAGTGGTTTAAGCAAGCAAGGGACAAAAAAATTCCAGTCAGTGGGCCCCTCGTCAGAGCCAAAGCTGAGGAATTCGCATCTAGCTTAGGGAAAAATGATTTTAAGGCCAGCACTGGTTGGCTCGATGGTTTTAAAGAAAGGAATTTCTTTCAAAACTGTTTGTGGGGAAAGTGGATCTGTTGACGTTGAAGCTGCAAATTCATGGAAAAACGATTTGTTGCAAATGATTTCTGATAGAGACGCTAAAGACATTTTTAACGTAGACGAGACGGGCTTATTCTTCAAATGCACCCCCGACAAAACACTTGCTTTTAAAGGAAAAAGTTGTAGTGGCGGCAAACGCAGCAAGGAGCGCATAACACTTTTATTCTGAGCAAACATGGATGGCTCGGAAAAACTGCCTTTGCTAATGATAGGGAAGTCAGCCAACCCACGTTGTTTCAAAAATGTAAAAACGAAACCAGTTGAATACAAATCAAACAATAAAGCTTGTATGACAGGTGAAATTTTCGAAAGATGGCTTTTGAAAATCAACAGGAAATTTTGAAATCAAAACAGAAGAATCGTCTTGTTTATTGACAACTGTACAGCGCACAACACTATTCCTCTGATGGAAAATGTAAAGGATGTGTTTTTCCCTCCACACATGACTTCAGTAGTTCAACCTATGGACCAAGGTGTAATAAAAAATTTTAATCATTTTTACAGATGGCTTGTGGTCCAAAACATTCTGTCAGGTGCTTATTTTGATGAGCACGAAAATATCAAGATTAACATCCTTCAAGCTGCCCGCATGTGCAACAGTGCTTGGGACTAAGTTACGCAAAAAAACAATTGCTAATTGTTTTCGTAAAGGTGGTTTCTGCCACATTGAAGGTGAAGAGGAGAATAAAGCTGCTAGAGAAGTCGTACCCACTACGGATAACTGGAAAGATGTTGGACATGATGCAGGCATTCGTTACGAAGAGTTTGTAAACATGGATGAAGACTTGGCGGTGTGCGGTGAACAGACAGATGCGGAGATCGTGGCTGATGTTATGAACATAAGAAATGATGGTACATCTTCAGATGAAGAAGGGGACCAGCTAGAACTTCCAGAGATACCGATTCCAACGGCTTCACAGGCATCAAATTACATTCAAGACTTGAGACGGTTTGTTGAAGGACAGCAGAACGTAAGTGACGCTATTTTCCAAGCACTTAATAAACTTGAAGAGTTTACTACAACTCAGCGTATTAACTGCAAAATGCAATCAAAAGTTTCTAGCTTTTTTAAAAAACTGTGAATGCTGTATTTTGTACTGAAACGTGTTTATACGTTTGTAATACATATGTATAAGGAAATTGTTTAATAAAATAACATATTGCTTTACTGAATTTCGGTTTTTGATTTGATTTTTCTACCCTTATTAAAAGTTTTCCTAATTCGAATTTTTGGATAATTCGAATTTTTTACTGGTCCCTTCAGCTTCGAATTAGCCAAGTTCTACTGTAATATGATTGATAGATGTGTATTATAAATAAGTAAGAATTAAATAAAAATGATGAATACTAATGAAAATATTAACAATGAAGTCAGTTTCACTGATAGTCAAACTGAAAGTCAAATAAATAGCAATTTAAGCGAGACTGAATCGAGAATAATGGAAGGCGTAACGAGTCAATCGACGCCGACCTCAGTTAAGAAAGAGAATAATAGTGATATGATGAGTATGATGCAGTTATTGTTGAATAAATTTGATAGCAAATTTAATAAATTTGATAGCAAATTTGAGGAACAGAAAAACGAGATGCAAGAATTTAAAAGTAGTGTAAATGAAAAATTAGATATACAGAATACTGAATTAAATAAACGTTTTGACATGAATGATGCTAAGTTTGATGTATTAACTAATTCACTGTGTAGCATTGATGACCGAATGAATGAAATACGTAGTGAAACAAAAAGAGAAACAGATGAATTGAGAGAGTATGTGTGTGTGGTAGACAGCAAAACAAATATGTTAGAATCCAATCAGAAAGAGATGGGACAACAAATAATTACAGTAAATGACAAATTAGAAAATTTTGTAAGTAAGGTAGATGATAAAGTTGAGAGTATTGAAAGTGAGATGCAGTGCGTAACTAATACAATACATGTTATAGATAACCGTAGCAGTGAATTAGAATCACAAATAGCAATAGTAAAAAATGTTAGTAAGGAGGTAGAAAGTAATTGTAAAACAGAGATACAGGTTATACAAAATACAGTAAATACTATAGATAAAAACAATAAACAATCTGAATATTTAAATAACAATAAATTTGTGTCAATTGAGCAGAGTATAGTTAATGTTAAAGATGAATTGAATATAGCTATAAACGAAAAACTTAATAGAGTTACTGAACACATAGTCATTGCTAAAGATATGAATAGCGATATCGATTTGGAGTTATTTAATTGTGAAAACAGGGGGGTACACCCTATGCAGTTTTTGAATAGAGTCAGAGAATTTAATCAGTTTTGTAGAAGTAGCTGGGAGGTACAATTGTTAAAAATCATGAAGTGTTTTAGAGGGAATTCCGCGGTATGGGCGGAGGTGTATAAAGTAGACTGGGTAAATTATCAGTGTTTTGAAACGGCTTTTAGAGAGAAATATTGGTCGGAGGAGGAACAAGAGATATTACGGAGTAAAATTATGGGACCAGGTAATTTTGGGACCCAACGGGGTAACGTAACTATGTACGTAATGCGATTATATAATGAGGCAAAATATTTAGAGCCACCGTTACCATTTGGGTCATTCATCCATCACATAAGCAAGCACTTACCGAGAGAAATACAAATTACATTAATGACTCGAGAGATTGTAGAAATCACGGAATTAGAGAAAATCTTAGACATATTTCAGAATATAAGAGAACGGGATATGAGTAGGCGGATAAACACACCAGTATCAAATATAAGTGGGAATCATAATCAATCAAGGGGAATACACAATTTTCACAGGGGAGCGCGGGGAGGAAGTTTCGATAATAGGGGCGAGAGTTGGAGGTGTAGAGACTGTGAAACTGATAATTATGCTAATCGAACAAATTGTTTTAGATGTCATCGAAACAGGGAGTGCGCCAGAAACGAGAGAACGAACCCACCACCAAATCAACAGTCGAGGGGAGGAGAATTTTATAGAGGAGCACCAAGAGGAGGAGGACATTATAATAGAGGAAGAGGAGGAAATCATCCCGCTGTAGCAGGTCCATCCACGGGAAACTAAGGAAGACAATGGAGAAGCGGGCCCAACCATTGTCTACGGAGAACAGGGTCCAAGTAATTAACGAATACGCAAACAACGTTATCAAGATGGACATGGCGAAAGAATTGTTAGAAGAAGAGGAGAACAAGGTGATGGAACGCAGAGCAGGATTGACTGAGGTGACAATTAACATTGAAGGTAAGAATTATAAAACTTTAATTGATACCGGTAGCGAGATCTCAGTAATTTCTGAAAATGTCATGGGTGAATTAAAAGAGTTAAACAAGAATATACCGTCATTACCAGTTGCCGGGGTTACAGTAGTGGGGGTAACTTGGGTGAGAAGTAAGAGAATAACCAGACAAGTACAATTAAATATTTTAATAAATGAAGTTGAATTTGAAAACACTTTCCTAGTAGTTAAAGGGTTGAGTCTAGATGTAATATTGGGAAATTATTTTTTGGAAAGAAACAGAGCAGTAATAGATTTCAATAAACAAATAGTAAAATTTGAGAAGCGGAATAAACCAGTCAGAATAGAGTTTAAGAAAGTAGTAAATGAAGCTAAAGTCACGGGAATAAAAATGTTACATAAGCAGATAAGCGATAGGGAGATAGAGACCAAGATAAATATATGTCTAGAGAGTGAGAGCCTAGAGAATGAGGAGGGAGAAATGCATGAGCGTAATGAGAGTGTGTGGGCAGATGAGCCGACAAATTTTTTAATGAAGATACAGTTGTAGGAAATACTCAGCGAGAGGAGCTGTGGGCAGTTGTGGAGCGGTTCAGAGAGGTGTTTGATGAATCACCAGGGAAAGCGAAGGACTACATCTGCGAGCTGAAAGTTCGGGACCACGCACCATACATGCAGAGGAGCTACCCGGTGCCGTTTTCGAAGAGGAGGGCTGTACAGGAGGAACTAGATCGGATGATGCAGGGAGGCATAATTGAACGCTCAGTATCACCCTATTCAAACCCTTTGGTAGTAGTGATCAAAAAGGATGGCAAGGTAAGGTTATGTTTAGATGCTCGGAAAGTTAATCAAATTATTATACCTGACAGGGAATCTCCGGAACCCATAAATGAGATTTTACAGAAGTTCAGCGGAGTCAAATACATGACGTCCTTAGACCTGACAGCTGGATACTGGCAGGTGCCATTAGCAACAGAGAGCAGAAAATACACAGCTTTTCTTTTTAACGGTAAGAATTACCAGTTCAAACGCTTACCTTTTGGATTAAACACCAGTGTTGCCAGTTTTATTAAATGTTTAGATAATATTTTACAACCTAAGGATTTAGACTTTTTAACTGTATATGTCGATGATATCTTGATAGCTTCTAGAACATTCACTGAACATTTAGAACACATAGAATATGTATTAGATAAGCTGCAAAGAGGGGGTTTAACAGTGAATTGGGACAAGTCTAAGTTTCTGCAGACAGAAATACATTTCTTAGGATTTATTATTACACAGGAGGGGATATTAGCCAACCCTGACAAAGTAGAAGCCATAATGCGATTCCCCGAACCTAAAAACATTAAGCAATTACAAAGTTTTTTAGGCCTATGCAATTTTTACAGGAAATTTCAGGAGAACTACGCACACACAACATCCAAACTGAGTGCTGTACTGCAGAAGAATAAACAGTGGAGATGGGGCGATACGGAATGAACTGCGTTTAATGAAATTAAGAGACAGTTTAGTCACATGATCATGATGAATCATCTCGATTTTAATAAAACTTTTTATTTGCAGACCGACGCCAGCAATGTAGCGCTAGGGGCGGAGCTCTACCAGGAGGGTTGCGACAAGGAACATCTGACGGTCGCCTTCGCCAGTAGATCGCTGTTGTCGGCTGAGAAAAATTATACGACGACAGAAAAAGAACTTCTAAGTATTGTGTTCGCCGTGGGTAAATTCCGGACCTACATCCTAGGCAATACCACGATAATCCGGACGGACCACAAGGCATTGTCATTTCTTAATTCATGTAAGCTGACACATAGCAGATTAACCAGGTGGGTATTAGCCTTACAAGAGTATAACTTTTCATGGGAGTATATAAAGGGGTCAGATAATAAGGTACCGGATACACTTTCTAGAGTAGATGTTATAGACAATAAAACTGGTAGGGATCTTAAAGAAATAGAAATTTTTAGATTAACTAGAGAAGATAGAATTTTTGGTGAGGAATTAAGTGATATTAAAAACATGCAAAGATCTGATAGCAAACTGGGTAAAGTAATTGTTAGTTTAGAAACAGATGTAGAGGGATCTGAATATAATGAGCGGTTTCAAGTCTATCAAGGTATTTTGTTTAAAAAAGTAGATAGTGGGGAGCGTGATTGGAGGTTAGTTATACCCGAGGGGTTAATAGATAAAATTGTTTGGGATTGTCATATAAGGTATGGTCATTTTGGTGCGAGAAAATGTGCAAATGTTTTGAAAGAATCATGTATATTTAAAAATATGGAGAAGGGAGTTAGAAAAGTGTTGAGAGTGTGTGATTTATGTCAGAAATCGAAAGTAGTGAATTATAAAGTAGAGGGGGAGATGAATTACATAAAAGTTGAGAGACCGTTGGATTTAGTTGCGGTTGATTTATATGGACCATTACCCAGAGGTAGAGGGGGTGTGTTATATGTATTTGTAGTTCTAGACACCTTTTCAAAATTTGTAAAGCTATATAGCATTAAGAGAGCGATGAGTAAAGTACTCAGTGAGAAAATAGTAAAAGACTACATGCTTAATGTTGGAAAACCGAAAATTATATTATCTGACCACGGTCCCCAATTTATAAGCGGCAAGTGGCGGCAGACGCTTGGATGGGAAGGTATCATACCCAAGCATACGGCAGTGTACCATCCTCAGTCGAACCAAGCAGAACGGGTGATGAGAGAGATTGGTAGGATATTTCGGGCGTACTGTCACGCCAAACACACAGAATGGCCATCCTACGTGAAGAAAGTAGAGGAGTGGCTGAATTGTACCACCCATGAGTCCACGGGATTTACGCCGCATGAGTTGATTAGGGGAACAAGGCCGCCCAGGATATTGGAACAACTTTTCAAATACCCACCAGAAGGTCAAATTTTGGACAGGAACATGAAAATTAGATTGGCAAAGGAGAACTTACTCACGAGAGGAGAGCGAAGAAAACAGAAACATGATGCCAAGGGTAAATGGACCAAGTATGAGGTAGGTCAATTAGTGTTAGTAAAAAGGCATGATTTGTCCAGTGCTCAAGATAGAGAAATAAAGAAGTTCTTCTTGTTGTATGAAGGACCCTATGAAATTGTAGAAATAAAAATGCAGAATGCGTATGTGCTGAGGAACCCAGTGACGCAGGAAATAGTAGGTACTCAAAATGCGACGAATTAAAAATTATATCGGTCACTTTAATTAGGCTTATAAATAAGATTTCAAATAATTGTTGTATGTTTACAGAAGGGATCCTCCCCCATTTTCGGGCGGTCACGATCTTACCAGTCCTGGCCGTGGAATTCGGAACTTGGAGGCGGGCCATGGTTGGCGGATCTTCCTTCGGGCGGTGAAAGCAACGATGGTCCGGCTCCACCAAAATTGGTATAAACTAGAAATTTAACTACACATTTGAACGGGGAGGCGGACCCCAACAGGTACGTGACACGAATTAAATTTTGTAATACACTCCAGGTGCAGCGGTCTCGGTGTACCTGTCACGTGCCTGCACTGCCTTAGAGTGTTGTATATAATGGAGGCTAAACTTAAGTAAAAGGCAGTGCGTACAAATTTAAAAGTTTCAGAACCAATGGCAAAATTAAAATTGGCCATTGGTTATAGTTCTGTGTAGTCCGAAAAGACGAATTTTGGGGCAAGAGGGGTTGGCGCAAGGTAGAAAGCGGGTTAGAAAAAATGGTAGGAGAGGGGGAGTAGTGTGTTTCAGAGGGGGGACGTGAATTCACGTAGTGGAGCTACCGAGTGCCAATCCTTTTTGCAGCAAAACCCGGCATTTCAGGCGACTGCGACCTTCCTAGACGTAATGAAAGTTACGATAGAGTCAGCTTTCAATGTAAATAAAATTTTGAAAACAAAAAAAATAAAATAAATAAATAAATAAAATACCAAAACAATTTTGGATGTTTATAATTTTAAATTTAAATAAATTTTAGAATTAAGTGACCAAATATAATTGTCAAGTTTTAGTATCAGTGAGTATGGGAACGTTTTGAAAAGATGTGTAGTAAAATAAAACTTGTTATCAATACAAGATGTGAGGATAATTTTGGGGGGTAGATTGGTGCTCAATGAAGTGATAGAACAGTGGAGTGTGGAACTGCAATGGTAGAAAGTTTAGTTATCATTCTAATTAATTAGTTATTAAGTTGCTGTTGCTGGGGTGGCATGTGCCCCAGTAGATAGCGGAAAGTGTTGGGGGTAACAGAGAGTGTTACCTCCATCGGAGGCCAACATGGCGAAAATGCACGGCACACCCTTTTGTACAATTTTAAATTGTAACTTGATAAATTGCCGTGCCGTGCAAATTAATGATGATGAGTACATGCCTGAAGGAAGAGATGATTTCCCCGACTTTTCGGGCGATTACTGCCTTACCAGCACTAATCGTGGTTTTGGCTAGCGGTCAGCTATGGTCATATCAAGTCCCTTGACCATAGCTGGCTTGAAATTGGTCTATATTAGAAATTAATGGGGGGTGACACTAGGGGAAATCCCGGCACTATGGAACAGCGGCTGCCACTCTGTTCGAGGAGGAACAGCAAAGCCAGGTGGTAGACCCGCATTAAGGGCGCATAACTATAGAACAAAGATATGTTGATATCTAAACCTTTCAAATTTAACGCAGAAGCAAGGACACGGAGATGTCAAAATTCCTCCAAAATTTCAGTCCTTGTGGACGCCACAGTCCAGGGGGGGTCATAGTGTGTGTGGCAGGGAGGTTATCCAGGGGGGTAACGAATTAGAAATTTGTTGTATTTTAATAATGACGACTCGCTACTAAGTAATTTTGTTTTGATTTGAAAAATAGATGCACTACATACTTCCTATATTGTGTTTATTATGTCTTATTGTGTTAATTGCATGTAGTATGTTAGGAATAAGGATTATAAAATATAATAATATGTATTCAATGTGTTTATAGATTTTAAAATAAAACGAAATAAAGTTGTGATAGTTAAAATTTTCAATGGGTTGCAAAAGATAGAAGTGGGTGATAGTAATTGTTTGAGTAAAACGTTTGAGTCAGTCCAAGTTGAATATATTGGGGTATTAAAGAGAATGAGAGATGAAATACATGTAGCAGAGAATTTGAGTATAAGTGGAGACACAGTAGTAATGGAGAATTTATGTAGAGTTTTGAGTGATATATTGTTGTTTATAATTGATGATGTTAATTTGTTGTAATTGTAGTGAGGTAATGAGATTGAGATTTTGGGGATGGCAATTTTGTAGTAGGGGGTAGTGTAATGTGGGAGTCCGCAACATAATGATAAGTTGGGACGGGATTGGTATCGATTTAGTGAGGAGGGGTTGCCTTAGGTAGAATCCAGGAACCAGATAAGGGAAATGAGTTTTGGGGGGGGAACACATCCTATGTACAAAGGGTTAGAGAGTATTTTTTTTTATATATAGAGAGAAGGTGGCGAATTGAGTGAAAGTAGTAAGTAGTTAGAGGTAGAGAAGGGTTAGTAGATTTTTTGATAGTGGGGTGTCATACTAGTTAAAGATTTTGTAAGGGAGCGTTAGAGTAATAAAAGGGGTAAGATTATGAGTAAATGCCAAGTTGATAAAGTGAATTATAATGAATAACTGAGAATCACCCAAATGAATGAAATGGAATAATAATTGCAATGTTATGAAAAAAAAAAAAAAAAAAAAAAAATTTGGAAAGAGAAAATTAATAAAAGTCAATTGAGATTAAAAGGTAATTTTATGATTTTATATGCAAATTTAATGATGTAAAGTGTGTGACCTTTTAAATACAAATTGTTTATTTTAAGATAATAATAACAATGTGAATTATGAATGTACTATGTTTTCTTATGTTATATTGTGTTTGTTAGTGTAAGAGAATTTTATGAATTTAAATATTTTAAATGCAATTTGGGGATGAGAGAGATGTATAATATGGTAAGGGGAAATGTTTATTTAAATTCTGATGGGAATCAGGGCAATAATTTTGAATTTTGGGAGTTTAAAGTTAATAAGAGAAAGTAGATAGAATGAGATTAAGGAATTTTAAAAGGGGTATCATGTTGTTGTTAGGTATTCTGATATATGTTAGAAGTAAGTAAAAAACAAAACCAGTGCTTCTTAGCGCAAACCAGCACCGCTAGGGGGAAACAGATCAGTTGGGGATATGGTGTTGTATAAGGCCACTAGTTGATATTTGATTTGTTGTTTCAGTGTTTGGTGATGCTGTGGCGGCGGACCTGAGCTGGCCAGCGCGTCAGAGCAGGGGCGTTAAGTATCTGTCTGACTCTACGGTGTTGGGATCTCGATAGAGAAGTCCAGTATTGTCATTCAGGTGCGGTCACAGTCACCGGAACAAGGGTGAGTTAATTATATTTTTTTTTTTGGTAAACCATAAAGGGGGTTGTGGCGACATATCCTGGCTGATCCCTTTAGCAAGTATGAATGTGTCAATGAGATTTTTTATGCTTCGGCATAAAATATCTCATTGAGGGGGTATTGTAACGGGACATTTTGGGCCTAATTTTGGGGTAATAAAGAAGTTTGTATTTTTTTTAATAAAGCAAATAACATTTTTTCGATAGTTGGGACAAAACGTAACTGAAAGGTATATTTATTGGTAGCGACAGTGGTAGCACTGCTGGTGACAAAATTATTGAAGCGAGTTAACAACCGACGAAACTGTGCCAAGGTCAGACAATGACACACAAAACAGCGTAAACAAATTATGTAACTGAGCAGCAGGCGATGTTACGTCAGCGCCTTACATAACGAGGAATGTGGGTGTAGTGTGCCACTAGTTTCGTCAGACACACAGCAAACAAAGGCAGTCGGCAAATAACAACTACCAGTGTCGGACGCAAATAACCTTCGCGTCCGCCGGCTCGCCGGTTTAGACGAAGTTTACGTCGCCCGCAGTACAGAAAAATGTGATATAAAATCGAAATTTATGCGTAAATAATGTAAATGAACAGTTTTCTTGATACAATGACAGTTTCGGAGTTAAAACAAATTATTCATTGACGTAAAATGTGTGTGTGGAGAAATGCGACGTCGTCTGGACTCAAACTCAGCTAAGTAGTCTACAAGAATGAAAACAAAATTTTCAATTATGATTTAAATATTCAAAATTGTAATATTCACATTTAAAGATTTTCACGATTAATAGAGAGCTCTTAGAATCCTGGGGTAGATATGTATGTGTGTGTGAGTGAAAGCGCTGGTTTCCGTTGTGTTAGTTAAGTTAAGTATTACGCGAATTATTTTGTATTTATATTTCCTGTTTTATTTTGACTATTGCTGAACAAATTATATTCAACTTAATAATGATCCATTTTATGTCTATATTTTACTTGAATTACTATGGGAACAAAATGTAAAAGAGGGAGAAAAGAATAATTTGTTTGATAAAATTGAAATACCAATAAATTTTAAATCATGGGAAACAAAATAAAGTTTTCTTTATTCTGAACAACCATTCTGATCTCCTGTTCGCCGAAAAGAACGCGAGAAAAAATGGTAAGTACAAATTTTTTTTTGTTCTGTTTCTTGTAATTAATAAATACAAGATGGCGCCCGAAGAAACTCTAGACAGTAAACAGTGAACAGTAACCTTAAAATCAGTTCAATTAAATTATCAATAAAATGATATAGTACATATATAGTACATACTCGCTGTTGTTGGCTGGGTTCCAGGTGTATGGCCGGTGTTCGCCTCATGTTTCGTTGTTTTGTTAATATATATTGCACTGATTTTACATTTTATGGTTCTGACTGTTAGTAAACTTGAGCCTCTACCGCTCCACTATCACAATTTTATTTCATAATCTAGTTGTGTTAAACTTTTGTGGTAAAACTGACCAGACAGCGATACATCGCTGCTGACCCTTTGAAGTACTACGTTGAATTGAGAAAGAGGCATATGCAAATTTGTGCTTGTGTGTGTGTGTGCATTTTACGTCATCAGGCTTTGTTCGATGGGACAACGCCTAGTTACATACGTTGTGTTTGGTGCGTCATTGTCTTTTGTTATGACGAAACAGCTTTATGAACCAATCACAATGAATATTTATAGTCTGTCGTCATAAACACCGCCATTATCTCAACCGGCTCTCGCTCGTCCAACGGTGACCTTGGCATTGTACTACTCTCACCGAATCTGCGTTGTTCCTTTTTACAGATGGACAATGGACCTAACCATTCTGTATTTAACAGTTATACAATAAAACATAAAAATTAACCTCAGATCCCATAATTAAAGTATTGGGCCTTTATGTACTGTTACAAACCCCCTCAATGAAAGATTTTGTGTCGAGACACAAAAACTTTCATTGACTCATTCACACGGTTCTAAAAGGATCGGCCTAGATATGTTGCCACAACCCCCTGTAATGTTAATATAAAAAATTTCAATCACTTACCCTGGGTCCTATAGTGCTGATCGCACCCTCTGACCTTACTGGACTTCTCCGGAGAGATCCCTACACCATAAGGCCATGAGGCACTCTGCGCTCCTGTTCTGACGCTCCGGCCAGCTCAGGACCGCGGTCACAACACCACAAAACTCTGAAACATTGAATGCAAAATTTTAAAATAGTGGTCTGATATACTCCCATATCTACAGCTGATATGTTTCCTTTTAGATGCATTGGTTTGTGTCTGGGCATTGGTTTGTTCAATTAAAATTTTCAACACAACAACAACAACAAGAATCCAACATAGACTGATTTTTTACCACCACCAAACTCAATCTCTTCCTTGTAAGAAAAAAAATACATATATATTCCTACAAATAACACAATACATAAACAATTCTTTAATATTACCCAAAACACCATCACCTATTTATTTCCATAAAATTCAACCTATAACTACTATGGCAGACAAGTTTATTACTCAGATTTTATTACTCAACTTATAATCATTTATATCTTTCGCAACTGATATTATACTATATTTTACTTAACACCATTTGTACCTTTATACTTTCAACCTTTAAAATTTACTATCTTTCAACATTTGTTACTGTCGTTACCAATAACAATAAAACATCATAAAACATTAGACATTACACATTAACATTGTTACATTTATCTTACATTAAACAATTTACATTTACATGACCTGTACCAAAACATCATTACTATCAACAATTCTCTATTAACTTTTAATTATTTAACATTTGTTATCATTAGATTCTATACAACAATTTCAAATTTATCCTTACCTTTCTGTTACATCACCTTCCTACTATGAATTTTCTTTTTCTAACCCTTTTATCCTTATTAGTTTGGGTGACTCTCTATTATTCATTATTCTCTCTATCTTATTTTGGCATTTGTCAACCTAACCTTACTACCCCTTTTTTCTACTAACAACCGCTTCTAACCATTAACATATTATGACACCAATATCTCTATAATAACCCCCTTCACAAATCCCATTTAAAACCTCTGGCACCGCTCGTTTTTTGTACTAGTATGTGTGTTCCCTATCTATGCTCATTCCCTCATTGGTTCCTGACCCTTTCAGATAACCCTTTCCGGCACACAACGGTCCCTTCCTGTCCCAACACCTTCCGTTGCAGACTCCCTGCACCAACAATTAAGTGCAATAAAATCACACTTGCAAGAGTAAAGTTTACAAAATAAATATCACAATCTATCATAAATAGCCCAAACAATGCAGTGTACAACAGACGATAATAACAACAATCCCATCGGCCCTGCAGCTGTCACGTGACAGGATCTGAAGCTCTGATTGGTTCTAAATGGAGTTGGCCGATATTGTAACCAAACTGTTAAGGAGTTGGCCGTATATGTAACTAAGCTTATTTTTCAGATGTAATTTTAACACATTTCTGGCCATTTTTGTCACAAACTGACTTCATATTCAGATGTCTCGTACAATTCTACATTAGAATCAATCATAAACCCAATTTTGAAAAAATTGGAGTTATAGCCGTCTTTGAAACTTGGCTACTCAAATATTAAATATTTTTTCTTCTCCCCAATGGTTTGCAGTTTTTCAATCTGTACTCATCAAAAGTTAATAATAGACTAATGAATTTATGTACTAGAGATCTTGGTTGCTAAGGTTCAAACACTCATTCTCATTGGTTGACAATTTGGGAATATTGTTAAATATGGCTATTGTTCTTCTATACAAAATTACTAAAAATCTTTTAGATTAACATAATTTCCTTATACTAACTGTAATACTAAATATAATCACATCATTGTATTGCTGTTCCCTTACACATTAATTTGATATCCAACATGACTACTTTTCTTCAAATAATAACAAATCCATACATTTAACATTTGGTTTTCTTTTGTAAATTAACTCTAAACTACTTATTTTATATCTATTTTTGTTTTCCATACTCTTACTGTTAAACCTAACAGGATTACATGCATTATTTCATTAATTGGTATTGTTTTTGTATTAAATTTTACAATTTTCTTGTTCCCAAATATAGGCCTAATGCCTAGAATAAATAATTCTCTTTATCTTCATTCATTACAACTGATTATGTTAATATGGTTAATTTTAAGTGTTTTAAACATAATTACCATAATACAGTTAACTAAACTATAACATTTGATTAGCTATAATCATTATACAATATAACATAACTCTTTTTTAAAAAAACATTTTAGGCCAATGCCAGTATCCAATATTGAACATATCTTTTCCCTGGTCCTGTTATTCATTAGTTGTAATATTACATCTGATAAATTATAATCATAACAAAACATAATATAAATTGAACATTAGGTGAGTATTTAGTTTTCCATATTGAATATACTTACAGCATACAGTACATAATTCCCTTTACCTTTGCTTAGTATAACAGATTATGTATTTGCCATTAATCTTAATAGTTTTTAAATCTAAATCCCTTAATACAAATAACTAAAATATAACACTGGATTATTTACTATCATTATAACACAACATAATTCTTCCTTTAAACATTTAAGGAAATATCAGTATTTTATATTTAACAAACATTTTTTTTATACTGATGATAAACATTTTATTTTTTATAAAACTATTCAATTACTCCTACCTATAATTACTTCTTGTAACATACAGTTTGTTTATTATCTCTGGGTCCTATTCATCGTTTATTAGCTATTATAATACTCACAGGTTTATTTTTTCTACTTTCAAGTAATTAATACTCACATCACTTTTCTTTCTCGATTATCACTAGTTTATTTCACTTTGTAACATTGTATCTTTATTTTATCAACACTATTCCGTTATTATTATTATTATATTTGTTCTTATCTTTGATTTTCACATTAAATTATCTAATGTTTACTTACTATTTTTATTTTACAACTCAACTTTGTACTTTTATTATGGGTAATATTTGTTATAATTCTTTCTGAAATAGGGCATTTGGATATGAGCGCTGTAATATAATTTTCCATTCAATACGGATTCTTACTTGTATTTCATATGTACAGGTAGGTACTTTAGATGATCTAGATGAAGAAGGTAACACCACAGAATACAGTGATTCTGATGACGAGAGTAACGACATTGAAAATGCTAAAAAAAGTGAGGATGAAGATGACACCGAAGAAGAAGAAGAAGAAGAAGAGGATCTCCTGCCTATTGAAAAGGCAGCAAAAAAGTTAAAGAAGAAAGTTGAAAAAGAAGAGTGAGTAACTTATATTAAAAACTAATACCAATAAAAATAATTGCTATAGTATAAAATACACAATTATTATCCTAAAATATTGTGGATTTGTCTGCTTATACTGGTATTATTATCCTGAAAATTTTTCGTTCAACTGAAAAGTATTGTCACTTTTTTATTTTGTCATATATTTCATACATTGGTGGTCTAGTGGCTAGCACAGGCGATTGATGTGCTAATGGTCCCGGGTTCAATTTCTGGCGGAGGCTGCTTCAACATGCACTCAGTTCGTGAGGCAGAACTGACTAGCTGGGTGAGATAACAGCTGCGCTTCCTGTCTGTGAATACCACAACTAGCGGCTGGCGACACGTTGTACTAGCCATGCAACTGCCACACTAAACACAAAAGCAGCGCGGTATGCCTTGGTCCTTTATGGACTGTTGAGCAGAGGGTTTTTTATTTCATACATTTATAATTTATTTTGTTTGGTTCACTGTAATTCTCATACTAGCCACTAGAAAACAGCCCCAGAAAGTCCCTACATCAGCTCTGAATCTTATAAATTTTGTGAATTTCTTGTAATATTTGCAATTTGTTTGTGAAACAAGTCTTTGATAGGTTAGGTTTCAGAGTTTACCGCATGCAGCCAATATGTAAACACAAAAAAAGTTATTTCATTGCTATTTTATTATACTCTTTTTAAAACCTTTTATTTCACATTTTAATTTAATGTTATGAGTTATCCAATTATTTCTTCACATAACCGTCAATATGTTGGAATAATTAATTGCATTTTTTAACTACCATGTTGTGTATTAATTATAAGTTCAAATTAAATTCTAATTTATCTGTTTTGATTACACCAAAGATGTTGAATTAACGATAAAATATATGACTCTTTTACATATTTGTTTTAAATAATGATCACGGTACCTAGTTAATTGTTTTAAATTATATTTGCAAATTAATACATAATTGATGCATGTTTTACTTCCATGTTCCATAAGGAAATGGAAGTATGGTGATGGCGAAAAAAATCGTGTTAAGAGATAACGGCAGATTCTGATTGTACTACCATCAAAACATGAAAAAAGTCATTTTACTTCCATGTTCCGTAAGGAAATGGAAGTATGGTGATGGCAAAAAAATCATGTTCGACATAATTGCAGATTCTGATTGTACTACCCTCAAAACATGAAAATATCAGTATGGAGAACCATACATGACTTCCATGTTCTAAGATTTATATTTAAAATCATATTCGAAATGAAATGTTTCCATAGAAACTACTTCTTTCTACTTATTGCTTCAGCCTTAAACCACAGTACTGTGGTCACTAACGTATACCACCTCACGTTTTCGCATTCGATTTTCACTGAGATGGAAGTCGATGGCACTGCCGAAAAGTCTGGTTTTGCAGAAAACATTGGACTACGGCTAAATAGCCCGAGAAGGAATTTTAACAAAGAACTACTTCTTTGTTGCCGATAACGTAGTACACATAAAAATTCTCCCCTCCCCCTTCAACTATAATTTTCATTTATAGAAAATTACTCCCACCCCGTTCACCTAACCTCTTCATTTATAGATATTTCATCTACGTTTCTACAGTGGATTATTATGAGCTTCTTATCAAGATACTTTATTTATCAAAATTGTGTACTTTACTCTTGTTAAAACATAAAACGTTGCAGGTAAACTACCCCTTCCTCTAAACCGATCTTCACCAAAATCAATAGACCTTCAGTCCTCTACAATGCAGTGACGCATGCAAAAAAATATTTAATTCTGTTTCAATTTGCGGCAGTTATCGTTCGTCGTGAAAACATTTCTCTTGTTACAACATAACATGTTTCAGGTAAACTACCCCTTTCCCTTTACCGATCTTCACCAAAATCAACAGGCCTTGAGTTCTCTACAATTTAGGAACATATGCAACAAATTATTTGATTTTCTTTGAATTTACGGCAGTTATCGTTCGTCATAGAAAAAATTACCCTTGTTAAAACATAAAAAGTTGCAGGTAAACTACACCTTTCTCTAAACCGATCTTCACCACAATCAATAGACCTTCAGTCCTCTACAATTCAGGGCTGTATGCAAAACATTATTTGATTCTGTGTGAATTTGCGGCTCTTATCGTTTGCCATAGTAAATATCCTTGCTAAAATATAAAACGTTGCAGGTAAACTACCCCTTTCCCTTAACCGATCTTCAACAAAATCAACAGACCTTGCGTTCTGTATAACTTAAAAAGGTATGCAAAAGAGTAGTTGATTCGGTTTGAATTAACGGCAGTTATCGTTCGTCATAGAAAAAATTAACCCTTCTTAAAATAAAAAATGTTGCAGGTAAACTACCCCTTTCCCTTAACCGATCTTCACCAAAAACAATAGGTCTTGAGAACGCTATAATTCAGGGCTGTATGCAAAAGAGTAGTTGGTTCTGTTTGAATTTGCGGCTGTTATCGTTTGCCATAGAAAAATTTACCCTTGATTAAAAAAAAAATGTTGCAGGTAAACTACCCTTTTCCCTTAACCGATCTTCACCAAAAACAATAGGTCTTGAGTACTCTACAAATCAGGGCTGTATGCAAAAAATTATTTGATTCTGTTTGAATTTGCGGCTGTTATCGTTTGCCATAGAAAAAAATCGACAGACAGACACTTTTCGAAAAATGACTTTTTTTCATGTTTTGAGTGTCGTACAATCAGAATCTGCAATAATCTCGTACACGATTTTTTTTGCCATCACCATACTTCCATTTCCTTAAGGAACATGGAAGTAAAAAAGTCATTTTTTTCTAAAAGTGTCTGTCTGTCTGTAGATTTTTTTCTATGGCAAACGATAAGAGCCGCAAATTCAAACAGAATCAAACAATTTTTTGCATACAGCCCTGAATTGCAGAGTACTCAAGGTCTGTTGATTTTGGTGAAGATCGGTTAAGGGAAAGGGGTAGTTTACCTGCAATGTTTTATGTTTTAACAAGGGTAATTTTTTCTATGACGAACGATAACTGCCATAAATTCAAACAGAATCAAATATTTTTTTGCACACCTTCGTGAAATATGGAGTACTCAAGGTCTGTTGATTTTGGTGAAGATCGGTTAAGAGAAAGGGGTAGTTTACCTGCAATGTTTTGTTTTAACAGGGTAATTTTATTTTTGTGACGGATGATAACTGCCGCATATTCAAAGAGAATCAAATAATTTTTTGCATACATTCCTGAAGTTTTAAGTACTCAAGGTCTGTTGATTTTGGTGAAGATCGGTTAAGGGAAAGGGGTAGTTTACCTGCAACGTTTTATGTTTTAACAAGGGTATTTTTTTCTATGGCGAATGATAACTGCTGTAAATTCAAAGAGAATCAAATAATGTTTTGCATACGTTCGTGAATTGTAAAGAACTGAAGGCCTATTGATTTTGGTGAAGATCGGTTAAGGGAAAGGGGTAGTTTACCTGCCACCTTTAATGTTTTAACAAGAGTAATTGTTTCTATGATGATTGATAACTGCCCCACATTCAAACAGAATCAAATAAGTTTTTGCATACATCCCTAAATTGTAGAGAACTCAAGGCCTGTTGATTTTGGTGAAGATCGGTTAAGGGAAAGGGGTAGTTTACCTGCAACATTTTATGTTGTAACAAGAGAAATTTTTTCATGACGAACAATAACTGCCGTAAATTCAAACAGAATCAAATAATTTTTTACATATGTGCCTGAGTTGTAGAAGACTCAAGGCGTATTGATTTCAGTGAAGATCGTTTACGGGGAAAGGGCAGTTTACCTGAAACATTTTTTGTTGTAATAAGAGTAAAGTACTTAATTTTGATAAATAAAGTATCCTGATAAGGAGATCTTAATAATCCACTGTAGAAACGTAGATGAAATATCTATAAATGAAGAGGATCTAGTTGAACGGGGTGGGGGTAATTTTTTATAAATGAAAATTATAGTTGAAGGGGGAGGGGATAATTTTTATATGAGTACTACGTTATTGGCAACAAAGTAGTAGTTTGTTGTTAAAATTCCTTCCCGGGCTGTTTGGCCATAGTCCAATGTTTTCTGCACAACCAGACGTTTCGGCAGTGCCGTCGACTGGCATCATTAGTGAAAATCGAGTGCGATAACGTGTGGTGGTATACGTTAGTGACCACAGTACTGTGGTTAAGGCTGAAACAATAAGTGGAAAGAAGTAGTTTCTATGGAAACATTTCATTTCGTAAATGATTTTAAATATAAATCTTAGAACATGGAAGTCATGTATGGTTCTCCATACCGATATTTTTGATTGTATTGTCTCTAATTTTCAGAAAGTTAGCCAAGGAAGAATTACAGATGAACGTTGATACTCAAGACATTTTTACATTCCCATCCCAAGATGATAAAACGACTTTAGGAATACCAGAAGTGGAACAGAGGATACGCGATGTGCTCATGGTTTTATCAAATTTCCAGAAATTTAGGCAGAAAGATAGGTAAGAAAATGTAGACGCCATTTACTTGAAAAAAAGTGTTGTGTGAAAACTTGGTTTATGTTATGATATAGTGACGTATGCAGTAAATGTTATCACAGTCTGATGCTTATTCTGGATTAGTACGAATAGTTTTGTTGCATTTCTAGCAATATACAGTAAGTTACTTCTAGGGAATGCAATTTTTTTAGAAGAAAGCTTTCAAAAATGAATTTAATATTCTCAAAATGTTATTACTTCCATGTTCCATAATGAAATGGAAGTATGGTCATGGCGAAAAAATCGTGTTTGAGATAACGGCTGATTCTTATTTTACTACCCTCAAAACATGAAGAAAAGTCATTTTTTGAAAAGTGTCTGTTTCTGTGTGTCTGTCTGTGTAGACTTTTTCTATGGCAAACTATAACAGCTGCAAATTCAAACAGAATCAAATAATTTTTTGCATACATCACTGAATTGTAGAGGACTCAAGACCTATTGTTTTTGGTGAAGATCGGTTAAGGGAAAGGGGTAGTTTACCTGCAACTTTTATGTTTTAACAAGAGTAAAGTACTTAATTTTGACAAATAAAGTATCCTGATAAGAAGATCATAATAATTCACTGTAGAAATGTAGATGAAATATATATAAATGAAGAGGCTAGTTGAACAGGGTGGAGGTAATTTTCTATAAATGAAAATTATAGTTGAAGGTGGAGGGGATAATTTTTTACTTCCATGTTCCATAAGGAAATGGAAGTATGGTTATGACGAAAAAAATCGTGTTCGAGATAATGGCAGATTCTGATTGTACTACCATCAAAACATGAAAAAAAAGTCATTTTTCAAAAAGTGTCTGTGTCTGTAGATTTTTTTCTATGGCAAACGATAAGAGCCGCAGATTCAAACAGAATCAAATATTTTTTGCATACAGCCCTGAATTGTAGAGGACTCAAGGCCTATTGATTTTGGTGAATATCGGTAAAGGGAAAGGGGTAGTTTACCTGCAACGTTTTATGTTTTAACAAGAGTAAAGTGCTTAATTTTGCTCAATTATGTAATGTTTACGTTTCCATTTTATTATTATGATTACCGCAACTAAAAGGCAGGCAAACACACACACACACACAATTCGCGTTATTTCTGGCCTCACTTATGTTTATTTTCTTACATTTGCACGCTTTTAAATGGAAAGTGCCGAAACCCACACTAACACAACGCATGCAAGCCGAAAAAGTGTCCAGCGTGGATAGCGATTTGCTTCCTGTGGATCGCTGGGCAGTGTAACTGCACGTGTTTACAGAGGAACGGTTTATAGACAGACTTTTCGTCTTTAGGGAATGAACCCTGTGCAAGATGCTCAGGGTCCATGAGTGACTTTGGAGCGCTTCGGAGGAGGATGATTATCTGCATAGTTCGGTTTCTTTATAAGAATAAAGTAAGCCTACCTAATTTTTATGGATAAAGTGACTGAAAATAACATTATATTAAACAACTACCAAGTAATAACAAAAATATCTATAAATAGTGAAATTAGTTTGAGAGTGGGCAATATTTTTTAGAAATTATCGAACCGAATTCAAGTAAATTATTTTAAACATAAATATTACAACATGGAAGTCAGTATGGTTCTCCATACCGATTTTTATATGCGTACTACGTTTGGTTAAACTTTGTACTTATTCAAACTTTGTACTGTAAACTCTGCGTTGCGGTCCGTGCAGTGACATCATTTCCCCCCCCCCCCCACTAATCTGCTACCGGCTTGAATTCAGGCTAGCAGCAGTCAAAGTTAGTTAGTTACTTGCAAGACTCCGGACGGGCAACTTGCCTCCGTTCGCCAGCCGCAGCTACATTGTTTCAACATTTCTAAATATTAGCATGAGCATCATGCGCTAATTACATAGGCGATCTCAGCCTCTACACCTGATTATGTCTTTCAATATTTAATTCTACCTCAATTCTCAGGCATTTATGTCGCACTAAACTGCACGCGCCAGCAACTATTTCTTAATAATTTTCTATAAACAATTATCTCAAAAAACATATACAGCCCACTTCGTTACTTCATTTCACACCAGCTAACTCAACAACTAGCGTTCTAAGACTAACTTAAGATCACTTCGAAAGCGTCTAAGACGCAACATTTTGGTTCACCACAGCCGGATCCGAATCGTGATTCGGACTAAGATTTCAGATATATTTCATTTAATGGGCCCAAACAACATTTGGTTCAAGCCCGAATACTTTCAAACTGTAGATTGCTGGCCGTTGCATGCCTTCATGGTTCTCAAAAAACTTCATACTTAACATCATCAAGATTCTGCAGAGCATCATATCTGAGGCAGCAAGACACTACAAGTCATCATCATTTGTCGTACAGCGAAATTCCAGAACTTCAAAATTATATACGGAGAGCTACAACTTCAAGTGTCACCCGACCAGCAGAAACAAAAGTTGCGCCAACCTCTAAGGCCTGCCGAACAGGATCAACAAGGAAACAACAGGATCAAAGCCATCTTGAACACGCCGGGATTCACCATCCACGTGACTATGAACTTTCATTTTTTATAATTTTTCATTTATAATTTTAATGTACAGCAAACTCAGTAATATTTTAGCACAGATTTAATAGCATTTAATATAAAATCATTAACAATTTTTACATAAACAGATTTTAATGTCAAGTGGCCATAAACTTGTATTTTTACCTAAATTTTCATTTACGCGTCTGTACAATAATGCATTCAGAAACTTAAGTGATGTGATAAGGCTATATGTATATTGTCACTTTGAATGATTCATATTTTCAATAACTTCCATAACTATTTTTTATTAAAGAAATTAAGTACCTATTATAATAAGTAATAGATTAAGGTGTATACCGATCACTGGCTCCCGCATCATATCAGGATTTATAAAATGATTCAAAGTACAACAATTGTTCACCTGCTCTATATTTAGCTATCGTTTTCGAATCACATTTTGCATTTCAGTCATGGCTGATGTGAAAGCGTTAATCAAAAAACGGGGCACAATTAAGGCTTCTATATCACGTGTAAATACTTTCGCTGACAATTTCGATCCGGACATAAGTGATCACCATGCCTTAAAAATTAAACTCCGCCATTTGAAGGAATTGTCCGCGAAGTATGATGACATTCAGACCCAAATTGAGGCTGACGATTCCGATTTCGCATCAGTCAGTGACAGGGTTCAAACAGAGGATGATCTCTGTAATATTGAATGCAAGTTACACCATTCATTAGAGCAAGTAGAGGAGGTGAACAAGAAGCCATTGATTCAAACTGAGGTTACGCCAATTAAAACCTCCCCTATACAGTTAGAGCCAATTAAATTCCCCTGCTTCTCAGGCAACATTATTATAATATGTTTTTGGAACTAGTACACATCAGAACTGACCTGACGGACATTCAGAAATTACACTATTTACACTCTTCATTAAGAGACGAAGCTTTAAACATAATAATATCTTTCCCAATAACCCATGACAATTATGCGGTAGCCATTGATCTATTGAGGGCCAGGCATGACAGCAAATTAATTGTCTCAGCCTATCACATAGGGAATGTCTTGGGCGTGAAGTCCATGGTTGGCATTTCCAAATTCATTGACGAGATCACAGCGAATATAAATGCTTTAAATTCATTAAATTTACTGGTAGGAAACATCAGCTGACCATGCCGGTAGGAAGCACCCAGTAAGGATTTTATTGGACTCAGGATCGCAAGCTAACTTGAGATGTTTAATAACTATTAATAAATTTCTTCTAATATAATATAATAGATTGACTTCCACATACCTGGAAGGTTTCGTTTTATTTCGGGCCAGGATCCTTTCGTACGAATGCCGATACAAACATGTGTTTCATGGGTTCTTAAAATAATTAACTCTACACATCTTTAAGAAGAGAATTATTAATTTTAATGTTCAATTGTTGAAATTACTGTTTGACAAATAGCTTTACATGGAGTTACATATTGTGCAACTCGTGCATCTGGTTTGTAAAGGAACTTAGACTAGAGCTTACCTTATTATTTCACAAACACAACTACAAATGTCAAAAACAAACACAAATATAAACAGAAAGCAGCCCAGCTTTGCCACACTCACATTTATACTAAATTAAAAACCCCTTAACATTTTATGCAAATCAAATGCCCCCTTCGCCGGCCACTCGGTCTCCCCGCACACGCATTGTTCGGTTACACGGTTTCACTGTTCTGAAGAAAAAAAACTCTTGATACGACTCCCTAGTCGTATTGACCGCGGTCACTTAACAGTTTTGCTGTACTACAACTTTAAAATATTTAAATAGGTGTGACGAGCCTACAGAGGCCAACCCGATAACGGGAACTGTTGCTTGTCGACTGGTGCAAACTTTTGTTTGTATTACTCGTACTTGATTCTACTTTATTCAGACTATTTCTTGTCATTTCATCGGCATTTTCAAGACATACATTCTTGTCTTGTATATTATTTATCAACTCACTAAATTTTACATTTATATTTTGCTGTAACTGCACATTCTGGTCTTTAATTGCTTTAAAATTGATCTCGTTTTGAATATTTTGCTGCTCGCATTTTATTTTCTGTTCATTAAAATCACTAGTTAATTGGTCTAATTTATAGTTAAAATCACTTTTCATCTTATTTAAAAGTATTTCATTGTTATCAAAGTGTTTATCATTATCATCAAAACGACTATTTAACATGTCAAATTTGTTGTCAATTGCATCAAATTGATCATTCTGTACATCAAATTTTACGTTAATGTCCTTGGACATTTTTCTCACGTCACTGGACATGGTTCTCATGTCACTAGACATGGTTCTCATGAAATTAAATAAATCGTTCACTGACAACTCTGTAGCTTTATTTGTTACGGGAGTTGATATCGCTCCTGGTGAGCTAAATACAGATGCTTCTGCGTTATACTCATTTATTGACGTTACTTCTGTTTGAATACCGGAGTCAACATTTGCTTGACTCTCGGTCTGATTGTCAGATAAGCCGACTTCACTGTTATCTGCCATTTCTTATTTTATACTTGATATTTGTTTATAAATAACATATAATCAATAAAGTGTATTATATAACCACTTTTGCGTTAACAACGCACTTTTGTTTTATTCCGCTAACCCCAAAAACATGTTTGTATCTCTACTATAGGTACGGTCTTTGATATTTTCATTACCAAAAACTGTCCCTGTTCGGGCGCCATTGAGATGTTAAATAACTAGTAATAAATTTATTCTAATATAATATAATAGATTGACTTCCACATACCTGGAAGGTTTCGTTTTATTTCGGGCCAGGATCCTTTCGTACGAACGCTAGATACAAACATGTGTTTCATGGGTTCTCGAAATAATTAACTGTACACATCGTTATGAAGAGAATTATTAATTTTAATGCTCAATTGTTGAAATTACTGTTTGACAAATAGATTTACATGGAGTTACATATTGTGCAACTCGTGCATCTGGTTTGTAAAGGAACTTGCAGACTAGAGCTTACCTTATTATTTCACAAACGCAAACATAAAATGCAAACACAAATATAAACAGAAAGCAGCCCAGCTTTGCCACACTCACATTTATACTAAATTAAAAACCCCTTAATATTTTATGCAAATCAAATGCCCCCTTCGCCGGCCACTCGGTCTCCCCGCACACGCATTGTTCGGTTACACGGTTTCACTGTGCTGAAGTAAAAAAACTCTTGATACGACTCCCTAGTCGTATTGACCGCGGTCACTTAACAGTTTTGCTGTACTACAACTTTAAAATATTTAAATAGGTGTGACGAGCCTACAGAGGCCAACCTGATAACGGGAACTGTTGCTTGTCGACTGGTGCAAACTTTTGTTTGTACACTGTTAATACTTTTAATGACTGTTTTCACACTTTCTAAGATAGGCCAAATTTGTTTTAATGGCCTATCTTGTAAACCCGAGGCCCCTGTTTTAAATTCACAATTCTATTGTCTGGTGCTGCTTACTCTCTGATACCAAACTGCACACTGCAGACTGTGTCACAAGGCTGCTGCTATGTGATTGCGCAATGCGTCTGGCAATTGTTTTGACTGACTGTGTGTATGTTGCATTGCTGTACTGGAGGCTCCTTACAGGTGAAGTCTGGCAATTTAAAAGTGATTGACTGGGTGATCTATGTTAATATAAAATTAAACTGTGGTGGCCCCCATATATGAAGTGAACTGTACACTTTTAACAAAATCAAGACCAAGATTAATAAAAAATAAAAAACCTTCTAATTTGACCCATTACAAACTTCTGCACCATGAGTTTCGCACGTCGCATGGGTCTAAAACTAACTAAATCTCAATTACCCATCACCGGCATAAACAATTCCTTATCTCAAGCTGACTTCAGTACTAGGGTAAGGTTGCATTCTCGTTATAAGAATTTTAGTTTGAACATACATTGCGCTGTGCTTCCTAGTATCACGAATAATCTTCCTGCGGAATCATTTGATATCTCATCCCTAAATATACCAAAAGGTATATTCCTAGCTGACCCTCAACTGAACTTTTCTTCGCAAATCGCTATTGCTTGGTGCCCAGTACTATTTACAATTAATTAAACCTGTCAAATTTATCCGCAGCCCACACTTTCCCATAATACAGGGGACAAAATTGAGATTCATTCTCGCGGGTAACTTGCCCTTTAATGTCGACATGACAAAACCTGTCTCATCATTCATAGGATGCGAAGACAATAATGCCATTTCCTCACAATTAAAGGACTTTTGGCAATTGGAGGACGTTACTGCTAGTGCTCCCTTGGTTGAGGACTCAGAATGCGAAAGTCATTTTGTGGCGAACACCTTCTGTAATAATGATGGTAGATTTGTCGTATCCCTACCACGCAGGTTATACAATTCTCATTTTGGCGATTCTCTTCCTGGAGCTATCCGCAGATTTCAATCACTGGAAATCAAGTTCAAGCAGAACCCTGACCTTCATAAGGACTATAGCACATTCATGCATGAATATTTAACTCTTGGTCACATGTCTTTACTTGATGCTTACGATTTCTCAGTTAACCAGTCAGACACCTTTTATTTACCGCACCATTCGGTGTTTAAAGGCTCTAGTATAACTACCAAATTGCGAGTTGTTTTCGATGGCTCTGCCAAAACAACAAATAATTTGTCCTTGAACGACACCTTGATGGTTGGTCCCACGGTCCAGCAGGATCTTTTCTCGATTATGTCTTGGTTTCGTACTCACCGATATGTCCTCATTTTGGACATTGAGAAGATGTACCATCAAATTTTAGTTAATCCCAAGGATTCTAATTTGCAGCGAATTGTCTGACGCGACGCCCCCCACAGGGAACTTCAACACTACGCCTTGAGGACAGTCACATATGGGACTGCAAGTGTGTCATTTCTTGCCATAAGATGTCTGGCACAAATAGCCCAAGAAAACAAATCTCAACACCCTATAGCCTGTTCAGCTATCGCAAATGATTTCTATGTGGACGATCTCATGACCGGTTCAGATAACCCGCACATCCTATCTAAAATGAAATCCGACATCACAGATTTATTAAGCCAATATGGTTTTACTTTGCACAAGTGGTTTTCCAATGATCAAACCATTATAGCTTCACACGCCAATTCTTCCCTCAACTTTAGCAAAAATCAAACTGTGCGTACTTTGGGTATTCACTGGGCCATTGACGAAGATAGTTTCGTATATAGTTTCCAAAGACATGTCAAAGTGGAGGTATTCAACAAGAGAAGGGTATTATCAGTTATCGCAGGATTTACGACCCTTTGGGACTCATTGGCCCAGTTACATTTTGGTGTAAGCATTTCATGCACATATTGTGGTTAACCGGTACAAGTTGGGATGACCCCTTATCAGATTCATTATCTAATCAGTGGGTAGAGCTTTATTCTCAGCTGATTTCCGACACTTACTTTAAAATTCCAATGTCTGTAAAGAGTTTAAATAATTCACAAATCATTTCATTCCAGCTCCATGGGTTTGCCGACGCGTCAGCAAAGGGTTACGTGTGTTGTATTTATGTGCGTACGGTGTATTCCAACCGCGGTATATTATCAAACTTGTTATGCTCTAAGTCTAGAGTCGCTCCCTTGAAGCAGTTAACATTACCCAGACTTGAACTTTGCGCCTGTCTCTTGTTGGCTCAGTTTGTGTCCAAGGTTATAAACGCTGTGAGTTACAAATTCGATGACTTATATTTTTACTCTGACTCAATGATTGCCTTACACTGGATCCACCAGCAGTCTTCCAGATGGAAGGTATTTGTCGCCAACCGCGTTGTGGAAATACAGCGTCTCACTGCGAAAGGTACCTGGCATCATGTCTCGTCACATGACAACCCTGCCGACATTGTATCGCGTGGTTGTCTCCCTCGGGTTTTACACGGTCACCCACAATGGTGGCATGGGCCATCCTGGTTGTCCCATGAGTCATCATCATGGCCCACCAGTGCCTTCGATGCCCAGTCACCCTGCACTCATCCCGATCTTGAGCAGGAACAACGTAAGCAGATCCAAACCTCATTGATTGTCGCTTCATCTACGTCTAGTTATTTTGAAAACTACTCTTCGCTTTCAAAACTCCTTCGTGTATTTTCATATTGCCGTCGATTCATTCGGAACTGTAGGCTCCCCATAACGGATAGAGACACTTCCTTTTTAACTTCCCATGAGTTGCATAGTACACTTTTGGTTTTTATTCACCAGTCCCAGTGATCGCACTTTAGCATCGAAATCAAGGAACTTGAGGCACAACGCTGTATCCCTAATAATAGTAAAATTCTTTCACTTAACCCCTTTCTGGACAATGCGGGAATATTACGCATGGGCGGACGCCTTCAGCACTCCCAGCTTACCTATGAAAGCAAACACCAAATCATACTCCACCCGCATTCTCATCTCAGCAAATTAATCATAGAGGGCGAGCACCTTCGTCTACTACACGCTGGGGTACAATTGACTCAGTACTCTTTACGGCAGAAATATTGGATGATTAATGATAAATCTTATATACGATCAGTAATACACAAATGTATCACTTGTTTTCGATTCCGTGCTAGGGGCGCAAGCCAATTATTAGGACAATTACCCCCTTCCCGAGTTACACCTGCCCATTTTCTCAAGCTGCAGTCGACTATGCCGGTCCCGTATTTATACGTCATGGCGGGCAGCGTTCCAAATCGACGTCAAAGGCTTATATTGCTCTATTTATATGCATGGCCACTAAGGCTATTCACCTTGAACTAGTCTCAGACCTTACCTCAGACGCTTTCATAGCAGCCTTAAAACGGTTTATAGCTCGTAGAGGTATCCCTGATCAGATATTCTCCGACAATGGTACAAACGTTCGTCGTGCTAGTAGCACACTTCACGAATTATACAAACTTTTTCAATCTAATGGTTTTGAACAGACCACCCAGGATTTTACCAGTGCCCAAGGCATCAAATGGTCCTTTATTCCCCCCTCAGCACCTCATTTCGGTGGCCTGTGGGAAAATGGAGTCAAGAGCGTCAAGTTTCATTTGTGGCGCGTTGTTGGCGGAATTATCCTTACGTTCGAGGAGTACTACACTATCCTAACTCAAATAGAGTCTTGCCTTAACTCACGCCCCTTGTTCGCCATATCAAATGACTCCAGGGACCCCGAACCTTTAACTCCAGCACACTTCCTGGTTGGTTCTCCGCTCACTGCACTCCCGGAACCTGACTATTACCAAGTCAATATTGGTCGTCTGGGCAGATGGCAGCTGCTCCAAAGATTCACCCAGTCTATATGGAAAAGGTGGTCGAAAGATTATTTGCACCGGTTGCAACAACACAACAAATGGCGCATCCCGTCAAGAAATTTGGCTCCCGGACAACTTGTCCTTATTTTGGAAGACAATCCCCCCCCCCACTGCAGTGGAAACGCGGGGTAGTCACTAGTGTCTATTCGGGTCAGGATTCAGTAGTGCGCATCGCGGATGTTCGCACCGCAAACGGTATCCTACGTCGGCCCATTCAAAATTATGCCCACTTCCAGTGGCCTCAGACTAATTGCATGAGCGTTCATGCGACATGCATCATTGTATCGAACCTTTATCATGCTTTCTATTTGTTGTTTTTATTATATTATTATCATGTCCATTGTATTGCTACGTATCATCATGTTATTATGTTATTAAATGTTTTGTGATCATTATTATACTATTATGTACTGTTAATTATTATGTCAATCATATTGTTATGTACTATTGAATCTTTGGTATCATTGTTTTAATACTATGCATGTACAGCATTATGTCTTTATTATTGTATTACCATATTGAATCAGTTTTTGAAGATTTTTTTTCTTTTATACAAATTAAGTGTAAGGTCATTACGTATGTTTTGTTAAAAATCAAATGTATTTATTTACTGGACATATGTTAATGCTTCAAGAAAAATCATGTTAGTTATATAAGCACTTTTATTTTTATCATGAGTTTTTATTTTGTACATTTTTTAGCACAGAAATTGTTTTTTTTGCTTTTGAGTTTTTCTGATTAGCTTTAATTAATTTTGTTATTTACAGATTTTTATGTCAGAGATGATTTACTTTAAACAAAAGGTCAATTTAATGTATAAAGCTTTCAAGTATATTGTATTATCATTTGTTATGTATTGTTGAATTTTGGTGTCATGTAGTGTCAATTATTATGTACTATTCACACATTGTCTTAAGTTGCAAAATCTCCCGATTTTGTGCGGGCAGTATGGTTAAACTTTGTACTTATTCAAACTTTGTACTGTAAACTCCGCATTGCGGTCCGTGCAGTGACGTCATTTTTTCTCCCCGCTAATCTGCTGCCGGCTTGAATTCAGGCTAGCAGCAGTCAAAGTTAGTTAGTTACTTGCAAGACTTCGGACGGGCAGCTTGCCTCTGTTCTCCAGCCGCAGCTACATTGTTTCAACATTTCTAGATATTAGCATGAGCATCATGCGCTAATTACGTAGGCGATCTCAGCCTCTACACCTGATTATGTCTTTCAATATTTAATTCTATCTCAATTCTCAGGCATTTGTGTCGCGCTAAACTGCACGCGCCAGCATCTATTTCTTAATAATTTTCAATAAACAATTAACTCAAAAAACATATACAGTCCACTTCGTTACTTCCTTTGTCACCAGCTAACTCAACAACTAGCGTTCTAAGACTAACTTAAGATCACTTCGAAAGCGTCTAAGACGCAACAATGTTATCAGCAACAAAGAAGTAGTTTGTTGTTAAAATTCCTTCCTGAGCTGTTTGGCCGTAGTCCAATGTTTTCCGCAAAACCAGATGTTTCGGGTGTGCCATCGACTGCCATCATCAGTGAAAATCGAGTGCAATAACATGAGGTGGTATACGTTAGTGACCACAGTACTGTGGTTAAGGCTGAAGCAAGAAGTAGAAAGAAGTAGTTTGTATGTAAATATTTCATTTCGAAAATGATTTTAAATATAAATCTTAAAACATGGAAGTCATGTATGGTTCTCCATACCGATAATTTTTTGTGTCGTTAATTGCAAAGTGACAGTATGATTTGGATTTTCCACATTAAAAAACTGTTCATGTGTTTAAAAAAATAAATAAGCAGTACATTTAGATAAGGTTGATATGTGTGTAATTTATTAACAAAATATAAATTGAGTTGTTTTAATGGTTTAAATGTTTCTAATATTGTGTTCTAACTAATTAATTTTGGTTTCCAGGTTGTTAGCCCGTGGTCCATTCTTTGTGTTTTCATATGTTTTGGCCTAACCATCAGAGGCTATCTTCAGTATTGGAAGCAATTGACTCCAGTGATGTGTCTGCCAATTCACTCCTGAAGATAGCCTCCAATGGTGGGACCGAAACGTCTGTAAACACAAATGTCTGATGGACCACGGCCTAACAACTCACCAACTTTGTTGACGGCGGCCATGAAAGTCTTAGAAACTTTATAATTAAGGTTTCTTTCTTAATTTTCCATCCTTTAAGTGTCACCTTTAGTAGTCTAAATAAAAGTAGTATTTTTCATGATTGAGTGTTTCCCCTAGATAATACACTTGTTAGTAGAGATTTCATTAATGAATTATGCATTTATGAATTTTGCTTAAAGTCTAAGAAAACATCTGATGTTTTCAAGAAAATTGGAGAAGGCAGAAAAATTAGTAGTTGGAGCATCACAAAAATTAGTAATGCTTGAATCAATTCCATACTCTTATATATTCAGAACACATCTGTTTATTCTGAGATTTCAAAATATTTATTTCTTGTAGAAACTTGGTTTCAGATTTTGAGCCAAAACATATAACTTACTGTTATGTATTTTTTTTTTTCTAATAGGATAAGAGAAATTGTAAGCAATTATTATATTATGAAGTTGCCAGTTACCTGGGTCCTGGGTTTATTTCCCAAGCCCTAAGTTGACTCAGGTTAGGAAGTGGGCAGCTGAAGTATAACAGTGGCCACACTTATATGCTGAGTCTAGCTCCTATACTGCTTAGGTGGTAATAAAGGATTCATTATTTTAAATTCACAGTTAATACACGAACAGCGAAATGTGTTCAGTTTATGTTCAGTGTACTTTAGGATTGTGCACATTTACTATAGAACCATGAAAGTAAAAGTGCAAGTAATGTATATGACCGTTTCAGATCTCGTACAGAATATTTAGGCCTGCTGAAGAAGGACTTGTGCACATATTTCAGTTATAACGAGTTTTTAATGGAAAGATTTATACAGTTGTTTCCGCTGACAGAGCTTATGGACTTCTTAGAGGCTAGTGAAGCACAGAGGCCTCTAACAATACGTACCAATAACCTTAAGACAAGAAGACGTGACCTAGCGCAGGTAAAACATAATAGTGTTCTTGCTCCTAAACGTTTGTGGTTTTTGTTAATAGTAACAACACTGTTTTTTGGTTCAGCACACTTCTTTTTATTACTTTCAACACCAAACGTTTTGCCTATACTGTGATGAGGCTATTTGTACAACTGAGCATGGCTCATCATAGTATTGGTGAAATATTTGGTGTTAAAAGTAATAAAAAGACTGAAAACCAGTGTTGTTATTATATAATAGTTTCTGCACAATGCCACCACAGAAGATTTGTGAGTTTGTACCATAAACATTTCAATAACTTATATTTCAAGTGTGTAATTATAAAGTAGTACTAGTTTAACAGGTGTTATCAAGTCAAGCACGTGCACAGCTGACAGTGTAGTAGGGGGCCAGTGCTCAGTCACTGGCAGGGATATATTTATGGTGGGGAGGGACGAACGAGACTGGACTCCGCCTCCAGACGGTTGAAAGTTGACAAGAAATTTTGTTAATCTCTTAATTTTCAAGCTGTTTTGTTAATTTCTCAGCTGTGTACACTAATACAGTAGTAACCATTTTTTAAATATACGTCTACAAACAGGTTTATTTAACAGCATTTGCGTGTACATTTGAAATATGAAATATAGGAAAATCAGTTAAGTCAGTATCTAAAGGTTTTTAAAATATATAAACAGTTGGTACATTTCACAGTTTTTATTCAACTCTGACAGCTGTTTCAACTTCTCAAGCTATTGTCAAAGATATCAGTGAACAACTAAAACAGAGGATGTTAGGGTGGTGAACATCTGTTTAGGGCGTGTACCCTGACATGTGTGTGGTGTGAAGATGGGGGGGGGGTAAAGTAACAAAAATGTAATAATGAACAAACTGAATTTTGTGTATCCCCTTTATTAAAAGCTGTTATTTAGTTTAGTTAATTTATATTTTGCATTCAGATTATGTTTAGTTTTTACAGACACTTGACCTTACCTCAGCTCCTACAACCCCCCTCCATCTTCACATCCCACAGATGTTCACCACCCTAACATCCCCTGTTTTAATTGTTCAATGATCTCTTTGACAGTAGCTTGAGAAGCTGAAACAGCTGTCACAGTTAAATAAAAACTGAAACGTACCAAGTGTTTATATATTTTTAAAAACCTTTATATTAATATCTTCCATGAAGTGCCCAACAAGTGATCAATTCATATCAGTAAGTATCTTATAAACAGTGTTTCAGTAGCGCTTATTTTGATTATGTTATTTCTTTAATGGGATTGATTTCAGTATTTTATTACACGTTTTTCAACCACTTTAAAGATCAGTCTTAACTAGATTTTTCTTTTGTATGAAGCCGTCTCGACTGAACCCCCCTCCCCCCAAGACCACAAATTCTAGATTCGCTACTGGTGTCAATCCAGTTATTATTGAGACACAATAAGGAGAATAACAGAGTAGAAGGGAAGTCCGCTGATTTGTGCCAGTTGCTATCCCAAATCTACCTCCACCAAAACCCAAAACACTGCCTTGAGACTTGATTCCTGCGCTTGGCAAACATTCATGACATTAGTTGTTTCCAGTTCTGCAGTTACCACTTGTGCTATAAAATATCTGTGTAAACTATCACATTTATTAAGAGGTTGATTTTATAGTGATACACTACCAAACTCATTAGAAAGAAAAGATTGTATCTCATTACCTTCATGTTTCTCAACAAATTCAAGACACTGCCTTAAGGTGGCTATTTTCATTGTGAATGGGGGAATGCCAGCGGAAAGTGCACTAATGAATGAGTGACGGTATTACTGAGGGATCAGTTCATCTGATAGTTGTTCATTAAACATACAATTCGATTTAATTACCAGGAACATTTTGTTAAGACAAATTTTGAATACCAAGAACCAACATGCATTTAAAATTTTGAATAGCTCGTATATGAGAACAAATAAGAGAAGCCAGCCTTTGAATAAAATGTATGTTTTTTACCCACTAATATATTAGTGTGCTGTGTTAGCAGGTGTGTTTCATTATAAAAGATGTATGAGGTGCTGTAAAAATTTTGTCAAGTCAACGTTTTGTATATAGAAGGGTTAATACATAACACCACAAAAGCAATTAGTATTCCTACTACAACACAAAGTAGTATTTTCTCAACAGAGACAGTGTTGTGAGTTCACAATCTTTGTCAGACTTTGTGTATAGAAATTCTTATTAACTAGTAGGTAATGCATGTATTGTTGTGAAGGAACGGAAGTGAAGGTACCCGGGTCACCACTCACACTTGATAGACGGTGTGTGAGAGCCGTATCACAATCCCAACTAATGACAGAAATGCTAAAAAACACCAGCTACTTACCACAAGATGAAAAAAACCCAAGTTCGTTTAGGCGAGTCCCCGAGTACAGGTGGGGTCAGGGTCAGGTGACAAATAAAAACACTTAGTCTAGCATTATGTATTTTGTATTATACCACATACATTAAATTACAATAACAACTCATTAAATTCGAAATAGAAAACTCGATTTGTCTACTTCACTTTTATTATATGAATTTATAAAACTCTCCGCATTTAACTTCTTCTGATCACATCATTTTACAAAATACAAAAAAGTAAAAATCTTTATCCCCAAAATCCCAGACTTACAGTTCCTTGTTACCAACTACGTGCTTTCGATTGAACTTACATGCACTGTCAGCTTTTTTGAGCTTATTTCAGCTCTACATTATACACAGGCTACACACAACCATGCCATTGTTCAGACAGCGCCTGTCCAATCTCCCTCATGGCTTCATCATACGTGGCGTGATCTTTTTTGCTGCCTCATTTTGGCTGGCGGCTTTACTAAAAAATCTATTGAAAATATTGTTATTCTAAACACCATCACTTTGTTATAAATATTATATCGTAATATTAAATACACCTGTCTAAGTTTTAACCCAATAACTGTCCCCACAATGTTGTCCTGTTCTGGTGTTATATGTGGCAAACTACTTCACCCCGCGGAAATACTGTCCTGCAGTATTTGCGCCCATGTCACTGCTCCTGGTCACATGCCATTACTTGCATTTTCATCCAAAATTATCACAAAAACCATTGCCCATCAAAATTAATTTTCTTTGTTATTTTATAATTTTATTTAATAATGTTTTGTTTTTCATTTTCTGTTTTCTTTTGTCAAATGCACACACTCATGAACTCACACAACTGCCTTGTAAAAATACATTTTCTGTTGTCTTTTTGGCACGGGTTTTTGAATTTACAGTGATGCGGGTCATATACCATTACAGTGCGTGTGTGTGTGTTAGGTTATTTTATGTACAGTACGTAAGAAGATGTAGATTATTATAACTACTTGATAATGTCTGAAAAACAGGCTCTAATTGCGAGAGGTATCAATCTGGATCCAGTTGGAAAATGGTCCAAAGTAGGCCTAGTGGTGTACAACTCGAGCGTACCTATAGGAGCAACACCAGAGTACTTGGCAGGACATTATATTTTGCAGGTGAGTATGTTTAATTATTATTAATTTGGGGAAAATATCAGTGTATATCAAAATAAACTGAGAACACTAAGTTGATGGTTTGAATCAAGATTTTCACGTGTTGTAATGGCACAGAATTGGGTGAGAAATATTGTTAAGAAATACTAATTAAAACAGTGTACAACCTTTGGGAACCCCTGCTTTCACAACGCTGCATACAATGTTAATGAAAGAGACCAGTATGTTTATGTCTGGAGCCAGCCCGGCTAGACGTATTACTTAATCACTTGCAACTCATGCTGCCTGTGAATTACAGTAAAACGCAATTACAACAAGCCAGTTTTCAGCAGGAGGCCACAACAGTCGGTAGTCAGCGTTGGACCAATCAATCATACACAGCAGAGCCGCGCGGGGCAGTAAAGTAGCGTGTAACGTTAAAAAAGTAGGCCAAAATATAAAATAAATAAAACCACTACCAGGACTTACCTGTTGCAGAAATTTCATCAGAAGCCCAGAGTCGCCACCTATATCTTTGAAGGACAGATATGGAGACCTTTACACTTTACCTTAATAAAACGGACAATTTTGCAATCTGACCCACCCAATTAATAATTCAGAAGATTCCGGAACGTTAGACGAATTTTTTCAACACAGAAATAAGACAGTGGTAATAACGAAATAACTTAGACTAACACATTTGGTTATGAGATAAAAGCTTTTTACTTACATGACTGGAATTCCTTACTACAAGCACAACACAATAGATATTACAACACCTTTTGAATCCGTTACATATAGCTTACCGTTTTATAATTAAGCATAAATGAAAATAACATCAAAATAACAGCCCAGCTTTGCTCTCACACACACTCATACAATTGAATATATTCCCCCTTATTTGTGTTTTACGAAGTCTGTTTCTTTATCCGCGGTAACCCGATTACCGCTGCCGACCGAACACGTGTTTTCGTTTTCAGTTACATTGTTCGTTATTCCTTTAAATCTGCCACTGTCACTGCCCGGCAACTGTTTATAACTTAGTTCAATTCTTCGGGTCCCGGTCGGTCTTCTTGGATTAACTACATTTGGCGAAAACTCGACCAACCGGGCCCGACACAAAATATATAGGCGTCTGTTACTGAATTCGGCTCTAGCTGACTATATTGCGTCTCTAAGGTCGACTGTCACCGAGAACGTAACAGGTACATGTTGCTTTCTCTGGAGGGAATGATTGTTCACTGCCACTATGTTTTCGTCGCTCATTGCTCATTTGCTGATAGGTAACCATTTTATATATGGAATATTGAGGTATATTCTGTGTACCAAAGTACAATTTTGGCTTTGGCTCTGCTGACGTCATTGATAGCAAGCACTGTCTTGGCAGTATTTCCGGGAGATCTTGTAGAGACGACAAATATTTTTTACACTCTGGCCATCTTGAGTTTTTAGTCAGAGCGTCCTTTTTGAGCGCGCTTGCGTGGGTATTCGCGCCTGTGCGTCGAAACACTTGCAAAGTTCTTAGAATTTTGTGGAGGTGCAAATTCTTCAGCCGCATTGCTCAACAACAAACTGCGTCTATGCTTTTGTTTCAAATTGTTGCTTAACACTGTTCTGTTATACGGACAAATACGTTGCACAATAATACAGTTTTACAATTTTTTATACAAGCCCGCCCGAAAACGAAATAAGTAAAAATATATAAATGCCCCATACGGTTAAAATAAAAAACACCCAAAAATGACCCGCTACAATACCCCCTCGATGAGAATTCTGCTGTTCCTGACAGAAGAAATCTCATCGATAACCCCGAAGAGGACCGGTGAGGAACTGGTGCCAACAACCCCCTGGTTCTTGATCTGCATGGGTACACGACCCCCCTGGCTCAGCGACCATGGACTCATCTGAACGAGATCACTGGACTTCTCCGTAAGAGATCCCAACACCGAGAAATCAGACAGACTCGCACCACGGCGCACCTCGCCTTTTAACATACTACCCCCAAAAATCCTCAATCCCTGGCTAAAATTATTCCAGCTCCTCCGCCGATATGTTTCCCCTTTTTGCAAGCTGGGCTGCCTTTAGCAAATACTGGGCTCACACACACTAACATTACATGTTACCATAACACATTAAAAATAAAAAATTTCTTTTAAAATTTATTATAGATTTAAAAAATTTAAAATTAAAAAAAATAATCTTTTATCAAAAAATTCTCTTCCTTGTTTTTCTAATTTTTTTTTTTTTTTTTTTTTTTTTCAAATGACAACCTAGACATTTCTACTAATATAAACACATCCTTACTCTAACATGCGAACCACTTATAGTCTACTAATACAATGCAATACAATAAAATAAACATAGTTAATGCACATATAATAAAAGAATCATTATCTAAAATATTCATTCGCTGGCAGGCGAAAAATCACGTTTTTTTTTCTAAAAAAAAAATAAAATTTTCAAAATTTTAAAATTCAAAAAAAAAATTAAATTTATTTAAATGTTTTCTTCATATTTAAAATTATTTCAATATTGGTTTGAATTACTTAAACAAACAAATTAAAATTGACTTCCTACTATACAAGCTTAGTAGGTGTATGACCTCATCAGCTGATCGAAACTAGGTCAAGTCCAAAACCCTTGACCTACATATGTTGTGTATGCTTTCTGAAAATACACTGAACATCTGTAATATCCTACCTTGAAATACAAAACATAACAAAACAAAATATTTAAAACAAACAAAATATTAATATAAATAATAAGCAAATTGACCTTTACATAATAATAAAATAAACAATTTTTAATTTTACATTATTTCCAAATTTTATCGAAATTCTGTCGCTGGTTTAAAATAAAAACTTTTATATCTTTATTATCAATCTCTTTCTTTATTCACCAATTTTACTCTTCATTTAACAATCTCGCTATACTTTACTGTGGGTGATGTAAATTATTTATTCTCATTGACCGTATTAGATCTGTATACATATATGATCTTTATCTCTTTGACTCTAACTCATCAACTTCAATTATCATGACACCCATCTCTACCAAAATATCTACTAATCAAGACACTCTAAGCCCCAACTTACCATTTAACTCAAATCGCCACCTTCTCTACATATATAAAAAAAATATACTCTCTAACCCTTTGTACATAGGATACGTGCTTCCCCCACCCAAAAACTCAATTCCCTTATTTGGCGGCCCGGATTCTACCTAAGGCGGCCCCTACTTACGAAAATCGATACCAATTCCCGTCCCAACATATTTTGTTGTGAACTCCTACATGACACTACCCCCTAATACAAAATTGCCATCCCCAAAAATCTCAATCTCATTGCCTCACTACAAATACAACAAAATAGCCTCATTAATTATAAACATAAATATATCATTCAGGACTCTACCATTATTCTCCATAACTGCTGTGTCAACATCTATATTTCACAAAATTCTGTTACATTACATTAACTCACAAACAATATTACATTATATTATCTCTACGATGTCAATTTCAACTTTGAATTCAATTTGGACAGGTCTACGTGTCCCACAAAATATTCATCACCCAAAAAACTATCTCTTATTAGATTTCACAAATCGTTACTCTATTTCTCATTGTAGCAAAATATTTTTTATCATTACTTTAAAACATCTGTAATACATTAAAAACATTACATTGAACACTCATTACTTAAAACATTTATAACTAACACACCAGTGACATGTTATTGCTGATCAGCTGATATCCTAACATAATTAAAACACCATGAATACCTTTCAAAATTGGACAATTACATGTAATACATTATCAACACTTACTTCTATTATGTTGATTGCCTGCCAGGCGTCTAATTATTGGCTTAGAAAAAAAATACACACATAATGAAAATACATTTTATCAACAACTATATCTAACACACAACAATAAAATGATACCTTTAAAATTATAGTATGAACCTTATATTACGAGTCTGAGCATATAATTATGTGGACAGATCACAAGCATTTTTGATTGGATTAAACTTTGACTAAGCAAAAACTTTTATGTCATAAAATTTTAAATTCGTGACTCCTTTGCGTCACCTCCCAGCCACACACACTATTTCAGATTATGGTGGACTGTGGCGCCCATTCGCTTCGACAGAGACTGTATATTTTGGAGCAGGGTTTACCTCTCCGTGTCTCTGCTTCCGCTATTAAGTTTTAAACATAGTGAACATCATCATGTTCTCGTTCTATAATCATACACCCTTAAGACGGTTCTACCACCTGTCTTACTACCCCAAGGCGGGCAGAGTGGCAGCCGCTGTTCCATAGTTCCGGCAGATTTCCTCTAATTGTCACCCCCCAATGAATTTCTAATATGTACCAATTTCAAGTCAGCTATGGTCAAGGGACTTGATATGACCATAGCTGGCCGCTAGCCAAAACCACGGTTAGTGCTGGTAAGACAGTAACCGCCCGAAAAGTCGAGGAAATCTAAACTTTCATTTCACTGCCTGTTATAAATCAATACCATTATGTGCGACACGGTCATTTAGTAATGTGTGTAAAATTTTTACTTTACACGGATAAGGTGTGCCGCACATTTATCGCCATTTTGGCCTCCGATGGAGGTAACACTCACTGTTACCCCCAACCCATTTCGCTACTTGTGAGAGCACAGGCCACCCCCACAATAGCCACTTAATAACTAACTAATTAATTTGTATATACATTATAATATAGTATTTCCATCCATAATCATTTCTCTCATTCATAATTTTCTACAATTTAACTTTCTTAAAATTTTAAAAATTCATTATTAAAAATCATTATATATCTTTCAGTTGTGATTAACATTTTTTAATTATCCATTTTTATTGAACAAAATTATTTCAAATAATCTCATTATTGAATTAACATCTCCATCACACCTATAAACATTTTTATTATACATGATTATAAAATTTTTCCTACTTACAATCCATTTAACATGATATACACCCACAACTTAATCACCATCATCTCTGAAACATTTTACACAAAATTAGTTTAAATCCAACAATTTATCATTCATTACCAAATTTCCATCTCGTAAAATAATTTACATTCAGAAAAAAAAATTAATTAATTAACATTTACATAATCAATTAAAATATTTAAAATATATCAATTGTTTTAATTAAATTAATTATTAACAATACAGAATTCATTACCATCAACAACTGTTATTATTCAATTACTGTTTTCAAAATTAATTTTATTATTTCTTTAAATTGCAAAATATCATTATTACAGCAATTAATTACCTACATACACCGTTCACTTAACCACAACACATACAATTAAACTCACTAAATATTTATTTACAAATCTGATTCATTATTTATTCAGTTATCACGTCTCAATGTTCAAATCAGCCAAGTCAAACCCTTAAAACAAAAATATTTAACCGTCTTTTACTGTTTCATATTTTAGCCTCCATCGTCAAACAGATACCTCACATATTTATAGACCAAATGATTTTTGTCCACCTTTAGTTTATTATTATTGTTTTCATAAACCATTATTGCTAAGTTCATCATCATACCATTTATTATCTCATACAACCTGTCATGATCCATTAATGTTATCCAGTCTCCGTCAGTAGTTTTTCTAAATACCAAATCAATTATTTTATCATTATTTATACCAGTGTTATTCAGATATTCCTCTCTCTCTCTTTCATCATCTCTCTCCATATCTAACACCTGCACCAACATTTCATACCCTCTATTAACCTCAAAAATTTTTATTTCTCTCTCTCTTTTGTTACACCTCTCATAACCACACTGAACTCTCCCATTCCATGCAGAGGGCAATACCACAAAATCATTTGAATACCATCTGGCCCTACCAGATATTTTACCTTTTGAAGAACTCTCGTCTTCTACAAAAATTATTGAGGAACTCTTGTCCTCCATCAACATTTGTGAAGTCTCTGCTTCACATTTAATCCCATAAAAATTTGCCCCCTGTTTAACTTCTACACAACTACTACTATACTCCCTTTCTAAATCATAAGCACTAACTAACAATCCATGATCAACCTCAACTCTTACTCTACTCTCATTTTCACTATCATCTACTGTATCACTTTTTGATACCCCATTTTCAATTATACAATCATTATTCTTATTTGCATAAATTATTTCATCGTTAGAACTAATTATATCAACATCACCACTTACCTCTGAATTGTACTCACCATCATTATTTTCACTAGTTAACCGTACTTGTCCCCTTATTTTGTCACTGTTATTTACGAATTCATTATCACTGTCACTCACCTGGTTAATGATTTCTTCACTATCATTAACAACATTATTCTCACTTACCTGTTTTGATACAACTTCTGTATTCTCTTTTAACTGACCTCTATTCTCCTCCCGCTTCTCATCTCGTTTATCCCACTTTTCTAAACGCTTATCCCATTTTTTGTCCATTTCTATTAAAAAATTCATCACATCATCCCATGAATACTCTTTTTCGACCACCCCTACACTCTCATCATTATCACTAGGCCTATTTTCTGTCTTATTCTCTACCAGTTTTATTTCAGCTATCTTACCTTCATCATTGGTCATCTCCCTATGTTTATTGATTTCTGCGAATATTCCTTCCTCTTGTTCTTCCATTCGTGTTAATCTATTGTCTAAATTACCCCATTCCTCGTCTGTCATCTCCCCCACAACACCTCGAAATTCTTTCTCCCACTCATCCCACGCAAAATCACTATCATTATTTTGTATTATAGACATTTTTAAAGTTCTTTTGTATCACACTTTTATATATGAGACTACTATTTTTCTATACTCAAAACGCCTAACACATTGTGAATCACAATAATATAAACCTAACCTACTTAATTATGTACGATAAAATTTTTATACATTCGTCATTACCACATCCCATTTTCTGTGCCTTAAAATAGGTCTATCTCGTATGACATTACAATTAAACGAAAATCCTGGCAGCGAGAGCCAAATGTAACGTTAAAAAAGTAGGCCAAAATATAAAATAAATAAAACCACTACCAGGACTTACCTGTTGCAGAAATTTCATCAGAAGCCCAGAGTCGCCACCTATATCTTTGAAGGACAGATATGGAGACCTTTACACTTTACCTTAATAAAACGGACAATTTTGCAATCTGACCCACCCAATTAATAATTCAGAAGATTCCGGAACGTTAGACGAATTTTTTCAACACAGAAATAAGACAGTGGTAATAACGAAATAACTTAGACTAACACATTTGGTTATGAGATAAAAGCTTTTTACTTACATGACTGGAATTCCTTACTACAAGCACAACACAATAGATATTACAACACCTTTTGAATCCGTTACATATAGCTTACCGTTTTACAATTAAGCATAAATGAAAATAACATCAAAATAACAGCCCAGCTTTGCTCTCACACACACTCATACAATTGAATATATTCCCCCTTATTTGTGTTTTACGAAGTCTGTTTCTTTATCCGCGGTAACCCGATTACCGCCGCCGACCGAACACGTGTTTTCGTTTTCAGTTACATTGTTCGTTATTCCTTTAAATCTGCCACTGTCACTGCCCGGCAACTGTTTATAACTTAGTTCAATTCTTCGGGTCCCGGTCGGTCTTCTTGGATTAACTACATTTGGCGAAAACTCGACCAACCGGGCCCGACACAAAATATATAGGCGTCTGTTACTGAATTTGGCTCTAGCTGACTATATTGCGTCTCTAAGGTCGACTGTCACCGAGAACGTAACAGGTACATGTTGCTTTCTCTGGAGGGAATGATTGTTCACTGCCACTATGTTTTCGTCGCTCATTGCTCATTTGCTGATAGGTAACCATTTTATATATGGAATATTGAGGTATATTCTGTGTACCAAAGTACAATTTTGGCTTTGGCTCTGCTGACGTCATTGATAGCAAGCACTGTCTTGGCAGTATTTCCGGGAGATCTTGTAGAGACGACAAATATTTTTTACACTCTGGCCATAGTGAGTTTTTAGTCAGAGCGTCCTTTTTGAGCGCGCTTGCGTGGGTATTCGCGCCTGTGCGTCGAAACACTTGCAAAGTTCTTAGAATTTTGTGGAGGTGCAAATTCTTCAGCCGCATTGCTCAACAACAAACTGCGTCTATGCTTTTGTTTCAAATTGTTGCTTAACACTGCTCTGTTATACGGACAAATACGTTGCACAATAATACAGTTTTACAATTTTTTATACAAGCCCGCCCGAAAACGAAATAAGTAAAAATATATAAATGCCCCATACGGTTAAAATAAAAAATACCCAAAAATGACCCGCTACAATACCCCCTCGATGAGAATTCTGCTGTTCCTGACAGAAGAAATCTCATCGATAACCCCGAAGAGGACCGGTGAGGAACTGGTGCCAACAACCCCCTGGTTCTTGATCTGCATGGGTACACGACCCCCCTGGCTCAGCGACCATGGACTCATCTGAACGAGATCACTGGACTTCTCCGTAAGAGATCCCAACACCGAGAAATCAGACAGACTCGCACCACGGCGCACCTCGCCTTTTAACATACTACCCCCAAAAATCCTCAATCCCTGGCTAAAATTATTCCAGCTCCTCCGCCGATATGTTTCCCCTTTTTGCAAGCTGGGCTGCCTTTAGCAAATACTGGGCTCACACACACTAACATTACATGTTACCATAACACATTAAAAATAAAAAATTTCTTTTAAAATTTATTATAGATTTAAAAAATTTAAAATTAAAAAAAATAATCTTTTATCAAAAAATTCTCTTCCTTGTTTTTCTAATTTTTTTTTTTTTTTTTTTTTCAAATGACAACCTAGACATTTCTACTAATATAAACACATCCTTACTCTAACATGCGAACCACTTATAGTCTACTAATACAATGCAATACAATAAAATAAACATAGTTAATGCACATATAATAAAAGAATCATTATCTAAAATATTCATTCGCTGGCAGGCGAAAAGTCACGTTTTTTTTTTCAAAAAAAATTAAAATTTTCAAAATTTTAAAATTCAAAAAAAAAATTTAAATTTATTTAAATGTTTTCTTCATATTTAAAATTATTTCAATATTGGTTTGAATTACTTAAACAAACAAATTAAAATTGACTTCCTACTATACAAGCTTAGTAGGTGTATGACCTCATCAGCTGATCGAAACTAGGTCAAGTCCAAAACCCTTGACCTACATATGTTGTGTATGCTTTCTGAAAATACACTGAACATCTGTAATATCCTACCTTGAAATACAAAACATAACAAAACAAAATATTTAAAACAAACAAAATATTAATATAAATAATAAGCAAATTGACCTTTACATAATAATAAAATAAACAATTTTTAATTTTACATTATTTCCAAATTTTATCGAAATTCTGTCGCTGGTTTGTAGCGGGGCATTTTTGGGCATACCTGGGGTAATGACATAATTTGTATTTTTTTTTTTTTTTCATAAATAATAAATAACATAATTGGCAATAGGGACAGAAATTATAGACTTGGGTAAATTTCCTGTTTAAAACAAGAATAACAGTGGCAGCATTGACTGTGACAATTGTTTAATAATATTGTGTGGACAGTTTTAATAACAGCCAACAACTGTACCAAGGTCAACAAATGACGAACACGAAACAAGTAAACCAATTATGCAACCAGACATCAGGCGATGTGTTGCATCAGCAATTTACATAACAACTGTGTGTCATCGGTTCGTCAGAGCCTATCCTGGGTGTGTCACGCCAGCAACATTGTGACACAACAGAACAAAGTCAGTCGGAAATCAACATCTACTAGAGACAGACGCAAAAAACAACTGTCGCGTCTGCCCGGCTCTAGCCGGTTTTCGGGCGAAGTTATCGTGTGTTTGCCGACGCGCCCGCAGAACCACAAAAATGTAAATTTCAGTATTTAAACAGTTTCTTTATTTTACAAAAATGAAGTAGAGGCAGTGAGTACAATTGAATATAAATTAACAGTTCGGACATAAAATGTGAAGCACGAGGACTGTAAACCACAAGTTAATATCTACGCCGCAATAGCAGGAAAGTAGACATTTTTGTTCTTAAATCATTCAAAATACTAAATTCTTTTCTTTTTCAAAAATTGAGCTCAATAAATAAAAAATACAGTATGACCTAGTATGGGGTATGTTTGCGTGAGAGTGTGTGTGTAGGTACCTAAATTAATATAACGTAAAGTGCTGGTTTCCGTTTTGTAAATGAATACTAAGTTTATAATATGTATTTAGTTCTAAGTTCTAATCATGCATAATGAATGTTATTTTTTTGTTTTTCTATAAGATCGCCAAAGTAGGAGAAGGGAGGGGGAACATTTTTCTATATAACATTTGCAATTAGGTTACGTGATATACTGTCATGTTTTTCTTTATTTAATACGAAAATGAATTAAAATAGTTGTCATGGTAAGTCAATTGTATTTTCTTAAATAACCTGTTTCTGCATTTCCCGGTCCGCTGAACCGAACCTGGGTAAATATTCACAGTTGGTAACAAAGATGGCGCCCGACAGTAAACAGTGAATACAGTAACCGTAGAATCAGTTCAACCATGTTTTGATATATTTTATAATTATAAGACAGAGATATTGAAAAGTATCAGTGGCTTCTGGAACAGGGACAATTTATATAATTATATAAATACAGCCCACTGGGAAAGCAGAACGGTTGTTTGAGGTAAAATAAATTTTTTTTTGCATACGTAAAATAGACGTATAGAATAAGGTTATGTCATGTTTTGTAGTATGAGTGAGCAGAACATTTTTTTTTCTTTTCTCAATAATAATTATGTATGACAAAATAATATTTTGCTAAGAAATATATATAATAAAAATTTTAAGAAAAATGGCAGATAATAGTACTGTCAGCTTATCTGACAGTCAGTTTAGTAGCGATTCGGGAGTTCAAACGAGTGATAATAATTTAGAAAGTCAGCTGACCGAATCGAAAATAATGGAAGGTGTGACGAGTCAGTCAACTCCGACCTTAATTAAGAGAGAAAGTAATAGTGATTTGATGAGTATCATGCTCAGTCAGTTCGAAAAAATAAATAGTAATTTTGAGACCAAATTCGATACGTTAACAAACCAAATCTATAACAAATTAGATGAACAGAAAGACGAGTTGAAATATGAGATTAAAGAGATTACTAAGAATTTGAACCAGATTGATGACATAATAAAAAACAGTTTAAATAGGTTAGAACAGAAGTTCGAGAAATTAGGTAACAATGTTTTAAATATGACAAAATGTAAAAATGACGAAATAGTAGACAATACTGAGAGTATAGTGGGGGTGAAGAATAATGTAGAAGCAAATGAGGAAAATATAATAACAAATAGTACTGATGAAGTTTTAGAATGCGATAATGAAATGTTAATGAGTGTTTATGAAATAGAGAGAGAGTGGAAGAATAATGTAGTAATTAAATGGGGACAGAGGGCAAATTTTCCCCTTATTGTTTATAATGATGATGATGATTTAATGTTGTTTTTTCAGGGCAAGAGACCCTTATTGTTAAATGAAGTAATGTTGTATAATGTTGTACCCTCTGTCCGTAATAATTGTGAGAGTGTGATGTGGTGCTATGAAGAAAGAGAGTTATATGTTGAGAATGAAATAGAAATATATAAGTTAGAAAGAAAGTATGATGAATTGAGAAAATTACTAGAAGGGGTGATGATGAATCATGTGAAATACGTACCTGTTGAAAGAGAGACAGAGAATAATTTTGATAATATCTTACCTGACTATAATGATTTACCTGACGTAGTAGTTGAGGAATACAAAACCGAGAAAACGATTTACCTGACATTAACAAATAACACTGATATAGACGGGACAATCCTAACTTATGGTAACAAGATTTATAATGGTATAATGGTTGAAACAGAATTGATGAGTTTTTATGATAGTAACAATTATAATAATTTGTATGTTGATAAAAATGATGAATGTTACAAATACACTAGATATATATATGACGATGGTGGGTGAGCTAAAAGATCAGTGTTGGGACATTTTTAAATATTGTAAATTTTTGGTAATGACCTTGCTGATTTGGACATCTGAAGTGAGATACACTTGAACAGTTTTGACGCATATTTTGTAAATAATATTGAATTCATTTGTGTGTATTGTGAAATGTTAGAAAAGTAATGTGTATATGTTTTAGAAAATGTTGTGTTAATAATAATAATATTATTAATATTTTGCATTCTAATTAAATAATAAAATAATAATGAAGACAATAATTAATGATTTATAGAATGTTGATAATAATTGAAATATGTTATTTTAATAATCACATGAATTAAATAAGTTGAGATGTTTGGACATTGTGATTGAATGTTAAATGTTTGAATTTTATAATGAATGTAAATTATGTGATGAGATTATAATTTAATAATAATTAATAAACAAAGGTTAAATGGTTTATTTTGTGGAATAACTTGATGATTAAAAATATGTGTTAATAATAAATTTAGAATTTTTGAAAATCTGATTGCAACACAGGATAAATTCATAATGATGATAAATAAAAACAGTTAATGAAAAATTTTAAATAATAATGTTTACAAATTTTTAGATAAATGATGTAAAAGAGAATTGTTTGTTTGATGTATGCTAATAATCCAGGTTTATTGCTATTTGTGTATTGTGTTATGTGATGTATTATAACAGTGTAGTGTGGAACTGCTATGGGGGGAGGTTGTAAATTTTGTATTTAATATTTTATGTTAATAATGGTTAAGCTTCCATATAAAGTGGGTTAAAACCCCATCTACATTAATATTGTCATTTAAATATAAATTCGTAAATTTAATATTACGAAAGATATTTTACTTGTGATTCCCCAAATTTTCGGGCGGTCACAGCCTCACCGAACCCTGACCGTGGAATTGGTTTAGCTTTAACAGCTATGGTTGGGGCACATTACGATTACGCGCTGACCATAACTGGCCATAGCTGTTATCGTTGTAAAGGTGTATTTTGAAATTGATGGGGGGTAATAAAAGGGGAATCACCAAACTATGGAACAGCGGCTGCCACTCTGTTCAAGGAGGAACAGCAGAGCCAGGTGGTAGATCCGTTTAAGGGTGCATGATTATTAACGAGAACATGTTGATGTTCAACAATTTTAACTTAATAGCGGAAGCAGAGACACGGAGAGGTAAAACCCTGCTCCAAAATATACAGTCTCTGTGGAAGCGAAAAGGCGCCACAGTCTTACATAATTGAAATAGTGTGTGTGGCTGGGAGGTTATCCAAGGGGATAACGTATTAAAAATTTGATATATTTTAATTAATAATGATGATTTGCTACTCAATAATTTTGTTTGAATTTAAAAAATAGATGCACTAAATACTTCTTATATTGTGTTATTATGTCTTATTGTGTTGATTGCATTAGTATGTTAGGAATAAGTATTATAAAAATATAATATTATGTTTTCAATGTGTTTATAGATTTTAAAATAAAATGAAAAATAGTTGTAATAAGTAAAATTTTCAATAGGTTGTAAAAGATAGAAGTGGGTGATAGTAATTGTTTGAATAAAATGTTTGAACCAGTTCAAGTTGAATTTTGTGGGACATAGATCTGTCCAAATCGAAGTAAGAGTTAAAGTAATAGTGGAAATGAAAATAATGCAATATTGTTTTGAGTTAATGTATGTTATAGAATTTTGAGAAGTATAAGTGGAGACACAGTAGAAATGGAGAATTTATGTAGAGTCTTGAGTGATATATTGTTGTTTATTTGTTGATGTTAATTTGTTGTAATTGTAGTGAGGTTATGAGATTGAGATTTTTGGGGATGGCAATTTTGTAGTAGTGGTAGTGTAATGTGGGAGTCCGCAACATAAGGGTTGGGACGGGATTTGGTATAGTTTTAGTGGGAAGGGGCCGCCGTAGGTAAAAATCCAGGGGCCAGAGAACGGGAATTGAGCTTTTTTTGGGGGGGGGAAACACGTATCCTATGTACAAAGGGTTAGAGAGCATTTTTTTTTATATAAGAGTAGAAGGTGGCGATTGGAGTTAAAATAGTAAGTAGTTAGAGGTAGATAAGGGTTAGTAAAATTTTGATAGAGGGGTGTCATACTAGTTAAAGATTTTGTAAGGGAGCATTAGAGTAATAAAAGGGGTAAGATTATGAGTAAATGCCAAGTGGATAAAGTAAATTATAATGAATAACGTAGAATCACCCAAAGTAATGAAATGGAATAATGATGGCCATAATTGAAAAAAAAAAAAATAAATAAAATAATTTTTGTAATTTTGAGAATAGAATTAATAAGAGTAAATCAAGTTTAAAAGTAATTTTTTGATTTTATATGCCAATTTAATGATATAAAGTGTGTAACATTTTAATTGTAAGTTGTTTATTTTAAAATGAATTACTAATGTGCTGTGTTTTCTTATGTTAGGTTATGTTAGGTATTCTGATATATACATGTTAGCGATAAATGAAAAACAAAACCAGTGCTTCTTAGCACAAACCAGCACCGCTAGGGGGGAACAGATCAGTTGGGGATATGGTGTTGTAGAAGGCCACTATTTAATATTTTGATTTGTTGTTTCAGTGTTTGGTGATGCTGTGGCGGCGGACCTGAGCTGGCCTGCGCGTCAGAGCAGGGGCGTTGAGTATCTGTCTGACTCTACGGTGTTGGGATCTCGAGAGAGAAGTCCAGTATTGTCATGCAGATGCGGTCACAGTCACCGGACCAAGGGTGAGTTGATTATTCTTTTTTGTAAACCATACAGGGGGTTGTGGCGACATATCCTGGCTGATCCCTTTAGCAAGTATGAATGTGTCAATGAGATTTTTTATGCTTCGACATAAAATATCTCATTGAGGGGGTATTGTAGCGGGGCATTTTTGGGCATACCTGGGGTAATGACATAATTTGTATTTTTTTTTTTTCATAAATAATAAATAACATAATTGGCAATAGGGACAGAAATTATAGACTTGGGTAAATTTCCTGTTTAAAACAAGAATAACAGTGGCAGCATTGACTGTGACAATTGTTTAATAATATTGTGTGGACAGTTTTAATAACAGCCAACAACTGTACCAAGGTCAACAAATGACGAACACGAAACAAGTAAACCAATTATGCAACCAGACATCAGGCGATGTGTTGCATCAGCAATTTACATAACAACTGTGTGTCATCGGTTCGTCAGAGCCTATCCTGGGTGTGTCACGCCAGCAACATTGTGACACAACAGAACAAAGTCAGTCGGAAATCAACATCTACTAGAGACAGACGCAAAAAACAACTGTCGCGTCTGCCCGGCTCTAGCCGGTTTTCGGGCGAAGTTATCGTGTGTTTGCCGACGCGCCCGCAGAACCACAAAAATGTAAATTTCAGTATTTAAACAGTTTCTTTATTTTACAAAAATGAAGTAGAGGCAGTGAGTACAATTGAATATAAATTAACAGTTCGGACATAAAATGTGAAGCACGAGGACTGTAAACCACAAGTTAATATCTACGCCGCAATAGCAGGAAAGTAGACATTTTTGTTCTTAAATCATTCAAAATACTAAATTCTTTTCTTTTTCAAAAATTGAGCTCAATAAATAAAAAATACAGTATGACCTAGTATGGGGTATGTTTGCGTGAGAGTGTGTGTGTAGGTACCTAAATTAATATAACATAAAGTGCTGGTTTCCGTTTTGTAAATGAATACTAAGTTTATAATATGTATTTAGTTCTAAGTTCTAATCATGCATAATGAATGTTATTTTTTTGTTTTTCTATAAGATCGCCAAAGTAGGAGAAGGGAGGGGGAACATTTTTCTATATAACATTTGCAATTAGGTTACATGATATACTGTCATGTTTTTCTTTATTTAATACGAAAATGAATTAAAATAGTTGTCATGGTAAGTCAATTGTATTTTCTTAAATAACCTGTTTCTGCATTTCCCGGTCCGCTGAACCGAACCTGGGTAAATATTCACAGTTGGTAACAAAGATGGCGCCCGACAGTAAACAGTGAATACAGTAACCGTAGAATCAGTTCAACCATGTTTTGATATATTTTATAATTATAAGACAGAGATATTGAAAAGTATCAGGTTTAAAATAAAAACTTTTATATCTTTATTATCAATCTCTTTCTTTATTCACCAATTTTACTCTTCATTTAACAATCTCGCTATACTTTACTGTGGGTGATGTAAATTATTTATTCTCATTGACCGTATTAGATCTGTATACATATATGATCTTTATCTCTTTGACTCTAACTCATCAACTTCAATTATCATGACACCCATCTCTACCAAAATATCTACTAATCAAGACACTCTAAGCCCCAACTTACCATTTAACTCAAATCGCCACCTTCTCTACATATATAAAAAAAATATACTCTCTAACCCTTTGTACATAGGATACGTGCTTCCCCCACCCAAAAACTCAATTCCCTTATTTGGCGGCCCGGATTCTACCTAAGGCGGCCCCTACTTACGAAAATCGATACCAATTCCCGTCCCAACATATTTTGTTGTGAACTCCTACATGACACTACCCCCTAATACAAAATTGCCATCCCCAAAAATCTCAATCTCATTGCCTCACTACAAATACAACAAAATAGCCTCATTAATTATAAACATAAATATATCATTCACGACTCTACCATTATTCTCCATAACTACTGTGTCAACATCTATATTTCACAAAATTCTGTTACATTACATTAACTCACAAACAATATTACATTATATTATCTCTACGATGTCAATTTCAACTTTGAATTCAATTTGGACAGGTCTACGTGTCCCACAAAATATTCATCACCCAAAAAACTATCTCTTATTAGATTTCACAAATCGTTACTCTATTTCTCATTGTAGCAAAATATTTTTTATCATTACTTTAAAACATCTGTAATACATTAAAAACATTACATTGAACACTCATTACTTAAAACATTTATAACTAACACACCAGTGACATGTTATTGCTGATCAGCTGATATCCTAACATAATTAAAACACCATGAATACCTTTCAAAATTGAACAATTACATGTAATACATTATCAACACTTACTTCTATTATGTTGATTGCCTGCCAGGCGTCTAATTATTGGCTTAGAAAAAAAATACACACATAATGAAAATACATTTTATCAACAACTATATCTAACACACAACAATAAAATGATACCTTTAAAATTATAGTATGAACCTTATATTACGAGTCTGAGCATATAATTATGTGGACAGAGCACAAGCATTTTTGATTGGATTAAACTTTGACTAAGCAAAAACTTTTATGTCATAAAATTTTAAATTCGTGACTCCTTTGCGTCACCTCCCAGCCACACACACTATTTCAGATTATGGTGGACTGTGGCGCCCATTCGCTTCGACAGAGACTGTATATTTTGGAGCAGGGTTTACCTCTCCGTGTCTCTGCTTCCGCTATTAAGTTTTAAACATAGTGAACATCATCATGTTCTCGTTCTATAATCATACACCCTTAAGACGGTTCTACCACCTGTCTTACTACCCCAAGGCGGGCAGAGTGGCAGCCGCTGTTCCATAGTTCCGGCAGATTTCCTCTAATTGTCACCCCCCAATGAATTTCTAATATGTACCAATTTCAAGTCAGCTATGGTCAAGGGACTTGATATGACCATAGCTGGCCGCTAGCCAAAACCACGGTTAGTGCTGGTAAGACAGTAACCGCCCGAAAAGTCGAGGAAATCTAAACTTTCATTTCACTGCCTGTTATACATCAATACCATTATGTGCGACACGGTCATTTAGTAATGTGTGTAAAATTTTTACTTTACACGGATAAGGTGTGCCGCACATTTATCGCCATTTTGGCCTCCGATGGAGGTAACACTCACTGTTACCCCCAACCCATTTCGCTACTTGTGAGAGCACAGGCCACCCCCACAATAGCCACTTAATAACTAACTAATTAATTTGTATATACATTATAATATAGTATTTCCATCCATAATCATTTCTCTCATTCATAATTTTCTACAATTTAACTTTCTTAAAATTTTAAAAATTCATTATTAAAAATCATTATATATCTTTCAGTTGTGATTAACATTTTTTAATTATCCATTTTTATTGAACAAAATTATTTCAAATAATCTCATTATTGAATTAACATCTCCATCACACCTATAAACATTTTTATTATACATGATTATAAAATTTTTCCTACTTACAATCCATTTAACATGATATACACCCACAACTTAATCACCATCATCTCTGAAACATTTTACACAAAATTAGTTTAAATCCAACAATTTATCATTCATTACCAAATTTCCATCTCGTAAAATAATTTACATTCAGAAAAAAAAATTAATTAATTAACATTTACATAATCAATTAAAATATTTAAAATATATCAATTGTTTTAATTAAATTAATTATTAACAATACAGAATTCATTACCATCAACAACTGTTATTATTCAATTACTGTTTTCAAAATTAATTTTATTATTTCTTTAAATTGCAAAATATCATTATTACAGCAATTAATTACCTACATACACCGTTCACTTAACCACAACACATACAATTAAACTCACTAAATATTTATTTACAAATCTGATTCATTATTTATTCAGTTATCACGTCTCAATGTTCAAATCAGCCAAGTCAAACCCTTAAAACAAAAATATTTAACCGTCTTTTACTGTTTCATATTTTAGCCTCCATCGTCAAACAGATACCTCACATATTTATAGACCAAATGATTTTTGTCCACCTTTAGTTTATTATTATTGTTTTCATAAACCATTATTGCTAAGTTCATCATCATACCATTTATTATCTCATACAACCTGTCATGATCCATTAATGTTATCCAGTCTCCGTCAGTAGTTTTTCTAAATACCAAATCAATTATTTTATCATTATTTATACCAGTGTTATTCAGATATTCCTCTCTCTCTCTTTCATCATCTCTCTCCATATCTAACACCTGCACCAACATTTCATACCCTCTATTAACCTCAAAAATTTTTATTTCTCTCTCTCTTTTGTTACACCTCTCATAACCACACTGAACTCTCCCATTCCATGCAGAGGGCAATACCACAAAATCATTTGAATACCATCTGGCCCTACCAGATATTTTACCTTTTGAAGAACTCTCGTCTTCTACAAAAATTATTGAGGAACTCTTGTCCTCCATCAACATTTGTGAAGTCTCTGCTTCACATTTAATCCCATAAAAATTTGCCCCCTGTTTAACTTCTACACAACTACTACTATACTCCCTTTCTAAATCATAAGCACTAACTAACAATCCATGATCAACCTCAACTCTTACTCTACTCTCATTTTCACTATCATCTACTGTATCACTTTTTGATACCCCATTTTCAATTATACAATCATTATTCTTATTTGCATAAATTATTTCATCGTTAGAACTAATTATATCAACATCACCACTTACCTCTGAATTGTACTCACCATCATTATTTTCACTAGTTAACCGTACTTGTCCCCTTATTTTGTCACTGTTATTTACGAATTCATTATCACTGTCACTCACCTGGTTAATGATTTCTTCACTATCATTAACAACATTATTCTCACTTACCTGTTTTGATACAACTTCTGTATTCTCTTTTAACTGACCTCTATTCTCCTCCCGCTTCTCATCTCGTTTATCCCACTTTTCTAAACGTTTATCCCATTTTTTGTCCATTTCTATTAAAAAATTCATCACATCATCCCATGAATACTCTTTTTCGACCACCCCTACACTCTCATCATTATCACTAGGCCTATTTTCTGTCTTATTCTCTACCAGTTTTACTTCAGCTATCTTACCTTCATCATTGGTCATCTCCCTATGTTTATTGATTTCTGCGAATATTCCTTCCTCTTGTTCTTCCATTCGTGTTAATCTATTGTCTAAATTACCCCTTTCCTCGTCTGTCATCTCCCCCACAACACCTCGAAATTCTTTCTCCCACTCATCCCACGCAAAATCACTATCATTATTTTGTATTATAGACATTTTTAAAGTTCTTTTGTATCACACTTTTATATATGAGACTACTATTTTTCTATACTCAAAACGCCTAACACATTGTGAATCACAATAATATAAACCTAACCTACTTAATTATGTACGATAAAATTTTTATACATTCGTCATTACCACATCCCATTTTCTGTGCCTTAAAATAGGTCTATCTCGTATGACATTACAATTAAACGAAAATCCTGGCAGCGAGAGCCAAATGTAACGTTAAAAAAGTAGGCCAAAATATAAAATAAATAAAACCACTACCAGGACTTACCTGTTGCAGAAATTTCATCAGAAGCCCAGAGTCGCCACCTATATCTTTGAAGGACAGATATGGAGACCTTTACACTTTACCTTAATAAAACGGACAATTTTGCAATCTGACCCACCCAATTAATAATTCAGAAGATTCCGGAACGTTAGACGAATTTTTTCAACACAGAAATAAGACAGTGGTAATAACGAAATAACTTAGACTAACACATTTGGTTATGAGATAAAAGCTTTTTACTTACATGACTGGAATTCCTTACTACAAGCACAACACAATAGATATTACAACACCTTTTGAATCCGTTACATATAGCTTACCGTTTTATAATTAAGCATAAATGAAAATAACATCAAAATAACAGCCCAGCTTTGCTCTCACACACATTCATACAATTGAATATATTCCCCCTTATTTGTGTTTTACGAAGTCTGTTTCTTTATCCGCGGTAACCCGATTACCGCCGCCGACCGAACACGTGTTTTCGTTTTCAGTTACATTGTTCGTTATTCCTTTAAATCTGCCACTGTCACTGCCCGGCAACTGTTTATAACTTAGTTCAATTCTTCGGGTCCCGGTCGGTCTTCTTGGATTAACTACATTTGGCGAAAACTCGACCAACCAGGCCCGACACAAAATATATAGGCGTCTGTTACTGAATTCGGCTCTAGCTGACTATATTGCGTCTCTAAGTTCGACTGTCACCGAGAACGTAACAGGTACATGTTGCTTTCTCTGGAGGGAATGATTGTTCACTGCCACTATGTTTTCGTCGCTCATTGCTCATTTGCTGATAGGTAACCATTTTATATATGGAATATTGAGGTATATTCTGTGTACCAAAGTACAATTTTGGCTTTGGCTCTGCTGACGTCATTGATAGTAAGCACTGTCTTGGCAGTATTTCCGGGAGATCTTGTAGAGACGACAAATATTTTTTACACTCTGGCCATCTTGAGTTTTTAGTCAGAGCGTCCTTTTTGAGCGCGCTTGCGTGGGTATTCGCGCCTGTGCGTCGAAACACTTGCAAAGTTCTTAGAATTTTGTGGAGGTGCAAATTCTTCAGCCGCATTGCTCAACAACAAACTGCGTCTATGCTTTTGTTTCAAATTGTTGCTTAACACTGTTCTGTTATACAGACAAATACGTTGCACAATAATACAGTTTTACAATTTTTTATACAAGCCCGCCCGAAAACGAAATAAGTAAAAATATATAAATGCCCCATACGGTTAAAATAAAAAATACCCAAAAATGATCCGCTACAAGCGCACGGTTCCAGTAACGATTAATGTGTGCGAGCAATATACCGCAGTTGACAACACTCCGTTTGACCGCGCGGTCAATAAAAAATAAGTGCTTCAGAAAAATTAACGTTAGCCGACAAAATGTTATAACCCGTCAGTTATAAATTCGGAGTGAACTACCGAAGAACGAGTAAAACTACCATGAGAAACTTTTAACTGCATAAACACCGAAGTTCGGAGTGATCAGGGAAATGGCAAATAACACGTGGTGGTGGTGAAATCGATTGGAACGTCTCCGGAATGGTTAAGTACCAATAACAAACTATCAGCTAAATATCTTAAGCATCCCAAATAAATAATTCAATATTGAAACATACAGATTTAAAGAGCTCTATAAACGGGGTTAAAAATGGAATTATAAAAGTGTGAGAGAGAGTGAAATAAGGAAAAGTACTGGTTGATTAATCATATAAATTACTTTGTAATAGTTATGTAAGAATTGTTCATTTGTTAATTTCATACCTCTAATTTTTTGTTTGAGATAAATGTTTTAATTTATAAGTAAAGATAAGGATGTGAGTAATTGTCATCCAAGTGGGGAAAATAACAATTTGGATAATAAACGAAAAATAATTTGTTTTAATCAGCATAAACTGTGTTAACATAATTATTTCACAACTCAACCTGAATAATCCCTCTGCAACTGTTTCGTCTGTAGAGCCCTAGACGGAACCTGAAGGTAAGAAAAGACATAAATTTTTGATAAACTTAGTAAGTTAACTCATAAAATCGTACAGCAACAATTGGCGCCCGAACAGGGACGGTGTGTATAGTTTATTAATTATACAAACCAGACCTAATTTGAGTTGCAGAGAAGGATTATTTGGGAGTGAGGGCGGTTGTGTAGGTTAGAAAGCATAGTTGTATATGTAAGAATAATAATAATAAAACATGGAAAATACTGAGAGTAAAATAAAATAAAACTGACGTAACCGTCAGCGATGAATCTGAAAATAAGGCTATGAGCGTAAATAAAGAAAATGTGTCAATCGAGTCAGCTGATAGGAGCGACTCAGGAATGCAAACAGATTTAATGCTAACAAATGAAAGTAATTTTACCGAATCAAAAATAATGGATGAAATTGAAATTCATTCAACGCCAATATCAATTAGTCAAAATAAGAAATCTGATGACGATATGTTAAAACGTTTGTATAGTATGATGTGTAGCAATTTTAGTGAACTAAGAGGGGATATTAACGTAAAATTTGATGTACAGAATAACAAATTTGATGCTAAATTTAATGAATTAAAGGGAGAAATTAATGTAGTAAATGAAACAGTGACCAAATCACAAAAGAATATCAATGATAAATTAAACGAAATGAATACTAAATTGATACAATAGTTAGATAAGCTGGGGAGGAATATTAAAAATAATGAAGGTACAGACAATAAGGTAAGTGATGACTGTAACACAAGTGGTAATTATGATGGAGAAATAATTACGAATAATAATGGTGGTAGTTTAAAGGTGAAACAGGTGACAATAGACAAGGTGAGTAACAATGTTAATGATGATGTTAACCAAGTATTTGAAGAGGCTGTATCAGAGAATGTTACCGTAAATAGTGGTGATAATGAGAATAGAATGAGAGTTGAGGCTAATCATGGATTGTTAGTTAGTGTTATTAAGTTAGAAAGGGAGTATGAAGATAGTTTAAATGTAGGGTGTGAACAGAGGGCAAAATTTTCCCGTGATGTAGAGTGTGAAGCAGAGACTTCACAATTGTTTTTGGAGGACGAGAGTTTTTCGATAGTTCTGGTAGAAGATAAAAGATCTTCAAAATTTCCCTTGGTTGTCCCTTGGTTTTTAGTGTATCTGGTAAGGCCAGATGGTGTTATAATAATGTGGTATTGCCCTCTGAGTGGAGTGGGAAAGTGAGATGTGGTTGTGGAAGCGATTTTAAGAGAGAGAAAGAGGTAGTGATATTTAAGTTAAATAGAAGTCATGAAGGATTAGCTAAGGAGCTAAATAATGAGAGAATGATTACCAATAATAAAAACTTACCTTGTGTAGTAGTAAACGATGGTTATATTGATGTTAATGATGATTATAGGGATAATAATAAACACTTACCTGTTGTGAGAGTTAGCGTACTAGTAATAGCTGATGACTATAGTAAGGAAAATATAAACTATTTAATTGTGACACACGATACCGAAGGAGATGTAACCAAAAATACTGATGTAGACATGGCATATGATAAAATAATAATGGGGGATGACCCTGGGAATTATTATTGTGGTATAATGGAAAAAACAAAGTTATATGGTTATTATATTAACAACAGTAATATAATGAATTTAAATAAAAATGAATTGTGTATGTTCAATATAAGACTAATTTTTGACGACGGTGGTTAGATAAATAGTGAATGAACATTTTGATTATTTGAGTTAATGGTATAATTACTGAGCTTACTTATGTAATGAAGTGTGGTAAATAATAACTGGATATGACAAAAATTTGTAAATAAATGTGTATTGGTGTTAAATGTATTGTGTCAAGGTTATATTGTCGGAATGTATACAATAGTTTATATGTAACAAATGTTTGTAGTAAGGATTGATGTTATAATAATAATAATATTTTATTTGACCAAATAATTAACATGAGGTAATAATGAATTTTATGAATTGAAAGTTTTTTTTAAACGAAAAGTGTTTTGAATAATGTAAGTTAGTCAAAGTTAAATTGTTTTGATTGGAGTCGGATTAAATTAATTTAAATGTGAAGTTTAGTAATGAATTTAAATTCATTTTGATGTATTTTGATTTGAATTGTAAAATAAATGGTAACTGATTAAAATATTCATTCAAACGGAAAATTGAATCTAAAGTGGTCATATTTGTAAATTTTATTTAAATTCAAAGGTGATTATTATTTACTTGTACTTTATATAATCAATTTGTAATTTTGGTGGGGAATAGTGTTTTGTTAGGGGAGAAAATTACCAGTATATAATTTGTACAGGATTTATATGTATTAGATGTAAGTATATAATAAGTTTATATTGCCATGTGGACATTGTATTTTATGTAGTCCAGTTACAGGGTTGTTCGAAACTAATGTAAAATGTTTAAAAGCTAGAAACCTTGGTAGCCAATTTGACTATGATGAATTGAAATTGTTGTGATAGTGTATGAGTGTGAATTTAAATAATTGGAGTTGAATTAATTAATTTAACAGAATTTATATTTAATTTGAAGTGCATAAGGAGGCAATGTTTTGTTTGTAATTTCACAGTAAATCCAAAGGTAAAAATGGTAATGTTTATTTGGAATGTTTATTATGTTGTATCCTGTTAAGGGTGAACCCTAAAGGGATGAATTGAGTATTATGTAACTGCGTATGAATGTAGAACGGAGATATTTGTATATTAGCAAATTAAATAAGAAACCAGTACTTTACAAAAAGTCTAACTAGTACTTTGCTAACAATGAACCAGTACCACTAAGATGAGACAAATCAGTTGGGAATATGGAGTAATGGAAGGCCGGTAATTGATATTTTAATCGAATGTTTCAGGGTCAGGTGATACTGTGGTGACGTGCCTGTCTGATTTTATGGTGTTGGGATCTCGAGCCGAGAAGTCCAGTAAGGTCGGATAGGTGCAACCACAGCCACCAGACTAGGGGGGTAAGTACCCATGATTTTAGTAAAAAATGAAAGGGGGCTTGCGGCGCTATATCCTCACTGATCCTCTTAGGCTTAGGCAATGAGAGTTTTTATGCTTTGGCATAAAACCTCTCATTGGGAGGGGGGTATTGTAACGGCACAGAATTGGGTGAGGAAGATTGTTAAGAAATACTAATTAAAACAGTGTACAACCTTTGGGAACCCCTGCTTTCACAACGCTGCATACAATGTTAATGAAAGAGACCAGTATGTTTATGTCTGGAGCCAGCCCGGCTAGACGTATTACGTAATCACTTGCAACTCATGCTGCCTGTGAATTACAGTAAAACGTAATTACAACAAGCCAGTTTTCAGCAGGAGGCCACAACAGTCGGTAGTCATCGTTGGACCAGTCAAGCAGACACAGCAGAGCCATGCGGGGCAGTAAAGTAGCGCACGGTTCCAGTAACGATTAATGTGTGCGAGCAATATACCGCAGTCGACAACACTCCGTTTGACCGCGCGGTCAATAAAAAATAAGTGCTTCAGAAAAATTAATGTCGGCCGACGGAATGTTATAACCTGTCAGTTTGTAGCGGGGCATTTTTGGGCATACCTGGGGTAATAACAGAATTTGTATTTTTTCATAAATAATAATTAACTTGTCGAGTGATAGGGACAGAAATTACAGACTTGGGTAAATTTGTTATGTGGAAGCGATCCCAACAACGGCAACACTGCTTGAGGCGTTGAAAACAAAGTTATTAGACAATATTCATATAAACAGTTTTAATAACCGGCAAACTGTACCAAAGTCAGTTCAAGGACAATGACGAACACGAAAAACGTAAACACGTTATGTAACAAGATCTGTAAACCAATTATGCAACCAGACATCAGGCGATGTGTTGCGTCAGCAATTTATATAACGATGTGTGTCACCAGTTTTGTCAACAGGCCAAAAACAGTCCACTGGCGAACGAATACAAACTGTAAACCAATAAGAGTTGTGCGAACAACAGCCGCTTCACAAATTAGCGCAAGTAGTTCGCCTCAGTCAAAATTCCATGCTCGCGCGAGCAACACCTGTAACACCTGTTAAGTTTCGGAACATATTTGTGCGGGCCCGCAAAGCAAGTAAAATGTGAAAATTTTAATACATATATTTTGATCTAACAGTATTATTACAAAACAAGTAGAGACAGTGAGAAAAATTGCGATAAAATAACCGTTCAGCCATGAAGTGTAAAAGTGAGAAATACGAGAAACAGCAAACAATGAACCACGATTTGACACCCCAGTTCTACACAACAGCAGGAAAGTAGACATTCAAAATTATTTAAATACTGACACTTTTAAAATTGAGCTCAATAAAATAAAAATGTACTGTATGAAATAGCGTGAGTGGGTGTGTGTGAAAGCGCTGGTTTTCGTTATGTCGTAGTTGTAGAGAATGGTCTATATTTATGTTATATTCTAGTTTGAAACTGCTTAAGCAAAATGATCATTTTTACGAATACTTACACATACTAAAATTGCGAAAGTAAAAAAGTATGAGGGAGAGAGGAAATTTGGTGTTTTGTATCAAACTTGATGATTTTTTTTTTGTTCTTTCTTTTTTGAAATTAATAAAGTAATAGTGATTATAACATTCAATGTGAAGTAATAGTTATTTCAGACAACCATGTGGTTTCCAACACGTCTAACGAGATCCTGGACATGATGAGTTTAAGTTGGTACTCAACAATATGGCTGCTACTCCAGCCTAAAGTATAAAAAGTTTTACAAAGTGTAATAATAAATTTAATAAATTTAAATAAAAAAGACGATTAATTATTAATATAACAGTGGCGCCCGAAAATTTGGGGACCGTTTGCATAAATTAAATTATGCAAAGGTGGACCTGTTGAAGAAATGATATGGTTGTTTGGAAGGTGTATTTACGTATGTACGTAAATTAGACGTAAGAGGTTATGTTTAATATGGGTGAGTAGAATATTTTTCAATAATTATATGTTACGGATAATAAGATTATATAAAGAAATATATATAAAAAATTTTTAAGAAAAATGGCAGATAATAGTGCTGTCAGCTTATCTGACAGTCAGTTTAGTAGCGATTCGGGAGTTCAAACGAATGATAATGTAGAGAGTCAGTTGACCGAATCAAAAATAATGAAAGATGTCGAATATCAATCGACACCTATCCAAAATAAAAAAAATGACGATACGTATGAAATGTTGAAAGCAATACAAGCAATGATAGAAAACCAGAGTGTAAAGTTAGACGAACACAAAAACGAAATGCAAGATTTCAAAAGTAGTATAAGTAAGAAATTAGATATTCAGAACAGTAAATTCGATATTCAAAAGAATAGTTTTGAGGAGTTATTAAAAAATCAGAATAAAGAGTTGAAACATGAAATACAAGAAATGAATAAACATTTAGAAAGCACTAACGAAATAATAAGAAACAGTTTAAATAAGTTAGAACAGAAGTTCGAGAAATTAGGTGACAATGTTTTAAGTAAGACAAAATGTAAAAATGACGAAATAGTAGACAATACTGAGAGTATAGTGGGGGTGAAGAATAATGTAGAAGCAAATGATGAAAATATAATAACAAATAGTACTGATGAAGTTTTAGAATGCGATAATGAAATGTTAATGAGTGTTTATGAAATAGAAAGAGAGTGGAAAAATAATGTAGTAATTGAATGGGGACAGAGGGCAAATTTTCCCCTTATTGTTTATAATGATGATGATGATTTAATGTTGTTTTTTCAGGGCAAGAGACCCTTATTGTTAAATGAAGTAATGTTGTATAATGTTGTACCCTCTGTCCGTAATAATTGTGAGAGTGTGATGTGGTGCTATGAAGAAAGAGAGTTATATGTTGAGAATGAAATAGAAATATATAAGTTAGAAAGAAAGTATGATGAATTGAGAAAATTACTAGAAGGGGTGACGATGAATCATGTGAAATACGTAACTGTTGAAAGAGAGACAGAGAATAATTTTGATAATATCTTACCTAACTATGATGACTTACCTGACGTAGTAGTTGAGGAATACAAAACCGAGAAAACGATTTACCTGACATTAACAAATAACACTGATATAGACGGGACAATCCTAACTTATGGTAACAAGATTTATAATGGTATAATGGATGAAACAGAATTGATGAGTTATTATGATAGTAACCATTATAATAATTTGTGTGTTGATAAAAATGATAAAAATGACAAAAACAGTCCACTGGCGAACGAATACAAACTGTAAACCAATAAGAGTTGTGCGAACAACAGCCGCTTCACAAATTAGCGCAAGTAGTTCGTTCTCAGTCTAAATTCAATGCTCGCGCGAGCAACACCGATACAAAGTTTCGAAACGTAAGTGCGGGCCCGCATACAATAAAAAATGTGAATCTTTATATGTACATCTAAAATACAAACAGTTTTCCGGCCAATATTCATCCAAAATTAACAGTTCGGCAGTAAAATGTGATAGTGTGAACTATAAAACAGTAAAACAGTGCACGCCATGAGGAGACACTCCAGGAGTCGAACTTCTACTCGTAAACAGGAAAGTAGACATTCAAAATAATAATTAAAAATGCTGGTTTTTTCTTTTTTAAAAAATTAAATAAAATGGGGAAATAAATTTTGAAGAAAGTATAAAATATTTAAAAATGAGATCTCTAAAGTAGCTTTGTGTGTGTTGTGTGTGTATGTGGGAATATGGTATTATTATAGTTTATCGTAATAAGAAGGCTGGTTTGCGTTCCCGTTATAATTCTTAAAAATGTATTTCAAGAATCTGTTATTGTAATGCGAGTAAGTAAATTAAAAGAGATTCAAGGTAATCAACAACTATTATTCACGCTTTGTAAATTATTAATTCAAATTTTGTCTGTATGATTTTATTAACATGAAATATGAATAATAATAAAGTAATAATAACGTTTAATTATTGATGAACATAAATGATTGTTATTATTTCAGCAACCACATTCTGTTCTCCTAGTTCGCTGAAACGAACCTTGGTAATTTTCTTATTACAGTTGGTAACAAGATGGCGCTCGAAGGAGCTATTTAGTAAATAATTGAATTAAATAACCAAATCCCTTAGGTTTATCAAATATCAGTTTGTTTAATACTGTATCAAGTTATAAATTCGGAGTGAACTACCGAAGAATGAGTAAAACTACCATGAGAAACTTCTAACTGCATAATTCAGTATTGAAACATACAGATTTAAAGAGCTCTATAAACGGGGTTAAAAATGGAATTATAAAAGTGTGAGAGAGTGAGTGAAATAAGGAAAAGTACTAGTTGATTAATCATATAAATTACTTTGTAATAGTTATGTAAGAATTGTTCATTTGTTAATTTCATACTGTAACGGGCCAAATTTTGGGTATTTTTATTTATTTACATTTTCGGGGATTTCTAAAAAATATGTGTAAATTTTATTTCAACGGTGACCAGAACACGTGGTGAATAGAACAGTGTTGTAACGAAGCGGCAACGCAATATCACGTTGTGCAATCAGTAGAAGAATTTACCAAGCCTCAGTTCCAAGAACTTTGTAAGAGTGTGACAGCGCGCCCATACGCATTACTCAACAAGGCACGCGGACTGACGCGGTAGTGAACCACCAAGATGGTGAAAAGCACATTTTCTGTTTCGTCTCCTTGACTGAGGCGACAGATATAAAACTTAAGGTCTGCCCATCTCGTGACGTTAGCCAGTGCCTAAACGATATCCAAACACAACTAGCACAACACCAACAGCATGAATTAAATGGGACGAAAAGACGACGAACAACTACAAGGCTTTGACTTCCAGCTAAAACGACGAAATTGAGTTGGCCGCGAAAGAGAGACGCATCGTCCCAGTTCGTCACTGATTGTGTCTGAGCAGACACAGAGCCAGGTGGGCTCTGCAAAATTTTATAAGTTTTAATATCAAGAGTAAATTCAATTTAACTAACATGTGTCAGTGGTAGTAGTGAACATGTGAGAACAATCAAATCAGTTTTATTCGACGGCGACGCAGTTATTTACGAAATAAAACGAGCTCGAATGGTCACCACGTGCCGGCTGGGGGTATTATTTTAAAATGTTAAGGGCATTGTAATTTTTCTGTGTGTCTGTGAGAGTGTGTAAAATTGCAGGCTGGGCTCTGTCTGTGTATATATTGATGTGTAACAAGTAAGGTAAGATAATAGGTTAAGTTAACATGTAGCAGATGACAAAGAGAAGAAATTGAAAAAATGTTATTTAATCTGCACAACCAGGAATAACAATTTTGGATAAAATTTTAAATGATTTTAAAGAATTAAAATATCAATTCTCTTCATGCAAAAAATGAGTCGAGTCAATTATTTCACTATGAAACACGTTTGCGTCTGACGTTCGTGTGAATCGGATTTCTGGACCCAGATAGGACCTTTGCAGGTAGGTGAAAGTAATTTGTGTTTTTATATATTTTAATAGTGATAATAACTTAACAAATGCGCCCGATACAGGGACATAATAACTTAACAATGGCGCCTCGACAGGAACGAATTTAATAAATTAAATTCCACACCTACAAAGATGCAAACGTGTGTTGTAGGGTTAGCGTAATAAAATAAAGTGCGTCATTTACGCAAAAATAACATGAGATAGAAAGTACATTACAAAAAATTAGATTAATTAAAATATTCTAAATATCAATTATAAAAATAAGAAATGGCAGGTAATAACGAGAATGTCAGCTTAACTGACATCGAAAACGAAAGTCAAATGAATACCGAATTAAGCGAAACAGAATCAAAAATTATGGATGAAGGAATTCATTCAACGCCAATTCAGAATAAAAAATCTGATGATAATAATATGATGAAATACTTATGTAGCATGGTGTGTAGCATGAAAGAGAGTTCAGAAAAGCAACAGGCGATGTTCAAAGAGAGTTCAGAAAAGCAACATGCAATGTTAGAGATCAAATTTAACGAAATAAAGAGTGATTCTGACGCTAAATTCAATATGCAAAATTCAATAATCAATAACAAATTTGATGAATTAAAAAGTGAGATTCAAGAAATGAATAAATGTTTAGAAAATACTAATACAATAATAAGAACTAGTCTGAATAAATTAGAACAGAATATTGAGCGAATGGGAGTACATGTGATGAATACAAACAAGAGTAAGACAAATGAAAATTGTAATGGCATATGTAAAAATGTGATACTGGATAAAGAGTTAACAAATGATGATGATGATGTTGAAAATAATGAGAATAATATTGAGAATAGTAATGTAATTGAAAATGTAGTATCTGAGATTGATACATTGAAAATAAATGAGGAGAGTACGGATGAAGTTGTAGAATGTGATAATGAAATGTTAATGTGTGTTTATGAGTTGGAGAGAGAGTGGAAAGATAGTATAGTGGTAGAATGGGGGCAGAGGGTAAATTTTCCCCTTATTATTTATGATGATGAGTTAATGTATTCACAAGTGTTGTTTTTGAAGGGCAAGAGTCCCGTGTTAGTAGAAGATTTGAGCTATTTGTTTTTGTTGTATAATTTTGTACCCTCTGTCTGGAGTAATTTTGAGAGTGTGATATGGTATTATGATGAGAGAGATTTAAATAGAGAAGTGTATGTCGATAAAGAGACCGAATTGTATGAATTAAATAGAGATTATGATGAATGGAAAGAAAGGTTAGAAGTATATTTAAATAATAATGATTTAATTGATAATACAAAAGTAACTAACCCGATAATGAATATACTTACTGATGGAGATTTAACAAAAATATTTAACGTAGACTTGGTGAATGATTATTATGGTATAACGGATAAATTGAAATTGTGTGGTTACGACACACAAGACAGTAATTTGTGTGTTAATAAAATTGAAAAGTGCTATATAAAACAAAGATTAATCTTTGACGATGGAGGCTGAACTATAAACAATGAATGGACAGTTATAAATATTTTGTTTTATGGTTTTTGACCTCGCAACTTTGGACATTGAAGTGTGGTATAACTGAACAAATAATAAGGACGATTTGTAAATAAATATGTAGTGAGTTTATTTGTGTGTATTGTAGAAGGTCAGGTAAACAAGGTGTATGGTTGTTGCAATAATAATATTAATATTTTACAATTTAAATAAATAACTATGGTAATTTTGAAAACAGTAATTGGAGAATTGTAATTGTTTTGATAGCTATGTAATTTGTATTTTCAATAACTAACTTAATTAAAACAATTGAGATGTTTTAAATATTCTGATTGATTTAAATGTTGTATAATTAAATTTTCTAAGGAATCTAAATTATTTTACGAGATGGAAATTGGGTAATTAAATGATAAATTAATTGATAACTAACATGTTGTTAAATGTTTCAGAGGTTACGTGAAAGTATTGGGGTGTATGGTGAATATGTTTTGTGTATGTCATTTTAAATGGACTGTAAGTATAGAAATTTTATAGTACGAATCATGTATAATAAAAATGTTTACAGGTGTAACTCAGATGAAAGGATTTTAATTAAATAATGAGATGATTTGAAATAATTGTGTTAAATAAAAATAATAATTAAAAAATTTAATAATAACTGAAAGATGATGTATAATAATTATTAATAATAAATTTGAAAATCTTAAGGTGATGAATGAGTTAAATGATTAATGATTGGTGAAAATGTTATATTAGAATGTATATAAAAAATTGTATTATTTAGTTAGTAAGGTGCTATCGCTGGGGTGGCCTGTGCCCTAGTAGATAGTGAAATGGGTTGGGGGTAACATAGAGTGTTACCTCCATCGGAGGCGAAAATGTGCGGCACCCCTTTTCGTACAAATTTAATTTGTACCCTGATAGACACTAGTGCCGCACATAACAATGATAATGGAGAACAGGCATTGAAATGAAAGTTAGATTTCCCGACTTTTCGGGCGATTACTGCCTTACCAGCACTAATCGTAGTTTTGGCTAGCGGCCAGCTATGGCCATATCAAGTCCCTTGACCATAGCTGACTTGAAATTGGTTTATAATAGAAATCAAATGGGGGGTGACACTAGGGAAAATCCAGGAACTATGGAACAGCGGCTGCCACTCTGTCCGCGTGGGGACAGCATAGCCAGGTGGTAGACCCGTTTTAAGGGTGTTTCAATATATACCAAGGATATGTTGATATCCAAAATGTTAAAATGTCAAGCCGAAGCAAAGACACGGAGGTGTCCAATCCCTCCAAATATGCAGTCTTTGTGAAAGCAAATAGGCGCTACAGTCTAACCTAAATTACAATAGTGTGTGTGACCAGGGGGTTGCTCAGATGAGCAACGTACTAAATTTTGTAAATTAAAAAACTGATAAATCCATTTTGCCCTAATAAAAACGCTTGTATTCCGCTCAAATAAATATGTGCTCATACATTCAGTATAAGGTGTTCATTCTATAATTTTAAATGTAGTATGTTATTGTAGTAGGGTAGATATAAGAATTGATAAAGGGTATATGTTTTATATAATTTGTGTGTTTTGAAACTAAGTAGATAACTAAACCGACTGGCAGGCGGTTAACATAAATTACCAGAGTCATAAAAAGGGGAAACATTGATGGTAGACGTAAAGATTGGTAACCGTAGGTATTTCATAAAATGTGTATAATTTTGAAATGTGCTTTCAATTTGTTAGGAAGATCAGCTGATCGGTAGTAAAGTGTCACTGGTAAATTGTTTATTGATGTGCACGATAATTGGTGTTAAATACAATGTTTTAATGTGCTAAAGATATTATTTTAAGTAATGAGTTTCAAGGATTGGTGAGTAATAATAAAGGTAGATTGTGGGTGATTAAGACTTTATTGGGACACATAGATCAGTCCAAGTCAAAGTTAAAATAGTAGTGGAGAGAATCATATTGTTTTAAATTAATGTAATATTGTTGTGATTTAATGTTATAGAATTTGAGAAGTATTGATGTTGACACAGTAGTTATGGGGAATATATGTAGAGTAATGAGTGATATATTGATGTTCATAAATGATGTTATTTTGTAGTTGAAGTGAAGTAATAAGGTTGAGATTTGGGGATGGCAATTTTGTAATAGGGGGTAGTGTAATGTGGGAGTCTGCAACAAAAGGGTTGGGACGGGAAGGGACCGATTTGGCGGGAAGTGGTTGCCTTAGGTAGAATCCAGGGACCAGATTAAGGGAATGAGCTTTGGGGGGGGGGAACACTTATCTTGAGTACAAAGGGTTGGAGAGTATTTTTTTATATATTGAGAGAAGGTGGCGATTTGAGTTTAATGATAAGTTGGGTTTAGAGATTGTTGGATAGATGTTTTGATACAGGTGGGTGTCATATTAGTAAAGTTGTTAGTGGTTAGAGTCAGAGTGAGAAAGATTATATATGTATGCATGCCAAGTGGCATATCAAGCTAAATTAATAATTTAATCACCCGAAGTAAGAGAAAGTGAGAATAATAAAGAAAGAGATTTAGAATAAAAATATATAAAATTTTTAATTGAAACCAGTGACAATTTTTGATAGAATTTAGAAATATAAAGTTAGAAAGTGTTTATTTGAATAATTTAAATGTCAATTTGATTGTTATTTATAATAATATTTTGTTCTTTTAAATGTTTTATTTTATTATGTTTTTGTGTTTCAAGATAGAATTTTACAGATGTTTAATGTGTTTACAGATGTAACTTGTACATAACGTATGTAGGTCAAGGTTCTTGACTTGACCCAGTTTTGATCAGCTGATGGGTGAGGTCATATACTAGGCATGTTTAGCAAGGAAGTAAATTCAACTTTTGTTCTAATCAATTTGAACAATTTTAAATACTTTCAATATGGAAAGAATATATTTTAATAAATTTAAATTTTTTTTAATTAAAAATTGTTTTTTTTTGAAATATTTTTTGAGAAAAAAAAAATTTTCTTGATTTTGCGCCTGCCATCGGATTGATGTTTGTAAACTTTGGTTATTTTATTGTTTGTGTACTAATCATGTTTATTATTGTATTGTTAGACGCTAGGTGTAATCACATGTTAGGCTAAGGATGTTATCAATTTTAAGAATTGTTCAACTGATTTATTTTAAATAACAGGAAAAAGTAATGGAGAGAATTATTCAGTATAGATGCAAAATTTGTGTTTTAATTTTCAAGCAAAACTGCTAATGATTTTTCACTTAGTAAATTTTTTAAGAATATTTTCATTTTATAATATGTAGTATCAGTGTGTGCGTGAGCCCAGTATCTGCTAAAGGCAGCCCAGCTTGCATATAAGGGGGAACATATCGGTTGAGGATCTGGCATGATCTAAGCCAGGGATTTGGATTTTTGGGGTAGCATGATAGAAGGTGAGGTGCGCTGTGGTGCGTGTCTGTTCGATTTTTCGGTGTTGGGATCTCGGACAGAGAAGTCCAGTGATCTCGTTCAGATGGGTCCATGGTCGCCAAGCCAGGGGGGTCGGTTACCAATGAAGTGTAAGAACAACAAGGGGGTTGTTGGCACCAGTTCCTCACCGGTCCTCTTAGGGGTTTTATCAATGAGATTTCTTCTGTTTTGACAGAAGACCTCTCATTGAGGGGGTATTGTAACGGGCCAAATTTTGGGTATTTTTATTTATTTACATTTTCGGGGATTTCTAAAAAATATGTGTTAAATTTTATTTCAACGGTGACCAGAACACGTGGTGAATAGAACAGTGTTGTAACGAAGCGGCAACGCAATATCACGTTGTGCAATCAGTAGAAGAATTTACCAAGCCTCAGTTCCAAGAACTTTGTAAGAGTGTGACAGCGCGCACATACGCATTACTCAACAAGGCGCGCGGACTGACGCGGTAGTGAACCGCCAAGATGGTGAAAAGCACATTTTCTGTTTCATCTCCTTGACTGAGGCGACGGATATAAAACTTAAGGTCCGCCCATCTCGTGACGTTAGCCAGTGCCTAAACGATATCCGAACACAACTAGCACAACACCGACAGCATGAATTAAATGGGACGAAAAGACGACGAACAACTACAAGGCTTTGACTTCCAGCTAAAACTACGAAATTGAGTTGGCCGCGAAAGAGAGACGCATCGTCCCAGTTCGTCACTGATTGTGTCTGAGCAGACACAGAGCCAGGTGGGCTCTGCAAAATTTTATAAGTTTTAATATCAAGAGTAAATTCAATTTAACTAACATGTGTCAGTGGTAGTAGTGAACATGTGAGAACAATCAAATCAGTTTTATTCGATGGTGACGCAGTTATTTACGAAATAAAACGAGCTCGAATGGTCACCGCGTGCCGGCTGGGGGGTATTATTTTAAAATGTTAAGGGCATTGTAATTTTTCTGTGTGTCTGTGAGAGTGTGTAAAATTGCAGGCTGGGCTCTGTCTGTGTATATATTGATGTGTAACAAGTAAGGTAAGATAATAGGTTAAGTTAACATGTAGCAGATGACAAAGAGAAGAAATTGAAAAAATGTTATTTAATCTGCACAACCAGGAATAACAATTTTGGATAAAATTTTAAATGATTTTAAAGAATTAAAATATCAATTCTCTTCATGCAAAAAATGAGTCGAGTCAATTATTTCACTAACCTATGAAACACGTTTGCGTCTGACGTTCGTGTGAATCGGATTTCTGGACCCAGATAGGACCTTTGCAGGTAGGTGAAAGTAATTTGTGTTTTTATATATTTTAATAGTGATAATAACATAACAATACCTCTAATTTTATGTTTGAGATAAATGTTTTAATTTATAAGTAAAGATAAGGATTTGAGTAATTGTCGTCCAAGTGGGGAAAATAACAATTTTGCGTAATAAACGAAAAGTAATTTGTTTTAGTCAGCATAAACTGTCTTAACATAATTATTTCACAACTCAACCTGAATAATCCCTCTGCAACTGTTTCGTCTGTAGAACCCTGGACGGAACCCGAAGGTAAGAAGAGACATAAATTTTGATAAACTTAGTAAGTTATTAACTCATAAAATCGTACAGCAACAGTGTGTTGACAATAAAAATATTCTCTCCCTCCCCTATCCTTTGTAAAGCCAAGCCTTATTTTTGGCAAGTAGGAACTCAAGATCTCCACGTTGTCATCCACACATTGTCTACTGTTTCGTCCTTAACCAATCTCCGTAACTTAGCTTTGAAATGTTGTTTGATTTTTCTCTGCAATAGTAAACATACTCTGTTACTCCATTGTGTTGTTTTTAGTACACCAAATTCTTCTAGTCTGTAATGGCTAGTATCCAAAACTGATTTCTTGAAGATAAAAACTTGTACTTGTAAAAAAAAAAAAGAAATATAACACTTAGTACCAAAATTTAAAGTCCAAAGTCTGTCATTTAATATAGTAATGTAAGCTGGAGGTAAAAAACAAAAACCTCAAAACTGACTACAAATCGTAGTGCAAGCAGCAATCCTTCAAATTACCAGTACACACGAGTGGGAACCTTACCTGTTCTTTAATATTTGTTCATAAAACCCATGTGGCGCCAAATTGTTTAACTAAAAACAATTAAATGAAAAAAATAGGACGATTGAGCGTTCTTAGCTAGGACGGTATGTTGAATTCAAATTTACTCCCACCACATGCAGTTGGTTAACGTGGTTCGCAGAGTTTCCGACGTCTAGCACTTACCGCCACTATCGCTCGTATTTAAATACACAAATAATATAATGTGTTTTCCTATGAAATAAAGAACAGTGGTTACAACTCTGTACTAGTTTATTAAATTGTGATTGGTATGTATTCAGTATTATACAAAATTATATTTTGTTATTCAACAAATTTGCACCGGCAATTATTATAAGACAAAAATCTCAAGGTTTGGCGAAGTGACTCTGAACGAATTATTCAGTCAGACATGGCGACTGCAACAGTTTGTTTACTATTAATTTCGTTCAGATTCTGGATTCTTGTGATTACAAAAAAAATATCAATTTGATTACAATAAAGTACACTACCTTACATTAATTGTACTTATATTATATAATGTGTAATTATAATTTGTTCCTGAAGTGTTATAAAGTGTGTTTCACAAGTTCGTAATTTTTATACAGGTTATTTTTCTTAGTTAACATAAGTTTAGTGTTTTATTTTTTATTAATCTTTGAAATAAATAATATCATCAGTTTATAGTGAGAGTTCAGAGTGTTATTAGAAAAATTTAAAGAGAGTTTATTTCATAAATTCGGGTAACTCAGCAATACTTATCAAATCAGTCGACTTGAGGTGTAATGTCATTCAGTTGAAATGGGTTGTTGTCTTCGATAGTCATCAGTCTTCAATCATCTTGGGATCTAAGTACGCCTGGCTTCTTTTTCGTATTAGTTGGTTTTTAATTTATTAATTTAGAAATTATTAATCAGGTATTAGGCATCAGTTGAATGTCCTTATCTTCTTACTTCTTCATTTTTTCAAATTTGGATTACTTTTAAACATTTTATATTCAAATTTTGGTCATTCACGGCATGGCGTCTATTCCTGTTGAGTGTCAATAATGGAATAATAGTTTCTAACGGAAAATTCATAAATAACGTTCAGTTGTCATTGTAACTGATTGGCTGAACTTGACTTAAGCCCATTGTTATCATATTTGAATTTTTATTCAAACTGACTGTATATCTTCTGATTGCTATTATTCTTCCATCTTCCTCTCTATGTATGAGATATTATCACAACTGTTCGTATTTTCTTTCGAAGATCATTTTGACATCCCATAAAGCTGGGTTTGCTTATGTATTATTGTTTGAACAATTATGCTGATATTATCTAATTACATTTTTTTCTAATTTTATGTCCTTAATTTAACATTTTATCTTTTAATATGATTCATTAATTATGCTTGACTAGTTACTTGCCTTGGATTTGCTAATATTCTTGTTAATTTTTTACAATTTGTAGTTATTGGTTTTATACAGTTAGGCATTTCATAGGCCTAGTTAGTAATTGGCTATCTTTTCTTAATTTATACAAATTACATATTAATTTACGCTTATACATGTTTTGTATTGGTATTACAAATGATTTGTTTACTTGTTGAATTGTTTGGGTTTGTTTTATAATAATTGCATGTTTTTTTTAGTTTCCACATTATGGTTTGTCTATTATTTTCTAACTGCCCTTCCAGTACCATTAGATTTATATTAATTTATCCTTTTACTTATTTCTGTTGCCATTGTTGTTTATAAATTGTATATTATTTATTATTCTCTATCAAATGTAACTGAACATTTAGGCTTATGGACTGTATAATTCCTCCAGCCATATTCCTATTCATAGATTTAATCAAACAATTCTTTAACATTCATTATGCTACTCTTGTTTACAATTTGTTTTATTCTTACTTATTTTTTGGTGATAAACGTCATCACACCCTTTAACTTTACTTAACTAACTATCCTTTAGAACATAGGATGTTTATTGATTTTGGCTTTCCAATTTTTTACTATATGTTTTCTTATATAAACTTTACTCTCTATCCATGGGAACACTAATTTTTGACTTTCCATGGGATTCCTTCCCTGAATACTATTGTATCCCTCATCTACAATTAATCTTAATACTATCAATAACAAAATTCTTATTTAATAATACTGTTCACCAATAAACCTTTAGTGTTTATCACTGATTATTAGGTGTTTATACCTATTAATAGGGTTTCTATTTATTTTGGGGTTTTACAGTGTCACTTTGCACTTCTCATATTTTATTTAAGTGTTATTAGTGGGTATTCCCTAACATTATATTCTCTTGGTCACTTACTTATGTTCACTATCTTTCTATCTCTCTATCTCTCACTTTACAAAGGTTAGTTATACTGTTAACAAGTTCATGTCATTATAGAGCCCTTTATTACATTTAAACTCTATTTCTTTGGTTAGTGTACTTTGTTTGTTTTTACTTTATCAATTTTCATTTACATTGATTATTTAGTCGATACTAATAATTATCTTTTATTATATATTTGTTATTTATTGGTTTCTTTTTCATTATTATATTTGAGTGTAACATTTCTCCTTTTTATGTTCTATATTATTTGTTTGGGTCTTTTCATTTCTTCTTGTTTTGTTTCATTTATACTTGGTTTGTTTCATTTTCCTTTACCTTCTTCTTCGATTTCATTTTATTTCATTTTATTTTGTTTTTCCCCTTCTAATTTGGTTTCATTTTATTTGGTCAATCACTTGGGTTGGGTCATGTAGTCGTTTGTCACGTCATCGTCATTTTATTTTCTTTAGTTTAAACATTTTGTACGATAATATTTTAAAAGATTGAAAGTAAGACGGCTTTCTTACTTGATAATTTAATAGCCTCTGGTGAGCTCTATAGCAGCAGCATGCAGAATTGCTAACAAGACATAAATAATATGAAAATGACTTACCGTAATCTCACGACTGGGTAGATCCTGACACTCAGGCAGGATAGACTGGTTAGGAAGAGGATAGGTTACATGTACGGAGTTCTACCTGCCGAGGAGTCCCGACCCGTGGATGTTGACACTAAGATGGCTGGCGTGCGACAAAGGCTACAAGTCCATTGGATGCATGAGCCCTACAAAAGCCATAGTGCCAACTTCGGAAAATGAAAATAATGACCAGTTCGATCCGAAATATCGAACACCGGCCCCCGTTGACCGCAATGGGTCAACCACCAACTACACCAAAAGACGGCCAAAATACATTACAAATTTGGTTTTTGGGTGAACAGGAACACTCTTTGAAAATTACCCTCCAACATAGGAGGGGGTCACACGCAAACACAAGAAAATACAAACATACAGAAAACATGCAATTAATTAGAAAACCATGCCGAATAACTCCGCCGCGGGCACATCGACCAGGCAAGCAATCCGAAAGGTTCGGGTAGAGCAGACAAAACCCAATAACATACAATAAACAATGGCCCAGCCAAACACAATGTAAAACTCAGCAAATCAACTTAGTATTCCCTAGTTTTTTTACATTTTTTCCTTTTATTTTTTTTTTGTTCCCTTTATTCCCCTTTTTTTATCATTTCTTTTTTACTTATTTTGTTGTTGTTGATTTGTTGAGCATCCATAACTCCCAATAAACTGGCACAACGCCATGCCAGAAACCCTCCACAATGTAAACTTCACTGCGGACAACAGCTGGAAGGAATCACCTGGGAAAACCCAGAAAAGTGTCAAGTAAGTCCACAACAATCATTGAAACTAATTCTGCTCACCCGAAAAAACAAGATAAACCCAATCAAGAAGATATAGGCAACCGGTATAATTTAATAGCCGGTCGTTCAAAAGAACCTGTGGAGGTTTTAACTGAAGCGAGACGAACAACCCCGTCGCTCCCCGGAAACACAGCTGAAACTCGGCCAAGAGGCCACATCAGGGGGGAGAATTCTGTTCCTCCATAACCACCAGGTCCCCAACCATTAAATTTCTTGACTTAGACGACCACTTCGATCTGGCATGAAGTGCCGTCAAGTATTCCAAACGCCACCTTTTCCAAAAGGCTTGGAGCAAAGCGGCAATTTGTTTGTAATGACGGACGGTCCCTTCATTTAATGAGACTTCAGCTTCCGGTGGCGAGGTAATGGGGCGGCCAACCAAAAAATGACCAGGCGTTAGAGCCTGGTAATCACTTGGATCTGAAGATAGGGCAGTCAAAGGACGGGAATTTAAGATTCCCTCAATGGGAATACATAAAGACGAAAATTCGGCTACGGTCAGCGACCTGGTCCCAATCATGCGTTTCATGTGAAACTTGGCCGACTGGACAGCCCGTTCCCACAAGCCACCCTGATAAGGGGCAGACGGAGGGATAAATTTAAATTCAATGTTATTGTCAACAGCAAAAGCTGTTATCTGAGCTGACAGGTCAGGATTGGAAAGAACATTTCTGAGCTCCCGTTTAAGTTCAGAGCGCGACCCCACAAAATTCCTACCACAATCTGAATACAGTGTTTTCGGAGCACGACGACGACTAATAAACTGACTCAACACATCAATAAACTGGGGCGTTGAAAGATCCATAGCCACTTCAAAGTGAACTGCTTTAGTGGCTAAGCAGATGAAAATGCATAGATAGGCTTTGACGATAGGTGCCTTCCGAACAGCGTAAGCCCGTACCAAAAAGGGGCCAGCATAATCCATGCCGGAAGAATTAAATGGAGGTGCCGGATTAACCCTAAGAATTGGCAGATCCCCCATTAACGGGTTGGTGGGGCGAGGACGCGCCCTGAAACAAGGAAGACATTTCCAAATTATGGTTCTTATTGCCTGACGTGCGGACAAAATCCAATAATTTTGGGCAAGCTGAAATTGAACTTGCAAGGGCCCAGCATGACCTAACCACACATGGGTGTGATGAATTAGCAACCCTACTAGGTGGTGATGCTTGGGCAGTAAAATCGGAAAACGATTTCTGGTAACCACAGAGTTGGTCAAGCGACCGCGTACTCGAATGAGGCCAAAATCATCTATAAACGGGACCAGGCGCTGAATGCGGACCGGGAGCCGCTTACCTAAACGAAGAGCCACGAGCTCCTGTCCAAACACACCGCGCCAAATGTAGCGTAAAATATACTTAACAGCCAACTTCTTCCAATCCATGGCTGTGGACGCTTCAATCCGCGAAGGCATAGCCCACCTTAAGATGACTGAGGTAACCCCCACCACTAAGGGCCACGAGGACAAGTGCTCAAACAATTCCACCCGGGGCTCCTGAGTGAGAAACGAAGAGACCTTGGTCTCCAAGACAACATCTTGCACGTCGTGATTCGGGCGATAATTAATAGGGGGCCATTGCAGAGCATCAAACTTTAACCATTCTGGCCCTGACCACCACAATGTCGACGACCGGAGGCTGGAGAGTGACGTGCCTCTAGAGGCTAAATGAGCGGGGTTAGAAACACCATGAACATGACGCCAAGATTTAGTATCGGTCCACTCGGTAATGGCAGCCACCCGATTAGCAATAAACGTATTCAATTTAAAAGTAGGCATATTCAGCCAATCCAAGACAATCGTCAAGTCCGTCCATAAGAAAACTTGACTCAATTGAATACATGACGAGAATAAGCCAACATAATGACGAACAAGTTTGGCTAAAAGATAAGCTCCCAACAACTCCAAACGTGGGATTGATAAAGTTTTAAGAGGTGCCACTTTAGTTTTAGACGACACCAACGAAACCACCGGAGGACCAGAGTCAGTATAAATGGACAGATAGAGGACGGCCGCGTAACCCAACTGGGAAGCATCACAGAAACCATGCAATATAACCCTTTCAATATGCCCACCTTTAGGGAAGAATGGCCGGGAAATAGTAGTTACCGAAAGATGATTCAAAGAGGACAGGAATTGACTCCAATAATCATTTAAGTCATCACTTAGAGGAGCATCCCAGTCCAAGCCCTGAGCCCAGAGTTTTTGGAAAAAAGCCTTGGCCCTGAAAATCACTGGCGAAAGCCAACCACATGGGTCAAATAATTGTGCCATCTGGGATAACACGACACGTTTGGTAAATTGAACCTGAGCATTGCTGCGACAGGCCAAAGGAGGAAATGAGAAGCAATCGGTTGAATGGTCCCAACTTAAACCCAGAATATCCTTATCCTTAGCAACGACGGAATCACTTGGAGCGGCTGATTCAGGTAGGCAGTCGGGTTGATTAGTGCACCATTTTTTCAAATTGAACCCTCCTGAAGACAACAACAGAATTAATTCCCGTTGTAGTTTGCAAAGCTCTGATTTTGAATCAGCGCCAGCAGCAATATCATCCACAAAAATATTACGGCTAAGTACCGCCACTCCCGCAGGAAAATTAACTGCCTCATCCTGAGCCAGCCGCTGCAAGGTTCGCAACGCCTGAAAAGGGGCGCAAGCCAGCCCGTTTGTAACGGTACGCAAAGCGAAAACCCTTAATGGGGCGGTAACCTCCTCACGCCATAAAATACACAGGTACGCCGAGTCATCAGGATGCATAGCAATTTGGCGATACATCTGTTCGATGTCGCACGTGAAAACATGGCTAAACCGCCGAAACAAAGTCAAAACGTCGGACAGTAAGGTCTGCAACTTAGGGCCGACACATAACACGTCATTTAAGGAAATCCCAGAGGACGTCTTCATGCTGGCGTCAAACACCACCCTTATTTTTGAAGTATCACCTCTAACTTTAAAGATACCATGATGAGTGATGAAATATTTTGGAAAATTGGGGTCAGACACCAATGACATATGCCCCTGAGCGACATAATCCGTTATAAATTGTACATACTGGCTCTTAAACTGACTGTTCACCGCAAATTTCCTTTCTAACGCAAAAAACCGAGACATGGCTCCCTTAAGGGAATTTCCCAAAATGTGAGAAGAGTTTTTGAAGAACGGCAAGCGCACCTGGTAACGACCCGACGGCAACCGACTTGTTGACTCCATGTAAAACCTTTCAGCAAAGTGATCCTCTTCAGATAATTGGTGGGGTACAGCTGGAGGCTCTTCGACCTCCCAAAAATGATGAACTTGCTCAAGTAGGTTTGTTGTATCCGTTGATAATGTTGTGACGGAAGGATAAAAGTGGTGGAAATGACAATGAAGCTGATGTGCAGATACTAGATCCAAAGGAAGGCCAGTGAGACCGCTAGCACAAGTCAATGCACAATTAAGTGAAATTGGGGCTCTACCCATAATCACAAACCCAAAACGTGTCCTAACTGCAACAGGCAAACCTGCACCCAAAGGAATAGTCTCTCCCATAAGAATAGCCGCTACAATATCGGCTCCAAATTGGGGCTGCTACATCGAAGGTAGGGTCAGCTAACAAAAGGTCTTTTGTAGCCTGCTTAACTTCAGGCAACACCTGGAACCTAGGTGAGTCCGACAAGATCTTGGAAAGAATTATAAAAGCATGGTTAGATGCCACAACCTCGCGTTTTAAAGTTTCCAAGGACAGATGGCACACCTTTTTTGCTTTGGTGGCAATATCACCTACCCCATTGACACTTACTGAAGCGTCAAAACAAGCACACTTTAAGCGAGATGCACATGCTTCAGTTATGAAAGAAGCATGGGACGCGCTATCCAGGATGGCCCTAACTACAATATAACCACCATTGGGAGACGACAAGACTGCTAGACAGGTGGCTAACAGAACCCCTGCAGGATGGGGCAGAGACACGGTCAGAGAAGCCTTGAGTTCAGCTGTGTCAGAAATCTGTGAACGAGACGGAGACGGACGGGCATTTTTGAAATGAAGTAAAGTGTGGTGGTACTTAGAGCCACACGTTTTGCACGTATTTTTGCACCAGCCCGAATGTTTATGTTGGAGGCACGAAAGACAACATTTTTTATTTTTAAGACTTTGAAAACGAGCCCTAGGGTCCCTACTCAGCCATGCCGCACACTTGAGAAGCACATGGGTCCGGGAATCGCAATGAAGGCAACGTGAACTAGATGCATCCCGTTGCGTAACCTCCGCAGGTAACGTAGACACAGCAAGAGGAGTAGCCTTAGAAAAAGAAACCTTCTGGGTTTTCTGGTGGCTAGTGCTAGGAAGAGCAGGTAAAGCCGATTCCAAAGATGCCTGTTCTTTCTGTTCCGCCATAGCGGTTAAAAGTGTCATAATTTCTTTTAGGGCAGGGAGATTCTCTTTGTCCGTAACAGATGCCTCAAAGCGTTCAAGCAATGATAGATCCAACCTTGACAATACAAAAGACGCATATATTGCTTGATATATATCAGCAATGTTTAGAGCTGACAACGCTGAAAAGTTAGCATTGAAGCTGTCCACCAACTTTCTAATAGACGCAGCTGATCGCATAGAAGCGGCTGGTAACTGAAGCAGATTGGTACAATAAACCCGGGCGGCCAAACGAGGATTGTGATAACGACTTTTAAGAGTTGACAGTGCAAGCGAATAACTATCGTCAACTATGGGAAGCGCGGCAACCTTCTCATAAGCCTCACCCTTAAGATGAGTCAGTAAATATAACAATTTTTGCTTTGGAGTGAGGGCAGGACTTTCATCCACTAATGTGGTGAACTTTGACCAAAACTCGGACCAACATGTGGCCTGGCCATCAAAAGAAGGTAAAGAAAGCTTTGGCAACTCATGAACGAGAACACCTGAGTGCCCGCCACTTGCCGATGAAAATCGACCGGAACCCACCGGTATCTCTGGTTTTGTTAGTATTGAAGCTAAAATGCTACCCCGGACATAAATGTCCTCAATTTGCGCTACCACTGAAAAAATGTGGTCCTCGTCCAATCCCTTGGGCAATGACTCTGCCGATAGGTAAGGATCCACAAGATAACAGTGATCAAGATAACTAGGCGTCTGACACAACTACTTTTCATACACAATACCGAGCAAGATAAATACAAAAGTAAATTAGTGCAAGGCAAAATACAACTTACACAATCCAACAGGCGAATAGTACCAAACACAATAAATTAAACACGCAACAAATTGATTTCCACAGTGCAAAAGCACGACAACAAGAAACACAAGTTGCACAAGATTACAGCACATACGGTGCAAAATAATGGTACACAAAAGTGCACCCAAAAACAAACATGTATAATACCAAATAGAATAAATACACACAAAACACAGCAAAGTACAATGTACAACAATTCACCAGTTACCGAACCAACCACAATAACTGGGACACATTAAATGCCAAAATTGATGCTCAACGCGGCGTGTATGGACAGGAGATCGCATATGCAAAATATAAACCGCACCAAAAGGTAATAGTCATGCCAAAAAAATTAAATATAAGGCAGGCTATACCGAAATCCGGATAACCTAAAACCGTTCCCTTTACGCCTGACAGTCGCAAACACGTAGCGCACAATTTCACGTGGAACGCAAACCGTAACAGGATGGAAACAAACTTCACCAGACTTGACCCAGTAATTAAACAACTACCCAAAAAACAAGGTGCAAAATTTTGACACAATATGTGCCCACCTGGCCATGCACACACGACGAAACTGCTGACACCAACCAACAGCAATAAACGCAAACTCGTAGTTCACATGCGTACGTATTATACCAACGTGCTTCCGTGCAATAGCATGCAAATGACGAACATTCATGAAATTTGAAAAATTAACGGCATGCAAAACAACCACGAGCAGGCACAAAAAACGAAATGGCATGGAACGTTGGTAATTAAAATAAAAATTGCGCAGCCAAAACTGACTTATAACCCATTTACTCACTCGAAGCACCAGCAGCAACATGCACAAAATTATGAAACACGTGCTCCCAGTCGTGACGGCAAGCAATTTAATTGAAAAGCTAGGAACCTCATGAAGCCTCTGGTAGTAAATAGATGTACGATAATATTTTAAAAGATTGAAAGTAAGACGGCTTTCTTACTTGATAATTTAATAGCCTCTAGTGAGCTCTATAGCAGCAGCATGCAGAATTGCTAACAAGACATAAATAATATGAAAATGACTTACCGTAATCTCACGACTGGGTAGATCCTGACACTCAGGCAGGATAGACTGGTTAGGAAGAGGATAGGTTACATGTACGGAGTTCTACCTGCCGAGGAGTCCTGACCCGTGGATGTTGACAGTAAGATGGCTGGCGTGCGACAAAGGCTACAAGTCCATTGCATGCATGGGCCCTACAAAAGCCATAGTGCCAACTTCGGAAAATGAAAATAATGACCGGTTCGATCCGAAATATCGAACACATTTTATATAGTTGATTCATCGTTTTTTCCCCGGTATTGGGGTGGCTTATTTGTGTTGTAACAATATCTATCAACAGGAAAGGTCATATGAAATAGATCATTTTCATTTACATAAAGTAGGATGCAAAAAGATAGGCTTATCTTTTGTTGAAATCACAAGCTACAGTCACTGTACATTGTTTTTAGTTTAATCCTGTCTATTTTTGTATAAGATAATGTGATATTTATTACCTTTATTAATAAATTAAACTCACATTTTTAACTCATAAATTATTCCACTTACCTTGTATTGCCCTCATGGCCCAGAATTCGTCACACGAACGTGGAGATGCAAGTACGATAATAGGTTGTGTTAGTAACAGACACAACTCGCATTTACAAAGAGAAACAAATTGAACTTTATTTTATTCTTCAAATTTTTTAAACTTCAAATGGTTATTTATTCATTTCTGTGCCTCTTAGCTCAAGTGATTACTTCTTGCCAAAAGTTAAAATACATAAAACTTTTTAATAATATTTATGTCATGATTGGCTATATTACAATATTACACTTAACATCTTACCTTACATTGGCAGCCCAGCCTGCTCATACACACATTCATTCCAACTTAATATTTAAATTATTCACTTTATATGACATTTAGAGCTCTGTACATTACGTGGGTTAATCATTGTCTGGTGGTGTATTTACTCACGGCGTCTCCCCGGCTACATCGCACTGTGCACATGTTTGAATGTATTTACACGGTTAATAAATTTTCGGCCCGCAGCCCATTATGTTCAAACGGCCGCCACCTCGCAACAACACCACTACTGCTTCACATTTTGTTATATATTTGAGATGAAAATTTGTATCCAGTCGGTGGACGCACTACGGTTCGCGTCCGGCAGGTTACGATGTTATTTTCCGACTGCTGTTACATGCGGGCGGACATCACTGCCTTGCCTGCGAACCAATTTCGTCGCTGTTCACAGCCTTCGTTCTCAAAGCCTTAGTAGCTGCACACACGACACATGGGATTTTCGTGTGTTGGTCGTCGACAAAATTTCACTGCCTGTACTTTCGTCACATAAACGGGTGTGGCTTACAATTCCGGCCGGTTATGAGCACATGCTGGACAAAATTCTTCTTCAAGCCATCTTGTTTTAACAATGCGGCGTCGGTTGTGCGCCTGCTGGTGTTAGCGCGCTTGTGTGTGTGTGTCACACAGTCTCAAAATTCTAAGAATTCAAACAGTGGTGGGCGACACGCACATTCCATTATAATTGCTTCATCACAATTCTTTGTTTGAACAAAGCTTTTAACACGTGGCTGATCACACAGTTGAAAATGAATTGTTACAAATATTTAATAAAATAAAACCCCTCCCTTTTAGACCCGTTACAATAAATCTGGATCATCAGAGAATAAAAGAAGTCAACATTTGAAGGTACTGATAAAGTGTGTATGGAGAAAGATATGATTACAAAAGTTAAATGTAGATGTTTTAAGGTAGTGTAGAAAATAATACTGTTTAAAGGAACTGAAAGAAAAATACAATTTATTAGCCACATTGTATAATAATAAGAATATTTCCTCATGAATGTAACAAAAGGCAAAAGTTATTGAGAAGAAAAGAAAGAGTACGAGCTGACTAACAATCAGATTATATTGAAATAAAAAGTGATGTATTCATATGAACAAATAACATGTGAATTTGTTTTCAGGGTGCTTCAAGTCTACTGCCAGTTATGGCGTTGTCTCCTCAAGAGAATGAGAGAATATTGGATATGTGTGCTGCACCAGGAGGAAAGGCATCACATATAGGTACCATCTGTGTAGGCCTACTTGTTATATTTATGTGGGCACATTGTATAGTTTTACAGTAGACTATGTTCTTTTGATGTTTTATTGGTTAATGTGGAGTTATTAACAATAATGAAGCGGATTCCATCAAGGTTTTAACCCACAGTTTTGTCTTTTGGGTTTAACCCACATTGTTATTCACATATTATTCACGTTTGTGATCACTGAAAACATATGACGTAAACATAAGCATGTTTTTTTAGTGTAAGCCAATATACACAAAAATTGTATTGTTAAAACATTGTCAAACAAATATAAAATATCGGTATGGAGAACCATACATGACTTCTATGTTCTAAGATTTATATTTAAAATCATATTCGAAATGAAATATTTCCATAGAAACTACTTCTTTCTACTTATTGCTTCAGCCTTAACCACAGTACTGTGGTCACTAACGTATACCACCTCACGTTTTCGCACTCGATTTTCACTGATGATGGCAGTCGATGGCACTGCCGAAAAGTCTGGTTTTTCAGAAAACATTGGACTAAAGCTAAACAGCCCGGGAAGGAATTTTAACAAAGAACTACTTCTTTGTTGCCGATAACGTAGTACACATATACAAAATTCTCCCCTCTCCCTTCAACTATAATTTTCATTTATAGAAAATTACCCCCACCCCGTTCACCTAACCTCTTCATTTATAGATATTTCATCTACGTTTCTACAGTGGATTATTATGAACTTCTTATCAGGCTACTTTATGTATCAAAATTAAGTACTTTACTCTTGTTAAAACATAAAACGTTGCAGGTAAAGTACCCCTATCTCTTAACCGACCTTCACCAAAATCAATAGACCTTCAGTCCTCTACAATGCAGGGATGCATGCAAAAAAATATTTGATTCTGTTTCAGTGTGCGGCAGTTATCGTTCGTCATGGAAACATTTCTCTTGTTACAAAATAAAATGTAAGGGGGGTAAACTACCCCTTTCCCTTAACCGATCTTCACCAAAATCAGTAGGCATTGAGTTCTCTACAATTCAGGAAAGTATGCAAAAAATTATTTGATTCTCTTTGAATATACGGCAGTTATCGTTCGTCATAAAAAAATTACCCTTAAAAAATAAAATGTTGCTGGTAGACTAACCCTTTCCCTTAACCGATCTTCAACAAAATCAACAGACCTTGAGTTCTCTTTAATTCAAAAAGGTATGCAAAAACGTAGTCGATTCTGTTTGAAATTACGGCAGTTATCGTTCGTCATATAAAAAATTACCCTTGTTAAAACATAAAATGTTGCTGGTAAACTACCCCTTCCCTTAACCGATCTTCAACAAAATCAACAGACCTTGAGTTCTCTTTAATTCAAATAGGTATGCAAAAACGTAGTTGATTCAGTTTGAAATTACGGCAGTTATCATTCGTCATATAAAAAATTACCCTTGTTAAAACATAAAATGTTGCTGGTAAACTACCCCTTTCCCTTAACCGATCTTCAACAAAATCAACAGACCTTCAGTTCTCTTTAATTCAAATAGGTATGCAAAACATTATTTGATTCTGTTTGAATTTGCGGCTGTTATCGTTTGCCATAGAAACAAATTACCCTTGATAAAAAAAACGTTGCAGGTAAACTACCCCCTTCCCTTCACCGATCTTCACCAAAACCAACAAGTCTTGAGAACTCTACTATTCCGGGCTGTATGCAAAACATTATTTGATTCTGTTTGAATTTGCGGCTGTTATCGTTTGCCATAGAAAAAAAAATTTACCCCTGATAAAAAAACGTTGCAGGTAAACTACTCCTTTCCCTTAACTGATCTTCACCAGAAACAGTAGGTCTTGAGTACTCTACAGTTCAGGGCTGTATGCAAAAAATTATTTGATTCTGTTTGAATTTGCGGCTCTTATCGTTTGCCATAGAAAATACCCTAGTTAAAATATAAAACGTTGCAGGAAAACTACCCCATTCCCTTAACCGATCTTCAACACAATCAACAGACCTTGAGTTCTGTATAATTCAAAAAGGTATGCAAAAGAGTAGTTGATTCTGTTTTAATTTACGGCAGTTATCGTTTGTCATAGAAAATATCGGTATGGAGAACCATACATGACTTTCCATGTTCTAAGATTTATATTTAAAATCATATCGAAATGAAATACTTCCATAGGAACTACGTCTTTCTACTTATTGCTTCAGCATTAACCACAATACTGTGGTCACTAACGTATACCACCTCATGTTTTCGCACTCGATTTTTACTGATGATGGCAGTCGATGCCACTGCCGAAAAGTCTGGTTTTGCAGAAACATTGGACTACGGCTAAACAGCCTGGGAAGCAATTTTAACAAAAAACTACTTCTCTGTTGCCGATAACGTAGTACACATATAAAAAATTCTCCCCTCCACCTTCAACTATACATTTTAATAATAGAAAATTACCCCCAACCCGTTCATTTAACCTCTTCATTTATAGATATTTAATCTACGTTTCTACAGTGGATTATTATGAGCTTCTTATCAGGATACTTTATTTATAAAAATTAAGTACTTTACTCTTGTTAAATCATAAAATGTTTCAGGTAAACTGCCCCTTTCTCTTAACCGATCTTCTCCAAAAACAATAGACCTTCAGTCCTCTACAATTCAGGGATGCATGCAAAAAAATATTTGATTCTGTTTGAATTTGCGGCTATTATCGTTTACCATAGAAACAAATTACCCTTGATAAAAAACTGTTGCAGGTAAACTACCCCTTTCCCTTAACCGATCTTCACCAAAAACGATAGGTCTTGAGTACTCTACAATTCAGGCCTGTATGCAAACAATTATTTGATTCTGTTTTAATTTGCGGCTCTTATCGTTTGCCATAGAAAACACCCTTGATAAAACATAAAACGTTGCTGGTAAACTACCCCTTTCCCTTAACCGATCTTCACCAAAATCAGTAGGTCTTTAGTACTCAACAAATCAGGGTTGTATGCAAAAAATTATTTGATTATGGTTGAATTTTCAGCTGTTATCGTTTACCATAGAAAATACCCTTGTTAAAACATAAAACGTTGCAGGTAAACTACCCCTTTCCCTTAACCGATCTTTACCAAAAACAACAGATCTTGAGAACTCTACAAATCAGGGCTGTATGCGAAACATTTTTTGATTCTGTTTGAATTTGCGGCTGTTATCGTTTGCCAAACAAAAAAAATTACCCTTGATAAAAAAAACCCCGTTGTAGGTAAACTACCCCTTTCCCTCAACCGATTTTCACCAAAAACAATAGGTCGTGAATACTCTACAAATCAGAGCTGTATGCAAAAAATTATTTGATTCTGTTTGAATATGCGGCTGTTATCGTTTGCCATAGAAAATGTTTCAGGTAAACTACCCCTTTCTCTTAACCGATATTCTCCAAAATCAATAGACCTTCTGTCCTCTACAATTCAGGGATGCATGCAAAAAAATATTTGATTCTGTTTGAATGTGCGGCAGTTATCGTTCGTCATGGAAACATTTCTCTTGTTACAACATAAAATGTTGCAGGTAAACTACCCCTTTCCCTTAACCGATCTTCACCAAAATCAATAGACCTTGAGCTCTCTGCAACTCAGGAAAGGGTGCAAAAAATTATTTGATTCTCTTTTAATTTTCGGCAGTTATCGTTCGTCATAAAAAAATTACCCTTTTTAAAACATAAAACGTTGCTGATAAACTACCCCTTCCCTTAACCGATCTTCAACAAAATCAACAGACCTTGAGTTCTGTTTAGTTCAAAAAGGTATGCAAAAACCTAGTTGATTCTGTTTGAATTTACGGCAGTTATCATTCGTCACATAAAAAATTACCCTTGTTAAAACATAAAATGTTGCTGGTAAACTACCCCTTTCCCTTAACCGATCTTCACCAAAAACAACAGGTCTTGAGTACTCTACAATTCAGGCCGGTATGCAAACAATTATTTCATTCTGTTTGAATTTGCGGCTCTTATCGTTTGCCATAGAAAACACCCTTGATAAAACATAAAACGTTGCTGGTAAACTACCCTATTCCATTAACCGATCTTCACCAAAACAATAGGTCTTGAGAACTCTACAATTCAGGGATGTATCCAAAACATTATTTGATTCTCTTTGAATTTACGGGAGTTATCGTACGTCATAGAAAAAATTACCCTTGTTAAAACATAAAATGTTGCAGGTAAACTACCCCTTTCCCTTAACCGATCTTCAACAAAATCAACAGACCTTGAGTTCTGTATAATTCAAAAAGGTATGCAGAAGAGTAGTTGATTCTGTTTTAATGTACGGCAGTTATCATTCGTCATAAAAAAAATTACCCTTGATATAACATAAAATGTTGCAGGTAAACTACCCTATTTCCTTAACCGAGCTTCACCAAAACCAACATGTCTTGAGAACTCTACATTTCAGGACTGTATGCAAAATATTATATGATTCTGTTTGAATTTGCGGCTCTTATCGTTTGCCATAGAAAATACCCTTTTAAAACATAAAACGTTGCAGGTAAACTACCCCTTTCCCTTAACCGATCTTCACAAACACCAATAGGTATTGAGAACTATACAATACAGGGCTGTATGCAAAACATCATTTGATTCTGTTTGAATTTGCGGCTGTTATCGTTTACCATAAACAAACACAGACACTTTTCGGAAAACGACTTTTTTTCATGTTTTGAGTGTAGTAGAATCAGAATCTGCAATAATCTCGAACACGATTTTTTTTGCCATCACCATACTTCCATTCCTTAAGGAATATGGAAGTAAAATTACCCTTGATAAAAACCCGTTGCTGGTAAACTACCCCTTTCCCTTAACCGATCTTCACCAAAAACGATAGGTCTTGAGAACTCTACAATTCAGGGCAGTATGCAAAATATTATATGATTCTGTTTGAATTTGCGGCTGTTATCGTTTGCCATACAAAATACCCTTGATAAAACAAAAAACGTGGCAGGTAAACTACCCCTTTCCCTTCAACGGTCTTCACCAAAAACAATAGGTCTTTAGTACTTAAGAAATCAGGGCTGTATGCAAAAACTTATTTGATTCTGTTTGAATTTGTGGCTCTTATCGTTTGCCATAGAAAATACCCTTTTAAAACATAAAACGTTGCAGGTAAACTACCCCTTTCCCTTAACCGATCTTCACCAAAGTCAAAAGGTCTTGAGAACTCTACAATTCAGGCCAGTATGCAAAACATTATTTGATTATGTTTGAATTTGCGGCTGTTATCGTTTGCCATAGAAAATACCCTTGTTAAAACATAAAACGTTGCAGGTAAACTACCCCTTTCCCTTAACCGATCTTTACCAAAATCAACAGATCTTGAGAACTCTACAAATCAGGGCTGCATGCAAAAAATTATTTGATTCTGTTTGAATTTGCGGCTGTTATCGTTTGCCATAGAAAAAAAAATCTACAGACAGACAGACACAGACACACACACACACACACTTTTCGAAAAACGACTTTTTTTCATGTTTTGAGTGTAGTACAACCAGAATCTGCAATAATCTCGAACACAATTTTTTTTGCCATTACCATACTTCCATTTCCTTAAGGAACATGGAAGAAAATTTGCCATCACCATACTTCCATTCCTTAAGGAATATGGAAGTAAAATTACCCTTGTTAAAAAAAGTTGCAGGTAAACTACCCCTTTCCCTTAACCGATCTTCACCAAAAACAATAGGTCTTGAGTACTCTACAAATCAGGGCTGTATGCAAAAAATTATTTGATTCTGTTTGAATTTGCCGCTGTTATCGTTTGCCATAGACAATACCCTTGTTAAAACATAAAACGTTGCAGGTAAACTACCCCTTTCCCATAACCGATCTTCACCAAGAACAAAATGTCTTGAGAACTCTACAATTCAGGCGTATATGCAAATAAACATTTGATTATGTTTGAATTTGCGGCTGTTATCGTTTGCCATAGAAAATACCCTTGTTAAAACATAAAACGTTGCAGGTAAACTACCCCTTTCCCTTAACCGATCTTTACCAAAATCAACAGATCTTGAGGACTCTACAATTCAGGGCTGTATGCGAAACATTATAATATTCTGTTTGAATTTGCGGCTGTTATCGTTTGCCAAACAAACAAAATTACCCTTGATAAAAAAAAAACGTTGCAGGTAAACTACCCCTTTCCCTCAACCAAACTTCACCAAAAACAATAGGTCGCGAGTACTCTACAAATCAGGGCTGCATGCAAAAAATTATTTGATTCTGTTTGAATTTGCGGCTGTTATCGTTTGCCATAGAAAAAAAAATCTACAGACAGACAGGCACACACACACACACTTTTTGAAAACCGACTTTTTTTCATGTTTTGAGTGTAGTACAATCAGAATCTGCAATAATCTCGAACACGATTTTTTTTGCCATCACCATACTTCCATTTCCTTAAGGAACATGGAAGTAAAATTACCCTTGTTAAAAAACGTTGCAGGTAAACTACCTCTTTCCCTTAACTGATCTTCACCAAAGACAATAGGTCTTGAGTACTCTACAAATCAGGGCTGTATGCAAAAAAGTATTTGATTCTGTTTGAATTTGCCGCTGTTATCGTTTGCCATAGACAATACCCTTGTTAAAACATAAAACTTTGCAGGTAAACTACCCCTTTCCCATAACCGATCTTCACCAAGAACAAAATGTCTTGAGAACTCTACAATTCAGGCCTATATGCAAATAAACATTTGATTCTGTTTGAATTTGCGGCTGTTATCGTTTGCCATAGAAAATAATTACCCTTGGTTAAAAAAAAAACGTTGCTGGTAATCTGCCCCTTTCCCTTAACCGATCTTCACCAAAAACAATAGGTCTTGAGTACCGGTACTCTACAAATCAGGGCTGCATGCAAACAATTATTTGATTTTGTTTGAATTTGCGGCTGTTATCGTTTGCCATAGAAAATAATTACCCTTGATTAAAAAAAAATGTTGCAGGTAAACTACCCCTTTCCCTTAACCGATCTACACCAAAAACAATAGGTCTTGAGTACTCTACAATTCTGGGCTGTATGCAAAACATTATTTGATTCTGTTTGAATTTGCGGCTGTTATCGTTTACCATAAAAAAAATTACCCTTGATAAAAAAACGTTGCTGGTAAACTACCCCTTTCCCTTAACCGATCTTCACCAAGAACAAAAGGTCTTGAGAACTCTACAATTCAGGCCTATATGCAAATAAACATTTGATTCTGTTTGAATTTGCGGCTGTTATCATTTGCCACAGAAAATACCCTTGTTAAAACAAAAAACGTTGCCAGTAAACTACCCCTTTCCCTTAACCGATCTTCACCAAAAACAGTAGGTCTTGAGTACTCTACAAATCAGGGCTGCATGCAAACATTTATTCGATTTTGTTTGAATTTGCGGCTGTTATCGTTTGCCATAGAAAATAATTACCCTTGATTAAAAAAAAAGTTGCAGGTAAACTACCCCTTTCCCTTAACCGATCTTCGCCAAAAACAATAGGTCTTGATTACTCTACAAATCAGGGCTGCATGCAATAAATTATTTGATTTTGTTTGAATTTGCGGCTGTTATCGTTAGCCATAGAAAAAAAATCTACAGACAGACACACACAGGCACTTCGAAAAATGACTTTTTTTCATGTTTTGAGTGTAGTACAATCATAATCTGCAATAATCTCGAACACGATTTTTTGTTGCCATCACCATACTTCCATTTCCTTAAGGAACATGGAAGTAAAAATTAAACCAATAAATAACAATTTAAATTAAGTAATATAATAATTGAACTAACACAATAATTTTACAAGCCCCTAACAGTTCGCTGAGCAGAACCATCCAGCAGGCATCAATATAATACTGATTAATGTTTCATAGAAAATTGGTCTTGTGGTGAATGAAGACAAGACAAAATACATGGTAATGTCCAAGTCAGAGACCAGAAGGGCTCCTAGAGATTTCAATGTGAATGGGAAGTGTTTCAAAGGAGCGTCCTGCTTTAGTTACCTAGGTGTCTTGGTATCAAATGATAATAACATTAGGATGAGTATAAAGGATACAAGAAGGAAATAGAGCCTACTTTCCAAACATTAACACCATTAAAAATAATATTGGTACAAGAGATATAAAACCTAAAAGTATATTATTCGAATTATAAGTATACTATTACTGACTCGTAACACTAAGTTTTTTTATTGGTAAAAATGTAAAAGTTTTACATTATAGCCTGAACCAGTTTTCAGGTTGTCATAGACAACAAAATCCAAGAATATATTATTCTCTTGTGTGACGAGTTGTTACATATGGATCTGAGGTGTGGACTTTCATAGATAATGACAAAACTGCTTTAAAAATGTAACTTTATAATTACTTTTGAATATACGATACAACGCTTACTTACCCGATTCGCTCAACTTAACCTAGCCCCGAACAGAAGACTCCAAGATTACTTACAGGTGGCCACCAACATTTTTAAAGGCAAAAATGTGGAAACCTATTTATACTGCACCCTTTTAGAATTTAGTAACTTACCAGGCTCGTTAGGCGAAATTTTCTATACGTGACAGGTGATGATAATTAGGCATAATAATTAACTTAACACATGTTTATGGTATTGAAACACCTCTCATTTTATTTCTTATAAATCAATAATCTCTCCCTCTCTCTCTCTCTCTCTCTCTTTTTTTTTAATTACATTTTATGTTATCAGTTATTTTATCTATGTTAGCAGTCTTCATAACAACTTTGTCAAATTTTGTTGCTTCCCTGCTATATACACTTTTTCCTCGAACGAGGCCTTTCGGTTTCGCAACCATTATCAAGTTCTTCCTACAACAACATTAAAATACCTACTTCCCTTTTATATATATATATACTCTAACCCTCCCACGCATCACCGTTTACATTCAACCAATAGGAGGCAGTACTTACCGCCAAGTCCTTGTTAGCCCCGCCCCTTACTCAGTCAACCTGACCTCATCATATACATTATCCTCTAGAAATCTCCTACAGCTTTCTACCTTCTGAACATATCCTGTAACCGTATTACACCTTTTATACACTACTCTTTCAAAATATAGTAAAATATATCCTCATTACTAAATTCAGTCTTTATGTTCATCAGCGCATTACTATTCTTTTTCCTTACTTTTAATATTTCTAATTCTTCATACAATTTGCGTTTACTTATGTTATTCTCTAACCTTACTATTTCGATGTTCTCTGTTGGGTCTAAAAACCTAGGCCCTGTTTCATTAAAATGTCTCGCATAGAGCGAATTCGTAGTTCTGTCTCCTCCTCTCGCATGGTCTCTCAATCTAATTTCGAACTTACGTCCTGTTTCACCCAGGTAAACCTTATCACACTGTTTACAGTTCAACTTATTAACACCGCTTTTCTGTAATTCAGGCGTTATTTCAGTACTACTATTCTTTATGTAATCAAAAACTGTCTTTGTCTTTTTTACCGCTACATCTATATTGTGTTTTTCAAAGCACTTGATTATGTTCCTCGTTTGAAATCCCAGATACGTTATTGATCCTATGTATTTCTTTTCTTTCTTCTCTTCTTGTCTACTATTTCCTTCTATTCTTTTTACAATTTTCTCTACTATCCCCGGTTTATAATTATTATTTTTCGCTATTTCTTCTATTCTTTTTAACTCTTCTGTTTTATATGAATCATCTTCTAAGTATTTTATTGATCTGTAACAAAATGAGTTTAGTGCAGCCATCTTGTGACTTACGGGATGGTATGATTCCTGAGGTATAATTAAGTCTGTAAATTATAAGTCTTGTTGCTTGGTCCTACTTCTACTTCCGCCAATTGCCGTTGCAGTCTTTCTTGACCTTCCTTAACTTTGGCTAGGTGGCTTCTCAATTCTTCAATCTGCATGCCTTTCTCTTTGTCCGTCTCGTCAAACTTCTGTTCGGTAGAACACTGTCTTCCGTCCACCTCCACGATCTTCTGCTTCAATGTATTAATCGTCTCTCATTGCTCCTGCTGTTGCTGTCTGAGATTATTCTGTATCTCTTTCTTCAGTTCTTCCTTTTTATTATGAGTATCTTTTATGTGTGTATCTAATTTATCATTTATCTTCTCCATCGTCGTCTGAGTGTTATTAATTGCTCCTTGCCACTCCTGACGATCCACTTCTCGTAACTCCTTATTCTCTTCGGTCTGCCTTTTTAAGTCATCTTTTAACTCTTTTATCGCACTTTCCGTCTTCTTCTGTAGCTCACTGATCTTCTCTTCCCATTTTTTGTTGTTTTCTTGTAATTCTGTTTTTAATTGTCCAAACTGTTCTGCATTCTGTTTTTCTAATTCGTCTTTCTGCTTTTCTAACTTCTCGTTTATATGTTTTCTTGTTTCTTCATTTTGTTGTCTGATGAAATCCATAAGTAACTGGAAGTCCATTTCGCGAGGTCGAGATGTCTGTCCCCCCGCCCTGTATTCTACATTTTCTGCATTGTTGTTATCGCTAGGTGTAGTATCCTCCTGGGACCCTGCGACACCTAATTGGTTGTTGATTTCGATATCCATGCTATCTGAATTGTTTGTCATTTTAGCACGGCTACGAGTGATCATTCAAGCTACCTTAACTAAGTATTTCTTACTCTAATCTACTTTAAGTACCTACACCACTGCCTGTTCTCAGCCTACTTGATATAAACTTTAATTATTCATTAATCTGGCTTAATCAAGCTTCGCGTTGGGCGCCAGTCTTTATAGGTAATTTATTATGAGTAATTAATTATTCAATTAATTAATTTTACTTGATGTGTGAATTGAGTATTAACTATGTTTTAACTATCATAGAGTAATCTCTGATATAAACTGTGAGACCTCTCATAATGCCCCATGTTTGGGAGCGCTAATCTTTATAGGTAATTAATTATGGGTATGAGTTTAATTCAAATATTAATTAATTTGATATTTAATCTGAAATAGTGTGATTCACTGAAATTATGATTGTGTTCTCCTTCTTTCATATCTTACATGTTATATTGATCACCGTTGAGGTATTGTAATAACATAACACATACGCATGTCTGGATCTAGAAATAACAGTTATTATTTATTAAGCAATTAATAATTAGCACTCATGATTGAACATATCTATGCTCCTGAAATGAAAACAATATATCACACAACCTATTTGTTAATTGGTGATACTATTTCTAGTTTACAACATAAGTATACAATAAATTATACTCTACGTTCAATATCTTCCTACACCTAATAAGTTCATATTTCCAGACTTGCCTCTACAATCGTGATCATTTATATGAGTTAACTATTATCTGATATTTATATTCATCTCAATGTGGATTCTTTGTGAGAACCAGGTCAGTGGATTGATAACTACTAACAATAAATAATGTACATTACTTGTTTACAGTTATCCAAATTGCGTAGAACCTCCATCCGGCGTCTGGTGTCCTCCATTCTCCAGCACAATTGCTTCACACTTATCATTTAGATCACGGATGACTCTACACTTCCACAACACATATCTCGCACCCCGTGTCGGTATACGTCCGGTCTCACTTGATATATATTCACGTATAATACCAAGTATTGACTGTCTACACATTAATTACTAGTGTTATGTTTAAGTCTGTTTGTTCGTGTTTAAGCATCCTATCACACAATATTAAGTGTATGTGCTTTTGTCCATCATATCACAAATTTATTTATGAGTGTTCTGTCACTCATAACTTAAACTAACAAGGTTATTGAATCTGTATGCATTGCCGTTACAATACGCCTTTTTTATGTTAATAAATAATGTTTCTGTTCATTTTAACTCCTCTGACCTAATAAACTGATGAGAGTCTAAGTTCAGTGATATTAAGAGTCTAGTATACTATTGATTTAAAACCGATACTCCGAACTTGTAACATACTGAGATACGCACTAAGATCCTTATTAATCCTGAGTCACTGAGCTACCGAACATTTAATAGTACTGAGCAAACATTTATGTAAGACTGAGCACTTTTATTAAGACTGAGAGATTCAGTAATACTGAGTAAAATTTAGTGTATCACTTAGTACAAATTTGAGTAAGACTGAGCGTGTCCTCATGGTACACACACAGTTTTATCAACTTGACTCCCTACTATATCTCCTGCTCAAATCTGTACAACCCTCCATCGTCTTCCTCATTGGTTTCCTGTCTCGATTTCTTCGAAAACTCCACCCAACGTCTTAAGTCAGGCTCACGACTCCCTTCCGATTCGTTTTCGCCAATCGTCTCCATAGCAACATAGTTCTTGAGTCCAGCCCTGGCAAAACCTTGGCCTATGATAGGCTGTCTATCCTACCCCAATATTCTTGCTGGTGTCATCACCCCATAATTCTCCGAAAGACCAATTCCCTCGCCTGTCAATCACCCTTTTGTTCAATTCCTGTCCAAGCTATGTCCCTCTGATTGATATCCTGTCACTCTAGCATCCCATAGTCTCAGGCGTAACGAATTTCGGTATTGTCTTATTTCCTGTTAGCGTCTATCCTCACACCGCTGGTGGATAACTTCTCGGTACTGCACATCCGCCTTTCTCCCCCGTTTCTCTCGTATTTGGAATCGTATACGAAACCCCCGCTGTCGCTACATCGTCTTTTCATCCTCGCAACAAAAGCCCTTACTGTTCATATGACAATCCTTCAAGTTAAGTCATTGTAAACCCTTTGTGTCAGAGTGTCGTCTTGGACATTTCACACATGGTGTTACACTGCGATCGTGTCGTTTGCCTCGTGTATTCTTGGTAAATTGCATGTATGAGGCAGCGCCTTTGGTCTCTCTGTTATGAAGACGCTTTCTCTCGCTACACCCTAAAATGTTTAATATAAATAAAATATAAAGACAATGACACGACAAACGACGACAGGACCTAACCCAAGTGATTGAACCAACAAAAGGAAACAGAAGAAGAAGGAAACCACAAAAAACAAACAAGAATAAAACCAAAGAGGAGAAGAAAGTAATTAACCAAACCAAAAGAAGAAGGGAAAAAACCAAAACCAAACAAAAATGAAACAAATTAAAGGAATTAAATGACTCAATGTAACATGTTAAAATGAACCCAAAGGAGAAGGTGGAAAACCAAGGTATTAACCAAATACAATGAAAATGAAGAAGGAGGGAAATGAAAAGGAAACAAACCCAAGATAAAGGGAAATAAATAAAAATAAAGACCAATGATAATACACAAACAAGTAATAAGGAATATGAGCAAGAGAAATAATGCACTCAAATGTAATAGTGGGAAAAAGACCAATAATTAACCTATGAGAAAAAAAAAGTTATTATCCATTAATGGACAAAAAGTAAATGATAATTGAAAGAAACCCAGTTAAACAATGTTAAAAATAAATATAAAAAAACTAACCCACAATTTAGAGTTAGATGTAATGTTAAAATATAAAGACATAAATTTGTTCATATTATTAATGATATATTGTAATGAAAGAGATAGTACGGTAGTGAGATAGTAATTAGAGGGATTACCCATTCAGAAACACTTAAAAAACAAAAACATTTGTGAAGTGCAAAATGAAAGTGTAAAAACCCCAAAGTGTAGTGATAAAGAAGGTACACTAAATAAATTATAATAAACTATAAATAATTTAAAAGTGAAGGTGATGATTGAATGAGAATAGTGTAGAATAAAGAATGGTAAAATAGTGAATGATAAAAGCATAAACACTTAATAAATCCAAATGAAACACTAAATAATTAAAAGTGAAAAATATTAGTAATTAAGAATAGTAGTAAGTATAAACAGTTAAGTAAGGTATAATGAACGCTGAAAAGTGATGAAGACAGTAGTTAGTTAAGAAAGAATGTTATTATTAAATTTAAGTAAAGGCAATTATAATTAAAAGGGAGAATGCCCTGAAAGGAATATCAGATAGTGTTAACAGGGAGAGAAAGTAAAGATTGTTTAAAAAATTAAGTAGTTAAAACAAATCTATAGACACCCATGTTATAAGGGATCGTTATAAATTTCATAAAAAGTGATGTTGTTTATCACACAAAAAATGATATAAAATAAGATGAATTGTAAACAAAGATTATCAAATAATAGTTAAATAATTATTTAAGCAAGTTTATGAATCGGATATGGCTGGTAAAATTATACAGACCATAGGCCTAAATATTGTATTTAATAAGATCAAAAAATAGTAAATAATAGCCACATTGTTATTATTGGCAAAGTAAATAAGTAAAAAAAAGTTAAGAAAGGTATGACTAGAAAACGAGGAAACCAAATAGTAAACAATTATGTACAAAATAATACTGACGTAATAATAACACAAACAGACCCAAAACACAACAATAAATAATACAACCAATTATAATAACAAAATAAAGTCCATTAGGCTAAAAGGAAATGTAATTTATATGAAATAAGTCAAATACCATAATGGCTACTTAGGCCTATGAAAATGCCTAACTGTCAAAAACAAACAACTACAAATTGTAATAAGTTAACTAAGAAATTAGCAAATCCGAGGCGAAGGCGAGTCCTTCACCAAGGATAAAGTGTAAATCATTTTTATGACAAAATATTATAATAAGCATTTGAATTCAAAAAGAAATGTAATTAACAAGTATTAAAATAATTGTGAAAACATAAAACCTAAAATAACCAAAACTTGTGGGGTATCAAATTAATCTATGAAAGGAAATACATACTATAGTGACAATATTAAATAATTAGGAAGGAAGATGGAGGAATAACAGCAATCAGAAGATATACTAGGATTTTGAAAAGAATTCAAATTTTGATAACAATGGATTTATGTCAATCTCAACCAATCAGAATTCTTTGGTTACCATGGAAACCGACGTTGGTGGCGAAAATTACCGTTGAATACCGTTACTCGTAAAGCGTCACTCGAAGAGAATAGAAGCCAAAGTTTGGAAGACCAATTTTACATTAAATAATATAAAAAAGTGAACAAAATTCAAAACCATGACTGTATAAGAAGCAGGCTTATATGGAATGGTCCATTGGAGCAGTCAACTGAAGACCAAGGTCCATAAAATAGAAAAATAAAAGAAAATATGACCACATCCTCTATGAAAAGGACGCCAGACCAACTCAAATCCAAAGATCAATGAAAATAGAACTTATTGCAGCCTAATCATCTTCCGATCCAATGAATGAAAACGCCAAGTCATGCTGATGTGTTAAGTACCATTGAATTACCTTATTTCCAAAAAACCAAATCACTCTAAATTTTACTAAAAGTAATTTGATCTCACTATAAGCCGAATATTTCTCTTTCAAAGATTATTTCATAAAAAACAAACACACTGAAAACTTGTTAACTTAAAATCTAACCTCTTGTTTAAATACGAACTTTTGAACCACATTTAACGACACTACAGAACAGATTGTAAACAAGTATTAAATATTATTTATTAATAAAACAAGTATAAACCTTATTATTTATGTACACTTAGAATAAGGTAAAATACTTTTATTGTAATCATCGGAATTCTTTGCCTTGTAATCAAAAGAATCCACAATTTTGGAACGAAAATAATTATAATAACTAAACGTTCCACAGCCATGCTGTTGCTGATGTGAATATATCGTTCCTGAATTGATTCGTCATCCTGAGTAAAATTGTTTCATGTAAGAAGTCGGAGCAAAGTTGTTAATCAACTAATATATTTTAATGAAGAAATTTGTGTTGGTGGTTGAAATCACAATCAGAATGATCACAGTTGCACACCACTATATAAAAATTATCCCGATCCATTCAGATCCAATCGGGATAATTTTTATATAGTGGTGTGCAACTGTGATCATTCTGATTGTAATATATTTTAATTGACAAAATGGAAAATATTAATTATCAAACATTAAAATCACTATTACCAGGAGTAACCGTTGTTATTATTTCATAGGGAGTGCATTATATTACTTGTGTTCATTTACGAAAGCTAGATTTGACAATCAGCGCTCAAGTTGACATTTGCACAACTTCCTACACAATTCAGAAGGCGGCACGAGCGGGAACTATTTGAACGCCCCGACCGTCATAGATGAGAACACTCTAATAATAATTTTAATTGTTTTAATAAACAATTTGGCTCCACCCGGGATTATCACACCCCTATCTAAGAACATGTAAGGTTACTGCCGAGTTATACTGGTAATTACCACAACGCTACAGACATCGTTAGCACAAAATTGATGTAACGACCCCAGTGCGAGACGAACGCACTAACACTTTACACACATATAAAACTGGTATACATTTTACAGAGACATACCAAACTAGTCGTTACAGATTGGCTTCCATCGCGGGGCTTTAAAGAAGGCAGACATCAGTCGTTACAATATATATATATATATATATAATTATTACCAAATAATACCCAAACAAAGAGATTGTGCTTTGATTACTGACGGTATGTATACCATTTGGAAAAATGGGATGTAGAAGAAAATAAAAGCTTAAATTGTGGCACAAATTTTATTTACAGGAAGTTTATTTTCAGAAAACAAAAATTAATTCAATTTCTTCTCACAGGTCCCTTTTGACGTCATCTTGCTTTCTGCTCACCCAGCCCCTCTCCGTTATTCCAGAGGATTCGGCAGTTATTTCGTAGCAGTCTTATCTTGTGCGTTGTATCTACAGTGTAATTCGCTTACGATGAGCTCTCTTGATCGGAGAGAGGTGTGTTTCATCTGCCAAAAGGTGGAAGGTGATGTGCTTACAGTGCAACAGAGAGGGCATGAAAACTCTATTAAACTCCGCCATTCAAAGGAAAATTTCTACCCATCATCGTTTTTTGAATAATTTGAGTGAAGTGAAAGTGCACAGTGCTTGTCAAAAGAATTATAATAACCCGAAATTGATTTCGGCGTATCTCAAAAGAGGCTCTGAACCCTCTACATCGTCAACACTTCGGTCAACTGTGAAACAATTCGATTTAAAAAACAATTGCTTTTATTGTGGTGAGAAAAGTGGAGATGATTGGGTGGCAAAACAACGAAAATTTCCCATTGACAAACGAAATTCAATTCACAAAGTGATGAAGTTGGAATTAAAAGAGAGCGTTATTCAGGCTGCTGAAAGACGAGGTGACAACTGGGCTAGCGAAGTTGTGAAACGTATCAATGATCAGGATCTGGTAGCTAAAGATGCTTGGTATCACCGGTTTTGTCAAAGGAACTTTTACCGACCAGTCACTGTAAAAGGAGGACAAATAGGATTCTATCCACGCAGTGAGGTTGACCGAGCAATGGAAATGATCTATTCCTACATTGAAGAACATCCAGAAGAATGCCAGTATACTTTGGAGAAATTAATGGACAAAATTCAGGGTGAACATGTTCCAGATAAAAACCCGACTCTTGAAGAAGTATGATGAAGATGTACTGATAATTGAGAGGGGCGCCAAGCAGACAGTAGTTTGTTTTATAAATACTGGCTATAAGATACTGAGTGACAGTTTCTATCAGAGCAGGCATTCAGATCCACAAGAAGAGCGCCTCAGAATTGTACGCGCTGCAGCAGACATCCTTCGGGAGGATATCCGATCACAGGTCTACGAGAAATCGCAATACCCTCCACCTGATGATTTCTTGTCGGATGTCGAATCAGTGATCCCTACATCATTGCTCTATTTCTTCGAGTCTTTGATTTTGAAAAACAAACGAGGGGCACTGGATAAGTGGAAAAAAGTGTGTGGCATTGTCACACGCTGTTATTGCAGCAGTCAGACCACGGTCGTTTCTGTCCTCACTTTTGCTAGGGCTCAGTACATTAATATATAAGAGGTTTGGCTCAAGACTTCTTGTGGACATGCTCAGTGCTATCGGCTTCGTGGCGTCCTATTCTGAAACAGCCCTACTTGAGATGTCTTCTGTTGTGCGCCCTGAACAACCTAAGCTGACCCGTGATGCGTTTATCCAGTTCATTTTTGATAATGCTGATTTCAATATCAGCACCATTGACGGATTGAATACATTCCATTCTATGGGAGGAATCATGGCAGTCACTCCCCACACAGCTATAGAGTCAGAAAGAAGCATTGATCGCCAACCTAGGCTTTCATCAGGAGAAGTATTGTCAACAGTAGGTATACCTGAATTGAACACCTACCACAAAACAGAAAATGTGGGCTTAAACACCATAATTATAAAGGACCTCAACCTCAACGACCCATTGAACTTGAAAGTAACTCTCTCTGGCTGTGAGATCCTGTGGCTCTATGGGAAGTGGATGAAACGTGATGTGCCCGGGTGGAGTGGGTTTATGGAAGAAGTTACAAATGAACTACCCTCTGTTCGTTCAAAAATATTGGGTCTACCATTCTTGAACTATCCTCCAACTTTGTACGACACAATATATACTTCTCTCATTACAACCTCCAAAAGATGCGTTGAACACGGTCAAAAGACGTGCATTGTAACCTTTGATCAGCCCTTGTACTATAAGGCACAGGATATACTAAACAGTGGCGACGGTGATCTGAAAAATGTCATTGTTCGATTAGGTGGGTTCCATCTTCTCATGTCGTTCATGGGGTGTATTGGTGTAATAATAGCAGGAAGCGGCTTGAGACACCTCATTCCACTATATATGCTGAAAACAGTTTGGACAAACTCTTGTGTGGGCATGCATATGCTCGAGCAGTAAGAGCTCATACGCTGGTTCATATGGCATTGTCAACTTTCATCTTTGAGGAGATTGAATTCACGGATGGTGAAAAACCTGTAATGGAGGAATTGTTGCTCGTCCCTAACAGATCAGCAGTGCTCAACTTCCATGAAAATTTTATAAATAATACTGTCATCTCTAAGTTTGATGAAGCACTTCACACCATTGCAAGTAGAGGTCCAACCGCAAAACTTTGGGTGCAATATTTTCAGATGATTACGCTAATGAAGCAGTTCATTGAGGCAGAGCGAATGGGAAACTGGACTCTTCATTTAGACACCATTAAAAAAATGCTCCCTTACTTCCATGCTGCGGGCCATTTTCTATATGCTAAAAGTGCTCACCTTTATCTGCAAGATGTGCTGACATTGGAAGAGAAAATGAATCCTTTCGAATTCAATCAATTCACCAAAGAAGGCTCATTCACCATCAGGCGTATTGATAAATTTTTGAGTGGCATATGGTCTGATATGACAATCGAGCAAACATTAATGAAATCAATGAAAGTCATTGGCGGTTTAACTCACGGGCGTGGGTTTTCAGACTCAGTGCTTACAAAGTGGGACTGCAGGGATGACAAGTCTGCAAAACGTTTGTCAGAAGATTGAAGAATACTGTGACGTATCATCTGGGACCAGTGAGCAACATGTGGCTTTGAGACATTCACGCATAAAACGAAACACTGCAGATTGTGACAAACTGATTGAGTGGCTGTCACAATCCCCCCCCTTTCCACAATCTGATGTTATATCAATCAGCAGTGGATTAATTGGGAACACGGAGGTGAACTGTTATTTATCATTAGAAGTTGGAAGTATGGGAATAGCCAGAATTATTGGACACGACTTTCAGAATGTATCGTTCAAACGCAAAGATAAGGTTATTTCACTTGCTTCCTGCACTGCTCTGAAGATAGGGAACAAGAAGATAGCTTGTATCAATCCTTCAACACTGTTTCACAGACTGTGTGTTGTGAAACAGTCTGAAGAAGATTTGAAACACTGTTTCTCATTTGAACTTGCTCCATACCCCACGTCTTTGTTTACTGAAGAAGGTCTCCGTAAGGGAACAAAATCATCTCTGTACGAAGCATTCACACCTCTTCAAGACGTGACTCCCAACATAAAAAGCTCTGTTCTGGACGGAGGATACATCCTGCATAAAGTAGTGTGGAATCGGAATGATAAGTTTAGATCCATATGTCAAAAATATGAATCCTACTTGAGGAAGCACTACGGATCCAACATTACAGTTGTATTTGATGGCTACCCAAGTGATGCTGAGCAGAGAGCAACGAAGTCAGCTGAAAGATTTCGTCGTTTAAAGACATATGGTACTTCAGCAGACATAATTTTCAATGAAGAAACAAATGTTGCAGTGACGCAGAAAAAGTTTCTTGCAAACGAAAATAACAAAAACCATTTAATTTGTATGTTGCTGCAAACATTGAAACAAGGAGGCATCGAAGTTCAGCAGGCAACAGAAGATGCGGATGGAGTGATAGTTGAAGCAGCTATTTCCCTAACAGCAAAATATGAAAGCGTCGCAGTTGTCAGAGGACATCGACGTTCTCGTTCTGCTAACGGGCATTGGAAACACGTACGAGAACTTGTACTTCCACAAACCAGGGAAAGGCAAAAAAGGAGGTTTGTGGTATTCAACCACTTCCTTCAAATTTGATCCCAAACATGTCCTCTTCATCCATGCGTTTACAGGATGTGATACAACCTCAGCATTTTTTGGCCATGGAAAAACTAAATTCTGCACACTAATTCAAAACGAACCGCTTCTGGAAGAACATGCAGCCAAATTCTCAGAACCCAATGCCTCCCGAGACGTCATAGAACAGGCAGGGGAGCAGCTCATCTTGGCACTGTATGGACAAATGACCTGTGAAACACTGGATGAGCTGAGATACGGAATGTTTTTAAAGTCAACTGTAAAAATGCTTTCAACCTAACACGGCTGCCACCAACGACAGATGCAGCAGCGTTCCACTCGATGCGCACATACCATCAAGTGCAGGCATGGTTGGGTCGAGTGATGAATCCACTGCAATGGGGATGGAGAAAAGGTCCTTCCAGTCTACTTCCCATCACAATGATGAAAGACGCTGCCCCAGAATTCCTGCTCAAGATTGTATCTTGTTCCTGTTAAAAAGGTTGCACAGCAGCATGCAGCTGTCGGAAATCCGGCCTGCACTGTTCAACTGCGTGCAAACATTCATGAAATGGAAGCAGACGACGGTGATGAAGCGTGTTTCGACCTCGTAGATGATGATGCTGCTGAAATGGTTGAAGAGTACGTGCAGGAAGAAGAGGAGGAAACAGCTCAGCCCGGACCATCGAAAAGGAGGAAAACTTGAATACAAATGACTTGAATTGTATAAAAATTGACTTAAATTGAAAAATTGGACAAAATTTGACTTGAATTGAATAACAATAATTGGCTTAAATTGAAAAATTGAACAAAATTTGACTTGAATTTGAACTTAAATTTGTAAATAAACTTCCTGTAAATAAAATTTGTGCCACAATTTAAGCTTTTATTTTCTTCTACATCCCATCTTTACAAATGGTATACATACCGTCAGTAATCAAAGCACAATCTCTTTGTTTGGGTATTATTTGGTAATAATTTTATTATAGTAATATATATATATATGTATAATATATGTGTATATATATATATATATAGGTATATATGTATTTACGTACAAAATACATGTACATATAAATTAAATTTACAATAGACATTAATACATTCATTTATACAGGGGTTCCAGGTCATTTAGAGTGACAAAGTAGGTGAAAACCCAACTTTTCCGAAAAATGAGAAATTTTGCCGATTTTTGACACACTGTAGCTCGCTTAGTTTTGAATTTAGGTAAAAAACGTTTCATATGAAAGTTGTAGGAAATTTTGTCCTCTTTCAAAGTGAATATTGGATATTTTTTGTTAGGACATACCGGAAAGGAGTTATAGCTGAAAAACTGAAAAAAGTGCCAAAATTTCGAGGTTTTTTGACCACAGAAAGTTGCGCTGAGGGTGTCGGAGGTCAAAAACTTGGATTCTGCATACTCTCACCTATATATACAAGATAAAAAAATTAATTCTTCTACCTGATCTGGGTTGAGGTCGAATGTACCCCGTTACTGGACTATACTGTTTTTGGTCCTTTTCAAAACTAAACTCTAGTATTGTTCACTTATTTTGGTGTCTTTATACAGATTGTGTTTGTGTTTTATTTTTAGTTAATCACTTTCCTTCCGCACTCTGACTTTTATACGAGTTCTTGCTTATATTTGATTTTTTATTTATATTTTGTGTCACACCTGCACTTGTACTGCTTCACTGTACTTAGTGTCAATAGTGTTATACACTTTTATTTTGTTTCTTTATACACTGTACTGGTTATTATTAATCACATTGGTGTTATCACCATTATCACAGAGTGTTTATTACTTAGTGTTTATTTGTAATTCACTCCCTATTCATATCATGCAGTCTTGGTTCACTTTGGTCTATGACTATTTTGAGTATTAATCTATGTCTATTATATTTCATTTTTGTTATTATATTTTTCTGTATCATTTGTTTGTGTATTTTATTATTTGTTTATTTCATCATTATTCTATACTTACTTATCTAATATTACAACATTTTCTTTTGGTTTGTACTTTCTATATTCAGTGGTACATTTAATTATATTTACTTTTCTTAGTTTTTTATTTCATGGGTTTATTTCATATAATTTGTCATTTGGCCAATCACTTGGGTTGGGTCATAGTCATTTGTCTCGAATACGTTAGTCATTCTAGTGCTATGTATTTAAAATTGTTAATTCTTCTTGTTTTATCTACCTTTAGCCACATGCTTTTTACTTTATATTCTATGGTATATCTTCCTTTGTATTGGGCTGGTTTTGGTATCGTAACTCTATATATATATATATATACACGCACACACACAGAGACTTTTTACCCCCTTTTTCTGAGCTCTTTTAATATTTATTTACTTCCCTTTACTCAAAATGATTGTTTTTCCAGTGTACCTGTGTAACGGGACAGATTAGGGGGATAAGTAATTTTAATAAATGTTAATTTAATCAGTAGTCAACCTCGGGGAAACCTCTTTTGTAACCCACATGCTTGCAATGTTATTATGAGACATCAGCCTGTGTTTATGTCTGGCGTCAGTCTGGCTAGACGCATTACGCAATCACCTGCAATCCAGGACATCTGTGAATTACAGAAAACCCCGTAATTGTCACAAGCAAATTTCATCAGGCAGCCACAGCTGCCGTTGTTGTTGGCCCAGTTTAAACTAACCAATCAGAGCTCGAATTTGTGGTCACGTGACCGGCCACCCGCAAAGAAGCGCGCGCCCCAACACCAGTTTTGGGGGCCCAGTGGACTTTCTACTCCAGAACCTCGCGGTTCCGTAAATCAGTGCTCGCGAGCAAAAAGTCAGTTCAGCCGATAAAAATATGAAGTCAATAGTGCAGTGTAATTAAATATAATGAACTACCAACAATAATGGTGGGAAATTAACAGAGTGACCGTGAAACTTCGGAGTGTGAATAAACACGTGGTGGTGCAACTCACCGAGGCGCAGATGAAATGGATGAGTACCTAATATAACCAATTGATTAAACTTTTAACACTTTGCTACAAATTTTAAAATCATAAAACAAGAAATAGAGAGCTCTATAAACGGGGTTTATATATAGAAAAATGTAAAAGAATGAGAGAGAGCGTGTGACAAAAAATAAAAGTACTGGGTCGTTAACTATATTACCTATTCTTTTGTAGTTTTGTAAGAAGTGTTCATTTATAATTGTAATTGTAATTCATAAATTTGGGCCTGACGCCGATGTAATAGCTTGTAACAAGAAATGAGTAGAATGTGAGGAGTTGTGAGAGAGGTTGAGAGAAAAAATGATTTGGTTTAATAAAAGAAAAATAGTTTGTTAAAATCAGAAAAATGTGTCAGAAAAATTATTTCGTCATTCAAACCTAAATAATCATCTCTGCAACAGTTTCGTCTATAGGACCCTGGAAGTGAACCCTAAGGTAAGAAAAATCGTAATTTTGGGATATGTGTGTAAAAATTTATTAGCTCATAAGATCGAGTTGTTACACCTGTCCGGGTTATCCACAAAATCCCACCATCTTCCTTACCGCACTTTCACTTTTGCCCCGCTAACCACTGTTTTTTTCATTCAACTTTTACATCTTCTTTTTCAATGTCATTTACACTTTCACTTCTGTTTTTATATTTCCACCAGTTTTGGTAGACCTCAGCTACTGAATTCGCGTCGATCTACCGAAATTCCGAGGCTGGGATTAACTTACTACTGTACTGTTTACTGGGTTATGACGAACTTAACTACTTGATGAATTGTGTCCAACTGCTGCAGCCAAGCTGCCGATAGAGACGCTCTGCCTCCTTTGTGCCCTGCCACGTGGCCGCAAACTCGTTCTCCCATTGGCTGTTTGGATCGAATGTTCTCAAAGCCGGGAGATGGAAATGCGTTTACTTTGCCACGTGGTGAATTCTACTTATTACAAAGGCGCGTTTTTCTGATAACTGACATTCCTTGTTCCAATCCGTACCTGACACTGTACTACAGGCTGTTCCCAAAAGTTACATACAAGGTGGTTAAAAAAATGTTACCTATTCTGCCCCGTTACAAAATCATTGCGCAAGTTTTTGGCCCAAATTTATAAGAGTTGTAAGAGAAGAAGGCAGTTGGAGAATACACAATAACAGTGAACAGGCTACAGGCTCTCGTGCATGGAAAAGACATAGTGAAATTCATCAAATCACAGACGTTGCGTTGGCTGGGACATGTGGAAAGAATACCTAAAAGAATGGTAAAGGGAAGAGTGTATACTACTAGACATAAAGGCAGACCAGGATGAGATGGTTGGATGGCATAACAGGAGATCTTGCTAGCATGGGAATCAGAGGGTGGAGAGGAAAGGCAGAGAACAGGGAAGCATGGAGGAGTAATGTTGCAGAGGCTAAAGCCCACCAAAGGCTGTAACACCAGATAAGAAGAAGAATATTTCATAGAGTTTATTTTATATTTTATGTAATTTTATTTATATTTGTTGGTTCCAGTTTAATGGTTATCATTTGAAAAAATAAAAGAACCAGAAGTTACAGAAATAAAATAAAATAAATTTATTTGTAAATCTGAACTCACAGTTCTATTTTGGACCTTGTAATTTTAGTAACAAGTGTATCTTAACTAAAAAATTCTTATTTAAAGGGGTAAGTGAGGGCACAGATTCTTGAATATGTTACTTGATAATATACAGTAAAACCTCTCTAGTCCGACCCCCGGCTGGTCCGACCGCGGCTCAGGCACCGACTTGTTGATGACTCACCAGCTTGTTTACATACTTTTCAGTTGTTTTGCTGCCTCAGTGAGCCGGCATCTAGTGTCTAGTGCGCAGTGTTGCACTACCTGATTTTTTTTAATGTTCCAGAAAATACAAAATTTGGTGTAAATCTTCCCCGAATTTTTTCCTGCTCTCTCGTTTCAGTGCTATGTCGCATTTCTAGAGTTTTGTTTTTGCGTATGATATGACGTCAAATCTGGTGTTTCATTGCAACCGCAATTATAATTGCTTTCAATAAAAGTTTGTAAGTGGTCTTGTCATAAATTATAGTTCCTTCCTCCTGTCACAAACAATAATTATGACCACCCATACACAATGATATAATAAGCATTTTACAAGATCCACTTATTGTACCATACTGCTATTCAAATAAGAGTGACTAATCGTTATATTTTAGTCTCAAGCTGACAGAATCGCACTACATGACTGCACCTGAATAAACAGATACTGTAATGTCTAGCCTACACCAGGTCATAATAATATCATGTTACCATGATAAACATGAAAATAAAAGTAGGGTACTACACTTGGTGGCTAAACTGTGTTGGGTATGAAGAGTGTTGAGCTGTTGTTATGTCTACATCTCTGCTGTCCTGAGGTTCGAGCTCTGGCAAATCTAAAACATCGAGCCAACACTGTTCAAAACATCAAATTCGTGGAACTCCATATCTAGAATTCCGGGCGCTCTCGCAATAGATAGAGCCAATTGATTTACACCTTTTTTCAGTGTAAGCACGCTTACTAGTGCGTGCTAATTACTCGTCCTGTGTGAATTGGTGTACATAGTATTGGTGACAGTTTTAGTGTTTACAAATATTTTTTTATACTTTTAATACTGTGTGTACATACTGTATATAGGCCTGGTAGCCTACTGTATAAGTTTTATTTTATTTTAGACTGTCTCATTTAATGAAATAATAAACATTTTGTATTCTTCTGATAATCCGACCTTTTTTGCGTTCCGACCATACCCCCCCCCCCCGTCCCCGTCCCACAGGTGACGGATTAGCGAGGTTCTACTGTGCTTTAATGTCATAAATATTGTACTGTTTTATACTTGATGTACAGATTGAATATTTAAATATAATTAATTCACTACCAACTCGGAACACAAAGTTTTTTACAGGTAAAAATGTAAAAGTTTTACTTTATGCCCTGAACCGGTGTTCGCTTTTAAAAAACTTCAGAGGCTGCCATTGGGAGCACTGTCCGTCTTGTTCTTGGCAATGGTATCGACTTTTGAAAGATCGATGTTGTGTGTGTGGGGTGTGATATGTTCAAATAATGCATGTGATTTGAATTGTGTCTTTTCGTTTAGAATGTTGTTTTTATGTGTTTTCGTGTGTTTGTATATTTCCAGTTGTTCTAGAGTGTCTAGTTTTCAGCCTTTTGTGTGTACGTTTAGAATTTCCATGTTATTGTCGATGTTTTTGTATAACTCTAGAACAATTGCAAACACACGAAAACACATAAAAACGACATCCTAAACGAACAGACACAATTCAAATCACACGCATTATTCGAACATATCACACCCCACACACACAACATCGATCTTTCAAAAGTCAATACTGTCGTCAAGAACAAGACGGACAGTGCTCCCAACGTCAACCTCTGAAGAAGTTTTTTAAAAGCGAAAACTGGTTCGGGCTATAAGGTAAAACGTTTATGTTTTTACCCCCCCCCCCCACAAAAAAAAACTTTGTGTTCCGCGTCAGTAGTGAATTAATTATATTTAGTTAAGTAACGGACATATTATGGACAACGAAATCCAAGACTGAATATTTATTTAATGAACACGTGTTATTTTCAATGATTTCTTTCAAATGTTTACAGCTGCAGTAATGAAAAATACTGGTGTGCTTTTTGCAAACGACATCAACAAGGATAGAGTGAAAGCAATCGTTGGTAATTTTCACCGTTTGGGAGTAATAAATGCTGTTATTTGTAGTTATGATGGAAGAAAGTTCTCACAGGTAACAATGAAACTTGTGTTATAAAAAAAGACAAAATAATATAAGAGTTTATACTTAACATAAAAGTTTAATTCAGCTAGTGTAGATATTGATCGTATGTTAAAGAATTCTGTATATAAAGAAATAATTTTCTGTGCAAAATTTGTTTGTTACATTTATATATTCAAAGTTATACAGATCATGCAGAAATGCATTTGCTTGCATTTTTAACTTCAGTTATATTTCCAGACATGTGTAGACAAATAAAAAAATGTCTGAAATATAATATGTAAACTTTCATGGTTTCACTATATACCAGCTAACACATTTTTCATTTTTCTTAGGATCAGTGTTATGAGTTACTGAGGATACTTCATTGTAGAATGGGCAAAACATTTAGTACAAAGAAAAATAAAACATGTTAAAATAGTTGTTAAACTACAAATAATGTCCCTGTTCTGGGCGCAATCTGTTAATTTACATATAAATGTAGTAATAATAAAGTAATAAAGTCATTGTGAGGGCGTTGTTTGTTAATAAACTCAATAATACAATAATATAATACAATAATAATCAAGTCACTGATCTGGGCGGTATCTGTTAACTTACCCATTTATTTATCTAAATAATTATTATTCCTGAATGGGGAATCATCAGAATTTATGTAATTTGCATAAATTGTCTTGTCACCGGAATAACACGTGCTTAGCTCAGTTATATGCATTAGGCTTTGGGTCCAGAATATCGTTAAGCAGACAGAGGCTGTGGTTGTAGGGTATTGAAATAATGAGGTACATAACATTAGGCTAATGCATTTGATTTTATTCAGTTAATTGTGATGTAATTTGTTACACTAATAGCCAACAATAATGGTTATAAACTCAAATGGCGGCGACTTCATTTTTGCCCTTGACCTCTGTTCAAGGTTACATGTATTTAATTTCTTATTTTGCTTCAAATTAATGCTCTTTAATCGTTACTGCAATCATTTACTTCTTTTGGTTTTTATATTTTTTAATAAATAACTCTTATTGTATCATAAACCAATGCCTCAAGCTATATTCAAGTTGGCCAACATAAACGTACACACTCTCACTTTCGCTCTCTCTCTCATACGGTAATTTCATACATGTTTAGTTTTCTGGAATTGAGCTCATTCTTAGTTTTAGAAATTAGAAAATGATTTGTAAGGGCTTTCCTGAATAGTGATGTGGCGTAGACTCCTCAGTAACTGTCCATGGCGGTCGGCAGGTGTAACGCCGAACTTTCGTCGTTTAGTCCACTGAATCTATTTGAATTTCATTTTGAATTACTCACTGACTCTATGTACTGTTACTGTTAAATTTTGATCACAACTATTGCATTTTACTAGGTAATTATTACATTTTGGCAAGAATTTGCCCACTGCACTATGGCGAGCGTATAGGCTCGATGGCTGCTGTTGCTGAACTGGACGGAAGCAGACGCAATTATTATGCAAATTTGTTGCGTCTGACGTCATTGTCTATTGTTCTTTTCACTACCGCCTGGTTAATACGTAATGGTTCTTTATCTCGTCATTGTTTTGGTGACGATTTATTACAGTGGACCAATAGAAAGTCAGTATTGTCAGTTTTTAGCGCCTAACACTGCCATTATCGTTGTTTCACTTTGCTCGTACGCCTTTGACCTTGGATCGGCTCTCCACCGGTGAATTTACATATTATTGGGACTTGTACCAAAACTAACCTTGCCTGATTCAACTTTATGATTACAATAAAATTCACAATAAAAGTACCCCTATATCCCATTATTCCGATACAGATAATTTTGTACTGTTACAAAACCCCATCAATGAAAGGTTTTGTGTCGAGACACAAAAACTTTCATTGACTCATTCATACTTTTCTAAAAGGATCAGTTCAGATATGTTCCACAACCCCCTGTAGTGTTAATAAAAAGAAAAGATCAATCACTTACCCTTGGTTCCATAGTGTCGATCGTACCCGTCTGACCTTACTGGACTTCTCCTGAGAGATCCCTACACCATAAGGCCATGAGGCACTGCACGCTCCTGTTCTGACGCTCCGGCCAGCGCAGGACCGCGGTCACAACACCATAAAAACTCTGAAACATTCAATACAAAATTTTAAAACAGTGGCCTTATTCATTTACATATCCGCAACTGATATGTTTCCTCTTAGATGCATTGGTTTGTGATTTGAGGCATTGGTTTCATTTATTTATAAACTACCAAATAACTCAAAATTATAACAAGATTTAAGACAGATCAGCCTTCTACTTTTCGACACTCCTATATATTCTTATCAAGTTCTCTGACTTTAGTCAACATCAAATTACCTCTCTCATCATGAAATTTATATTCTTATACTAACACAAAACAACTTTTAACTTTCAAACAACAACTATTATTTTCATTCATTTATTTCAAATAACTTCATTATATTTATCTATCATGGCAGTACTTCAATACTATTTAAATTTCTTTGTTAATTTCTTTACTTTAATTTCACCCCTTTTCCACAGAATCATTTTTTTTTTTTTTTCCTGAGACTGGTTACTATAACACAAAAATTAATATTATTCTGGTCACTACCCTTCTAGTAGTCTCCTAACCACACACTATCATCAACATAATAAAACATGGTACATCATAAGCATTAAACACTAACATTGAACAATTCACATTACTTAATTCATATTTACATAACTTGCAGCAAAACTTTAATAAGACATTACTATCAACAATTCTCTATTAACTTTTATTCATTTAATATTCATTTAGATTCTATACAACAACAAAATTTCAAATATACCATTACCCTTCCAGTTACCTCACCTTTCTACTATGAATTTTCCCTTTTCTAACCCTTTCATCCTCACTAGTTTGGGTGACTCTCTGTTATTCATTTTTCTCTATATCTTATTTTGGCATTGTCAATCTAACCTTACTACCCCTCCTTTTTTCTACTAACAACCGCTTCTAACCATTAATACATTATGACACCAATATCTCTATAATAACCCCCTTCACAAATCCCATTTAAAACCTCTGGCACCGCTCATTTTTGTACTAGTATGTGTGTATTCCCTCTAACCAACTCATTCCCTTATCGGTTCCTGACCCTTTCAGGTAACCCTTTCCGGCACACAACGGTCCACTGCCGTCTCAACATCTCTCGTTGGACTCCTACACCAATACCCTTATTACAAAATATCACCAACAACAACAAATATAATTACCATCCACATTACTCAACTCTACATATAATCGCTAACCACTGTGTCCCTAAAATATCTAACGCCTCTTTATATATCATCAACATCTCAGCACTTTATTTTCCCTAACTCCCAATAACTCTATTTAAATAACTCCAATGCCCTTATTTATCACTATCCCCAAACTCTTTTACAACATTTCACCTTAATATACCATTATAAAATTCATCACTTACCTACTAACAACAATACCTCTCACCATCCAAATATATAATCATCTACTAACCCTTTAGAATCTAAATTCCATAATATCCTTTCAAAATCATTATTAAACTTCTTTCACTTATTTAAAATTCTACAATACATATTTACATAAAAATACACAAAATACATAGACATCAATACACAAAAATATACAATTCACATAATCATGAAATCATTTACCATAATCAGTCCCTTTTTAAAAACACTGTCCACACAATTAAATGTTCATAACACAATAAACAATAAACAATTACCCCATATCGTCGAACAATAGTCTAACATATTTGTAACATAGGTCATTCTTATTTATATCAAATTTATTATTATTATTATTATAATCTCTTATTTCTATGTCATTCATTATCACTTCGGTTGGTTCATATACCTGTTCAATATTGGTCAATTTTGTCCAGTCTCCGTTGGTATTATCTGTTAACATTAGGTAAGTTATATTATCATTATTTTCATTATCATCTTCTCCTACTGCTATATCAGCTTCATTATAAGGTAAGTATTTCATATAGTTTGTTTTCTTCCATCCTACTCTCTCTATCAACTCTTTATAACCTCTATCTAACTTAAATACTTGCATCTCACCATCTACACACAACTCTTTCTCTAAATATCTCTCACTCCATTCAGAGGGTACTACTACATTAAAACCTCTCCTGATTTCTACAGGAACAATACAACAATTCAAAAAACAATTATCGGTAGACCATTTATCTACCCAATACACTCGTGAAGCCTTTTCTTCACCCCCGACTACAACATTACGGGAAAATTTTACCCCCTGCAACCCCTTTATCTGTAAATTCTCTCTATACTTTCTCTCTAATTCATCAACACTTTTTATCACTTCATTATCAAATTCTACTCCCATTATACTTTTATCACCACTCTCAATACTCACACAATTATTTTCTAACACCATATTTTTAATTCTATTATCATAATTATCACCACTACTTGCCTTGTCTTTATTTTCATTCAATTTATTTGATTCTCTACTCTTATTTTCTAACTGTATTTTGTCTAACTTTGTACCTATTTCATTTAATCTTTTGTCCAAATTACAACTCTGTTTTTTAATTTCTTTTTTGATGTCATTGAACTGTTCATCAAATTGGTTTAATTTTTCGTTAAAATTGTCTAATTTAGTATCAAATTTGATGCTCTGCTCATTGAAAAGCAGTTTCATCATTCTTATTATGTCATTTTCCTCAACTCTTTTTGTTGGGGCTGGTGTTGAACAAATACTATCACCCATCATTTCTGATTCTGTTCTACTCGTCTCATTACTGTTTGCCATTTCTTTTTATTATATTAACAATACTAAATTTATTTTAGTTGTTGTGTTATACTCTACTCATACCATACATAACCTATACAGGTAACCTCTCTTTTTTTCGTATGTTTCATTACCCGTTTAACCTCTGCTTGTCTGCTTATTTATATATTTTTATTTATATATAAAGTCCAAGTTCGGGCTGCCAGCTGTTAAACTACAAATAATGTCCCTGTTCGGGCGCCCGCCATCTGTTAAACTACAAATAATGTCCCTGTTCTGGGCGCAATCTGTTAATTTACATATAAATGTAGTAATAATAAAGTAATAAAGTCATTGTGAGGGCGTCGTTTGTTAATAAACTCAATAATACAATAATAATCAAGTCACTGATCTGGGCGGTATCTGTTAACTTACCCATTTATTTATCTAAATAATTATTATTCCTGAATGGGGAATCATCAGAATTTATGTAATTTGCATAAATTGTCTTGTCACCGGAATAACACGTGCTTAGCTCAGTTATATGCATTAGGCTTTGGGTCCAGAATATCGTTAAGCAGACAGAGGCTGTGGTTGTAGGGTATTGAAATAATGAGGTACATAACATTAGGCTAATGCATTTGATTTTATTCAGTTAATTGTGATGTAATTTGTTACACTAATAGCCAACAATAATGGTTATAAACTCAAATGGCGGCGACTTCATTTTCGCCCTTGACCTCTGTTCAAGGTTACATGTATTTAATTTCTTATTTTGCTTCAAATTAATGCTCTTTAATCGTTACTGCAATCATTTACTTCTTTTGGTTTTTATATTTTTTAATAAATAACTCTTATTGTATCATAAACCAATGCCTCAAGCTATATTCAAGTTGGCCAACATAAACGTACACACTCACTTTCTCTCTCTCTCTCATACGGTAATTTCATACATGTTTAGTTTTCTGGAATTGAGCTCATTCTTAGTTTTAGAAATTAGAAAATGATTTGTAAGGGCTTTCCTGAATAGTGATGTGGCGTAGACTCCTCAGTAACTGTCCATGGCGGTCGGCAGGTGTAACGCCGAACTTTCGTCGTTTAGTCCACTGAATCTATTTGAATTTCATTTTGAATTACTCACTGACTTTATGTACTGTTACTGTTAAATTTTGATCACAACTATTGCATTTTACTAGGTAATTATTACATTTTGGCAAGAATTTGCCCACTGCACTATGGCGAGCGTATAGGCTCGATGGCTGCTGTTGCTGAACTGGGCGGAAGCAGACACAATTATTATGCAAATTTGTTGCGTCTGACGTCATTGTCTATTGTTCTTTTCACTACCGCCTGGTTAATACGTAATGGTTCTTTATCTCGTCATTGTTTTGGTGACGATTTATTACAGTGGACCAATAGAAAGTCAGTATTGTCAGTTTTTAGCGCCTAACACTGCCATTATCGTTGTTTCACTTTGCTCGTACGCCTTTGACCTTGGATCGGCTCTCCACCGGTGAATTTACATATTATTGGGACTTGTACCAAAACTAACCTTGCCTGATTCAACTTTATGATTACAATAAAATTCACAATAAAAGTACCCCTATATCCCATTATTCCGATACAGATAATTTTGTACTGTTACATAGTATAATTAATTAAAACTTCCGGGCTGAAAGGCCGTGGTCGAATGCTTGATGTAAAATCGCTAGACGTTTTGGCCACACCACCGGTGGCCATCTTCAGTAGCAAAAAAATGTTCGTAATAGATGGTATGCCGAACAATTTGCCCAGTGAAATGGGAACAAGCAACAGTGAGAGACGGCAACGCTGTTTCTATTTATAACTTTTTGGCCGCTTTAGGTGTATAACGCGAACCAATCAGAAGCCAGCTCATCATTCTCCACTCTTGTTGTTCGGCATACCATCTATTACGAACATTTTTTTGCTACTGAAGATGGCCACCGGTGGTGTGGCTGAAACGTCTAGCGATTTTACATCAAGCATTCGACCACGGCCTTTCAGCCCGGAAGTTTTAATTGATTATAGTGACACTGGCCGTGAAAGCCTATGTACTAAAATGTTAAAATAGTTTTATCATTATGTGTTAAAAAACAACTTTTCCATGGCCACCTTATCATCCCGGCCTTGGATTCAGTGCCACTGTAATTTTCATGAATTACATGATCTTTTGAGTTCACTCTTTTTAGTTGTGACTTTTAAAAAAATAATAATATAATTAGTAAGTATAGTTTTATATTTATATTTAGTTCAAAACAAAATACGGTCGTTCCCTTATGGTGTGTTGCCATGTCGATGCATACATTATGTGGCCTGCAGAAAATTAAGCATCAAGATAAACTGTTCTCACTTGCAGATAAATAGTCCTAAATAATAAAATCCTGAACAAAATAAAATTTTTATTTTTTTTTACACTTTGAAAGTTTTTAACTGAACAAAAAAATGAAAAGTCCTTGCCTATTAGTTTTTTATGTTTGGTTTTTGCACAGTTTTATTTTCCCAGTTGTAAAGTGAAAAAAAAATTAAGTTAATTTTGATTACATTTCAATTGTGTGCAGGTAATGAAAGGGTTTGACAGAGTATTACTGGATGCACCATGTTCAGGAACTGGAATCATTTCAAAAGATCCTGGCGTTAAAGTCAGCAAAGACGAGCAGGACATTCAAAGGTGTTACACTGTTCAGCGGCAACTCTTGCTTGAGGCCATTGACTGTTGCAATCCTCGATCGGCAACAGGAGGATATATTGTGTACTCCACTTGTTCTGTTTTAGTAAGTAGAATACAAGAATTTTTCTTTGTCTAGTAACAATGTGCTCTTGATCTGTATATAGTAAAGCATATGGATTTTAAATGATTTTAAAAGTACAGATTTATATTGTGAGAATAACAGTAAATTGCGATCATATTAAATCGCTAGTGAATGTTTTCTGATTCAGTCTGTCTTTTTTGATTGGTCGATAAGTTAACATCTCTCTCCCTGTCCAAGGGCCCTTGTCTGTGCTTCCTGTCCGGGTTTTCTGTCCTGCTATTGTGTTGCCATTTTAATATTTGTTTTGGGATTCTGTGTTGGCCCAGTCTTTTGACTATATTAAATTAATTGTTTATTTCTGATGTCAGTAAGAATTGAGTATGCAATTCCCACAATTTGCCTTATGTGGCCATTTGTTGTCATATCTCTCCTGGAACATCTGGCTGTGAGTTTCCTAAATTCCATTTCATTTGCTCATACTGTTTTTCTTACATTATCTTTCTTTCAGTAGTCACATCTTGAAACTACTTGAATATACAGTACCAATCACCCTGTTGATAGTAGTAATAATTTTTTGTTTAATCCCATTCAGAAGGCTTCAATGAAATGTCTGCATTCTTCCTTTTTTATTTGTCCAATTTGATTATTTCTTGTCAAGCTATTTCAAACCTTCCTCAATGTTCATTTTACATGTTTCACCAGGTTACCTTCGCCTTTGTCCCTTTCATGTTCCCTTATTCAGAGGCATCATTCCGATGTCTTATTCCAGTTTCCTGACAGTATAAACCAGGCGTCTCCAAACTTTTTCACTTGAGGGGTGAATTGAAAAATCTTCCAAGTCAGGTGGGCCAACAACAACACACACACATACGTATATTGTAAACTTATTTTCTTTTTAAGTTTACGAAATAATCAAGTCAATAAAATAGGTATTTAAATAAAAATTAAGCAGATTTATCCAAAGAAAACAAATTCATTTGTTCAAAATAATGTAAATAAAAGTAAGGAAAAAATAACATTAAAAGATATTTCTTATGTATTATTTTTTGGTTTTCTTATTTACTTGTGGGATATGTGGAGTTGCTTCTGCATATAATGTCTGTCCATTTTGGGTCAAATTTTGATGCTCCTATCACTAGAATGGATTTCAAGTGTTCGTCTGACAAGTTAGCCCTGTACTTTGATTTTACAAAGTTTATTTTTGAAAACGGTTGTTCGCAGATATAGGTCGATTCATTTTACTGAACTTATTTCTTGTTTGGTTATTTAGTAAAATGTTATAATATTTTAAGTATTTTGCCGATCTATTTAAAAACTGCATGCAGCATCGGCCAGGTTTCCGCGGGCCAGATGCGGCCCGTGGGCCGTAGTTCGGAGACCCCTGGTAATAAACCAACTCATTTCCTTTTTTAAGCAGTTGATGTGATCTTTCCCTTAGTTCGATGTGTCTGTTTTATAATTTCTTTGTTTCTGACAAGAAGAGTTTTGCCACCACTTTCATTTTAGTTTCTTGACATCAGGTGGGGGACATTTTGGCTACATCTGTAGTAATAGTCTCCATTGGCTGGGTTGACATTGCCAACTAAACAGTGACTTCACCATTGATGCTACAAAATATTGTACAAGGTACTGGATAGACTAAAAATAACCATTACCCATTACTTTCTTCTAAAACTTCCATCTTCCTCTTTGTAATAACCATTTCCATTGATACTTTTACATCTTTTATGTTTATGTTCATTTTAGTCAAACTAGTTTGTATAATTTTCCACCATATCATATGTATGATGGGTCGATAGAAATCTTCTCTTGACTTTCCTCTTTCCATCTGTTTCTCCCATAAAACAGCTTATTCCACTCTGTTGATTTTGTCGAAGCCCACTTTACCTCTGTGTTGATGTGCTCATTTGGTAACAAAATTTTCCTGTTCTCTATTGAATGTACGTTGTCATTAATAACAGATATGTTAATTTCAGTATTATCTCTTCATATATATATAGAATATTTTTCCAAATTTGATGCTACAGTGTGTTTTATATAAAAAAGAACTGTCATTTTATGATACCAGTGTATAATTTTTTTTATTAAATATTATTAAATAATATAATTAACATTTCATATTAATTGTCACAGCCAGAAGAAAACGAAGCTGTTATTGACTTTGCACTAAGGAAACGAGACGTGAAACTTGTTGACACTGGTCTGGATTTCGGGAGTGAAGGATATGTTAATTACAGACAGGCAAGGTCAGTAGTCTACAATATTGCATGTTTGGATTACCCTTACAATATAAAAAAGTTTTTTCTTTAATTTTTTATGCCTTTTTCTAATATAATGATGTCAAAATTGTGTGTTCAGGAAGCCAAGAATAATAAAATTTGGCAGTTGTTTCGTAGAAAGCAATTTATAAATGCCAAGATCATATGAGATGTGGAAAAAAAGGACTGATATTTAAAAATTTTTATTCAACAGTATTACACAGTGGAAATATTTGTCACCCTCGTAGTACTCACTTGCCCGATCCCTACAATGTTCCATTCAGATTTTCTACTATGAGATGCAGTGGTGCAGGTTATCTGTTGATAGTTCTTCAAGAGCTTCATCGTTTTTGACTTCACTGCATCTACACACTCAAAGAGGGTTCCTTCTAATGCAGACTTGATCGTAGCAAACAAAAAAAGTCGTGGAACTAGGTCAGGTGAATAGTGAATATTCCAGCATGAGGATTCCATGTGTTGCCCTTGACAGTTGCCTGGTGAAGAATCCATGAATTGTTTTTCCATATTTCAGGTCTTCTTCTTCTCACCCCTTTGTGAACAGCTGTCAAGATATCCTAATAATGGTTCTAATTAATAGTTTTATGGATTTGTAGGTTTGGACTATAGCTCGTCTTGCTGTGTTAAATTCTTGGATTTCGTTGTCCATGACATGTCTGTTACTTAACTAAATAATTATATTTAATAGTTTTACTATGAGGCACCCGATCAACTTGAATAATTCATATGATATCTGAAAAAACCAAAATTTATTAGAATTTGTATTTGGTAGTCCTGCTTTCTTTTTCTTGTTGAATTAGGGCTCTTATAATCCATGGATCTTAGTTTATGGGCATATTAAAAAAATTCATCACAAGTTATTACATTTTAGAAAGTTAGAATTATTTTTAATATTTTTTATGGTGTCTCCACAAGTGGTCATATGAGTTTCTGTTCTTCAGTGAGAAGTCTCAGTACCAGTGGTGTAGCTAGGCTTTTTGGCACCCGGGGCAAGGAGATAGTTGGCCGCCTCACCATCACAAATAAACGGGGACAAAAGAGCAAAAATGAAGGCTCATCTAGTGAACAAAGTACTTAATGCATTCAAATGTGTAGATTTTTGTATGAAAGCACATCCAGCAAACGTCTTAACAATATTTGTTAAGTCAAAATTAAGAAATTACATATTATAATATTACCGGTATTCAGTTTGTATACATTTATTATTAACAGATGTAGACTATAAAACATGTGTAACGTAAAAATGTTCTAATAAACATGCCTAAACATGTTCTAATAAACATGTTCCTTGTAGGTCTAAAGTGCATCGTCAAAACAATATCCTAAAGCAACATAAAGTTAAACAAAGAATTACATTAAAAGTAATAAAATAAATCACTTATTATTACAGGTTACAGGTTCTGTCTTCTATTAATAAACACTTAATATTTATTTTTAATATTTAATGAATATTTAAAACGAGACATTTTAAAATGTAACTTTCATGGTCTTCATTGCTGCAAAGTGGGTTGTTAAATCACTATAATCTAAAGACGAAGCAATGTCATTTTCAATTGAAAGTATCGCTAGATTTGATACCATGTCTTGAGATATTGTTGATCATAGGTACGATTTAATCAATTGAAGCTTACTAAATGATCTTTCACAAGAAGACGCAGACATTGGTAAAGTAAGGAAAATTTTTAAAGTTGTCGCTAGTGTTTTGTAAGCTACTAATCTCATTGAAGAAATGTGTTGTAGCAGTCCCTGAGGTGTAAATTCTTTTTGTTTTTCGTTAACATTTTCCCTTTTAAATAAAAGTATGACGTCTTTCAAGTCACTGAACAATTTGTCACTGTTTAGGTCATGTGGATACAGTTTTGTAAACATTGTGCACCTAATATTGATTTGGGAAAGCTGTTCCTTAAAATGTATATCCCCAGCATTTACACATGCCTCAAATTTACAGAGGAACCCAAAGCGTTATTCTAACTCTTTTATGTTAGAGAAACTGCTTGAAATTTCAACTGACAGTTTGTCCAAAATTTCTATTTGAGAGAACGTCGCATTTCTTGCCGAACGGTTTTGCAGAATCGTGTGCATACTCCCCTGGCATCGTGCACTTCCTTCTTATCCTTTTTGTTATACTAACACTCCGTTCATTACATACCTACTCTGCCTTAGTAACGATATTGTCACACAGTTCATTCCTCCAAACTTTTAATTTGTCCATTAGCGTCTCCAGAAGTGTCAATGCTTTATTTATCAAAGGACTGTTGATTAAGCTTCCGAAGAAAGGAGATTTATTAGAATGTGATAACTGGAGAGGGATTACCCTCCTTTCGATACCAAGTAAGGTACTCTCACGAGTAATTCTTGAAAGGATAAAACAGCGAGTTAACTCAAGGTTGAGGAAAGTACAAGCAGGATTTAGAGAAGGTTATTCCTGTACGGACCAGATCAATACACTGCGTATAATTATATAACAATCCACAGAGCTGCAGTCGTCACTGTATATACTATTTGTAGACTTTGAAAAGGCGTTTGATAGTGTAATGAGGAAGAAGATGTGGAAAGCCATGAAAGAGTTTGGGATTCCAAAGAAAATTATTAAGTTAACTCAAGAAATGTTTGAGAACTACACATGTCAAGTTTTACACCAGGGGATGTTGTCCGAGCCCATCCCAGTAGGTAAAGGAGTGAAGCAAGGATGTTTGCTGTCACCAATATTATTTATTATGGTGCTGGATCTCATGATGAAGAAGGCAATGAATCGCCGAAGAGGAATTCAGTGGGGACTCACAGATAGGTTGGAGGACTTGGACTTCGCGGATGACCTGTGCTTGCTAACCAACAGTTTTAAGGATATGGAAGCAAAGCTGAACGATTTAAAAACCGAAGCATCAGAGGTGGGATTGAAGATTAATGGAAAGAAAACCAAGGAGATGCGTTATAATAACCGCAATAAGGCACTATTATTTTTAGGAAACAAAGAGATCGAACAAGTCAAACAGTTTTGTTACCTGGGAAGTATGGTCACCACGGAGGGAGGAACCATAGAGGATATAGGAAATAGAATAAATAAGGCTAAAGGAGCATTTGCAATGCTGAGACCAATCTGGAAATCAAGGGAACTTAACACCAATACCAAACTACGCATCTTCAATACAAATGTCAAGTCGGTACTGCTCTATGAGTGTGAAACTTGGAAGACTAACAAACAACTGATTAGCAGACTCCAAACATTCGTGAACAGAAGTTTGCGGAATATCCTGAGGATATGGTGGCCACAAGTTATCTCCAATGAAGAGCTGTGGAGAAGAACCCATCAAACACCCATTGACATTGAGATGCGTCGTAGGAAATGGAAGTGGATTGGGCATACATTACGACGAGATAGAGACAACATAGCAAGACAAGCCCTGGAATGGAACCCATAAGGTAGCAGGAGAAGAGGCAGACCAAGGAACACATGGAGGAGGAGTGTAATAGCGGAAGGGATGGAGAAAGGAGGGAAGACCTGGCCCGAGATCAAAACGATGGCGCGGAACAGAGTCCGGTGGCGGAAGTTCATTGATGCCCTATGCTCCACTTAGGAGATTCAGGAATAATGATGAATGATGAACACTCCATTCATTACATACCTACTCTGCCTTAGTAACGATATTGTCACACAGTTCATTCCTCCAAACTTTTAATTTGTCCATTAGCGTCTCCAGAAGTGTCAATGCTTTATTTATCCAAAGCATAACAAAGTATTTTAACATGTTATGCACAAAGCCTATTTTTATACGCTAAAAATGTATCCAAGTATTTTAATAAAGCCAGAAAGTTTCCAGGATTTGAGTCGTTAATAATTGACTCGATGGCCTATCAGTGCCAGATTTTGTTGTGCAAGAGTTTGTATTGTGGAAATGACCCTTCGAGGATTTCTTTTCATGTCTTAACTGCTTTACTCATTTGTTCCCGCAGTAGATAATCAATAAGTCCCCCTTTGTTTAAAGAACGTTCCAATTCCTTCCATTCAAAAAACGTAGAGCGATGAGCAGGACTATTTTCATGATCCTGAATATGGGGATTTAACTTTTGCCACGACGAAAACCCATTTTTACTATTGAAATGGCTTCTTTGATAGTTTTTTGTGGAAATAAAGTGCAACAAAAGCAAAATAGAGACTTTTTAGTTGGAGGAAAACACATCCAAGTGCAATTTACCTTTACGGCATTTTGCAAGGTTTTATCAAACCGATACGTGTTTAAGGATAGTCCAGCTTCATCTTCAGCAAAATGGGTGTCCTTGTTCTACAACTGACATGTTTCTCTATTCACCATTATATCTCAGAAGGATTGAGATATCCCGTTTGGCCAAGCTCCCATATCTTGTAGACCAGCACCGGGAACATGGTCTACATTGTTGCTAGTAATTTTGTGTCCTTCATCGCCTGTAATTTCAAGACTACGGTGCAACTTTATCCATGGTACTAGAACCAACTAAATCTTGTAACTGTATTTTGACACTTTCACAGTTTGAAGTATTCATGTCGTTGACTTTATTGTATTTATCAACAGCCTCATCGCTAACAACATCCATTTTATGATCGCACGTTGATTACTTGTAATATTTTGACACTCAGCGTTCGATTTTCTTTGAATAAAAGACTTCATAAACTCTTTGGAACTTGTTGTAGTTCTTAATCTTATATTAAGAAAATCGTATATTCCTGGAGTTCTTAAGGAATAGTCATATCAAAGAAACATGTTGTTTGTAGTTTTATAAACTGAAAACAATTTTTTCAAGTCTATGCTCACTTTGCCGCCCTCCTTGCTATGCCGCCCGCTGCCCCCTTGCCCCCCCTCCCCAGCTACGCCTCTGCTCAGTACCATCTTCAAGTACATTTTCTTCATTTTTTTGTAAAATCTACAAGTTTCTGTAACAATGCTAGCCAATTTAGCAGTTGCTCAGATTCTCAGGCAGTGATATTTTTAGGTTAATTTCCCCAACTTTTGAATCTTAGGATCTGTTTTTGATGTTCAGGGTTGACCAGGGGGCAGATCGTCATTGGTTACTTCCCTTCCATCTTAAGCTACTCAGCAACCTCAATGTGCAATCGCCACAAACTTTCATTAACAAATGACATGTTCTTCTGTGTTAATACTTAACATTATTCTGATGGTGCTGAATTACCGTATATGATTTGCTTTGAATGCAAACTACTCTTGAAAGTAGCATGTTCTTGAAAAGTTGACAATAGGTAGAGGAGGAGTGTAAGTCAATGACCTGTGCCGCTTACTTTTGGCATTGTCACAGGCAACCAGTAAAAATCATCAGGTTATTGTGTATATAATACTGTAACAACCGCTTTCTTATCGTCTCTTAAAAAGTGTAAGTTTGGTGTGTTCGCCTCACACGTTGTTGTCGTTACTTTATGTTTACACTGACGATGTCCGTAGCGATCTCTCAAATTACCAGTACACTGATGTGGGAACCTTACCTGTTCTTTAGTATGTGTGCGTAAATCCCGGGTGGCGCCAAATTGTTTTAACTGAAAACAATTAAAATAAAAAAATAGGTCAATTGAGCGTTCGTGGCTATGATGGTATGGTGAATTCAAATTTACTCCCGCCACGTGCAGTTGATTAATGTGGTTCGCAGAGTTTCCAACGTCTAGCGCTTACCGCCACTATCACTCGTAGCTAAATACACAAATCATATAATGCACTTTCCTATGAAATAACAGTGGTTACAACTCTGTACTAGTTTATTAAATGGTGATTAGTAATTATTCAGTAATATACAAAATTATATTTTGTTATTAAACAAATTTGCACCGGCAATTATTATAAGACAAATTTCTCAAGGTTCGGCGAAGCGATTCTGAACGAATTATTTAGTCAGACATGGCGTCTGCTTTGTTGTTTATGATTAATTTCGTTCAGTTATTCTGGATTCTTGTGATTACGAAAAAAAATATTAATAATGATTACAATAAACTACACTACCTTACATTACTGGTACTTATATATTATAATGAGTAATTCCAATTTGTTCCGGAAGTGTTATAAAGTGTGTTTCAAAAGTTTGTAATTTTTATACAGGTTATTTTTTCTAGTTCACATAAGTTTAGTGTTTATTTTTTAATTAATCTTTGAAAGAAATAATATCATCAGTTTATAGTGAGAGTTCAAAGTGTTATGAGAAAAAATTAAAAAGAATTTAATTTTTTAAATTCGGGTAACTCAGCAATACTTATCAAATCAGTTGACTTGAGGTGTAATGTCATTCAGTTGAAATGGGTTGGGGTCATCGATAGTCATCCATCTTCCATCATTTTGGGATTTAAGTACGCCTGGCTTCTGTTTCGAATTAGTTGGTTGAAATTTATTAATTAGAATTTATTAATCTGGTATTTGGCCTCAATTGGATGTCCTAGTTCATCCTCTTCTTACTTATTCGTTTTATCAAAATTGGATTACTTTTAATCGTTTTTTGTTAAAATTTGAGTCATTTACGGCTTGGCGTCTCTTCGTCTGGAGTTTCAATAATGGACTCACAGTTTCTAATGGAATATTCATAAATAACGTTCAGTTGTCATGGTAACTGATTGACTCTCATTGGCTGTTCATGACTTAAGCCCATTGTTATAATATTTGAATTTTTATTCAAAATGACTGTATATCTTCTGATTGCTATTATTCTTCTGTCTTCTTCTCTATGTATGAAATATTATCACAACTGTTCGTATTTTCTTTCAAAGATCATTTTAACATCCCACAAAGCTGGGGTTTGCTTATGTATTATTGTTTTGACAGTTATGTTGATATTATCTAATTACATTTCTTTCTTATTTTATGTCCTTAATTTAACATTTATCTCTTAATATGATTCACTAATTATCATTGACTAGTTATTTGCCTTGGATTTGCTAATATCGTAGTTAATTTCTTACAATTTGTAGTTATTGGTTTTATACAGTTAGGCATTTCATAGGCCTAGGTAGCAATTGGCTATATTTTCTTATTTTATACAAATTACATATTATTTTACCTTTGTACATGTTTTTTTGTGTGTTACAAGTGATTTGTTTATTTGTTGAATTGTTTTGGGTCCGTTTTATAATAATTGTATGTTTTCACTAGTTTCCATATTATGGTTTGTCTATTATTTTCTAACTGCCTTTCCAGTATTATTAGATTGATATTAATTTATCTTTTTTCTTATTTATATTGCCATTGTTTTTAATTTGTCTATTATTTACTATTCTCTATTAAATATAACATAATATTTAGGCTTATGGTCTGTGTAATTCTTTCAGCCATATTCCTATTCATAAACTTAATCAAATAATTCTTTAACAGTTATTATGCTACTCTTGTTTACATTTGGTTTATTCTTACTTATTTTTTGGGTGACAAACATCCTCACACCATTTACTTTATTTAACTGACTATCCCTTAGAACATAGGATGTTTATTGATTTTGCCTTTATATTCATTATCACATTCTTTCTTAAATAAACTTTACTCTCTAACCATGGTAACACTAACATTTGGACTCTCCATGGGATTCCTTCCCTGAATACTATTGTATTCCTCATCTACAATTAATCTTAATCCTAATAATAACAATATTTTTATTTACTATCACTTTTCACCATTAACCTGTAGTGTTTATCACTGATTATTAGGTGTTTATACCTATCAATAGGGTTTCTATTTATTTTGGGGGTTTTACACTGTCACTTTGCACTTTTTATATTTTATTTAAGTGTTACTAGTGGATATTCCCTGACATTAAATTCTCTTTCTCACTTACTCCTGTTCACTATCTGTCTATCTCTCTCTCTCTCTCACTTTACAATGGTTAGTTATACTGTTAACAAGTTCATGTCATTATAGAGTGATTTATAATATTTACTCTCTATTTATTTGGTTAGTGTATGTAATATATCATTTTATTTGATAATTTAATAAAATAAATAAAACATGATTGATTTTAAATTATTTCAATTTTCACTGTCTAACTTTGTCGGGCGCCATCTTGTATGGCCAACTACGTATGAAAAAATATACGTACTTACCATTTTCGGGTCCTTTTCGGCGAACAGGAGACCAGAATTGGTTGTTCAAAATAAAGAAAACTTTATATTGTTTCCCATAATTAGTTTTATTAACAATTAGATGTTCTCATCATTTAACTTTAAAAGATCGTTGACAAACTACCTCTTTACCTCCCTCATCTATTATACAATTCTCCTTCTAAAACTCACATAAAATAAAATTGAAATATAGTATAAATTTTTTAATTACCAAAAAAAAATCAAGATATTAAATAGAAATAATTTTTTAGACACACAAACCAGCCTTCTTAATTTACATAATTTCACTCACTCATACACACAGAGTTACTTTATAACCTGAGAGATCTCATTTTATATTTTATTAAAAGTTTATTTCATCATTATTCCAATAATTTTGAATAACCCTTGTTAAAATTTTATGGATACATTGCTACTTAAGCTGTTCATTTGAGTCTTGAAGGCGTCACACTTTTACGCCACATTGTTAAGTTTTAATGGGTAATTTCCGAAAAAGAAAACTGTTCTTGTAATGAAAAGAAAAACTGTTAGTTATTTATACATTTCTATTTTTACTTCACATTTTATATGTTGCGGGCGCCCGCGATTCACGTTCCGGAACTTTTATGTACCACTCGCGCGTAGATTTTAGACTGGGAATAGGCCACCGGCACTATTTTATAAAGTCGCCGTGGTTGTATGACCAATTCTCATTGTTTTTTTTTTTGTTTGTATCACTACGCCAGCAGACTGTTTTGTTACATAACTGCATTCCACCGTTAGGCTGGGCTCTGACGTAATGTCGCCTGACGATCCGTTACATAATTAGTTGACAGTTTTGTGTGTCATTGGTTGACCTTGGCACAATTCCAGCTTGTTAAGTCTGTCGCTTCAATAATTTTCACGTATATAATGTCAACAGCAGTGCTGCCACCGTCGCTATCGTCGCTACCATTGAATTTACCTTTGTTTACGTTTGTCCCTATCATAGTAAAAAATATTATTTGTTCTATTACAAAAATACAAACGTCTTTATTACCCCAATATTAGGCCCAAAAAATTCCCCGCTACAATACCCCTCAATGAGATATTTTATGCCGAAGCATAAAAAATCTCATTGACACATTCATACTTGCTAAAGGGATCAGCCAGGATATGTCGCCACAACCCCCTGTATGGTTTACAAAAAATATAATCAACTCACCCTTGGTCCGGTGACTGTGACCGCACCTGAATGACAATACTGAACTTCTCTATTGAGATCCCAACACCGTAGAGTCAGACAGATACTTAACGCCCCTGCTCTGACGCGCTGGCCAGCTCAGGTCCGCCGCCACAGCATCACCAAACACTGAAACAACAAATCAAATATCAAATAGTGGCCTTACACAACACCATATCCCCAACTGATCTGTTTCCCCCTAGCGGTGCTGGTTTGCGCTAAGAAGCACTGGTTTTGTTTTTTACTTATTTCTAACATATATTAGAATACCTAACAACATAACATAACGTAAGAAAACATAGTACATTCATAATTCACATTGTTATTATTATCAATTTTATCTTAAAAACTTACACACTTTACATCATTTAATTTGCATATAAAATCATAAAAATTGCATTTTCATCTCAATTTAACTTTTATTAATTCGTTTCTCAAAAATTTTTATATATATATTTTTTTTTCATATCTTCGTTTTACACATCATTTCATTTATTATTCCGTTTCATTAATTTGGGTGATTCTCAGTTATTCGTCATAATTCACTTTATCAACTTGGCATTTACCCATAATCTTACCCATTTTATTACTCTAACGCTCCCTTACAAAACTTTAACTAGTATGACACCCATCTCTATCAAAACATCTATCAAACACTATCCAAACCCAACTTACTACTAAACTCAATTCGCCACATTCTCTCAATATATAAAAAAAATACTCTCTACCCTTTGTACATAGGATACGTGTTCCCCCCCCAAAAGCTCATTTCCCTTATCTGGTTCCTGGATTCTACCTAAGGCAACCCCTTTCCACTAAAATCGTTACCTATCCCGTCCCAAATTATCATTGGACTCCCACATTACACTACCCCTTACTACAAAATTACCATCCCCAAAATCTCAATCTCATTACCTCACTACAAATACAACAAAATAACATCATTAATTATAAACAACAATATATCACTCAAAACTCTACATATATTCTCCATTTCTACTGTGTCTACATCAATACTTCTCAAAATTCTATAACATACATTAACTCAAAACAACATTACATTATTTTCATCTCTACTATTTCTTTAACTTTGACTTCAATATGGACAGATCTATATGTCCCACAAATATTCATCACCCAACTTCTATCTTTTGCAACCCATTGAAAATTTTAACTATCACAATTTTATTTCATTTTATTTTAAAATCTATAAACACATTGAAAACATATTATTATATTTTTATAATCCTTATTCCTAACATACTACATGCAATTAACACAATAAGACATAATAAACACAATATAGGAAGTATTATCTAGTGCATCTATTTTTCAAATCAAAACAAAATTATTGAGTAGCGAATCATCATTATTAAAATACAACAAATTTCTAATACGTTACCCCCCTGGATAACCTCCCTGCCACACACACTATGACCCCCCCTGGACTGTGGCGTCCAGTTGCGTCCACAAGGACTGAAGTTTTGGAGGAATTTGACATCTCCGTGTCCTTGCTTCTGCATTACATTTTAAAAGGGTTAGATATCAACATATCTTTGTCTATAGTTATGCGCCCTTAATGCGGGTCTACCACCTGGCTTTGCTGTTCCTCCTCGAACAGAATGGCAGCCGCTGTTCCATAGTGCCGGGATTTCCCCTAGTTTCACCCCCCATTAATTTCTAATATAGACCAATTTCAAGCCAGCTATGGTCAAGGGACTTGGTATGACCATAGCTGACCGCTAGCCAAAACCACGATTAGTGCTGGTAAGGCAGTAATCGCCTGAAAAGTCGGGGAAATCATCTCTTCCTTCAGGCATGTATTCGTCATCATTAATATGCACGGCACGGCAATTTATCAAGTTACAATATAAAATTGTACAAAAGGGTGTGCCGTGCATTTTCGCCACATTGGCCTCCGATGGAGGTAACACTCTCTGTTACCCCCAACACTTTCCACTATCTATTGGGGCACATGCCACCCCAGCAACAGCAACTTAATAACTAATTAATTAAAATTGAAAACTAAACTTTCTACCATTGCAGTTCCACACTCCACTGTTCTATCACTTCTTTGAGCACCAATCTACCCCCAAAATTATCCCCACATCTTGTATTGTTAACAAGTTTTTATTTTATTACACATCTTTTCAAAACGTTCCCATGCTCACTGATACTAAAACTTGACAATTATATTTGGTCACTTAATTCTAAAATTTATTTAAATTTAAAATTATAAACATCCAAAATTGTTTTGGTACTTTTTTTTTTTTTTCAAAATTCCTATTTACATTGAAGGCTGACTATCTTAACTTTCAACACGTCTAGGAAGGTCGCAGTCGCCTGAAATGCCGGGTTTTGCTGCAAAAAGGATTGGCACCCGGTAGATCCACTACGTGAATTCACGTCCCCCCTCTGAAACACACTACTCCCCCTCTCCTACCATTTTTTCTAACCCGCTTTCTACCTTGCGCCAACCCCTCTTGCCCCAAAACTCGTCCTTTCAGACTACACAGAACTATAACCAATGGCTAATTTTAATTGTGCCATTGGTTCTGAAACTTTTATATTTGTACACACTGCCTTGTATTTAGGTGCAGCCTTCATTATATACAACACTCTAAGGCAGTGCAGGCACGTGACAGGTACACCGAGACCGCTGCACCTGGAGTGTATTAAAAAAATATCGGTATGGAGAACCATACATGACTTCCATATTCTAAGATTTATATTTAAAATCATTTTCACCCAAACAGCCAGGCTGTGTCTTACCTGCCTTTTTATTGCTGTATTAAATGAAAAATATTATATTACATTAAAATGAAAAAATTATAATTTTATTGCCTGGCAACAAAATTATTGTATTTTTAACAATTACCATTGTTTCAAAAAGTTTAAATAAATTTTCAAGTACTTTACTCTTGTTAAAACGTAAAAGGTTGCAGGTAAACTACCCCTTCCCCTTAACCGATCTTCACCAAAATCGAATGTCATTGAGACCTCTACAATTCAGGAAAGTATGCAAAAAATTAATTGATTCTGTTTGAATTTGCGGCTGTTATCGTTTGCCATTGAAAATACGCTTGATAAAAAAACGTTGCAGGTAAACTACCCCTTCCCCTTAACCGATCTTCACCAAAAACAATAGGTCTTGAGTACTCTACAAATCAGGGCTGTATGCAAAACATTATTTGATTCTTTTTTAATTTGCGGCTGTTATCGTTTGCCATAGAAAATACCCTTGTTAAAAAAACGTTGCAGGTAAACTACCCCTTTCCCTCAACCGATCTTCACCAAAAACAACAGGTCTTGAGAACTCTAGAATTTAGGGCTGTATGCAAATAATCTTTTGATTCTGTTTGAATTTGCGGCTGTTATCGTTTGCCATAGGAAATACCCTTGTTAAAACATAAAACGTTACAGGTAAACTACCCCTTTCCCTTAACCGATCTTCACCAAAAACAATAGGTCTTGAGTACTCTACAAATCAGGGCTGTATGCAAAACATTATTTGATTCTGTTTGAATTTGCGGCTGTTATCGTTTGCCATAGAAAATACCCTTGTTAAAAAAACGTTGCAGGTAAACTACCCCTTTCCCTCAACCGAACTTCACCAAAAACAACAGGTCTTGAGACCTCTACAATTTAGGGCTGTATGCAAATAATCTTTTGATTCTGTTTGAATTTGCGGCTGTTATCGTTTGCCATAGGAAATACCCTTGTTAAAACATAAAACGTTACAGGTAAACTACCCCTTTCCCTTAACCGATCTTCACCAAAACCAATAGGTCTTGAGAACTCTACAATTTAGGGCTGTATGCAAATAAACTTTTGATTCTGTTTGAATTTGCGGCTGTTATCGTTTGCCATAGGAAATACCCTTGTTAAAACATAAAACGTTACAGGTAAACTACCCCTTTCCCTTAACCGATCTTCACCAAAATCAGAAGATCTTGAGAACTCTACAATTCAGGGCTGTATGCGAAACATTATTTGATTCTGTTTGAATTTGCGGCTGTTATCGTTTGCCAAACAAACAAAATTACCCTTGCTAAAAAAAAACCGTTGCAGGTAAACTACCCCTCTCCCTCAACCGATCTTCACCAAAAACAATAGGTCGCGAGTACTCTGCAAATCAGGGCTGCATGCAAAAAATTATTTGATTCTGTTTGAATTTGCGGCAGTTATCGTTTGCCATAGAAAAAAAATCTACAGACAGACAGACAGACACACAGACACTTTTCGGAAAACGACTCTTTTTCATGTTTTGAGTGTAGTAGAATCAGAATCTGCAATAATCTCGAACACGATTTTTTTTGCCATCACCATACTTCCATTCCTTAAGGAATATGGAAGTAAAAAATAATTTGTGTCACGTACCTGTTGGGGTCCCCCTCCCCATTCAAATGTGTAGTTAAATTTCTAGTTTGTACCAATTTTGGTGGAGCCGGACCATCGTTGCTTTCACCGCCCGAAGGAAGATCTGCCAACCATGGCCCGCCTCCGAGTTCCGAATTCCACGGCCAGGAATGGTAAGATCGTGACCGCCCGAAAATGGGGGAGGATCCGTTCTGTAAACAAACAACAATATTCGAAAACTTATTTATAAACATAACTTAATTAAAGTGACCGATATAATTTTAAATTCGTCGCATTTTGAGTACCTACTATTTCCTGCGTTATTGGGTTCCTCAGCACATACGCATTCTGCATTTTTATCTCTACAATTTCATAGGGTCCTTCATACAACAAGAAGAACTTCTTTATTTCTCTATCTTGAGCACTGGACAAATCATGCCTTTTTACTAACACTAACTGACCTACCTCATACTTGGTCCATTTACCCTTGGCATCATGTTTCTGTTTTCTTCGCTCTCCTCTCGTGAGTAAGTTCTCGTTTGCCAATCTAATTTTCATGTTCCTGTCCAAAACCTGACCTTCTGGTGGGTATTTGAAAAGTTGTTCCAATATCCTGGGCGGCCTTGTTCCCCTGATCAACTCATGTGGCGTAAATCCCGTGGGTACAATGGGTGGTACAATTCAGCCACTCCTCTACTGTCTTCACGTAGGATGGCCATTCTGTGTGTTTGGCGTGACAGTACGCCCGAAATATCCTACCAATCTCTCTCATCACCCGTTCTGCTTGGTTCGACTGAGGATGGTACACTGCCGTATGCTTGGGTATGATACCTTCCCATCCAAGCGTCTGCCGCCACTTGCCGCTTATAAACTGTGGACCGTGGTCAGATAATATAATTTTCGGTTTTCCAACATTAAGCATGTAGTCTTTTACTATTTTCTCACTGAGTACTTTACTCGTCGCTCTCTTAATGCTATATAACTTTACAAATTTTGAAAAGGTGTCTAGAACTACAAATACATACAACACACCACCTCTACCTCTGGGTAATGGTCCATATAAATCTACTGCAACTAAATCAAAAGGTTTCTCTACTTTTATGTAATTCATCTCTCCTTCCACTTTATAGTTCACTACTTTCGATTTCTGACATAAATCACACACTCTCAACACTTTTCTAACTCTCTTCTCCATATTTTTAAATATACATGACTCTTTCAAAACATTAGCACATTTTCTCGCCCCAAAATAACCATACCTTATATGACAATCCCAAACAATTTGATCTATTAATCCCTCGGGTATAACTAACCTCCAATCACGCTCCCCACCATCTACTTTTTTAAACAAAATACCTTGATAGACTTGAAAACGCTCATTATATTCAGATCCCTCTACATCTGTTTCTAAACTAACAATTACTTTACCCAGTTTGCTATCAGATCTTTGCATGTTTTTAATATCACTTAATTCCTCACCAAAAATTCTATCTTCTCTAGTTAGTCTAAAAATTTCTATTTCTTTAAGGTCCCTACCAGTTTTATTGTCTATAACATCGACTCTAGAAAGTGTATCTGGTACCTTATTATCTGACCCCTTTATGTACTCCCATGAAAAGTTATATTCTTGTAAGGCTAATACCCACCTGGTTAATCTGCTATGTGTCAGCTTACATGAATTAAGGAATGACAATGCCTTGTGGTCCGTCCGGATTATCGTGGTATTGCCTAGGATGTAGGTCCGGAATTTACCCACGGCGAACACAATACTTAGAAGTTCTTTTTCTGTCGTCGTATAATTTTTCTCAGCCGACAACAGCGATCTACTGGCGAAGGCGACCGTCAGGTGTTCCTTGTCGCCACCCTCCTGGTAGAGCTCCGCCCCTAGCGCTACATTGCTGGCGTCGGTCTGCAAATAAAAAGTTTTATTAAAATCGGGATGATTCATCATGATCATGTGACTAAACTTTCTCTTAATTTCATTAAACGCAGTTCGTTCCGTATCGCCCCATCTCCACTGCTTATTCTTCTGCAGTACAGCACTCAGTTTGGATGTTGTGTGTGCATAGTTCTCCTGAAATTTCCTGTAAAAATTGCATAGGCCTAAAAAACTTTGTAATTGCTTAATGTTTTTAGGTTCGGGGAATCGCATTATGGCTTCTACTTTGTCAGGGTTGGCTAATATCCCCTCCTGTGTAATAATAAATCCTAAGAAATGTATTTCTGTCTGCAGAAACTTAGACTTGTCCCAATTCACTGTTAAACCCCCTCTTTGTAGCTTATCTAATACATATTCTATGTGTTCTAAATGTTCAGTGAATGTTCTAGAAGCTGTCAAGATATCATCGACATATACAGTTAAAAAGTCTAAATCCTTAGGTTGTAAAATATTATCTAAACATTTAATAAAACTGGCAACACTGGTGTTTAATCCAAAAGGTAAGCGTTTGAACTGGTAATTCTTACCGTTAAAAAGAAAAGCTGTGTATTTCCTGCTCTCTGTTGCTAATGGCACCTGCCAGTATCCCGCTGTCAGGTCTAAGGACGTCACGTATTTGACTCCGCTGAACTTCTGTAAAATCTCATTTATGGGTTCCGGAGATTCCCTGTCAGGTATAATAATTTGATTAATTTTCCGAGCATCTAAACATAACCTTACCTTACCATCCTTTTTGATCACTACTACCAAAGGGTTTGAGTAGGGTGATACTGAGCGTTCAATTATGCCTCCCTGCATCATCCGGTCTAGTTCCTCCTGTACAGCCCTCCGCTTCGAAACGGCACCGGGTAGCTCCTCTGCATGTATGGTGCGTGGTCCCGAACTTTCAGCTCGCAGATGTAGTCCTTCGCTTTCCCTGGTGATTCATCAAACACCTCTCTGAACCGCTCCACAACTGCCCACAGCTCCTCTCGCTGAGTATTTCCTACAACTGTATCTTCTTTAAAAAATTTGTCGGCTCTATCTGCCCACACACTCTCATTACGCTCATGCATCTCTCTCTCCTCATTTTCTAGGCTATCATTCTCTAAACATATATTTATCTTGGTCTCTATCTCTCTATCGTTTATCTGCTTATGTAACATTTTTATTCCCGTGACTTTAGCTTCATTTACTACTTTCTTAAACTCTATTCTGACTGGTTTATTCCCCTTTTCAAATTTTACTATTTGTTTATTGAAATCTATTACTGCCCCGTTTCTTTCCAAAAAATCGTTTCCCAATATTACATCTAGACTCAACCCTTTAACTACTAGGAAAGTGTTTTCAAATTCCACTTCATTTATTAAAATATTTAATTGTACTTGTCTGGTTATTCTTTTACTTCTCACCCCAGTTACCCCCACTACTGTAACCCCGGCAACTGGTAATGACGGTATATTCTTGTTTAACTCTTTTAATTCACCCATGACATTTTCAGAAATTACTGAGATCTCGCTACCGGTATCAATTAAAGTTTTATAACTCTTACCTTCAATGTTAATTGTCACCTCAGTCAATCCTGTTCTGTGTTCCATCACCCTGTTTTCCTCTTCTTCTAACAATTCTTTTGCCATGTCCACCTTGATAACGTTATTCGCATATTCGTTGGTTACTTGGACCCGGTTCTCCGTTGACAATGGTTGGGCCCGCTTCTCCATTGTCTTCCTTAGTTTTCCGTGGATGGGCCTGCTACCGCCGGATGATTTCCTCCTCTACCTCTATTATAATGTCCTCCTCCTCTCGGCGCTCCTCTATAAAATTCTCCTCCCCTCGACTGTTGATTTGGTGGTGGGTTCGTTCTCTCGTTCCTGGCACACTCCCTGGTTCGATGACATCTAAAACAATTTGTTCGATTAGCATAGTTATCAGTTTCACAGCCTCTACACCTCCAACTCTCGCCCCTATTATCGAAACTTCCTCCCCGCGCTCCACGGTGAAAAGTGTGTATTCCCCTTGGTTGATTATGATTCCCATTTATATGTGATACTGGTGTGTTTATCCGCCTACTCATATCCCGTTCTCTTATATTCTGAAATATGTCTAAGATTTTCTCTAATTCTGTGATTTCTACAATCTCTCGAGTCATTAATGTAATTTGTATTTCTCTCGGTAGGTGCTTGCTTATGTGACGGACGAATGACCCAAACGGTAACGGTGGCTCTAAATATTTTGCCTCATTATATAGTCGCATTACATACATAGTTATGTTACCCCCTTGGTTCCCAAAATTACCTGGTCCCATAATTTTACTCCGTAATATCTCTTGTTCCTCCTCCGACCAATATTTCTCTCTAAATGCCGTTTCAAAACACTGATAATTTACCCAGTCTACTTTATGCACCTCCGCCCATACCGCGGAATTCCCTCTAAAACACTTCATGATTTTTAACAATTGTACCTCCCAGCTACTTCTACAAAACTGATTAAACTCTCTGACTATTTAAAAACTGCATAGGGTGTACCCCCCTGTTTTCACAATTAAATAACTCCAAATCGACATCACTATTCGTATCTTTGGCAATGACTATGTGTTCAGTAACCCTATTCAGTTTTTCATTTATAGCTATATTCAATTCATCTTTAACATCAACTATACTTTGCTCAATTGACACAAATTTATTATTATTTAAATATGCAAATTGTTTATTACTTGTATCTATAGTATTTACTGTATTCTGTATAACTTGTATCTCTGATTTGCAATTGCTTTCTATTTCATTTATTCTAACATTAGTATTAGTTTCATATGTTTCAATCTTGTCAACTACACAATTCAACTTGTACTCATTACTAACATTACATTCATCTATTTTACGATCACAATTTTCGGTTACTTTTTGTATTTGTTCATTGGTTTTTTCTACCACACTACTCTCTATTTCGTCAATTTTATTATTCATACTATCTAATGAGTGACTCAACGTTTCATTTAATTCATATTTTAATTTGTTACAGTTACTCTCACAGTTGATGTGTACTTTATTAATTTCAGTTCTAAGTTCATCAAAACGACTCTCAAATTTTTTGTCAATTGCATCAAACTTATCATTCTGTATATCTAATTTCTCATTTATACTGCTTTTAAATTCTTGCATCTCGTTTTTCTGTTCATTGAATTTAATATTGAAATCACTCTTGTTCATAACAAATCTATTGTTAATGAGATTAAATAAATCATTTAATGACAACTCCTTTTCTCTTGTATTTATTTTACTTGGTACGGGAGTAGAAATCGCTCCCGGTGAACTAATTACAGATATCTCCACATTCTGCTCGTCTATTGACCCCGCTTCTGTTTGAATACCAGAGTCGGTCTGACTGTCAGAGAGGCTGATCTCATTATTATCTGCCATTTTTTATAAATCTTTTAGATATATAATTCTTTGCAAAATATTATTATATGTAACACATACTTATTGAAAAAAAAAATATTCTACTCACCCATACTACCCATAATCATAACATAACCTTACTACTTATGTTTACACATTTTTTAGTTACCTTAAACAACCATTCTGCTCTCCCAAGTAGGCCTATATTTATATAAAAAAAATTATTTTTTATATAAATGTCCCTAAGTTCGGAAGCCAAATGTAATATATCATTTTATTTGATAATTTAATAAAATAAATAAAACATGATTGATTTTAAATTATTTCAATTTTCACTGTCTAACTTTGTCGGGCGCCATCTTGTATGGCCAACTACGTATGAAAAAATATACGTACTTACCATTTTCGGGTCCTTTTCAGCGAACAGGAGACCAGAATTGGTTGTTCAAAATAAAGAAAACTTTATATTGTTTCCCATAATTAGTTTTATTAACAATTAGATGTTCTCATCATTTAACTTTAAAAGATCGTTGACATGTAGCGGGGCATTTTTGGGCATACCTGGGGTAATAACAGAATTTGTATTTTTTTTCATAAATAATAATTAACTTGTTGAGTGCTAGAAAAATTTTATGACCGAGAGGTAAATTTGTTATTTTGAAACGATCGCAACGTGGCTGCACTGCTGTTGACCTTATGTATACAAACTTGTTTAATAATATTGTGTGGACCGTTTTAATAACAGCCAACAACTGTACCAAGGTCAACAAATGACGAACACGAAACCAGTAAACAAATTATGCAACGAGACGATCAGGCGATGTGTTGCGTCAGCAACTTATATAACGATGTGTGTCACCTCAACAAGCCAAAAACAGTCCACTGGCGAACGAATACAAACTGTAAACCAATCAGAGTTGTGCGAACAACCGCCGCTTCACAAATTAGCGCAAGTAGTTCGTTCTCAGTCTAAATTCAATGCTCGCGCGAGCAACATCTGTAGAAAGTTTTGAAACGTAAGTGCGGGCCCGCAAAGCAAGTAAAATGTGAAAATTTTAATACATATATTTTGATCTAACAGTATTACAAAACAAGTAGAGACAGTGAGAAAAATTGCGATAAAATAACCGTTCAGCCATGAAGTGTAAAAGTAAGAAATACGAGAAACAGCAAACAATGAACCACGATTTGACGCCCCAGTTATACACAACAGCAGGGAAGTAGACATTCAAAATTATTTAAATACTGACACTTTTAAAATTGAGCTCAATAAAATAAAAATGTACTGTATGAAATAGCGTGAGTGTGTGTGTGTGAAAGCGCTGGTTTTCGTTATGTCGTAGTTATAGAGAATGGGTTATATTTATGTTATATTCTAGTTTGAAACTGCTTAAGCAAAATGATCATTTTTACGAATACTTAAACATACTAAAATTGCGAAAGTCAAAATGTATGAGGGAGAGAGGAAATTTGGTGTTTTGTATCAACAATATAACTTGATGATGTTTTCTTTTCTTTTTTGAAATTAATAAAGTAATAGTGATTATAACATTTAATGTGAAGTAATAGTTATTTCAGACAACCATGTGGTTTCCAACACGTCTAACGAGATCCTGGACATGATGAGTTTAAGTTGGTACTCAACAATATGGCTGCTACTCCAGCCTAAAGTATAAAAGTTTTACAAAGTGTAATAATAAATTTAAATAAAAAGATAATTAATTATTAATATAACAATGGCGCCCGACCAGCTGGACCGTTTGCATAAATTTAATTATGCAACTGTGGACCTGTTGAAGAAATGATATGGTTGTTTGGAATGTGTATTTACGTATGTACGTAAATTAGACGTAAGAGGTTATGTTTAATATGGGTGAGTAGAATATTTTTCAATAATTATATGTTACGGATAATAAGATTATATAAAGAAATATATATAAAAAATTTTTAAGAAAAATGGCAGACAGTCATGAAACTGTCAGCGTCACTGACAGTGTAGATGAAAGCCAGATAAGCGTAACTGAATCCCAAATCATGCATGAAGGTGTTCACTCAACACCAGTCGTGAATAAAAAGGCTGAAGATAATGATATGATTAAGATGATGAAATTGCTTTTTAATGAACAGAAAAACGATATGCAAGAGTTCAAAAGTAGTATCAATGAGAAGTTTGATATTCAAAAGAATAGTTTTGAGGAGTTGAAACATGAAATACAAGAAATGAATAAACATTTAGAAAGCACTAACGAAATAATAAGAAACAGTTTAAATAAATTAGAACGGAATGTTGAGAAATTAGGTAACAATGTGTTAAATATGACAAAATGTAAAAATGACGAAATAGTAGAAAATTCTGAGGGTATAGTGGGGGTGAAGAATAATGTAGAAGCAAATGATGAAAATATAATAACAAATAGTACTGATGAAGTTTTAGAATGCGATAATGAAATGTTAATGAGTGTTTATGAAATAGAGAGAGAGTGGAAGAATAATGTAGTAGTTGAATGGGGACAGAGGGCAAATTTTCCCCTTATTGTTTATAATGATGATGATGATTTAATGTTGTTTTTTCAGGGCAAGAGACCCTTATTGTTAAATGAAGTAATGTTGTATAATGTTGTGGCCTCTGTCCGTAATAATTGTGAGAGTGTGATGTGGTGCTATGAAGAAAGAGGGTTATGTATTGAGAGTGAAATAGAACTATATAAGTTAGAAAGAAAGTATGATGAATTGAGAAAATTACTAGAAGGGGTGATGATGAATCATGTGAAATACGTACCTGTTGAAAGAGAGACAGAGAATAATTTTGATAATATCTTACCTGACTATAATGATTTACCTGACGTAGTAGTTGAGGAATACAAAAATGAGAAAACGATTTACCTGACGTTAACAAATAACACTGATACAGACGGGACAATCCTAACTTATGGTAACAAGATTTCTAGTGGTATAATGGATGAAATAGAATGGATGGATTATTATGATAGTAATGATGACAAATTGTATGTTGATAAAAATGATGAATGTTACAAATACACTAGATATATATATGACGATGGAGGATGAGCGAAAAGATCAGTGTTGGGACATTTTTAAATATTGTAAATTATTGGTAATGACCTTGCTGATTTGGACATCTGAAGTGAGATACACTTGAACAGTTTTGACGCATATTTTGTAAATAATATTGAATTCATGTGTGTATTGTGAAATGTTAGATAAGTAATGTGTATATGTTTTGGAAAATGTTGTGTTAATAATAATAATATTATTAATATTTTTGCAGTCTAATTAAATAATAAAATAATAATGAAGACAATAATTAATGATTTATAGAATGTTGATAATAATTGAAATATGTTATTTTAATAATCAAAAGAAGGTTTAATTTTAGTAATCAATTGAATTAAATAAGTTGAGATGTTTAGATATTGTGATTGAATGTTATGTGTTTGAATTTTATAAGGAATTTAAATTGTGTGATGAGATTTTAATTTAATAATCATGAATAAATAAATAAATGTTAAATGGTTTATTTTGTGGAATTTTGTGGAACATAATGATTAAAAATATGTGTTAATAATAAATTTAGAATTTTTGAAAATCTGATTGCAACACAGGATAAATTCATAATGATGATAAATAAAAACAGTTAATGAAAAATTTTAAATAATAATGTTTACAAATTTTTAGATAAATGATGTAAAAGAGAATTGTTTGTTTGATGTATGCTAATAATCCAGGTTGATTGCTATTTGTGTATTGTATTATGTGATGTATTATAACAGTGTAGTGTGGAACTGCTATGGGGGGAGGTTGTAAATTTTGTATTTAATATTTTATGTTAATAATGATTAAGCTTCCATATAAAGTGGGTTAAAACCCCATCTAAATTAATATTGTCATTTAAATATAAATTCTTAAATTTAATATTACGAAAGATATTTTACTTGTGATTCCCCAAATTTTCGGGCGGTCACGGCCTCACCGAACCCTGACCGTGGAATTGGTTTAGCTTTAACAGCTATGGTTGGGGCTCATTGCGTCACGTTCTGCCTTAACTGGCCATAGCTGTTATCGTTGTAAAGGTGTATTTTGAAATTGATGGGGGGTAATAAAAGGGGAATCACCAAACTATGGAACAGCGGCTGCCACTCTGTTCGAGGAGGAACAGCAGAGCCAGGTGGTAGATCCGTCTTAAGGGTGTATAATTATTTAACGAGAACATGATGATGTTCACTAATTTTAAAACTTAATAGCGGAAGCAGAGACACGGAGAGGTAAAAGCCCTGCTCCAAAATATACAGTCTCTGTGGAAGCGAAAAGGCGCCACAGTCTTACATAATTTGAAATAGTGTGTGTGGCTGGGAGGTTATCCAAGGGGATAACGTATTAAAATTTTGCTATATGTTAATTAATAATGATGATTTGCTACTCAATAATTTTGTTTGAATTTGAAAAATAGATGCACTAAATACTTCCTATATTGTGTTTATTATGTCTTATTGTGTTGATTGCATTTAGTATGTTAGGAATAAGAATTATAAAAATATGATGATATGTTTTCAATGTGTTTATAGATTTTAAAATAAAATGAAAATAGTTGTGATAGGTAAAACTTTCAATGGGTTATAAAAGATAGAAATGGGTGATAGTAATTGTTTGAATAAAATGTTTGAGTCAATTCAAGTTGAATTTTGTGGGACATATAGATCTGTCCAAACCGAAGTCAGAGTTAAAGAAATAGTAGAGATGAAAATAATGTAATGTTGTTGTGAATTAATGTATGTTATAGAATTTTGAGAAGTATAAGTGGAGACACAGTAGTAATGGAGAATAATTGTAGAGTTTTGAGTGATATATTGTTGTTTATTTGTTGATGTTATTTTGTTGTAATTGTAGTGAGGTTATGAGATTGAGATTTTTGGGGATGGCAATTTTGTAGTAGGGGTAGTGTAATGTGGGAGTCCGCAACATAAGGGTTGGGACGGGATTTGGTATAGTTTTGGTGGGAAGGGGCCGCCTTAGGTAAAAATCCAGGGGCCAGAGAACGGGAATTGAGTTTTTGGGGGGGGGAAACTCGTATCCTATGTACAAAGGGTTAGAGAGTATTTTTTTTTATATAAGAGTAGAAGGTGGCGATTGGAGTTAAAATAGTAAGTAGTTAGAGGTAGAGAAGGGTTAGTAGATTTTTGATAGTGGGGTGTCATACTAGTTAAAGATTTTGTAAGGGAACGTTAGAGTAATGAAAGGGGAAGTTTATGAGTAAAGGCCAAGTTGATAAAGTAAATTATAATGAATAACGTAGAATCACCCAGATTGATGAAAGAGAATGATAAATGAAAATGATGGGGAAGACGAAGATGGAAAAAAAAAAAAAAAAAATTTTTGTAATTTAATTTATTTCGTTATTATTAATAACGAATTAATAAGAGTAAATCAAGTTTAAAAGTAATTTTCTGATTTTATATGCCAACTTAATGATGTGAAGTGTATAAATTTTACATACCGATTGTTTATTTTAAGATGTTTTCTTATGTTATATTATGTTATATTAGATGTTTTGATATGTTAGGAATAAGTAAATGAAAACAAAACCAGTGCTTCTTAGCGCAAACCAGCACCGCTAGGGGGGAACAGATCAGTTGGGGATATGGTGTTGTATAAGGCCACTATTTGATATTTTGATTTGTTGTTTCAGTGTTTAGTGATGCTGTGGCGGCGGACCTGAGCTGGCCTGCGCGTCAGAGCAGGGGCGTTGAGTATCTGTCTGACTCTACGGTGTTGGGATCTCGAGAGAGAAGTCCAGTATTGTCATGCAGATGCAGTCACAGTCACCGGACCAAGGGTGAGTTGATTATTCTTTTTTGTAAACCATACAGGGGGTTGTGGCGACATATCCTGGCTGATCCCTTTAGCAAGTATGAATGTGTCAATGAGATTTTTTATGCTTCGGCATAAAATATCTCATTGAGGGGGTATTGTAGCGGGGCATTTTTGGGCATACCTGGGGTAATAACAGAATTTGTATTTTTTTTCATAAATAATAATTAACTTGTTGAGTGCTAGAAAAATTTTATGACCGAGAGGTAAATTTGTTATTTTGAAACGATCGCAACGTGGCTGCACTGCTGTTGACCTTATGAATACAAACTTGTTTAATAATATTGTGTGGACCGTTTTAATAACAGCCAACAACTGTACCAAGGTCAACAAATGACGAACACGAAACCAGTAAACAAATTATGCAACGAGACGATCAGGCGATGTGTTGCGTCAGCAACTTATATAACGATGTGTGTCACCTCAACAAGCCAAAAACAGTCCACTGGCGAACGAATACAAACTGTAAACCAATCAGAGTTGTGCGAACAACCGCCGCTTCACAAATTAGCGCAAGTAGTTCGTTCTCAGTCTAAATTCAATGCTCGCGCGAGCAACATCTGTAGAAAGTTTCGAAACGTAAGTGCGGGCCCGCAAAGCAAGTAAAATGTGAAAATTTTAATACATATATTTTGATCTAACAGTATTACAAAACAAGTAGAGACAGTGAGAAAAATTGCGATAAAATAACCGTTCAGCCATGAAGTGTAAAAGTGAGAAATACGAGAAACAGCAAACAATGAACCACGATTTGACGCCCCAGTTATACACAACAGCAGGGAAGTAGACATTCAAAATTATTTAAATACTGACACTTTTAAAATTGAGCTCAATAAAATAAAAATGTACTGTATGAAATACCGTGAGTGTGTGTGTGTGTGAAAGCGCTGGTTTTCGTTATGTCGTAGTTATAGAGAATGGGTTATATTTATGTTATATTCTAGTTTGAAACTGCTTAAGCAAAATGATCATTTTTACGAATACTTAAACATACTAAAATTGCGAAAGTCAAAATGTATGAGGGAGAGAGGAAATTTGGTGTTTTGTATCAACAATATAACTTGATGATGTTTTCTTTTCTTTTTTGAAATTAATAAAGTAATAGTGATTATAACATTTAATGTGAAGTAATAGTTATTTCAGACAACCATGTGGTTTCCAACACGTCTAACGAGATCCTGGACATGATGAGTTTAAGTTGGTACTCAACAATATGGCTGCTACTCCAGCCTAAAGTATAAAAGTTTTACAAAGTGTAATAATAAATTTAAATAAAAAGATAATTAATTATTAATATAACAGACAAACTACCTCTTTACCTCCCTCATCTATTATACAATTCTCCTTCTAAAACTCACATAAAATAAAATTGAAATATAGTATAAATTTTTTAATTACCAAAAAAAATCAAGATATTAAATAGAAATAATTTTTTAGACACACAAACCAGCCTTCTTAATTTACATAATTTCACTCACTCATACACACAGAGTTACTTTATAACCTGAGAGATCTCATTTTATATTTTATTAAAAGTTTATTTCATCATTATTCCAGTAATTTTGAATAACCCTTGTTAAAATTTTATGGATACATTGCTATTTAGCTGTTCATTTGAGTCTTGAAGGCGTCACACTTTTACGCGCACATTGTTAAGTTTTAATGGGTAATTTCCGAAAAAGAAAACTGTTCTTGTAATGAAAAGAAAAACTGTTAGTTATTTATACATTTCTATTTTTACTTCACATTTTATATGTTGCGGGCGCCCGCGATTCATGTTCCGGAACTTTTATGTACCACTCGCGCGAGTGTTGAATTTAGACTGGGAATAGGCCACCGGCACTATTTTATAAAGTCGCCGTGGTTGTATGACCAATTCTCATTGTTTTTTTTTTGTTTGTATCACTACGCCAGCAGACTGTTTTGTTACATAACTGCATTCCACCGTTAGGCTGGGCTCTGACGTAATGTCGCCTGACGATCCGTTACATAATTTGTTGACAGTTTTGTGTGTCATTGGTTGACCTTGGCACAATTCCAGCTTGTTAAGTCTGTCGCTTCAATAATTTTCACGTATATAATGTCAACAGCAGTGCTGCCACCGTCGCTATCGTCGCTACCATTGAATTTACCTTTGTTTACGTTTGTCCCTATCATAGTAAAAAATGTTATTTGTACTATTACAAAAATACAAACGTCTTTATTACCCCAATATTAGGCCCAAAAAATGCCCCGCTACATGTACTTTGTTTGTCTTTACTTTATTGGATTTTAACAATTATCATCTATATTGATTATTTAGTCGATACTAATAATTATTATTTACATTTATTATTTATTGGTTTCTTTTTCATTGCTTTATTTGAGTGTAACTTTTCTCCCTTTTCTGTTATATATTATTCGTTTGTGTCTTTTCATTTCTTCTCATTTTATTTCATTTATACTTTGTTTGTTTCATTTTCATTTACCTTCTCCTTTGATTTCGTTTATATTTCATTTTATTTCATTTATATTTTGGTTTTCACCTTCTCATTTGGTTTCATTTTATTTGGTCAGTCACGTGGGTTGGGTCATGTAGTCGTTTGTCGCGTCATCGTCATTTTATTTTCTTTAGTTTAAACATTTTATATAGTTGATTCATCGTTTTTTCCCTGGTATTGGGGTGGCTTATTTGTGTTGTAACAATACATATATGAGTGTCTGTGTGTGTGAACATACCCCTTTATACAATGCTGTTATAAGGATCACAGACATTGTAATTTTTAAATAGTGGAAGAAATTATATTATTGAACACTGGAGAAATCAGTACAGTTTATTATTAACACTTAACGAAACAATGACATTTGTATTACAGTTAAACAATTACAATAGTATTATTATATACATACCACCAAAATCAGTAAAATTCCATTTTTTAAAATAATGAATAAGGCCTTTTCGAAATATTAAAATTTCATTATCAGTTCATACACTGTAATGTTCCTGTTATGATGTTTTTCTTTAAATGTATAACTGTTAACTGTGTCTACTACCTCTTACTGTACATCATTTTGAACTTTCCACTGCCATTATTATTGGGTACACCAAGCCAGATATGTATTGAAATAATTGATCATTTTCAAATATTGTCTGTTGATTCATCAATTTGTCATATTTTTTATGTATGTGTATATATATATATATATATATATATATATATATATATATTGTTACAACACAAATAAGCCACCCAAGTACCAGGGATAAAAAAGATAATTCTTAATGTAAAAATACTTCATATAAAATAAAATGTTTAAAAATGAATAAAATATAAATATTATGACACGACGAACGACGATATTACCCAACCCAAGTGATTGACCCAACAACAGAAACACAAAGAAGGGAACCACGAAACATACACAGAGACAAAAGGTGATTGATCAAACAATTAGGAACTAACAAAAGAAGATAAGAAACCAGAACTAAAGAAGAATCAAAGGAAGTGAACAAATTCCTACAACTATATAGAAATTAAACCAGATGAGAAGAGGAGAACCGAACCAAGATGAAGACAATTGAAGCTGAAGAAGAAGAAGAGGAAGAATGAAGAGGAGACAGGTTGAACCCAAGGAGAAACTAACACCACATATAAAGGGGAGAAATGGTAGACTCAAAGATAGAATACTGTAAATAAACCCCAAATAATTATCCACTAATGAAACAAATAGTATTGTTGTAATTGAAATAACTTATATACCTATTTTAAAACAAAAGACAATTATAAAGTAACGTAGTGTAGAAAAGTACACTAACACAGTTATTAAGGTTAGATTTAATGAAAGGTAAATAACCAAATGTCATTAATAATAAGAATTATGTTGTAAAGAAATAGTGAGAAATAATAGGAGAAACAAGTATAGGGATTACCCACTAAGTAACACTTAATACAAACAGTGAACCAAAATAAAGTGCAATAGTGAAAGTGTAAATACCCTAAAAATAGTGAGTGTGTATCAGTGATAAACCTCTGTTAATTAAAGGTGAAGGTGATACGTGGAAATAGATATTTTAAGTAATAAAGAGGTAATAATAAATAAGAAAACACTTTATAAAGCATTGATAAACAGTCAATGATTTGAGTGATCTTGTGAACATTCATATAATTAAGAATAATTAAAAATAATATTTCAAATAAAGATAAGTAAAACATGTGATATTATTCAGGGAGAAAGCCCAGATAAAAACAATTGTATTAACATGGAATGGAGGAGATAGTAATATTGAAATATGGTTTTGTTTTAAAATTAAGTATACAATGAATAAAACACCCCAGGTTAAAAGGGGAAATAACTTTAATAAGTTTGCAAGAAGTGATGATGTTTATCACTCAAAGTAGTAGCAAAAGAATGAAATTAATGTTAAAACCAATAATAACTAATAACTTATAAAGAATTGTTTGTTTCAATGTTATGAAGAGGATATGGCTGAAAGGAACTTGCAGTCCATAAGCCTAATTGTTATATTTTAAAATATGTATAATGAAAACTGTATTGAATAGTAATTAAAACACAAACAGAATCAACACACAACACAAACAAATATGATAACAAAGTGAAGCCCATCAGGCTGAACTAAAATATAATTTAAAAGAAATAAACAAAATACCATCATGGCTACTTTTGGCTATGAAAACGTCTAACTGTCAGACACACACAAATGTCAATTGTAACAAATTCATAAGGAAATTTATTAATCTAAGACCAGTAAATGGCCAGTAATTATATGTAAATCATTTTAAAAGAGAAATGTTATTATAAAAGTTTAATTTAAGAGAGATATGTAATTTATCAAATGTCAAATATTTAGACTAAAGTTAATTTATAATAGAATATGACCTTATGAGGTATCATTTTAAACTTTGAAAGAAAAGAAATATAATAGTGATATTATTTATTGCCCCAAAGGGAAGATAGAGGAATAAAATCATTAAGAAAATACATAATAAATTAGAATAAAAATTCAAATCTCTTAACAATGCTTTTGAAAGAGGTCTTAACCAATCAAAGGGTTACTGTTACCATAGTAACGGGCCATTGAATACTAATTTTCCGTTAAATTTATTAGACTTGAAGAAATGACGCGTGGGTAAGCGACACGCAAAATTGTGATGACTGAAATTTTACATTAAATAGTTAAAAAGACGTTCGGAAGTTGACAACAAAAACCAAAGACGAATAGATGCAGAACTGCCAAGATTAAACGATGTCCTGGAACCAAATCACAAGAAATTAAATAACAGAAAGTCCCAAGACAAGACAGAAGAAGATGCCCGAAGCCTAAAACCAGTCCAAAATTGCAGAATTTCCACTACCCCAGATGACTACATATCAACACTGTCTGAACTGATAAGTATCCAATAAATTCCTTTCTCCCAGAAACCAAATTACTTTAAATATTTCTCAAAACGATAAAAATTTCTCACTATTAAACAAAGTTAATTTTCTTTCAAAGGTTTAATGCATAATCTACTTATGTAAAAACATTTGTTAATTAAAATATAACCTCGCATTAGTGTGCGAACTTTGTAACAAAGAATACGACACTACCGAACAATTTGTAAAAACACATTATACTTTCTAAGTACGTATAAGGTATGGTAGTGTACTTTTTTAATGTAACCAACTTTTATGTCTTATTTTATAATCCAAAGGACCCCAGATTTTGAACAGATTAATATATTGTATGTAAACAGTAGCCATCACGGCATCAAAATAATTTGTTTTAAAACCGATTTCGCCAACCTTGAAATATTGGCGTCTCATGTTATAAGCCGGAGCAATTTGTTATTAAACCATTTATAATCCTTTTGTCATATTAATTAATGACTGAATTTGTATTAAAATTACAGTATTACCATCGTTTTATTTCATAGGACGTTGTAGAATATGTGTGTTAGCAATTTTTATTCAGTAACCAACTAGCGCTCGTCATGAGTGGACAACACGGCAACCTGTATAGCGGCGGGAACCATCTGAACGCTCCAGCTGTCAACGCTAATAACACTTATCAACTTGTAATTTAACAATTTTAATTGTTTTGATATAAACAATTTGGCGCCACCCGGGATTCGCAACCCCTATGAATTAACAGGTAGGTTGTACTGGTAATTTGGACCACGCTACAGACTTCAGTAGTGACTCCTATTGTTGTAACGATCAGTGTGAGGCGAACACACCACATTAACACTTATCCACATAATAAACAAGTGTAAACATTTTATACACAGGTACGCATGAGCCTTTTATTTATCGTTACAATATATATATATATATATATATATATATATTTTGTAAGAAGACCCTGTATGCCGGTCTTTACAAAAATAAAATAGTAGAGAAAAATTTTATAAAAAATAAAATTTTCAATAAAAAAAAATAATCTGGTTTATGTTAATCAATGTGTGTAATTAATAAATAAGGCTGTTTTAAAGGTTTTATAAAAATTTAGAGAATTAGGAAGGTATTTATTAACTATCGAGCACTTCTGGAAGATTTGAACCAAGTCTGGAGTTAAATAGATTAACTCCAGTCAGCAATCGATCGAAGATTTACTTGCTGGTCCAATATCTCACTCAAATAAAATATTTTCTTCTTCTTGAAGTCCCTTAGCCTTAATAAATAACCTTAAATTAGCCTGTGAAATAATAACAGATAAAAAACAATTGAAATATATGGATTTATTGAACAATTTAATAAATAATCGATTTTTTATCGATTGAGAACAATTATCGACTCCGTCTCAGGGAATTATCGATTGTGCATACAGTATAAAAATTATTATAGGTATTAATTATAAAGGACAGGTTCTTTGAGCGATTAAATTAATAGTCAGAGAAGGATGACGAGAAAGTATAACATTAACAATTAAAATAAATTCAATAATTATTATTTAACAGTATTCAAATAATTCGTATATATAATGTTTAAGAAAATTGTTTTGTCAGACCAGATGTAGCTTCTATGACGTCACCACGGATGAAGAAGGCATGAAACTACTCAATTAATTAAATTATTATCATCTCTTACCTTAGGGTTTTTATTCCAGAGTCTTTCAGACGAAAACAGCTGCAGAAAGGATTACTTGGATTTGATATGTTCAATAATTACGTTAACACATGTGATACTGTCTAAAACACATACTTAGTTTTATTTATCAAAAATTCGCCTTTCTTTTACGTTATTACAATCTTTCAACTATAGTACAACTGGTTGAAATTATTTCTTATCTCTATTGAGTTTTATTTTGGTTACTATTATAAGTGATATTGTTAAATAATTAAAACATTGAAAATGAACCAGTGGATAACCTCTATCTTAGCACACGCACACTCATTCTGTTACATTGATCTTTAAATAAACTCCGCCCCTGAGAGAACTCTATCATACAAAGTATTGGTGTTATATATTTTCCTTTTATAACGAATAATCACCGGTTAGTTGGCATTGGTTTTAATATGCACATTAAATGTTTCTAGTTACCCATACGCAGCGTACTCCTAGGGTTGGTTGCGCGAACTGGTGTTGAATACTTGCTTCGATCTCACGCACTCCGGTACTCGTTTAATACGTTTACTGTTTGTGTTTAAAGGCCCTTACTGTTTTATCGGTTCCACATTATACATTATGATTAAGTCGGCCGAATTAATTTTATTCGCACTAATTTTTTGCAGACTGGCCGCGCGGAACTGTTTTTGAGTTGTTTAAATAGATAGGCCCAATTAATCTAGGCCTATCTTATGCCCGAGGCCACTGGTTTTAATCCACGAACTTTACTGTCTGATGCTGGCTGTCTGTTGTGCACTCTCTAATGACACACTGCAGACATTAGTCTCAACATACCACACCTGTTTATATAAACAGTTGTGTGCCAGACTTGTTTCTCATAAACAGCAGTTATAAACGTTCTCAGTTTCAGCATTCATAGTCTAAACATTCTGGTTACGTCATACTAACACCGTACTTTTCAATTTTTATAAATCTTTTGGATAACATATTTATCAATGTCTATTTCTTACAGTTCAACCAAATATACTTTTTGGTATTAGAGGCTTTATACTTACAGTACATTATTCATCTATTGGCATGGATACAAAATACACACCACACACACACACACACACCAATATCTCCACGTGACCTCTGAAACATTTAACAACAATGTTATGTCATACAAATAATTTAACATTAATATCAAATCTCATAAAGCAATTTACACTCATTAGAAAAATTCAACCATCAAGCAAAATATTTAAACATTTCAAATTATTTTAATTAGATCAATTATTGAAAACATTTTTTATTACTTTCACCCATTGCGCTAACTACACCTCATTCGTTATCTTCCTCCAAATTATTTTTGTTATTTATTTAAGCTGCAAAATATTAATATTATTATTATCTCACCAATTTCTGCTACATACACATATACCTAACATTTTACAATATACACAATTAATTGTATACAACATATATTTACAACTCTTCATCATTACTTATTCAGTTATATCACACTTCATTGTCCCAGGTTGCAAGGTCTGAACCAATAAACAAACTATCTAAAAGTGTTCATTTGTGATTTTAAGGCTCAACCTCCATCGTCATAGATAAGTCTTTGTTTTATATAGCATTGTTCAGTTACATTAACACCCAAATTGCTGTTTTGTGTGTCGTCACCATAAAACCCAAATTCATTCACTATACCAAATTAATCATAGAACAGGTCAACATTAAGTATATCGGTCAAGTCTCCATCAGTAATATTCATCATCAAGTCAGTTATTTTTTCTTCATAAAGTAAATTATTGTTATTTAAACATGTATCATCTTCACTCTCTATTTTAACAGGTAAGTACTTCAAGTTATTTAACATCTCTTTCAACTCATTATAGTCTCTCTTTACTTTATATAATTCTGTCTCTCTTTCACTACACCATTCTATATTTAAACTTCTCTCATCATAATGCCATATCACACTCTCTTGTAGCGGGTCGATTTTTGGGTGTTTTTGTTTTAACCGTTTGGGGTATATATATATATTTTTATTCATTTCGTTTTCGGTCGGGAGCCTTATAAAACATTGCGAAATAATTGTATTGTGCAACGTATTTGTCCGTACAACAGAACAGTGTTAAGAAACAGTTCGAAACCAAGCAGTAAGGCGCAGTTGTTGTTGAGGAATGCGGCGGAGCATCTGCACCTCCACAAAATTCTGAGAACTTTGTACCTGTGTGTGGTAGCGCACATACGCAACTGCTCAATCACGCTCAAAGGACGCTCTAACAAAAAACCAAGATGGCTAGAGAGAATAATATTTGTCGTTTTCTTCAAGATCCCCCGGAAGCACTGTTTTAAGTCCCACCCACTTTTATGACATTAGCCAGTGCCTAGTTGAAATCGTCTGCTATCGTCACTCCAACAACTACATGACTAGTATGAGTCGAAACTGGGACGACTAACTGGAAGGCATTGATGTCCGTCGTCTTGACTAAAATGCTCCCGGAGTGGGGAACTGAGAGACGCCAGCAGTTCGTTGTCGACTCCCGCCTGCGCAGGCTGCCTGGCAACCAGGGCTCAGAAACAAATTTTTGTAATTAATGTAACAACTAATATAACAGTGTAAAACAGTATAAATTTATATGACCGCGGTCGTGTTTAGAAAAAACATCATCCAGAATAATGTTGGAATAACTTAAAATCACCAATTCTCGGGAGAAGATGCGCGTGTGCGGTGACCGCGTGGCCGGCTTTTGGGGTTTGGAATTTGTAATTTAAAATGTTCAGGGTTTAATCATTTACCGTATGATAGTGTGTGTGGCAAAGCTGGGCGGCTTTCTGTGTGTATTTGTGTTTGCCGTTTATGTTTGTGTACTAGAAAAGATAAGGTAAGCCATAGTTAGTAAGTTCAGTTACAAGCAAGGTGCAATGGCGCACAACATGTGACACATGTAAAACCTATATATGGAAAACGTATAAATTCAATATTGCTGATCAATAAAAGAAAAATAATTTCTCTTCCAAAAAATTGAGATTTAAATTCTTTCAAAACCTTATTTCGTTATATGTATCGTCAGAGTTCGTCGAACGAAATGGGTTAGTCCACACTATGCGATCCGGCCAGATCAAAGTCGTGAGGTAAGTGGGAGTTTTAATCTGAATAGATTTAATAATACCAAAATTAAAAAAGTTACAATTGGTGCCGTGATTTCCAGGATTTAATATAACTGAAGAGGGGTTATTTTAACACCGGCCTACATCTGACGATGCATAGCGAAGTAGGGTTATGAAAGCAAATTGATTTGGTAAAATATCAGTTTTGAAATAAAATTACAAATTGACAGTTGTTACGTAAGAAAAAATAGATAAAGTAAAAATGTCCGAGAAGACAGAAAAAAGTAGTATAATAAATTCAATTAGGAGTGAAAGTGGCCTTGAGTCGCAATCGCTGGATGAAAGTGGTATGTTGAGGGGGGAGACGGGTGCTGTTACAGAAACAGTGATCGGCAGTAATGTAATAGTTCATTCCACTCCGATTGCGTCTCAACCACAAGTAAATGAAACAGATGCTGATTCGGGGATTCAATTGACCCCCGTTTCAATTAATAAAAGTAAACAATCAGAGGAAACAAATATGATGAGTATTATGCTCAGTCAATTCGAGAGAATGAATAGTAATTTTGAGACTAAATTCAATATAATGAATAGTCGTTTTGACATAAATGAGAAGGAATTAAATAAACGTTTTGATGATAATGATAAAATTTTAAATATAATGAAAAGTGACTTTAATAATAAGTTAGATGAACAGAGAAGAAAATGTGAACAACAGAATATTCAGCTTCAGCAAAATATAAATATAAAATTTGACGAGTTGATAAATAACATACAAGACAAGAGTGTATGTCTTGGAAATGCCAATGAAATGACAAAAATTAGTTCGAATAAAGTAGAACAGAGTAAGAATAATACAAACGAAAGCTGTAATGACAGTGTTGTGTTAGGCAATGAGTTAATAAATAATAATGATGATAATAATAATGAGAATAATAATGTGTTTGAGAAATTGGTATCAGAAAGTGATACGGTAAAAATAAATAATGAAAGTATAGATTGCAGTGATTATGAGATGTTAATGTGTGTCAGGGAGTTAGAGAGAGAGAGAAAAAATAATGTTGTAGTAGAGTGGGGACAGAGGGGAAATTTTCCTTTTATTATTTATGATGATTCAAGGTGGTCACAAGAGTTTTTGAAGGGCAAGAGTCCCGTATTGGTAGATGAATTGAGGTGTTTATTTTTGTGGAGTAATTGTGTACCCTCTGTCCGGAATAATTGTGAGAGTGTGATGTGGTGTTATGAAGAGAGAGAGGTAAATAGAGAATGGTATGTAACAGAATTGTATAATTTGAATAGAAAGTATGATGAATGGAAAGAAGGCTTAGAAATATATTTGAATAATAATGATGACAATGATTTGAAAAAAATAATTAGACCGATATTGAATGAATGTAATGACGGAGACTTAACAAAAATACCTAACGTAGACTGGTTTAATGAGTATTCTGGTAAAGTGAGTGAATTTGGTTGTTCTGGTTATGACACACAAAGTAACCATTTGTTTGTAAATAAAAAGCAAAAGTGTTATTTAGAACCAAGATTAATTTTTGACGATGGTGGCTGAACTAGAATATCAGTGTAGACCTTGTTAGATACTGTAAATTCTGGTAATGACCTTGCTGATTTGGACATCTGAAGTGAGATACACTTGAACAATTTTGACGTATATTTTGTAAATAATATTGAATTCATTTGTGTGTATTGTGAAATGTAATGTGTATATGTTTTAGAAAATGTTGTATTAATAATAATAATATTATTAATATTTTTGCACTCTAATTAAATAACAAAATAATTATGAAGACAATAGTTAATGAGTTGTAGAATGTTGATAATAATTGAGATATGTTATTTTAATAATCAAATGAATATTTAATTTTAATAATAAATTGAATTAAATAAGTGGAGATGTTTAGATAGTGTGATTGAATATTATGTGTTTGAATTTTATAAGGTAATTAAATTGTTTGGTGAGATTTTGATTTAATAATAATTAATAAGTAAATAAATGTTAAATGGTTTATTTTGTGGAACATAATGATTAAAAATATGTATTAATAATAAATTTAGAATTGTTGAAAATCTGATTGCAACACAGGATAAATAAATAATGAGGATAAATAAAAAGAGTTAATGAAACATTTTAAATAATAATGTTTATAAATTTTTATATAAATTATTTAAAAGAGAATTGTCTGTTTGATGTATGCTAACATCCAGGTTTATTGCTATTTGTGCAATCATTTTATTGTTGCGTGTTAGATATAGTTGTTGATAAAATGTATTTTCATTATGTGTGTAATTTCTTTTCTAAGCCAATCATTAGACGCCTGGCAGGCAATCAACATAATAGAAGTAAGTGTTGATAATGTATTACATGTAATTGTTCAATTTTGAAAGGTATTCATGGTGTTTTAATTATGTTAGGATATCAGCTGATCAACAATGATGTCACTGGTAGGTTAGTTATAAAGGTTACAAGTTATTAATGTTCAATGCTATGTTTGATGTACTACAGATATTTTGAAGTAAAGATAAAAGGAATATGAGAAATAAAATAATAATAATTTATGCAAGTTAATAAAAGATAATTCATGGGTGATAAAGGTTTTATGGGACATGCAGACCTGTCCAAGTTGAATTAAAAGTTGAATGTGAAATAGTAGAGATGAGTATGATGTAATGTTGTTTTTGAGTTAATGTATGTTATAGAAGTTGGTGAAGTATTAAGGTTGACACAGTTGTGGGGAATTTATGTAGAGTTTTGAATGATATATATTTATGTTCATAATTAATGAGATTATTTTGTGTATTTGTAGTGAGGTAATGAGATTGAGATTTTTGGGGATGGCAATTTTGTATTAGGGGATAGTGTATTTGGGGAGTCCGCAACAAGGGTTGGGACGGGATTAGAATAGATTTTAGTGAGGAGGGGCCGCCTTAGGTAGAATCCGGGCCGCCAAATAAGGGAATTGAGTTTTGGGTAGGGGAAACACGTATCCTATGTACAAAGGGTTGGAGAGTATTTTTTTTATATATGTAGAGAAGGCGGCGTTTTGAGTTAAATGGTAAGTTGTGGATTAGAGTGTCCTGATTAGTAGATATTTTGATAGAGATGGGTGTCATGATAATGGAAGTTGATGAATATTAGAGTCAGAGGGAGAAAGTTTGGGTGTATAGAAATATATAGAAATCTCATACAGAAAAACGAGAATAAATAATTTACATCACCCACAGTATATTAAAGTAAGATTGTTGAAAAGAAAGAGGAATTTATAATAAAGAATATATAATTGTTTATATTTTTGTTTCAACCAGTGACAGAATTTTGATAAAATTTGAAAATAATGTAAAGTCAAGAATTGTTTGTTTTAAATAATTTAAATATCAATCTGTTTATTATTTGTATTAATATTTTGTTTGTGTTAAATATTTTGTTTTATTATGTTTTGTATTTCAAGGTAGGATATTACAGATGTTTAAAGTGCTTTCAGAAATCATACATAACATATGTAGGTCAAGGGTTTTGGACTTGACCTAGTTATGATCAGCTGATGAGTTCATACACCTACTAAGCTTGTAGAGTAGGAATTCAATTTTAATTTGTTTGTTTGATTAATTCAAACTAATATTTGAATAATTTTAATAAATGTTATTTAATAAATAAATTTAATAAAATCTTTTACTGAATAAATTTAAATTTTTTTTTGAATTTTAAAATTTTGAAAATTTTAAATTTTTTTGAAAAAAAAAAAAAATTTTTTTGATTTTGCGCCTGCCAGCGAGTGAATATGTTGAGTAATGATTATTTTATTGTGTATGTATTAATGATGTTTCTTTTATTGTATTGCATTATATTGGTAGACTATAAGTGATTCTCCTGTTAGAATAAGGATGAGTTTATGTTATTAGAAATGTCTAGATTAAGTCATTCGAAACAAAAATTAGAAAAAAGAGGAAGAGAATTTTTGATAAAAGATCATTTTTTTTAATTTTGTTTTTTTTAAAATTTTAGTAAATTTAAAAAAAAAAAAAAAAAATTTTTATTTTTTTATGTGTTACGGTAATATGTAATGTTAGAGTGTGTGAGCCCAGTGTTTGCCAAAGGCAGCCCAGCTTGCAAAAAGGGGATCCATATCGGCGGAGGAGCTGGGATAATTTTAGCCAGGGATTGAGGATTTTGGGGGTAGCATGTTAGAAGGCGAGGTGTGCCGTGGTGCGAGTCTGATCGATTTCTCGGTGTTGGGATCTCTTACGGAGAAGTCCAGTGATCTCGTTCAGATGAGTCCATGGTCGCTGAGCCAGGGGGGTCGTGTACCCATGCAGATTAAGAACCAGGGGGTTGTTGGCACCAGTTCCTCACCGATCCTCTTCGGGGTTATCGATGAGATTTCTTCTGTCATGGACAGCAGAATTCTCATCGAGGGGGTATTGTAGCGGGTCGATTTTTGGGTGTTTTTGTTTTAACCGTTTGGGGTATATATATATATTTTTATTCATTTCGTTTTCGGTCGGGAGCCTTATAAAACATTGCGAAATAATTGTATTGTGCAACGTATTTGTCCGTACAACAGAACAGTGTTAAGAAACAGTTCGAAACCAAGCAGTAAGGCGCAGTTGTTGTTGAGGAATGCGGCGGAGCATCTGCACCTCCACAAAATTCTGAGAACTTTGTACCTGTGTGTGGTAGCGCACATACGCAACTGCTCAATCACGCTCAAAGGACGCTCTAACAAAAAACCAAGATGGCTAGAGAGAATAATATTTGTCGTTTTCTTCAAGATCCCCCGGAAGCACTGTTTTAAGTCCCACCCACTTTTATGACATTAGCCAGTGCCTAGTTGAAATCGTCTGCTATCGTCACTCCAACAACTACATGACTAGTATGAGTCGAAACTGGGACGACTAACTGGAAGGCATTGATGTCCGTCGTCTTGACTAAAATGCTCCCGGAGTGGGGAACTGAGAGACGCCAGCAGTTCGTTGTCGACTCCCGCCTGCGCAGGCTGCCCGGCAACCAGGGCTCAGAAACAAATTTTTGTAATTAATGTAACAACTAATATAACAGTGTAAAACAGTATAAATTTATATGACCGCGGTCGTGTTTAGAAAAAACATCATCCAGAATAATGTTGGAATAACTTAAAATCACCAATTCTCGGGAGAAGATGCGCGTGTGCGGTGACCGCGTGGCCGGCTTTTGGGGTTTGGAATTTGTAATTTAAAATGTTCAGGGTTTAATCATTTACCGTATGATAGTGTGTGTGGCAAAGCTGGGCGGCTTTCTGTGTGTATTTGTGTTTGCCGTTTATGTTTGTGTACTAGAAAAGATAAGGTAAGCCATAGTTAGTAAGTTCAGTTACAAGCAAGGTGCAATGGCGCACAACATGTGACACATGTAAAACCTATATATGGAAAACGTATAAATTCAATATTGCTGATCAATAAAAGAAAAATAATTTCTCTTCCAAAAAATTGAGATTTAAATTCTTTCAAAACCTTATTTCGTTATATGTATCGTCAGAGTTCGTCGAACGAAATGGGTTAGTCCACACTATGCGATCCGGCCAGATCAAAGTCGTGAGGTAAGTGGGAGTTTTAATCTGAATAGATTTAATAATACCAAAATTAAAAAAGTTACACTCTCTCTCTCTCATTCCATGCAGAGGGTACAAAATTAGTCAACAAAAATAAACAACTCAAATCTTTCACTAATAAGGGTCTCTTGCCCTCCAATAATAACATTTTTGAACACTCTGGTTCATCACAAATAAGGGGAAAATTTACCCTCTGCCCTACACATTCATCTACTCTTTCTTTCCATTCTTTTTCTAATTCATCACCACTAATTACTACCTCGTTACAACATATAACTTTCTCTCTCTCACTTATTGTCTCACTATCTATTTTCAGCATATCACTCTCGATACCACATTCTTAATTATATCATCATTTTCAACATTATTTCTCTCACTTGTTACTTTTTTATTGTCATTATTACTATTACTTTTAATCTGTTCTCCTATTGACTCTATTATTTGTTCTTTAAATGTATTGAAACATTCATTCGTCTCATTTAAACGTTTATTAATATTGTCTTCTAACTTAACACTCTGTTGTTTCATATCATATAAACACTCATCAAATTTTGTATTCATTTCACGTAAACGCTTATCAAATTTTTGGTCAATATTATTTATATCGCCCTTTAACTCATTGAATTTAACATTCCTTACATCAAAACGACTATTTATAATATCAAAATTACTACTCAATTTATCAAATTTATTATTTAAACTGCACAATGTGCTACATAGATATTTCATCATATCATCTTCTGGTTGATTATTTTGATTCATTACGGGTGGGGTTACCTGAATCCCTGAGTCATCTATTTCATCTGACTTACTTGATTCTCTAATTTGAACTGGGATTGGGGTCGAATGGACCTCCAACCCGCTCATGACCGTTGATTCGGTCAAACTATTACTTTCCATTTTTATTTATTATTTTTATATATACAAATATGCCTAATTTTGTTTCTACAATTTACAACCTCGCCCCACTCCCAAATAACCCGTTCTGCAGCTTAATTAGGTCTGGCGAATATAACCACAAATTATATTCGCTGTCCCTGTTCGGGGCCAGTGAAACTACTCAATTAATTAAATTATTATCATACCTTAGGGTTTTTATTCCAGAGTCTTTCAGACGAAAACAGCTGCAGAAAGGATTACTTGGATTTGATATGTTCAATAATTACGTTAACACATGTGATACTGCCTAAAACACATACTTATTTTTATTTATCAAAAATTCGCCTTTCTTTTACGTTATTACAATCTTTCAACGATAGTACAACTGGTTGAAATTATTTCTTATCTCTATTGAGTTTTATTTTGGTTACTATTATAAGTGATACTGTTAAATAATTAAAACATTGAAAATGAACCAGTGGATAACCTCTATCTTAGCACACGCACACTCATTCTGTTACATTGATCTTTAAATAAACTCCGCCCCTGAGAGAACTCTATCGTACAAAGTATTGGTGTTATATGTTTTCCTTTTATAACGAATAATCACCGGTTAGTTGGCATTGGTTTTAATATGCATATTAAATGTTTCTAGTTACCCATACGCAGCGTACTCCTAGGGTTGGTTGCGCGAACTGGTGTTGAATACTTGCTTCGATCTCAAGCACTCCGGTACTCGTTTAATCCGTTTACTGTTTGTGTTTAAAGGCCCTTACTGTTTTATTGGTTCCACATTATACATTATGATTAAGTCGGCCGAATTAATTTTATTCGCACTAATTTTTTGCAGACTGGCCGCGCGGAACTGTTTTTGAGTTGTTTAAATAGATAGGCCCAATTAATCTAGGCCTATCTTATGCCCGAGGCCACTGGTTTTAATTTACGCACTTTACTGTCTGATGCTGGCTGTCTGTTGTGCACTCTCTAATGACACACTGCAGACTGTAGACTGTGTCACAAGGCTGCTGCTGGTGGTTACGCAATGCGTCTGGCAATTGTTTTGGCTGACTGTATGTATGTTGCATTGCTGTACTGGAGGCTCCTTACAGGTGAAAGTCTGGCAATTTGAAAAGTGCTTAATATGATGATTTAAATGAATATAAAATTAAACTGGGGTGGCTCACAATTCTGTACCGTTACAGGCAAGCTTAGTAAATTCAAAGATGGCCGCTACTCTATCTGGATATGTTACTGCAAAAGTCGTCTTGTTAAAAACTCAACAAAATTATCTTCATGAATGTTTGAAATGTTCCCGCACTGGTGTAATCTGTCTATTAGGTAGTTTGGTGTGTTCTGAAGAAGTGTTCCGTGTATATTGGTGTTAATTAAGTTATTTGGTATGTGTTCACTTCTGTTGGTTAGGTTGTCTGTAAAAGTGATTATGCGTTGTAGCGTGAATTGTGTCAAATATATTGTTTTACTGTTTTATATCACTCGTATTATGAAGTTCGGTGTTATTTTTCACTATTGTCGTTAATGTTTTGGTAAATTTAGCTAAGAAAGTGTTCAATTCATCTAACTCTCGATGCACTAACATTAATGGCAATTTGTCGTACCATTTTCTACCCGGTTTTAAGGAACGTTTTTTCACACAACTATTCAGCTTGATATTCAACAAAAGACTAATTAACTTGGTCAAAATCTGGCCCAGTTAATCTTTGAAAAAGTATTGTTAACATATTTCAATTACCCATACACATGATACAATATTACATTATATATGGAATTTATTTATTTTATTCATTACTTTCATGAATTATGAATGTTATCATTGGTTTAATCATCTCATTCCCTTTAAATTGATATATTATAGTCCATATCTGTAGACATTTTGTGGAAATTAACAAATTTCTTTCCTTTTTGGAAATATAGGCTCAAAATTGGATTTCCGCCTTTATACAAATTTTCCTCCATTTTAATTATCATTAATACTATTATAATAAATTTTAATTAGTCATATTCCTCTTCCTTTCCTTAAATACATATAAATTAAACCTTTGAACTGGTTTTTTGTGTTAATCTCTGAATTTGACATTGCTCTTTAAAATTAATTAATTTATATATTTTGAAAATTTACAATATTTTAAGGTATATTTCCTTATTATCATTTTAACTCATAGGATCATTCCCAGTAGTGGTTAACTGATTTACCTTATCTAAATCTTGCTAGTTTACAGGATTTATAAGTGAATTATACTGGTTTATATTGTTTCTGTGAATTCACCAAATGGCCTAGAGTTTAGAATTTTACATTTCTGTCTTTCTCAAATAAATTTAATTCTACTTCCTCCTCTGACTTTACATAGTTACTATTACATGAAAATAAAATGGTTTATAACTTATTGTGAGGTGTAGTATTTAATTAACACTACTGTTATACAAAATAATTATGAACATTATTTAGCAATCTGCACAATTGAACATATTGCTGACATGGTTTGAACATATACTTTTAACTCTTTTTGAGTTAACATAGCATACCTACTGAAACATTATTAATGGTATGTATGCTGTTATTTAGCAAACATTATTCATTTTAAACACATAATATAAATCGTATTTTCTAATAACTCTTACAAACACATTGATTTTATGGCTGTGAACAAACAGTCTATTTAAACATTTTAAACCTATGAATACTAAATTAATGCCAGTCCTTTCTGGTCTAAACCATTATTATTTATGATCCCCTTCATCAGTAAACATGACCACCCATACTCTAGTTATTAGCATTTTTTACAAATGTCTTGTAAAAAAAAAATTACATTAAAATAATAAAATACTGGAAATCTTCCATTTTATTATTTTATTATGCTGTTTATTATTGGATATTAAAGTTGTTATATAGCATATTGATAAGTCATAGTATCACTAACTTTAAGTTTATTGCATTTCCAAAAAGCACTTACACAAATTCACTTTCACTGTTGGTTCTGATATTTTGAGTCTTATTATCTCAGACCAGACCTTTAGCAATCATGGACTGCTAAGACTTGTTTATTTTCTTATCACACAATAGCTTTAGTCGGTTCACTTCTTATAATACTATACAGCACTTTAGTTCTCTAAATAATTACATTCTTATAGGATTTTGGTATGTTATACTTTCTTTTTAATCGTTTTTGTGGGTTTGGGGTTGATGGTAGTTAATAATAATAATAGGTTTTACAACGGTGTTTCTTTCATACTATTTCTTCCTCTCCTCCTGTCTTCTTTCTTGTCCTTCTTCTTATCTTCTTTCTTGTCTTAATTCTTGTCCTTCTGGTCTTCATTCTTGTCCTTCTTCTAGTCTTCATTCTTCTGGTCTTCTTGTCTTCCTTCTTCATTCTTGGGTAAACCAAGGTACTTTGTGTTATCTCGACTGATGTTTAGTTTGGAGCATCTAATTTATTTACTGATACGGACCTTGTTCTTCTCTAAAGGTTTCAGGGTATTGTTTTCTTCCTGATCACAAACTTTATTCTTCCTTCTTCTTGTTTTTTGGGGTATTTTGGTATTCACCACTCTTAAACTGATTCTCTTTCTTCTTGATATGGTGTTATTTAATTTGTTTACTGCTCCTAGCTTCCTGGGTAAATTACTGATCTTATAATATGAGTTGCTTTCAATACTTTCTTTGATATTTAAACAGTGGTTTTTGTATAATGTAATGAGGATTTTTATTTTATCGTTGTTCATTTCTTTGATTTCATTAAATCTCGTTCAATATTATTTTAACATATGTGGTGTAATTAAACTTTTATGATTTTATATGACTTAATAAGTAGTGGATTTTCTGTCACGCTACAGAATGCCCTTCTCCAGAAGTAATTTTTTCAGACTATACTTGCTTTGTCTGAAACAATTGCTTATGATAATTATTCTAGGTTTGTTATTATTCTGGACTTCCTTCCATTTTAAAAATTTTCTTATTTATATTTGAGTTTATATCTTTCTCATTCTCACTGGATCTTCCTTGATAGTAATAGTCATCTGAGTTCATATTTATTATTTCATTTTCATATTTCTTCTTAGTATTTTCTCCTTGGGATATTTCCTCCCTATCGTTCCCTACTTTGTGAGCTGGTTCAGTTCAGAGAGGCACTGTACGCTACTTCCTCTGCTGTCCAATACTTCACACATATTTGAGTACAGAGGCAAATCATCTCTGCTCAAAAAACATATTAATGCTGCTGGAATTATCTACAGACAGATTAAAAAATTATTCAGAATAGTACACATTTGTTACTATTTAAAAAAAAATATCTTTGGGATACTTCACTTATTACTTATTATATTTCTCAGAGATTTTAATATTCCTATCTCAGTTGTTCTTCTGACTCGTTAACTGGATGTTTCTTTCATTTGATATTATGGTCGGAAGCTCTTCTATTATTACATTTTTCAACTTTTCTTATCATATAAATCTTTTGGTTATAAATTCTTTATTACCTTCTGGTTTTTTTATTATAATCTGCATTGTTTATTGTAGCATATCTTTATGACATTTTTAGACTGTTTCTTTGTTCTTATTATTTCCACTTGTTCTATTTTCTAGAACTTTTTATAACTGTCATTATCATAATTGACATTTAATTCATAAATCATTTTATATTAATTCGTTTAATTACATAAATCTTTGATATTATTCTCACATTATTCCTATCATGGTTATTATACTTTCGAATGAATGTTTTTTTTTTATTAATTTCATAATGAGGTCATAATTTCTCCTCATACCACTTCAAAGTTTTATTATCTCATAATTCCAAATAAGTTTTTGTACTTTATTATATTCAATCACTCAAATCGTATAAAAAAAATTTTTTTTTTTTTAAATTTCCTTTGGCATCATTTTATGGAAAGGTTTTTACTCTTTATATTGAAATTAGACATGATCATACCTTCCAGAATTATTTGTTTTAATTCTAAAGTCTGTTTCCTTTATTCATCCCATTATGATCCTTTATTAACATGGTAATTATATTTTATGCTTACCATAAATATGGTATTAAATCTCTTCTGTTTATCTCACCAAAGTGTTTTATTAATAATTGGTTGGTAAGTTGTACTTATTCTTGGTTTGGAAACTTGATTTATACACAATTCAAAATTCACTCTTTTTATATTATTCCATAAAGTTTTCTCAAATAATTTGTATGTAAGGTGGGCTTGCTTTTCTTTTTAGAACTTATATTTTTTCAATCTAAATTCTGTTTTATATTTATCTCTTCAAAATGTTTTTTCTCAAATTCTTGGTTAGTAAGGTGAACTTACAATCTTTTTAAATTTAGATGATTTCTCATTCTAAATACTTTTTTATATTCTTGCCATAAAGTTTTCTTCAAATAGTTGTTATGTAAAGTATTACATTGTTTTTGGAATTTTGTTATTCATAAAATTTCTTGGTATTATTGTCAAAATGTTTCTCTTCAAATAATTGTTATGTAAATGTCTTACATTGTTTTTGGAATTTTGTTATTCATAAAATTTCTTGGTATTATTGTCAAAATGTTTCTCTTCAAATAATTGTTATGCAAATGTCTTACATTGTTTTTGGAATTTTGAGTTTTTTATTCCTAAATTCTTGTTTTCTATTCTCTTCCAAAATGTTTATTTCAAATTCCGGTTTAGTAAGATGGTCTTACCTTGCTTTAAAATTTTGATGATTTTATTCTAATTCCTGTTTTATATTCTCTTCCAAAATGTTTATTTCAAATTCCTGGTTAGTAAGATGGTCTTACATTGTTTTAAAATTTTGATGATTTTATTCTAATTCCTGTTTTATATTCTCTTCCAAAATGTTTATTTCAAATTCCTGGTTAGTAAGATGGTCTTACCTTGCTTTAAAATTTTGATGATTTTATTCTAAATTCCTGTTTTATATTCTCTTCCAAAATGTTTATTTCAAATTCCGGTTTAGTAAGATGGTCTTACCTTGCTTTAAAATTTTGATGATTTTATTCTAATTCCTGTTTTATATTCTCTTCCAAAATGTTTATTTCAAATTCCGGTTTAGTAAGATGGTCTTACCTTGCTTTAAAATTTTGATGATTTTATTCTAATTCCTGTTTTATATTCTCTTCCAAAATGTTTATTTCAAATTCCTGGTTAGTAAGATGGTCTTACATTGTTTTAAAATTTTGATGATTTTATTCTAATTCCTGTTTTATATTCTCTTCCAAAATGTTTATTTCAAATTCCTGGTTAGTAAGATGGTCTTACTTTGTTTTAAAATTTTGATGATTTTATTCTAATTCCTGTTTTATATTCTCTTCCAAAATGTTTATTTCAAATTCCGGTTTAGTAAGATGGTCTTACCTTGCTTTCAAATTTTGATGATTTATTCATAAAATTTCTTCATGGATGCCTGGTTAAAGACACCCTTAACTTTATTTGAATTCATTTCCTTTATTTCGTACGTGTTGTTGTTATTGTTCTTAGAGACAATATAGGGACCAGTATACAGAAGCAATAATTTTTTTGTTATCCCCTCTAAAGAACTGGGTAATTCCCTATTCTTCAACAACACCTTCTCTCCAACGGTATAATTAATAACCTTACCCATGCTTTTATCGTACTTATTCCGCCGTTTCTCCTGATCTTCGGCCACCTTATTATGAAATTGAATTCTATTAAATATATATTTATGCTCTCTGGGGAACTCCAAGATATCTTCGATCTCCCTAGGGGGTTGTCTTTCGTACATTGCGGAGTAAGGGGTTATTCCTATGGCTGGATGGTATGCCAGGTTGAGGAATTCTTCAGTGGCCTCCAAGTATTCTTGCCACCTCCTCTGCTGATCATGGCTATACGTTCTTAATAGGCGCCCCACCTCTCACAAGACTCTTTCAGCCGGGTTACTGCTCGGGTGGTATACTGATGTCTTGTATGTATGAACCCCCATTGACAGCAGTGTATCCCGCCATTTCCTCCCCTTGAATTGTGTTCCGTGGTCGGTTATGATCGATACCGGTTTTCCGACGGTTGGGAAGTACTGGTTGATCAGGATTTCAAGAACTTTATTCGTAGTCGCCCGATTCGCTGGGTATAGCTTCACGAACTTGGTATAATGGTCCATTATGATGACGAGATATTTGTATCTGTGGCGGCCTCCACTGCGGGGAAATGGCCCACAGATATCCAGGAATACCTTCTCAAGTTTCGACTGAGAGGTTATCGGAATCATCTGCCCCTCTCTTTTCTCGTTGTTTGTTTTTACGAGTTGGCAAATGCGACAGTTTCTTATGTACTTTCGTACTTTCCGATTTATGTCTTTGATATGGCAGCCCTCTTCCAGGGCCTTTACCACCTTTAAGGCGCCCATATGCTCATATCGAACATGATAATTGAACACTGTCTCCTTCTCGATATGGGTCGGAATTATAACCTTCCATTCCTCCTTATATAAATATGGTCTTGAAAACAGGATTCCATTATGCATTTTATAATATTGGGAGATTGTCTCATCCCCTGCTTCCAATCTTGTGATAATAGAGATTAACTTCGGGTCAGCTTGTTGGTGTGTGCTCAGGTGTTCCAAAATTGATTGTAGAACGGCGCTGCTGCTTAGAATATATTTAATGAAGAAATTTGTGTTAGTGGTTGAAATCACAATCAGAATGATCACAGTTGCACACCACTATATAAAAATTATCCCAATTAGCACTTTCAAGCTTCACAGCCCATCGTCAGATTGGAATAGACGTTTTTACGAATTTCCTGTCTATTCCAATCTGACGATGGGCTGTGAAGCTTGAAAGCGCTAATTGGGATAATTTTTATATAGTGGTGTGCAACTGTGATCATTCTGATTGTTTAGAATATGGTATACTTTAAGAATACTCTCCTTCTCCCCCTCGAACGTCTGTTTGTCAATGTCTGCTCTAGACAATACGTCCGCGACGACATTCTTCTTTCCGGGGATATACTCCCACTTAAGGTCGTATTCTTGCAGCAATAGTATCCACCGCGTTAACCTTCCATGGCTTAACTTACATCTCTTAAGGAACGAGATAGACTTATGGTCTGTCCGGACGGTAACGGAATAACCAAGGATATAAGTGCGGAACTTTCCGCACGCGAACACGACACTCAATAATTCCTTTTCTGTAACGTGGTAGTTTTTCTCACATTGATTCAATGCTCTGCTGGCAAAGCAGATCACAAGATGTTCGCCCTCCTCATCCTCTTGATATAAGGTAGTGCCGAGGCTGATGTCACTGGCATCACAATTAAGAAAGAAAGGCTTGTTAAAATCTGGATGGCGGAGTATAATGGGTTCAAGGAATTTTTGTTTTATTAGAGATAATATATTCTGTTGTTCATTACCCCAGATCCATTTATTTTTGGATGACAGTTGCGGCTGAAATCTGGCAGTCAGTTCTGAGTACTTTTCCTGGAACTTACGGTAGTAATTACAGAGTCCCAGGAACGACTGTAACTGCCTTCGATTCTTAGGTGTAGGAAAGTTCTGAATCACTTCGACCTTTTCAGCCGACGGTGAGATTCCCTGATCATTTAAGATGAAGCCTAAGAATTGTATTTCCTTAGCAATGAAATGAGATTTTGCTAATTTTAGCGTAATATTATTTGTCGCTAGCTTCTGTAATACGTGTTCCACACGGTAGCAGTGTTCCTCCCAAGTTTCTGAGGACACTAGCAAGTCATCGACATATACGGTGGTGAATTGTAGTGCTTCTTGGCCAAGTATCTGGTCCATGCAGTGCACAAAGACTGCGACTGAGTTTACCAGTCCGAAGGGCAACCTCTTAAACTGGTAGTTCCGCCCTTCGAATATAAAGGCCAGATACTGGCGACTCTGTGGATGTAATTCCACCTGCCAGTACCCGCACACCGTATCCCAGGTACTGAAGTATTTGGTACCGTGGAACCGTTTTAAAATCTCAATCTCACCGGGCGAAGTCCTGTCATTAATGATCATTTTATTTATTTCGCGCGCATCTAAACACAAACGGACTTGTCCGTTTTTCTTAGGAATAGCCACGATAGGACTTGTATATGGGGAATGGCTACTCTCTATAATGTCACGGTTAATCATTTGCTCTATTTCAGCTCTTACTGCTTGCTTTCGTGATTGCGCAATGGGGTAAGACTTCCGGTTAAAGTCCACTGTGTCTTGGAACTGTAGAGTACGCTGGAAGTTTTTCACTTTACCGGGCTCATCAGAAAAGACTGATTTATATTTGTTATATATGTTTATTAATTTGTTCGCTTGGTTTATTGTTAAACTTTCGCCAGTTATACCGCTCCGGAAATCCCTGATCTCCTGGATTTTTTGTGACCATAAATCTTCATTGGAGGTGTCGTCTATCCTTTGTTCAATTATAGATGTTGGATGGATGTAATTAATTTTGCGGATTTGCTGGTGGATACTATCGGGAACGACTTGGTCACTACCCACCAAGTTCGCCGTCCAAGTATGTCCATTGGTAAACAGCGACAATGTTTCAGTTCTCAGATCAATGATGGCGGAATTCCTCCTAAGCACATCACACCCGACCAGTATATTAAACGGCAGACCGCTCGCCACCAAGAATTCCATATCAATTGCTATACCACAGCTCATCACACTGGCGGAGACTTGCCTACGTATTGTTTTATTTTGTCGGCCGGTTGCACCCAACAAAACAATATTATTCAACGGCAACATTGGTAAAGTTCTCCCGCACTCTTGCTGTATCCTCTCCAACTCCGTCGTACTTATGATTGACAAGGAACCAGTATCGATCATTAACTTGGCTGGGATGCCTTCTACCTCGGCGTCGACATGTATTATTTCATTGTTGAAGTTATTGGTGGGATTCCTGTTATCCTCTTCCAATAACTCATGTCTGATGTCCTTTAGGTAGTTGCACCCTATGACTGTGATACGATTGTTATTATACTTATGATTGCACTCATTATTATGATTATACCCAGTATTTAGGAGCAGTAACGGGTTCTGGCGATTTATTACTGCCTGTGCCCGTTTAAAGGCTCGGCATCATTGTTCCTTTGAGCCATACTAGTTGATGCCTCATTTGGGATGCTTAGAGTGGTTACCTGTCGATCGGTCCTATGGTCTTCCGGTCGTTCGTGGTTAGACCTCCGTTCAGCGTCATCTAAACTATTACTCCTTCTTGCCGGATAGTACCTTGGTTGGTCCCGTTCTAGGCTCCTCCGCCTTTCTTCGTATCCGCGGTAGCTGTTTCTTCGATTGTGGTTGAATCCTTGCTGTCGTCCATCTGTGGCTCGTATGAAGTTCACTCTAGGGCGAGGAAACCTATTATTAACGGAATTACCATTATTGGGACCCGCACGATTATTATTATTATGGTAACGACTATTACCATAATTGGGGCTTCTCTGACTATTCGTGTTATTAGGGTAGGGATTGCGGTTACCCTGATAACCATTAGAGGGTCGACTCGGGTTTGGATGGTTTGGACCTGTATTATTATTATTATTATTATTGAAACTAGAGTTGTTAATATTATTACTAAAATTGTTATTTTGCGGGTATGCCCGGCCTCCTTGGTACCCAGTGTTTATGTGGTTCGTACCCTGGTTATTGTTCTGATACGTCCTTGGTTCGGGCCCATCACTTCTTCTACGACTCTGTCGGTAGTAGTCTTCATTTTCATAGTTTTCGAGGAGTTCTGTCATTGCCTGGATGGTTTTTATTTGGCTGCCCCTCCTCGCACGAATTACCTCTTCATCATAATGATAGGACAACTTATTTATTAGGCACTCCTCAGGTATGGCCGGTTCTAAGTGCTTGGCCATACATACCTTGCCGAGGAAATAAGCTGTCATTGAACTACCGACTTGTGGTTTGTAGTGGCCGTGGCATATATTGTCTCTTATCAAATTTTGAGTGGTCTCCGACCAGTACTTGGCCTTGAAAAGGCTCTTAAATTGCTCATAATTGTCGATGTCGCTTCGGTTGGCCATCCACCAATGGTCATTCACCTCCCGAAACGACTCGTCAAGGATTTCCCTATTCTGGACCCATCGGTTCCCTCTGTGTTTTTCGAGGTATTCCTCGATGCGTGCCAAGAACTCCATAGGCTTCCGTTTATATTGCCGGAAATTGAGCCATTCTCTGTTTCCTGACATGGGGAAATTATGATATCCAGACGGTCTGTTCTTTATCAATTCTATCTCCTCCTGGCTCTGACGCACCTGTCCGGTTATGTTCGACATAACAGCTTCCACGCTGTCGCATCTTTCGGTTACTTGTGTCCGCACTTTATTCACCTCTTCCAAGGCAAATTTCTTGGTCTCCTCCATTTTCGTTTTCTGTTGTTCTTGGACCTGAGTAATCTCCTTAGTTATCACTTCCCGGACTTCCAGCACTTCGTTTTCTGTTTGACGACACTTTCGTCTACTTCTCTGATCTGCTGGTTAACCACCACGACTTCCTGTTCTAACTTCTTTACGATGGACTTCTTCGTCTCTGTTATCTTTTTATTCAATTCCTCTTTAGCTAACTCAATCCTCTCGTCTAACTTATTCATGTTCTCTTGGTTAACTTCCCTTAATTCTTCTCTCAGCAGTTGATTGTCCTCTCTCAATTCTTCCCTTAACTGTTGGTTGTCATTTTCTATTTTCCTACTGGTTTCTTTCATTTTCTCCTCCAAATTCCTATTATTTTCCCTCAATTCTTCCTTTATATTCTTATTATTTTCTTCCATTTTCTCTTCCATCTTCTTACTCAAAGATTGATTGTCCTCTTTCAGATCTTCCATCTTCTCATTCAAATTCTTACTGGTTTCTTCGATCCTCCTATTGGTATTTTCTATGCTTTTATTTATTCCACTTAAGTCTTCCTTGGTTGAATCCATTTTCTTACTCATTGATTTTTTATCCTCCTTCGTGGATTCTAGGTTTTTATTTACTCCTTCCATTTGCTGACTTATTACTCGGAACATTTCCATCATCCTCTCTTCCATTGTTTTAGATTTCTCCTTTTCCTTCTCTGGGACAGTGTCTTCCCCTGTTTGAGTTGGTACCTCAGGTTGTTCCTCTGGTGGTGCAGTTTGTTTATCTTCCAGTGGGGGTAGTACCACTTCCAGATCCTCCACGGGTATTGCCTCCTTATCCCCCATGTCAACTTCTTTTTCGGCCTCTGCCGCCCTCTTTTTCGAAGTAGCTCATCTTTGCATTTTTCTCTCTTCTATTAATTAACCGCTGCCAGGCTTATCTTATCAAGCCCTCTAAGTTGGACGCCACTTTGTAAGAAGACCCTGTATGCCGGTCTTTACAAAAATAAAATAGTAGAGAAAAATTTTATAAAAAATAAAATTTTCAATAAAAAAAATAATCTGGTTTATGTTAATCAATGTGTGTAATTAATAAATAAGGCTGTTTTAAAGGTTTTATAAAAATTTAGAGAATTAGGAAGGTATTTATTAACTATCGAGCACTTCTGGAAGATTTGAACCAAGTCTGGAGTTAAATAGATTAACTCCAGTCAGCAATCGATCGAAGATTTTTCTTGCTGGTCCAATATCTCACTCAAATAAAATATTTTCTTCTTCTTGAAGTCCCTTAGCCTTAATAAATAACCTTAAATTAGCCTGTGAAATAATAACAGATAAAAAACAATTGAAATATATGGATTTATTGAACAATTTAATAAATAATCGATTTTTTATCGATTGAGAACAATTATCGACTCCGTCTCAGGGAATTATCGATTGTGCATACAGTATAAAAATTATTATAGGTATTATATAAAGGACAGGTTCTTTGAGCGATTAAATTAATAGTCAGAGAAGGATGACGAGAAAGTATAACATTAACAATTAAAATAAATTCAATAATTATTATTTAACAGTATTCAAATAATTCGTATATATAATGTTTAAGAAAATTGTTTTGTCAGACCAGATGTAGCTTCTATGACGTCACCACGGATGAAGAAGGCAGGCTTAGTAAATTCAAAGATGGCCGCTACTCTATCTGGATATGTTACTGCAAAAGTCGTCTTGTTAAAAACTCAACAAAATTATCTTCATGAATGTTTGAAATGTTCCCGCACTGGTGTAATCTGTCTATTAGGTAGTTTGGTGTGTTCTGAAGAAGTGTTCCGTGTATATTGGTGTTAATTAAGTTATTTGGTATGTGTTCACTTCTGTTGGTTAGGTTGTCTGTAAAAGTGATTATGCGTTGTAGCATGAATTGTGTCAAATATATTGTTTTACTGTTTTATATCACTCGTATCATGAAGTTTGGTGTTATTTTTCACTATTGTCGTTAATGTTTTGGTAAATTTAGCTAAGAAAGTGTTCAGTTCATCTAACTCTCGATGCACTAACATTAATGGCAATTTGTCGTACCATTTTCTACCCGGTTTTAAGGAACGTTTTTTCACACAACTATTCAGCTTGACATTCAACAAAAGACTAATTAACTTGGTCAAAATCTGGCCCAGTTAATCTTTGAAAAAGTATTGTTAACATATTTCAATTACCCATACACATGATACAATATTACATTATATATGGAATTTATTCATTTTATTCATTACTTTCATGAATTATGAATCTTATCATTGGTTTAATCATCTCATTCCCTTTAAATTGATATATTATAGTCCATATCTGTAGACATTTTGTGGAAATTAACAAATTTCTTTCCTTTTTGGAAATATAGGCTCAAAATTGGATTTCCGCCTTTATACAAATTTTCCTCCATTTTAATTGTCATTAATACTATTATAATAAATTTTAATTAGTCATATTCCTCTTCCTTTCCTTAAATACATATAAATTAAACTTTGAACTGGTTTTTTGTGTTAATCTCTGAATTTGACATTGCTCTTTAAAATTAATTAATTTATATATTTTGAAAATTTACAATATTTTAAGGTATATTTCCTTATTATCATTTTAACTCATAGGATCATTCCCAGTAGTGGTTAACTGATTTACCTTATCTAAATCTTGCTAGTTTACAGGATTTATAAGTGAATTATACTGGTTTATATTGTTTCTGTGAATTCACCAAATGGCCTAGAGTTTAGAATTTTACATTTCTGTCTTTCTCAAATAAATTTAATTCTACTTCCTCCTCTGACTTTACATAGTTACTATTACATGAAAATAAAATGGTTTATAACTTATTGTGAGGTGTAGTATTTAATTAACACTACTGTTATACAAAATAATTATGAACATTATTTAGCAATCTGCACAATTGAACATATTGCTGACATGGTTTGAACATATACTTTTAACTCTTTTTGAGTTAACATAGCATACCTACTGAAACATTATTAATGGTATGTATGCTGTTATTTAGCAAACATTATTCATTTTGAACACATAATATAAATCTTATTTTCTAATAACTCTTACAAACACATTGATTTTATGGCTGTGAACAAACAGTCTATTTAAACATTTTAAACCTATGAATACTAAATTAATGCCAGTCCTTTCTGGTCTAAACCATTATTATTTATGATCCCCTTTATCAGTAAACATGACCACCCATACTCTAGTTATTAGCATTTTTTACAAATGTCTTGTAAAAAAAAAAATTACATTAAAATAATAAAATACTGGAAATCTTCCATTTTATTATTTTATTATGCTGTTTATTATTGGATATTAAAGTTGTTATATAGCATATTGATAAGTCATAGTATCACTAACTTTAAGTTTATTGCATTTCCAAAAAACACTTACACAAATTCACTTTCACTGTTGGTTCTGATATTTTGAGTCTTATTATCTCAGACCAGACCTTTAGCAATCATGGACTGCTAAGACTTGTTTGTTTTCTTATCACACAATAGCTTTAGTCGGTTCACTTCTTATAATACTATACAGCACTTTAGTTCTCTAAATAATTACATTCTTATAGGATTTTGGTATGTTATACTTTCTTTTTAATTGTTTTTGTGGGTTTGGGGTTGATGGTAGTTAATAATAATAATAGGTTTTACAACGGTGTTTCTTTCATACTATTTATTCCTCTCCTCCTGTCTTCTTTCTTGTCCTTCTTCTTATCTTCTTTCTTGTCTTCATTCTTGTCCTTCTACTGGTCTTCTTGTCTTCCTTCTTCATTCTTGGGTAAACCAAGGTACTTTGTGTTATCTCGACTGATGTTTAGTTTGGAGCATCTAATTTATTTACTGATACGGACCTTGTTCTTCTCTAAAGGTTTCAGGGTATTGTTTTCTTCCTGATCACAAACTTTATTCTTCCTTCTTCTTGTTTTTTGGGGTATTTTGGTATTCACCACTCTTAAACTGATTCTCTTTCTTCTTGATATGGTGTTATTTAATTTGTTTACTGCTCCTAGCTTCCTGGGTAAATTACTGATCTTATAATATGAGTTGCTTTCAATACTTTCTTTGATATTTAAACAGTGGTTTTTGCATAATGTAATGAGGATTTTTATTTTATCGTGGTTCATTTCTTTGATTTCATTAAATCTCATTCAATATTATTTTAACATATGTGGTGTAATTAAACTTTTATGATTTTATATGACTTAATAAGTAGTGGATTTTCTGTCACGCTACAATATATATATATATATATATATATAATTTTTCTAACTGTATAATGTCATTTTTATTATTGTTTATTTCCATATTGTTGGTTATATTTGTTATACTATGATTCATACTAATAAGGTGATCTGCTATGTTGGAGATTCCCATTTTTTTATTATTAAAAGCTCTGAAATGTTCCATAAATCTCTGTTTGAAATTTCTATGTGTTCTTCCGATGTATATGTAGTCATAGTTATTACATTTTATTCTGTATATTCCACTTAATTTGTATATATCACAGTCTTTTCTATTTATTATTATATTATATATACTTTTATTTGGTTTGTATGCATATTGCCAATAATGATGGCAGTGGAAAGTTCAAAATGAAGTACAGTAAGAGGTAGTAGACACAGTTAACAACAGTTATACATTTAAAGAAAAACATCATAACAGGAACATTACAGTGTATGAACTGATGATGAAATTTTAATATTTCGAAAAGGCCTTATTCATTATTTAAAAAAATGGGATTTTACTGATTTTGGTGGTATGTATATAATAATATTATAAAAAGTCAGTGGCATAATGTTTGGCAAAATAATTACAATAGTCTTAGCTGTAATCCATACACAACCAATTCTAGGAACTCGGCTCTTAACATGTGGCCTTTTATAGTTCAGCCAGAAATGGCCATCCATCTGTGTATAATGTGATGATAAGATTCCAGATAATTCTATATACCATCATATTCATTGGGACACCCTCTTGAATGTGCAAGTTTAATCAGTTGAGTTTCCTGAGAATTACAGCAACTGTTGTGGGACTCAGTAGACTAATAGTAATGGCATGCGGCTAAATGTCTAGAGGTTCTTGGTTTGATTGTGGGCGTACACCATGAAATCAGCATGCTTTTTATCTCCCGAGTTGGTTCGGCTTGTAAAAATGAGTGTGTGGGATAACATCCTGGGGTAATAGTGAATGGCAGAAGCCCATTTTGCTAGTGGTACTAGAACACTATCTTCTTTGTATTGTGATGTTCAAATACACTTTAAAATATATAAAATACATAAATACAACTCCCACCTACCTTCAAAGTTTCGTTTCTCTGGGGCCAGGATTCTTTCGTGCGAACGCTAGATACAAACATGTGATTCATGGGTTATCGAAATAACTAACTCTACACATCGTTATGAAGAGAAATAATTGGTTTTAATGATCAACTATTGAAATTATTGTTTACCAAATACATTTACATGTCGTCAAATGTTGTGCAACTTTGTTTCCTACATTTTACTTTTACATATATAACTAATACTAATTACTTACTCAAGGTAGCCCAGCCTGCCTTTCACTCACTACTCACATTCTATTATAAAGCCCCATTACCCTGATTACTCGAATTAATACATGATATAAAGTACCCGCTGGCAACGCGTTCTTCAGTGACCTCGTGGCCACACCGCGGTAAGTCGTAAACGTCCCGAAAAAACAAAAACTGAATCACAAATTTAGATGTGAATGTTCTGCAACTATTCCTCCATCACTGTCACTTGTTTAAAGAGATTAATTCCCTTTGATATCAAAAAAACTGATGAAATTTAATAGAGCATACTTAGCTCTGGTGTCGGCCGACACGTACAGAGTAGGACTGGGAAGTGTGCTTGGTTGAGCGGGAGGAAATGCGTATTCACTGCCAACAGGTTTTCGTCGTCGTTCATGCTTAATTGCTGTGGTGTATTCCTTCTATGCATGGCACATAGTCGTTATATCAGCCAAAATGAGTAGACGATATTTGCCTCTGCTATACTGATGTCACTAGCAGCGGGCGTGGCTTAAATACATTTCCTGTAACTGGCTGGTTGGTGTTACAAACGTTTCGTTCATGCGCCATTTTTTCAGCACCGGTTGAGTTTTCACGGCGTCACTAACAGCGCGCATGCTTAAGATTTTGAGTACGCGCGTCGCCACACATATACAAAGTTCTGAGAAAAAGTAGGGTGGCGCGAATTCCTTGCCGCGTTACTCAACAACAACTGCGTCTTACTGCTTTGTTTCACCACTGTTTCTTACCACATGTTCTGTTGTAATGGAAATAACGTTCGCCGGGAAATAAAACTTTCACAATAAATTTATAAAATCCCACACAAAATGAAATAAATAAAAACGCAATTATCCCACAACTGTAAGAAATAACATGACCCAATTTAGATACGTTACAGTATGTCGAATGGCTCACAAAAGGCAGTCTGCTTTAAAAAGAATCCATTATTATCATAACAGCTCCATTGTGTTAGAGCATAGGTCTGCAAACAGCCTGGTCATCGATATTAAAACAATATATATTTTTTTTAAATATTCTGTAGATGTTTCAGTATAAGGTTTATTTGCTTTAATAATATACTCTTATCAATTGTACTTTTCAGATATCATCCATCAATGAAGCTGACCAGAAGATATTATCCACATACTCATAACATGGATGGATTCTTTGTTGCAAAGCTGAAAAAATTTTCAAATGTGAAAACAAAACAGCAGGATAATGGAGGTAACGAAGAAGAAAATGAAAATGATGTTAATAACAAAGTAACGGACAATGGAGAAATTAAAAGTGAGGAGGAAAATGAAAATGATTCAAGCAAAGAACATAAACTGGAAGAATTGGAGAAAGTAATAAATAAATCAAAAGAACTAGCTGGCAAATGTAATGAGAAGAAGAAAAAGAAAAACGTGGTTGAAAAAAATGAAAATAATGATGACGAAAATGCTGTCGAAGTTAATGAAATTGAAAGTGAAAGTGAAGAGGAAATTGGTCCTAGTAAAAAAAATAAACAAAAAAGTATAGAGAAAGTAATAAGTACAGGAAAGAAACGAAAAAGTAAAGAGGCAGATGAGACAATAAGTAATAATAAAGGAAAGAAACAAGTAGGCAAACATAGTGAGAAGGAGAAAAAGAAGAAGAAAGTGAGCCTGTAGATATTGTTCTGGACAGTGATGGTGATGGGGAGGAAGAGGAGAGTTGAATATGGTCTGTATATTTTTAATACAGACACAGTTCATATTGGACAGTTATAGTATAAAATGGAATTAAAGAAATATTATTAGGCAAGCAAATTAACCAGTTGCATATGTTCCGTTTTAGATATACTGGAAATGTCAGATAATAACCAAATGTTATGTTGGAAATGGAAAATAAGAAATCATAATGTATGACATTTCATTTTACATGAAGATTGTCAAATTGAACATGAAAGATAAACCATGTAGTATTCAGTTTTCAACCATGTAGTTGAGTACTTTAAATAGTTTTTCTAAAACCTGAATGTATTTGTGAATATATTCTTGTATGTAAAATTAGAAAATAGGTTTTATTTTTAAATTATTGTTTTAATTGGCTTGTAAATTGAATTTCACATAGGTTTATCTTGCTTGTTATTTATTTGTAATAAATAATAAATTCTATTATAAAATGTGTATTAAATTGATATTATACCTATGAGTTTTTCTCTCCCTGTTATCAACTCGAATATCCATCACATTGCTAAATAAATTATAAGTACCGTATTTAGCAGTTTCAGGTATAAAGTAGGAGGGCTGCATACAATGATATTAGGATCCAACAAATTGTGGTACGGTAATAAGTTTGGTCACTTCTACTGTATCATTATGAAATATGTACTCCCAAAAAAGGAGATCATATTAAAACTTCAGCCCTCCAAATAAGGGCACACTGATGAAATATCTAGATTAAATATGAGGTAAAAAAAAACATTATTTGTGATATGTGTATGAATTACATAAATACAGTGCAAAAAAAAAACAATTTGGGATATGAAATTTAAATCATGTTTTGTCACAGGATCTGTGTTTGTGCAAATGACTTACTATTTATATAAAATTAAAAGCAGATACAGAGGAAGATAATTCACGAGAATTTATAAGAAGACAAATGTATTAAGATTAGCAGTGTTACACGATCACGATGAAGGAATTTTTAACTTTAAACAGTGGAGTAAATTATGATATACCAGGGAAATCTGTATAATATCTAATTTTATTAATGCCCTAGAAAAAGAGACAGGTATATTACTGTAGTTTTCTATATTATTCAGTATGCCAGCATGTGATAAATTATAAAACTCATCAAGTTAATTAAGTTTAGTGTCTTTAACCTAAGTCTGATAACACTCCACTAATATATACTGAAATCGCTTGCTTAAACAATTTACTGAACTGACTGCTGTAATGTGTATATGGTCTCTTTTTAGTTGCCATCTACGTGTAACTGAAAAGGACAATCCAGAAGTGTTCAGTATGTTTTGCCATATATCTTTAAAATTGGCAGTGAGGTGAGGAGGTATCGTGGAAATCTAAATGACACGAAAGTGTCACATTTGAAATTGCTAATACTCAGAGACATTAAAGTGAGGTCACTAGGTGGAGCACCATTGGGTAACACAGGGGTCCTGAACCAAGTTTAAATCGAAGGTCAAAGTACCTTAGATTTTTTCTTTTGTTTGATTTCGTGATGTATTTATTGTAACTTAAGACTATTTTTGAAAACTCCCCCAAGCCATTTTTTCAAAACGTTAATTTTAACAGTTAAAAATAAGTTTTTCACGTATTTTTGGAAATTTATATATTTGTATAATATTTCTCGCAACAGGCACTAAAAGTCTTGAAACTAGTTTCACTCACAATCAAAAGTTATTATGTGTAATGTTCAATAACAAAAAAATATATATTATAACAGCACCAAATATTAACTATTTGGGGTTATATGTTTACCGCATACTGAAAGCATATTTAAATAAAAAGTAACAGTCAAAACTCCATTTGAATGTAGCGCATTGAAAATAATGCTTTCTAAAGCAACGCACACGTGGTCATTATGTAATCAGTTCGCTGTACAAGGAAGCGACCACACCCAAACTGTTAATTATTAATATCTCGGAAACTAATAAATAAAGGCGAAATCCAATATAGCCAAAATGTTTACCGAAATATTAATAATAACGTGTGCAAATTTGATGCAATATAATTAACAAATGAAAGAGTTAATTAAAATAATTGAATAACTTCTGTAAAAATAGAGTTACAGTAATGAGATTTTAGTATGTTATAAAGATAATAATTTCTGACAGATTGTATATTTTAGATTTCACACAACTTGGTTTGCAACCAAGTTATTGCAAAATTAAATAAGCACAGGATATCCGTTGCGGCAAATTGGTTCCGCCGGGTAATTATAATAAAAATATTAGATAATAATATTCTATTCTCCGTCTGTGGGAACCTAACTTCATTCTCACGGACCAAGGGAATTCAAATTTTATGTGGTAGGGAGAGTGTGTCAGCCAATGAAATCATTTGACGCGAGCCCCGGCCAGCGAGGTGTTTTCTGGTTGAAACCTCACTCTTCTGTCAGTACTCACGAAGTTAAGACGTAGTCCTTCGATCGTCTAGTAACCAAAGTGGTGAAGATCAACAAGAAGACTCTACGTGGTCAACACACACGCAATTACGAACACACTAAGTACAGATCATCTGTATAGCTCGTAATTGTTGCGTAAAGGCGAGATACTCTTCAGGACATCAACCAAGCTTATTGTGTACTACCAGTTAGTCATAAGCACGCAAGAGATCCACCAGACTTCAAGAATACAGCAGAGAGGCCGTCTAAATCATTGGTGAACAGCTGACGAGCAGAGCGACCACCCGAACGAAGCGCACACACACACACACACACACGCTGATGTGCAACGTGCGAACCGACGAGGGACAGGAAGCAGTTCCAGCGGACAGCAGCAGACGTTAAAATATTCACAAACAGCAAGGAAGCAGAGTGTTGCCGAATTTTGAACTCCACAACCGAATCCAGCAGTGCTAAGCAGATTACTTTCTCTAACCAAGGACTCGAATCGACGAGGGACAAATCGGAACGACATCCTCTTCAGTAACAGGAAAGCAAAATCCACTTATTTATTTTCAGATCAAATTTTCTATTTTTCAATTAAAACATTGTAATTCAAATAATTCAGGTGCCAAACAAAAAGCAAAGACTCTAGTAATTAAAAAGTAAATTCGTTGTGATAATCTGTATAGCAGTTTAAGGCTTTAGTAAGTTATAGTTAAGAAACAGAAGTAGTATAAAAGCGCTATACAAATCTTAACTGACAATCTAATCTTAGATCATACTGCAGTAGATCAGAAGTAGAATCACTAGAAATGAAATAACGTGAACTAGACTGTCACGTCTAATTTATTTTAATTAATTATTCTAATTAATTTCAGAGTTTTATATTTTGTCTCATGAACATTTAGATTCAATTTAATTAAATAAATTTAATTAAATTTAAATCAATTAATAAAGTAAAATTTAAATTGCAATTAACTCGCCAAAGAACGAGTTCAGTTTCTTTCAACTATAGACCAATCGAAAAACATTGATTCATTGTTTAGACTATAAGAAAATCATAAAATAATAACCATTCTATTCTTGTGTGTTGTTGGTGTAATAAACAACATTTTATTACCCCATATAACAGTGTTTTATTGTTGTACGGTAAAGCCTACCAGTCTCACAAAACTCTCCCCCTTTAAAGTAACCTATTTTGTGTGTTGTAATAAATTTGAGATTACTAGCTTGCGAACTTCAAATCCAAAATCCACACGCCCTAGTCGGAAGAATCTGCAAGATCAGACAGCAGGTGGGTACTCACACACAACACGACATAACAATAACGCATAGAAGTAGAGTTATAAATGGCGCTCCAATCTCGTGGGGCTCGACAAAATTAAATTCAATTTAAATTTAATTTTCACGTGTAAAACAAACTTTGCTGTTTTAACTCGTAAAACAGCTGGCGTCCAACTAAACAATCCCCAAAGAGTTTTGTGACTGGTGTTCGTACAGCAGTAAAGTTATTGTGTGTATTTGAAACTGTTCTGTGTATTTTAAATTGTTTATATTTGAAATTGTTGGGTATTTAAAATGGATATGGATAAAATACTTAAACAAATGCAGCAAATGAATGCGGATTTGACCGCTAATATTAACTCGAGATTTGAGAAAATTGACGCGAAATTTGAACTTAGTAACGCAGAAATAACTTCTAAAATCGAGGCACAAAAAGTTAGTCTAACCGAGAAATTAGATCAAAGTAATGCTGACATAAACGCCGAGATTAAGCAAAGCAATAAACAAACCACCGCGAAAATAGACGAAAGCGTACACGAGTTGACCGCTAAAGTCACCGAAATCGCGGAAAGCAATGCAAAAATCGCGGAGAGTAATAAAGAGCTAACCGCGAGTCGCAGAGATCGGTGAAAGAGTAAATACGGTCCATACTAAAATCGATGAACGGTTTAAGGTTTTTGAGACCACTATGCAAAAATCGTTTATTGAACAAGTAACACGTATGGAGGGCCGGTTCAAGGATCACATAAGCCGTTGCGAGAAGCAAACCCTAGACGTCTCAAGGAAGGTCGAATCTCTAGAGGTAAAGATTCACGCGGACATGACCGAAACGCAACGACGAGTAGATAAATTAGACGCTTCAATTGTAGAGACGCGATCTAACATTGACTTTAATAAAGAGAGTGTTTTACAAACGTTAAACGACGAGATTCTGAAAGTACGACAGGAGGTACGAAGGAGATCTGCTCCAAATATTTTGGTACAAGGTCCTGTCGACGAGAAAAATCGCGTGTATTTTACGGGGGAAAATAACGAAAACCCCATTGAATTTTTATTAGCGTGTGAGAGTGAAATGGCTAGAGTAGGTTCCCGACTAGAAGATCAAGACAAAATACAGTGGGTGGTTAACGCGATGCGTGATTCGGCGCGTAAGTGGTATAACATTGTACGCGATAGAGTGTCCACATACGCGGAGTTCAAACAAAAATTTGAAAGCCGGTACTGGAACTCGCATACCCAACGACTTCTGCGCAATGAACTGGAATATGGCCGATTTGATAAGAAAATGGGTATTACCGCCGAAAATTATATAATCCAGCAGGTCGAACGCGCGAAGCATTTAACCCCAGCATTTGCGGAGATTGACATAGTCACGAAGCTTGCCTACCATTTTAATCATAATATTAGAGTAGCTGTATTTACGCAGGGTATTCGCACGGTAGACGAACTCCTCATTCTAGTGTCCCAAAGTGAGACGGTTTTTGATTTTGGTGGGTGGCATTATAATCCCGATTTTCGCCGGAATAATGAAGGGCAGAATACGCGACTACAGTACCATCAGCAAACGGATCAAAAACCGAGTACCAGTTCTACTCCACCCCAAACACCGTCAAAACAGCCAAATAAAACCTTTGAGTACAAGGGTAAACAAAATTTTGGTAGACCAAAGGGGCAGGGTAAGGGCAACGACGGGGCACAAATTAGAGCGATTCAAACGGTCGAATTAGCCAAAGCTGATACAACTGAAAAAGACAGCGACTCCCAGGGCAATAAAAACTCGAACAATAAATCGAAAAATTACCAAGCTACAAAAAACGTGCCAAAATGCGCATCCAGCAAGGACGCGCTATAAATTCGGCAAAATTTTGTAAATATAAGCATGTTAATTATAAGGATTATATATTGTGTGAAATGTGTACTTTTAATTATGTAACTTGTGTGCCAGTTAATAATGTGTTCCCACCGGATGTCAGGGATCCGTTGCTAGAATCCGGTCCCACGCGACAAAGGCCTGTGAGCGCGGCGTGTCCGGTGTTACACGCCTTTGTCAATAGTGTTCCCACACGGATTTTGTTGGATACTGGTAGCGTCGTTTCCGGCGTCAGTGAAAGGTTCCTGCGTACCAATAAAAAATATTTTCGTACGGCCCCATCACTCCCAATCAATCAATTTTATATACGAACCGCTACCGATACAAAAGAAAAAATTGACACTCAATACTATCTAACTATCATGCTAGACGAAGTGCAATTTGAAGTGTGTGTAGTGGGTATAAACAATTTAATATGTGATATGTTATTGGGGGTAGATGTATTAGAACAAATACGTGCGGAAATTAACACCAGTGAACACTTATTAAAATGTACCATTGACAATGTTAGTTACACTTTTAAATTGAACACACAGACACACACACAAAACCATGGTGACCCAATTAAAATCACACGGCCACCAAAACAAGTAATTCATTATAAAGAATGTGAAGAGGGGGAGACCACCTTAGATTCCCGAACTGAACGGAGATTGTCGTCGCTGCAAGAAGAATTCAGCGATATCTTCAGTGAAGAACATTCAATCTCATCAGTGTATGAACACAGAATCCACCTCACAGAGCCGGAGAAGTTCATAAGGAGAATCTACCAGGTCCCTATAAAATACCAGGCCGAGGTCCAGCAGGAGATACAGCGGATGTTGGAGGAAGATATTATTGAAAGATCTAATAGCAGCTTCCTCAACCCACTGCTGGTCGTCCGCAAGAAGACTGGAGAGATCCGACTCTGCCTGGATATGAGGAACTTAAACAGTCTCGTAGAGAAAGAGTTTGACTGCGCACCGACAGCGGAGGACCTCTTCATTAAATGTGAAGGAGCCAGGTACCTCACGAAGTTAGATCTAACAGCAAGCTTCTGGCAGGTCCCGCTGTGTGAGCAAGATCGTAAGTATACAGCATTTATATTCAATAACAAATGCTATCAGCACAAGGTGGTACCTTTTGGCCTTAGCACGAGTCTCGCTGCGATTGTAAGATGCCTCGAGAGAGCTCTAGGACCTGAGGTAGACCCATACACTGTAATATTCGTTGATGACATCCTCGTCATATCCCGCACGTTGGAGGAACACTTCGAGCACCTGCGGAGCGTCTTCCAGAAGCTGAGGTTAGCAAACATCAAGCTCAAGCTACACAAGTGCGAGTTTGTAAAGTCCCAAATGAAGTTCCTGGGACATATAATCTCAGCTACAGGTATCAGTACGGACCCAGAGAAGCTCAGGAGTATTGTGGAGTTCCCGGTGCCCAAGAACCTCAAAGCACTGCGAGCATTCCTTGGACTCACGGGATACTACAGGAAATTCACCAGCAAATACGCCGAATATACAGTCCCGTTGCTACAGCTGGTACGCAAAAATATAAAGTGGAAATGGGGTTCTGAACAGAACGATGCGTTTGAGAGGGTTAAGTGCCTGTTCCAATCTAATTTACAATTGTTCCATCCACAGCAGGGTAGGAAGTACGTAATGTACACTGACGCTAGCGAGTACGCTATCGGCGCCGTGTTGCACCAAGAAGACGAACAAGGTAGTCTTCATGTTGTAGCATACGCCAATAGAATGCTCAAAGGCGCTGAGTTGCACTATTGTACTTCCGAGAAAGAAATACTCGCCATAATAAACGCACTCAGAAAATTCAGACACTACCTATACGGTACCCATTTCGAGATCCACACTGATAATCAGGCGTTATCGTTTATATTAAAATGTCGATTAGCAAATTCCCGACTAACACGATGGGTGTTAGCTATTCAGGAGTACTCATTCACTATTAAATATTGCAAAGGATCAGAGAATACCACCCCAGACACTCTAAGTAGATATCCGCCCGTAGAAAAGGAGGAGGAATATGAAGCAGCTGACGACGAGTTGAGAGTGTTAAATATGCAATACACGGTCGCGCCTGAAGCTACTAATATGCTACAGAACTTAGGACGCGAGCAGGACGATAACCTCGCACTCCTTGCTAAAAAGCTAATGTTAGCAGCTCACCCAAATCCTCACTATCTTATACAAGACAATATATTGTATAAATTGTTACAGGGCGAATGGAAAGTGGTATTGTCTCCAGCGATGCTTGCGTGTGTAACACAATCTCTACATATGAAAATGGCGCACGCATCTCCTGTAAAATGTGTCAAAATATTGCAGGAGGATTTTACAATACCAACATGTACCGTAGGGTAAAGAAATTGCTAAAAACATGTTATCCATGCCAGACAGCGAAAGTACCAAACTTGCACACTTACGTTCCCATGGCCAATGTGATAACGGAAGGTAAGGGACAGATGATCGCCATCGACTTTCTGGGACCATTACCCAAGGCTACCAGACATCTAAAACACATGGTAGTTTGCGTCGATGTGTTTACTAAAATAGTTAGCCTTTATGCGATCCCTAGGCCCACCACAAAGTCCGTTTTAAATATTATACTTAATAAGTATATCCCGCAACATGGACCAATAAGGAATGTACTTAGTGACCAGGGAAAGCAGTTCCAAAACAAACACTGGGCAGCCACCCTGGAACGTAACGGTATCAAAGCAGTCCTAACCTCGATACGACGACCACAGGGAAACCTTGCCGAAAGGGTGAATCGGGAAATCGGTAAAATGTTCCGTATCTATTGCTATAAGGAACAAAGTAAATGGCCCGAGTTCTTACCATTCTTCGAAAAGGCAATAAATGAGAGTTATCACGATACCACGGAATACACACCAGCAGAATTAGACTGTGGAACCACGCCAGAGAGGTTTTGGAATAATTATTTAACTAGGCCAAAGACTTATAATCTACCTCTGCCGGTGCAATGTAAAAATCAACTTGTGAGGGAAAGAATAGTTGAAAAAGGGCAGACAAATTTAATACGACTCATAAACTAACGAACTTTGTAGTAGGTGAGAAAGTACTGCTCAAGGCGAATCCTGTAGGCCGAAGAGACATAAATGTGGCCGCGAAGTTTTTTCGTTTATATAATGGTCCCTATCTGTTGGCTCAACAACTCGCACCTCACACGTTTATAGTTACGACGCTCGTCCGAACGAAAACGATCGGTAAATACCATGCGAGCTCTTTGAGAAAATACTTTGAGTAGCATGGCGTTTCAAAGCGCGCCGCGACGAAATAATAAGCCTTTAAAAAAAAAAATAAATAAATAAATAGTATTTAGAGTTAATAATAATTGTATTATAATAATTAAATTTAAAATAAATAACTTGTGATGTATAATATTATTAATAATAATTATAGATAACTTGTGTAGTAATAATAATATTTTTCTATCGCGATAAACAGCGGGCGGGTAGAACTAAACGCGCAGCAGGAAATAGTTACGTCACGCGATAACAACTACCTGACCGACATTTGAAAGTAGGTCAAGCAATTAGCCGCGCGCCTGGCGATAACGATTGTTTAGACTGTCAGCAAATTCTTTTGTGCGCGTGCCACTGTTTACAAACAAAGCTATTCGCCGTTATAAAAACATTAATACATAAACGATTTCAAAAGTAATATTATTAACAAGAGTATGTAGAATTAAGTTGTATGTAATGAAACAACATTAACACACATGTATGTTTTTCTTTTGAATAAGTAATACAATGTATAGGTAATAAGTATAATGATTACAGAATATGTGTGTAATGATTAAGAAAAAAAAAATAACTGTAATTATTACATTCATTTTTTTTTTAAAGCGGGTGTGGGAATATATAACAGCACCAAATATTAACTATTTGGGGTTATATGTTTACCGCATACTGAAAGCATATTTAAATAAAAAGTAACAGTCAAAACTCCATTTGAATGTAGCGCATTGAAAATAATGCTTTCTAAAGCAACGCACACGTGGTCATTATGTAATCAGTTCGCTGTACAAGGAAGCGACCACACCCAAACTGTTAATTATTAATATCTCGGAAACTAATAAATAAAGGCGAAATCCAATATAGCCAAAATGTTTACCGAAATATTAATAATAACGTGTGCAAATTTGATGCAATATAATTAACAAATGAAAGAGTTAATTAAAATAATTGAATAACTTCTGTAAAAATAGAGTTACAGTAATGAGATTTTAGTATGTTATAAAGATAATAATTTCTGACAGATTGTATATTTTAGATTTCACACAACTTGGTTTGCAACCAAGTTATTGCAAAATTAAATAAGCACAGGATATCCGTTGCGGCAAATTGGTTCCGCCGGGTAATTATAATAAAAATATTAGATAATAATATTCTATTCTCCGTCTGTGGGAACCTAACTTCATTCTCACGGACCAAGGGAATTCAAATTTTATGTGGTAGGGAGAGTGTGTCAGCCAATGAAATCATTTGACGCGAGCCCCGGCCAGCGAGGTGTTTTCTGGTTGAAACCTCACTCTTCTGTCAGTACTCACGAAGTTAAGACGTAGTCCTTCGATCGTCTAGTAACCAAAGTGGTGAAGATCAACAAGAAGACTCTACGTGGTCAACACACACGCAATTACGAACACACTAAGTACAGATCATCTGTATAGCTCGTAATTGTTGCGTAAAGGCGAGATACTCTTCAGGACATCAACCAAGCTTATTGTGTACTACCAGTTAGTCATAAGCACGCAAGAGATCCACCAGACTTCAAGAATACAGCAGAGAGGCCGTCTAAATCATTGGTGAACAGCTGACGAGCAGAGCGACCACCCGAACGAAGCGCACACACACACACACACACGCTGATGTGCAACGTGCGAACCGACGAGGGACAGGAAGCAGTTCCAGCGGACAGCAGCAGACGTTAAAATATTCACAAACAGCAAGGAAGCAGAGTGTTGCCGAATTTTGAACTCCACAACCGAATCCAGCAGTGCTAAGCAGATTACTTTCTCTAACCAAGGACTCGAATCGACGAGGGACAAATCGGAACGACATCCTCTTCAGTAACAGGAAAGCAAAATCCACTTATTTATTTTCAGATCAAATTTTCTATTTTTCAATTAAAACATTGTAATTCAAATAATTCAGGTGCCAAACAAAAAGCAAAGACTCTAGTAATTAAAAAGTAAATTCGTTGTGATAATCTGTATAGCAGTTTAAGGCTTTAGTAAGTTATAGTTAAGAAACAGAAGTAGTATAAAAGCGCTATACAAATCTTAACTGACAATCTAATCTTAGATCATACTGCAGTAGATCAGAAGTAGAATCACTAGAAATGAAATAACGTGAACTAGACTGTCACGTCTAATTTATTTTAATTAATTATTCTAATTAATTTCAGAGTTTTATATTTTGTCTCATGAACATTTAGATTCAATTTAATTAAATAAATTTAATTAAATTTAAATCAATTAATAAAGTAAAATTTAAATTGCAATTAACTCGCCAAAGAACGAGTTCAGTTTCTTTCAACTATAGACCAATCGAAAAACATTGATTCATTGTTTAGACTATAAGAAAATCATAAAATAATAACCATTCTATTCTTGTGTGTTGTTGGTGTAATAAACAACATTTTATTACCCCATATAACAGTGTTTTATTGTTGTACGGTAAAGCCTACCAGTCTCACAAAACTCTCCCCCTTTAAAGTAACCTATTTTGTGTGTTGTTGTAATAAATTTGAGATTACTAGCTTGCGAACTTCAAATCCAAAATCCACACGCCCTAGTCGGAAGAATCTGCAAGATCAGACAGCAGGTGGGTACTCACACACAACACGACATAACAATAACGCATAGAAGTAGAGTTATAAATGGCGCTCCAATCTCGTGGGGCTCGACAAAATTAAATTCAATTTAAATTTAATTTTCACGTGTAAAACAAACTTTGCTGTTTTAACTCGTAAAACAGCTGGCGTCCAACTAAACAATCCCCAAAGAGTTTTGTGACTGGTGTTCGTACAGCAGTAAAGTTATTGTGTGTATTTGAAACTGTTCTGTGTATTTTAAATTGTTTATATTTGAAATTGTTGGGTATTTAAAATGGATATGGATAAAATACTTAAACAAATGCAGCAAATGAATGCGGATTTGACCGCTAATATTAACTCGAGATTTGAGAAAATTGACGCGAAATTTGAACTTAGTAACGCAGAAATAACTTCTAAAATCGAGGCACAAAAAGTTAGTCTAACCGAGAAATTAGATCAAAGTAATGCTGACATAAACGCCGAGATTAAGCAAAGCAATAAACAAACCACCGCGAAAATAGACGAAAGCGTACACGAGTTGACCGCTAAAGTCACCGAAATCGCGGAAAGCAATGCAAAAATCGCGGAGAGTAATAAAGAGCTAACCGCGAGTCGCAGAGATCGGTGAAAGAGTAAATACGGTCGATACTAAAATCAATGAACGGTTTAAGGTTTTTGAGACCACTATGCAAAAATCGTTTATTGAACAAGTAACACGTATGGAGGGCCGGTTCAAGGATCACATAAGCCGTTGCGAGAAGCAAACCCTAGACGTCTCAAGGAAGGTCGAATCTCTAGAGGTAAAGATTCACGCGGACGTGACCGAAACGCAACGACGAGTAGATAAATTAGACGCTTCAATTGTAGAGACGCGATCTAACATTGTCTCTAATAAAGAGAGTGTTTTACAAACGTTAAACGACGAGATTCTGAAAGTACGACAGGAGGTACGAAGGAGATCTGCTCCAAATATTTTGGTACAAGGTCCTGTCGACGAGAAAAATCGCGTGTATTTTACGGGGGAAAATAACGAAAACCCCATTGAATTTTTATTAGCGTGTGAGAGTGAAATGGCTAGAGTAGGTTCCCGACTAGAAGATCAAGACAAAATACAGTGGGTGGTTAACGCGATGCGTGATTCGGCGCGTAAGTGGTATAACATTGTACGCGATAGAGTGTCCACATACGCGGAGTTCAAACAAAAATTTGAAAGCCGGTACTGGAACTCGCATACCCAACGACTTCTGCGCAATGAACTGGAATATGGCCGATTTGATAAGAAAATGGGTATTACCGCCGAAAATTATATAATCCAGCAGGTCGAACGCGCGAAGCATTTAACCCCAGCATTTGCGGAGATTGACATAGTCACGAAGCTTGCCTACCATTTTAATCATAATATTAGAGTAGCTGTATTTACGCAGGGTATTCGCACGGTAGACGAACTCCTCATTCTAGTGTCCCAAAGTGAGACGGTTTTTGATTTTGGTGGGTGGCATTATAATCCCGATTTTCGCCGGAATAATGAAGGGCAGAATACGCGACTACAGTACCATCAGCAAACGGATCAAAAACCGAGTACCAGTTCTACTCCACCCCAAACACCGTCAAAACAGCCAAATAAAACCTTTGAGTACAAGGGTAAACAAAATTTTGGTAGACCAAAGGGGCAGGGTAAGGGCAACGACGGGGCACAAATTAGAGCGATTCAAACGGTCGAATTAGCCAAAGCTGATACAACTGAAAAAGACAGCGACTCCCAGGGCAATAAAAACTCGAACAATAAATCGAAAAATTACCAAGCTACAAAAAACGTGCCAAAATGCGCATCCAGCAAGGACGCGCTATAAATTCTGCAAAATTTTGTAAATATAAGCATGTTAATTATAAGGATTATATATTGTGTGAAATGTGTACTTTTAATTATGTAACTTGTGTGCCAGTTAATAATGTGTTCCCACCGGATGTCAGGGATCCGTTGCTAGAATCCGGTCCCACGCGACAAAGGCCTGTGAGCGCGGCGTGTCCGGTGTTACACGCCTTTGTCAATAGTGTTCCCACACGGATTTTGTTGGATACTGGTAGCGTCATTTCCGGCGTCAGTGAAAGGTTCCTGCGTACCAATAAAAAATATTTTCATACGGCCCCATCACTCCCAATCAATCAATTTTATATACGAACCGCTACCGATACAAAAGAAAAAATTGACACTCAATACTATCTAACTATCATGCTAGACGAAGTGCAATTTGAAGTGTGTGTAGTGGGTATAAACAATTTAATATGTGATATGTTATTGGGGGTAGATGTATTAGAACAAATACGTGCGGAAATTAACACCAGTGAACACTTATTAAAATGTACCATTGACAATGTTAGTTACACTTTTAAATTGAACACACAGACACACACACAAAACCATGGTGACCCAATTAAAATCACACGGCCACCAAAACAAGTAATTCATTATAAAGAATGTGAAGAGGGGGAGACCACCTTAGATTCCCGAACTGAACGGAGATTGTCGTCGCTGCAAGAAGAATTCAGCGATATCTTCAGTGAAGAACATTCAATCTCATCAGTGTATGAACACAGAATCCACCTCACAGAGCCGGAGAAGTTCATAAGGAGAATCTACCAGGTCCCTATAAAATACCAGGCCGAGGTCCAGCAGGAGATACAGCGGATGTTGGAGGAAGATATTATTGAAAGATCTAATAGCAGCTTCCTCAACCCACTGCTGGTCGTCCGCAAGAAGACTGGAGAGATCCGACTCTGCCTGGATATGAGGAACTTAAACAGTCTCGTAGAGAAAGAGTTTGACTGCGCACCGACAGCGGAGGACCTCTTCATTAAATGTGAAGGAGCCAGGTACCTCACGAAGTTAGATCTAACAGCAAGCTTCTGTCAGGTCCCGCTGTGTGAGCAAGATCGTAAGTATACAGCATTTATATTCAATAACAAATGCTATCAGCACAAGGTGGTACCTTTTGGCCTTAGCACGAGTCTCGCTGCGATTGTAAGATGCCTCGAGAGAGCTCTAGGACCTGAGGTAGACCCATACACTGTAATATTCGTTGATGACATCCTCGTCATATCCCGCACGTTGGAGGAACACTTCGAGCACCTGCGGAGCGTCTTCCAGAAGCTGAGGTTAGCAAACATCAAGCTCAAGCTACACAAGTGCGAGTTTGTAAAGTCCCAAATGAAGTTCCTGGGACATATAATCTCAGCTACAGGTATCAGTACGGACCCAGAGAAGCTCAGGAGTATTGTGGAGTTCCCGGTGCCCAAGAACCTCAAAGCACTGCGAGCATTCCTTGGACTCACGGGATACTACAGGAAATTCACCAGCAAATACGCCGAATATACAGTCCCGTTGCTACAGCTGGTACGCAAAAATATAAAGTGGAAATGGGGTTCTGAACAGAACGATGCGTTTGAGAGGGTTAAGTGCCTGTTCCAATCTAATTTACAATTGTTCCATCCACAGCAGGGTAGGAAGTACGTAATGTACACTGACGCTAGCGAGTACGCTATCGGCGCCGTGTTGCACCAAGAAGACGAACAAGGTAGTCTTCATGTTGTAGCATACGCCAATAGAATGCTCAAAGGCGCTGAGTTGCACTATTGTACTTCCGAGAAAGAAATACTCGCCATAATAAACGCACTCAGAAAATTCAGACACTACCTATACGGTACCCATTTCGAGATCCACACTGATAATCAGGCGTTATCGTTTATATTAAAATGTCGATTAGCAAATTCCCGACTAACACGATGGGTGTTAGCTATTCAGGAGTACTCATTCACTATTAAATATTGCAAAGGATCAGAGAATACCACCCCAGACACTCTAAGTAGATATCCGCCCGTAGAAAAGGAGGAGGAATATGAAGCAGCTGACGACGAGTTGAGAGTGTTAAATATGCAATACACGGTCGCGCCTGAAGCTACTAATATGCTACAGAACTTAGGACGCGAGCAGGACGATAACCTCGCACTCCTTGCTAAAAAGCTAATGTTAGCAGCTCACCCAAATCCTCACTATCTTATACAAGACAATATATTGTATAAATTGTTACAGGGCGAATGGAAAGTGGTATTGTCTCCAGCGATGCTTGCGTGTGTAACACAATCTCTACATATGAAAATGGCGCACGCATCTCCTGTAAAATGTGTCAAAATATTGCAGGAGGATTTTACAATACCAACATGTACCGTAGGGTAAAGAAATTGCTAAAAACATGTTATCCATGCCAGACAGCGAAAGTACCAAACTTGCACACTTACGTTCCCATGGCCAATGTGATAACGGAAGGTAAGGGACAGATGATCGCCATCGACTTTCTGGGACCATTACCCAAGGCTACCAGACATCTAAAACACATGGTAGTTTGCGTCGATGTGTTTACTAAAATAGTTAGCCTTTATGCGATCCCTAGGCCCACCACAAAGTCCGTTTTAAATATTATACTTAATAAGTATATCCCGCAACATGGACCAATAAGGAATGTACTTAGTGACCAGGGAAAGCAGTTCCAAAACAAACACTGGGCAGCCACCCTGGAACGTAACGGTATCAAAGCAGTCCTAACCTCGATACGACGACCACAGGGAAACCTTGCCGAAAGGGTGAATCGGGAAATCGGTAAAATGTTCCGTATCTATTGCTATAAGGAACAAAGTAAATGGCCCGAGTTCTTACCATTCTTCGAAAAGGCAATAAATGAGAGTTATCACGATACCACGGAATACACACCAGCAGAATTAGACTGTGGAACCACGCCAGAGAGGTTTTGGAATAATTATTTAACTAGGCCAAAGACTTATAATCTACCTCTGCCGGTGCAATGTAAAAATCAACTTGTGAGGGAAAGAATAGTTGAAAAAGGGCAGACAAATTTAATACGACTCATAAACTAACGAACTTTGTAGTAGGTGAGAAAGTACTGCTCAAGGCGAATCCTGTAGGCCGAAGAGACATAAATGTGGCCGCGAAGTTTTTTCGTTTATATAATGGTCCCTATCTGTTGGCTCAACAACTCGCACCTCACACGTTTATAGTTACGACGCTCGACCGAACGAAAACGATCGGTAAATACCATGCGAGCTCTTTGAGAAAATACTTTGAGTAGCATGGCGTTTCAAAGCGCGCCGCGACGAAATAATAAGCCTTTAAAAAAAAAAAAATAAAATAAATAGTATTTAGAGTTAATAATAATTGTATTATAATAATTAAATTTAAAATAAATAACTTGTGATGTATAATATTATTAATAATAATTATAGATAACTTGTGTAGTAATAATAATATTTTTCTATCGCGATAAACAGCGGGCGGGTAGAACTAAACGCGCAGCAGGAAATAGTTACGTCACGCGATAACAACTACCTGACCGACATTTGAAAGTAGGTCAAGCAATTAGCCGCGCGCCTGGCGATAACGATTGTTTAGACTGTCAGCAAATTCTTTTGTGCGCGTGCCACTGTTTACAAACAAAGCTATTCGCCGTTATAAAAACATTAATACATAAACGATTTCAAAAGTAATATTATTAACAAGAGTATGTAGAATTAAGTTGTATGTAATGAAACAACATTAACACACATGTATGTTTTTCTTTTGAATAAGTAATACAATGTATAGGTAATAAGTATAATGATTACAGAATATGTGTGTAATGATTAAGAAAAAAAAAATAACTGTAATTATTACATTCATTTTTTTTTTAAAGCGGGTGTGGGAATATATAACAGCACCAAATATTAACTATTTGGGGTTATATGTTTACCGCATACTGAAAGCATATTTAAATAAAAAGTAACAGTCAAAACTCCATTTGAATGTAGCGCATTGAAAATAATGCTTTCTAAAGCAACGCACACGTGGTCATTATGTAATCAGTTCGCTGTACAAGGAAGCGACCACACCCAAACTGTTAATTATTAATATCTCGGAAACTAATAAATAAAGGCGAAATCCAATATAGCCAAAATGTTTACCGAAATATTAATAATAACGTGTGCAAATTTGATGCAATATAATTAACAAATGAAAGAGTTAATTAAAATAATTGAATAACTTCTGTAAAAATAGAGTTACAGTAATGAGATTTTAGTATGTTATAAAGATAATAATTTCTGACAGATTGTATATTTTAGATTTCACACAACTTGGTTTGCAACCAAGTTATTGCAAAATTAAATAAGCACAGGATATCCGTTGCGGCAAATTGGTTCCGCCGGGTAATTATAATAAAAATATTAGATAATAATATTCTATTCTCCGTCTGTGGGAACCTAACTTCATTCTCACGGACCAAGGGAATTCAAATTTTATGTGGTAGGGAGAGTGTGTCAGCCAATGAAATCATTTGACGCGAGCCCCGGCCAGCGAGGTGTTTTCTGGTTGAAACCTCACTCTTCTGTCAGTACTCACGAAGTTAAGACGTAGTCCTTCGATCGTCTAGTAACCAAAGTGGTGAAGATCAACAAGAAGACTCTACGTGGTCAACACACACGCAATTACGAACACACTAAGTACAGATCATCTGTATAGCTCGTAATTGTTGCGTAAAGGCGAGATACTCTTCAGGACATCAACCAAGCTTATTGTGTACTACCAGTTAGTCATAAGCACGCAAGAGATCCACCAGACTTCAAGAATACAGCAGAGAGGCCGTCTAAATCATTGGTGAACAGCTGACGAGCAGAGCGACCACCCGAACGAAGCGCACACACACACACACACACACGCTGATGTGCAACGTGCGAACCGACGAGGGACAGGAAGCAGTTCCAGCGGACAGCAGCAGACGTTAAAATATTCACAAACAGCAAGGAAGCAGAGTGTTGCCGAATTTTGAACTCCACAACCGAATCCAGCAGTGCTAAGCAGATTACTTTCTCTAACCAAGGACTCGAATCGACGAGGGACAAATTGGAACGACATCCTCTTCAGTAACAGGAAAGCAAAATCCACTTATTTATTTTCAGATCAAATTTTCTATTTTTCAATTAAAACATTGTAATTCAAATAATTCAGGTGCCAAACAAAAAGCAAAGACTCTAGTAATTAAAAAGTAAATTCGTTGTGATAATCTGTATAGCAGTTTAAGGCTTTAGTAAGTTATAGTTAAGAAACAGAAGTAGTATAAAAGCGCTATACAAATCTTAACTGACAATCTAATCTTAGATCATACTGCAGTAGATCAGAAGTAGAATCACTAGAAATGAAATAACGTGAACTAGACTGTCACGTCTAATTTATTTTAATTAATTATTCTAATTAATTTCAGAGTTTTATATTTTGTCTCATGAACATTTAGATTCAATTTAATTAAATAAATTTAATTAAATTTAAATCAATTAATAAAGTAAAATTTAAATTGCAATTAACTCGCCAAAGAACGAGTTCAGTTTCTTTCAACTATAGACCAATCGAAAAACATTGATTCATTGTTTAGACTATAAGAAAATCATAAAATAATAACCATTCTATTCTTGTGTGTTGTTGGTGTAATAAACAACATTTTATTACCCCATATAACAGTGTTTTATTGTTGTACGGTAAAGCCTACCAGTCTCACAAAACTCTCCCCCTTTAAAGTAACCTATTTTGTGTGTTGTTGTAATAAATTTGAGATTACTAGCTTGCGAACTTCAAATCCAAAATCCACACGCCCTAGTCGGAAGAATCTGCAAGATCAGACAGCAGGTGGGTACTCACACACAACACGACATAACAATAACGCATAGAAGTAGAGTTATAAATGGCGCTCCAATCTCGTGGGGCTCGACAAAATTAAATTCAATTTAAATTTAATTTTCACGTGTAAAACAAACTTTGCTGTTTTAACTCGTAAAACAGCTGGCGTCCAACTAAACAATCCCCAAAGAGTTTTGTGACTGGTGTTCGTACAGCAGTAAAGTTATTGTGTGTATTTGAAACTGTTCTGTGTATTTTAAATTGTTTATATTTGAAATTGTTGGGTATTTAAAATGGATATGGATAAAATACTTAAACAAATGCAGCAAATGAATGCGGATTTGACCGCTAATATTAACTCGAGATTTGAGAAAATTGACGCGAAATTTGAACTTAGTAACGCAGAAATAACTTCTAAAATCGAGGCACAAAAAGTTAGTCTAACCGAGAAATTAGATTAAAGTAATGCTGACATAAACGCCGAGATTAAGCAAAGCAATAAACAAACCACCGCGAAAATAGACGAAAGCGTACACGAGTTGACCGCTAAAGTCACCGAAATCGCGGAAAGCAATGCAAAAATCGCGGAGAGTAATAAAGAGCTAACCGCGAGTCGCAGAGATCGGTGAAAGAGTAAATACGGTCGATACTAAAATCAATGAACGGTTTAAGGTTTTTGAGACCACTATGCAAAAATCGTTTATTGAACAAGTAACACGTATGGAGGGCCGGTTCAAGGATCACATAAGCCGTTGCGAGAAGCAAACCCTAGACGTCTCAAGGAAGGTCGAATCTCTAGAGGTAAAGATTCACGCGGACGTGACCGAAACGCAACGACGAGTAGATAAATTAGACGCTTCAATTGTAGAGACGCGATCTAACATTGACTCTAATAAAGAGAGTGTTTTACAAACGTTAAACGACGAGATTCTGAAAGTACGACAGGAGGTACGAAGGAGATCTGCTCCAAATATTTTGGTACAAGGTCCTGTCGACGAGAAAAATCGCGTGTATTTTACGGGGGAAAATAACGAAAACCCCATTGAATTTTTATTAGCGTGTGAGAGTGAAATGGCTAGAGTAGGTTCCCGACTAGAAGATCAAGACAAAATACAGTGGGTGGTTAACGCGATGCGTGATTCGGCGCGTAAGTGGTATAACATTGTACGCGATAGAGTGTCCACATACGCGGAGTTCAAACAAAAATTTGAAAGCCGGTACGGAACTCGCATACCCAACGACTTCTGCGCAATGAACTGGAATATGGCCGATTTGATAAGAAAATGGGTATTACCGCCGAAAATTATATAATCCAGCAGGTCGAACGCGCGAAGCATTTAACCCCAGCATTTGCGGAGATTGACATAGTCACGAAGCTTGCCTACCATTTTAATCATAATATTAGAGTAGCTGTATTTACGCAGGGTATTCGCACGGTAGACGAACTCCTCATTCTAGTGTCCCAAAGTGAGACGGTTTTTGATTTTGGTGGGTGGCATTATAATCCCGATTTTCGCCGGAATAATGAAGGGCAGAATACGCGACTACAGTACCATCAGCAAACGGATCAAAAACCGAGTACCAGTTCTACTCCACCCCAAACACCGTCAAAACAGCCAAATAAAACCTTTGAGTACAAGGGTAAACAAAATTTTGGTAGACCAAAGGGGCAGGGTAAGGGCAACGACGGGGCACAAATTAGAGCGATTCAAACGGTCGAATTAGCCAAAGCTGATACAACTGAAAAAGACAGCGACTCCCAGGGCAATAAAAACTCGAACAATAAATCGAAAAATTACCAAGCTACAAAAAACGTGCCAAAATGCGCATCCAGCAAGGACGCGCTATAAATTCTGCAAAATTTTGTAAATATAAGCATGTTAATTATAAGGATTATATATTGTGTGAAATGTGTACTTTTAATTATGTAACTTGTGTGCCAGTTAATAATGTGTTCCCACCGGATGTCAGGGATCCGTTGCTAGAATCCGGTCCCACGCGACAAAGGCCTGTGAGCGCGGCGTGTCCGGTGTTACACGCCTTTGTCAATAGTGTTCCCACACGGATTTTGTTGGATACTGGTAGCGTCGTTTCCGGCGTCAGTGAAAGGTTCCTGCGTACCAATAAAAAATATTTTCGTACGGCCCCATCACTCCCAATCAATCAATTTTATATACGAACCGCTACCGATACAAAAGAAAAAATTGACACTCAATACTATCTAACTATCATGCTAGACGAAGTGCAATTTGAAGTGTGTGTAGTGGGTATAAACAATTTAATATGTGATATGTTATTGGGGGTAGATGTATTAGAACAAATACGTGCGGAAATTAACACCAGTGAACACTTATTAAAATGTACCATTGACAATGTTAGTTACACTTTTAAATTGAACACACAGACACACACACAAAACCATGGTGACCCAATTAAAATCACACGGCCACCAAAACAAGTAATTCATTATAAAGAATGTGAAGAGGGGGAGACCACCTTAGATTCCCGAACTGAACGGAGATTGTCGTCGCTGCAAGAAGAATTCAGCGATATCTTCAGTGAAGAACATTCAATCTCATCAGTGTATGAACACAGAATCCACCTCACAGAGCCGGAGAAGTTCATAAGGAGAATCTACCAGGTCCCTATAAAATACCAGGCCGAGGTCCAGCAGGAGATACAGCGGATGTTGGAGGAAGATATTATTGAAAGATCTAATAGCAGCTTCCTCAACCCACTGCTGGTCGTCCGCAAGAAGACTGGAGAGATCCGACTCTGCCTGGATATGAGGAACTTAAACAGTCTCGTAGAGAAAGAGTTTGACTGCGCACCGACAGCGGAGGACCTCTTCATTAAATGTGAAGGAGCCAGGTACCTCACGAAGTTAGATCTAACAGCAAGCTTCTGGCAGGTCCCGCTGTGTGAGCAAGATCGTAAGTATACAGCATTTATATTCAATAACAAATGCTATCAGCACAAGGTGGTACCTTTTGGCCTTAGCACGAGTCTCGCTGCGATTGTAAGATGCCTCGAGAGAGCTCTAGGACCTGAGGTAGACCCATACACTGTAATATTCGTTGATGACATCCTCGTCATATCCCGCACGTTGGAGGAACACTTCGAGCACCTGCGGAGCGTCTTCCAGAAGCTGAGGTTAGCAAACATCAAGCTCAAGCTACACAAGTGCGAGTTTGTAAAGTCCCAAATGAAGTTCCTGGGACATATAATCTCAGCTACAGGTATCAGTACGGACCCAGAGAAGCTCAGGAGTATTGTGGAGTTCCCGGTGCCCAAGAACCTCAAAGCACTGCGAGCATTCCTTGGACTCACGGGATACTACAGGAAATTCACCAGCAAATACGCCGAATATACAGTCCCGTTGCTACAGCTGGTACGCAAAAATATAAAGTGGAAATGGGGTTCTGAACAGAACGATGCGTTTGAGAGGGTTAAGTGCCTGTTCCAATCTAATTTACAATTGTTCCATCCACAGCAGGGTAGGAAGTACGTAATGTACACTGACGCTAGCGAGTACGCTATCGGCGCCGTGTTGCACCAAGAAGACGAACAAGGTAGTCTTCATGTTGTAGCATACGCCAATAGAATGCTCAAAGGCGCTGAGTTGCACTATTGTACTTCCGAGAAAGAAATACTCGCCATAATAAACGCACTCAGAAAATTCAGACACTACCTATACGGTACCCATTTCGAGATCCACACTGATAATCAGGCGTTATCGTTTATATTAAAATGTCGATTAGCAAATTCCCGACTAACACGATGGGTGTTAGCTATTCAGGAGTACTCATTCACTATTAAATATTGCAAAGGATCAGAGAATACCACCCCAGACACTCTAAGTAGATATCCGCCCGTAGAAAAGGAGGAGGAATATGAAGCAGCTGACGACGAGTTGAGAGTGTTAAATATGCAATACACGGTCGCGCCTGAAGCTACTAATATGCTACAGAACTTAGGACGCGAGCAGGACGATAACCTCGCACTCCTTGCTAAAAAGCTAATGTTAGCAGCTCACCCAAATCCTCACTATCTTATACAAGACAATATATTGTATAAATTGTTACAGGGCGAATGGAAAGTGGTATTGTCTCCAGCGATGCTTGCGTGTGTAACACAATCTCTACATATGAAAATGGCGCACGCATCTCCTGTAAAATGTGTCAAAATATTGCAGGAGGATTTTACAATACCAACATGTACCGTAGGGTAAAGAAATTGCTAAAAACATGTTATCCATGCCAGACAGCGAAAGTACCAAACTTGCACACTTACGTTCCCATGGCCAATGTGATAACGGAAGGTAAGGGACAGATGATCGCCATCGACTTTCTGGGACCCAAGGCTACCAGACATGTAAAACACATGGTAGTTTGCGTCGATGTGTTTACTAAAATAGTTAGCCTTTATGCGATCCCTAGGCCCACCACAAAGTCCGTTTTAAATATTATACTTAATAAGTATATCCCGCAACATGGACCAATAAGGAATGTACTTAGTGACCAGGGAAAGCAGTTCCAAAACAAACACTGGGCAGCCACCCTGGAACGTAACGGTATCAAAGCAGTCCTAACCTCGATACGACGACCACAGGGAAACCTTACCGAAAGGGTGAATCGGGAAATCGGTAAAATGTTCCGTATCTATTGCTATAAGGAACAAAGTAAATGGCCCGAGTTCTTACCATTCTTCGAAAAGGCAATAAATGAGAGTTATCACGATACCACGGAATACACACCAGCAGAATTAGACTGTGGAACCACGCCAGAGAGGTTTTGGAATAATTATTTAACTAGGCCAAAGACTTATAATCTACCTCTGCCGGTGCAATGTAAAAATCAACTTGTGAGGGAAAGAATAGTTGAAAAAGGGCAGACAAATTTAATACGACTCATAAACTAACGAACTTTGTAGTAGGTGAGAAAGTACTGCTCAAGGCGAATCCTGTAGGCCGAAGAGACATAAATGTGGCCGCGAAGTTTTTTCGTTTATATAATGGTCCCTATCTGTTGGCTCAACAACTCGCACCTCACACGTTTATAGTTACGACGCTCGACCGAACGAAAACGATCGGTAAATACCATGCGAGCTCTTTGAGAAAATACTTTGAGTAGCATGGCGTTTCAAAGCGCGCCGCGACGAAATAATAAGCCTTTAAAAAAAAAAAATAAAATAAATAGTATTTAGAGTTAATAATAATTGTATTATAATAATTAAATTTAAAATAAATAACTTGTGATGTATAATATTATTAATAATAATTATAGATAACTTGTGTAGTAATAATAATATTTTTCTATCGCGATAAACAGCGGGCGGGTAGAACTAAACGCGCAGCAGGAAATAGTTACGTCACGCGATAACAACTACCTGACCGACATTTGAAAGTAGGTCAAGCAATTAGCCGCGCGCCTGGCGATAACGATTGTTTAGACTGTCAGCAAATTCTTTTGTGCGCGTGCCACTGTTTACAAACAAAGCTATTCGCCGTTATAAAAACATTAATACATAAACGATTTCAAAAGTAATATTATTAACAAGAGTATGTAGAATTAAGTTGTATGTAATGAAACAACATTAACACACATGTATGTTTTTCTTTTGAATAAGTAATACAATGTATAGGTAATAAGTATAATGATTACAGAATATGTGTGTAATGATTAAGAAAAAAAAAATAACTGTAATTATTACATTCATTTTTTTTTTAAAGCGGGTGTGGGAATATATAACAGCACCAAATATTAACTATTTGGGGTTATATGTTTACCGCATACTGAAAGCATATTTAAATAAAAAGTAACAGTCAAAACTCCATTTGAATGTAGCGCATTGAAAATAATGCTTTCTAAAGCAACGCACACGTGGTCATTATGTAATCAGTTCGCTGTACAAGGAAGCGACCACACCCAAACTGTTAATTATTAATATCTCGGAAACTAATAAATAAAGGCGAAATCCAATATAGCCAAAATGTTTACCGAAATATTAATAATAACGTGTGCAAATTTGATGCAATATAATTAACAAATGAAAGAGTTAATTAAAATAATTGAATAACTTCTGTAAAAATAGAGTTACAGTAATGAGATTTTAGTATGTTATAAAGATAATAATTTCTGACAGATTGTATATTTTAGATTTCACACAACTTGGTTTGCAACCAAGTTATTGCAAAATTAAATAAGCACAGGATATCCGTTGCGGCAAATTGGTTCCGCCGGGTAATTATAATAAAAATATTAGATAATAATATTCTATTCTCCGTCTGTGGGAACCTAACTTCATTCTCACGGACCAAGGGAATTCAAATTTTATGTGGTAGGGAGAGTGTGTCAGCCAATGAAATCATTTGACGCGAGCCCCGGCCAGCGAGGTGTTTTCTGGTTGAAACCTCACTCTTCTGTCAGTACTCACGAAGTTAAGACGTAGTCCTTCGATCGTCTAGTAACCAAAGTGGTGAAGATCAACAAGAAGACTCTACGTGGTCAACACACACGCAATTACGAACACACTAAGTACAGATCATCTGTATAGCTCGTAATTGTTGCGTAAAGGCGAGATACTCTTCAGGACATCAACCAAGCTTATTGTGTACTACCAGTTAGTCATAAGCACGCAAGAGATCCACCAGACTTCAAGAATACAGCAGAGAGGCCGTCTAAATCATTGGTGAACAGCTGACGAGCAGAGCGACCACCCGAACGAAGCGCACACACACACACACACACACGCTGATGTGCAACGTGCGAACCGACGAGGGACAGGAAGCAGTTCCAGCGGACAGCAGCAGACGTTAAAATATTCACAAACAGCAAGGAAGCAGAGTGTTGCCGAATTTTGAACTCCACAACCGAATCCAGCAGTGCTAAGCAGATTACTTTCTCTAACCAAGGACTCGAATCGACGAGGGACAAATTGGAACGACATCCTCTTCAGTAACAGGAAAGCAAAATCCACTTATTTATTTTCAGATCAAATTTTCTATTTTTCAATTAAAACATTGTAATTCAAATAATTCAGGTGCCAAACAAAAAGCAAAGACTCTAGTAATTAAAAAGTAAATTCGTTGTGATAATCTGTATAGCAGTTTAAGGCTTTAGTAAGTTATAGTTAAGAAACAGAAGTAGTATAAAAGCGCTATACAAATCTTAACTGACAATCTAATCTTAGATCATACTGCAGTAGATCAGAAGTAGAATCACTAGAAATGAAATAACGTGAACTAGACTGTCACGTCTAATTTATTTTAATTAATTATTCTAATTAATTTCAGAGTTTTATATTTTGTCTCATGAACATTTAGATTCAATTTAATTAAATAAATTTAATTAAATTTAAATCAATTAATAAAGTAAAATTTAAATTGCAATTAACTCGCCAAAGAACGAGTTCAGTTTCTTTCAACTATAGACCAATCGAAAAACATTGATTCATTGTTTAGACTATAAGAAAATCATAAAATAATAACCATTCTATTCTTGTGTGTTGTTGGTGTAATAAACAACATTTTATTACCCCATATAACAGTGTTTTATTGTTGTACGGTAAAGCCTACCAGTCTCACAAAACTCTCCCCCTTTAAAGTAACCTATTTTGTGTGTTGTTGTAATAAATTTGAGATTACTAGCTTGCGAACTTCAAATCCAAAATCCACACGCCCTAGTCGGAAGAATCTGCAAGATCAGACAGCAGGTGGGTACTCACACACAACACGACATAACAATAACGCATAGAAGTAGAGTTATAAATGGCGCTCCAATCTCGTGGGGCTCGACAAAATTAAATTCAATTTAAATTTAATTTTCACGTGTAAAACAAACTTTGCTGTTTTAACTCGTAAAACAGCTGGCGTCCAACTAAACAATCCCCAAAGAGTTTTGTGACTGGTGTTCGTACAGCAGTAAAGTTATTGTGTGTATTTGAAACTGTTCTGTGTATTTTAAATTGTTTATATTTGAAATTGTTGGGTATTTAAAATGGATATGGATAAAATACTTAAACAAATGCAGCAAATGAATGCGGATTTGACCGCTAATATTAACTCGAGATTTGAGAAAATTGACGCGAAATTTGAACTTAGTAACGCAGAAATAACTTCTAAAATCGAGGCACAAAAAGTTAGTCTAACCGAGAAATTAGATTAAAGTAATGCTGACATAAACGCCGAGATTAAGCAAAGCAATAAACAAACCACCGCGAAAATAGACGAAAGCGTACACGAGTTGACCGCTAAAGTCACCGAAATCGCGGAAAGCAATGCAAAAATCGCGGAGAGTAATAAAGAGCTAACCGCGAGTCGCAGAGATCGGCGAAAGAGTAAATACGGTCGATACTAAAATCAATGAACGGTTTAAGGTTTTTGAGACCACTATGCAAAAATCGTTTATTGAACAAGTAACACGTATGGAGGGCCGGTTCAAGGATCACATAAGCCGTTGCGAGAAGCAAACCCTAGACGTCTCAAGGAAGGTCGAATCTCTAGAGGTAAAGATTCACGCGGACGTGACCGAAACGCAACGACGAGTAGATAAATTAGACGCTTCAATTGTAGAGACGCGATCTAACATTGACTCTAATAAAGAGAGTGTTTTACAAACGTTAAACGACGAGATTCTGAAAGTACGACAGGAGGTACGAAGGAGATCTGCTCCAAATATTTTGGTACAAGGTCCTGTCGACGAGAAAAATCGCGTGTATTTTACGGGGGAAAATAACGAAAACCCCATTGAATTTTTATTAGCGTGTGAGAGTGAAATGGCTAGAGTAGGTTCCCGACTAGAAGATCAAGACAAAATACAGTGGGTGGTTAACGCGATGCGTGATTCGGCGCGTAAGTGGTATAACATTGTACGCGATAGAGTGTCCACATACGCGGAGTTCAAACAAAAATTTGAAAGCCGGTACGGAACTCGCATACCCAACGACTTCTGCGCAATGAACTGGAATATGGCCGATTTGATAAGAAAATGGGTATTACCGCCGAAAATTATATAATCCAGCAGGTCGAACGCGCGAAGCATTTAACCCCAGCATTTGCGGAGATTGACATAGTCACGAAGCTTGCCTACCATTTTAATCATAATATTAGAGTAGCTGTATTTACGCAGGGTATTCGCACGGTAGACGAACTCCTCATTCTAGTGTCCCAAAGTGAGACGGTTTTTGATTTTGGTGGGTGGCATTATAATCCCGATTTTCGCCGGAATAATGAAGGGCAGAATACGCGACTACAGTACCATCAGCAAACGGATCAAAAACCGAGTACCAGTTCTACTCCACCCCAAACACCGTCAAAACAGCCAAATAAAACCTTTGAGTACAAGGGTAAACAAAATTTTGGTAGACCAAAGGGGCAGGGTAAGGGCAACGACGGGGCACAAATTAGAGCGATTCAAACGGTCGAATTAGCCAAAGCTGATACAACTGAAAAAGACAGCGACTCCCAGGGCAATAAAAACTCGAACAATAAATCGAAAAATTACCAAGCTACAAAAAACGTGCCAAAATGCGCATCCAGCAAGGACGCGCTATAAATTCTGCAAAATTTTGTAAATATAAGCATGTTAATTATAAGGATTATATATTGTGTGAAATGTGTACTTTTAATTATGTAACTTGTGTGCCAGTTAATAATGTGTTCCCACCGGATGTCAGGGATCCGTTGCTAGAATCCGGTCCCACGCGACAAAGGCCTGTGAGCGCGGCGTGTCCGGTGTTACACGCCTTTGTCAATAGTGTTCCCACACGGATTTTGTTGGATACTGGTAGCGTCGTTTCCGGCGTCAGTGAAAGGTTCCTGCGTACCAATAAAAAATATTTTCGTACGGCCCCATCACTCCCAATCAATCAATTTTATATACGAACCGCTACCGATACAAAAGAAAAAATTGACACTCAATACTATCTAACTATCATGCTAGACGAAGTGCAATTTGAAGTGTGTGTAGTGGGTATAAACAATTTAATATGTGATATGTTATTGGGGGTAGATGTATTAGAACAAATACGTGCGGAAATTAACACCAGTGAACACTTATTAAAATGTACCATTGACAATGTTAGTTACACTTTTAAATTGAACACACAGACACACACACAAAACCATGGTGACCCAATTAAAATCACACGGCCACCAAAACAAGTAATTCATTATAAAGAATGTGAAGAGGGGGAGACCACCTTAGATTCCCGAACTGAACGGAGATTGTCGTCGCTGCAAGAAGAATTCAGCGATATCTTCAGTGAAGAACATTCAATCTCATCAGTGTATGAACACAGAATCCACCTCACAGAGCCGGAGAAGTTCATAAGGAGAATCTACCAGGTCCCTATAAAATACCAGGCCGAGGTCCAGCAGGAGATACAGCGGATGTTGGAGGAAGATATTATTGAAAGATCTAATAGCAGCTTCCTCAACCCACTGCTGGTCGTCCGCAAGAAGACTGGAGAGATCCGACTCTGCCTGGATATGAGGAACTTAAACAGTCTCGTAGAGAAAGAGTTTGACTGCGCACCGACAGCGGAGGACCTCTTCATTAAATGTGAAGGAGCCAGGTACCTCACGAAGTTAGATCTAACAGCAAGCTTCTGGCAGGTCCCGCTGTGTGAGCAAGATCGTAAGTATACAGCATTTATATTCAATAACAAATGCTATCAGCACAAGGTGGTACCTTTTGGCCTTAGCACGAGTCTCGCTGCGATTGTAAGATGCCTCGAGAGAGCTCTAGGACCTGAGGTAGACCCATACACTGTAATATTCGTTGATGACATCCTCGTCATATCCCGCACGTTGGAGGAACACTTCGAGCACCTGCGGAGCGTCTTCCAGAAGCTGAGGTTAGCAAACATCAAGCTCAAGCTACACAAGTGCGAGTTTGTAAAGTCCCAAATGAAGTTCCTGGGACATATAATCTCAGCTACAGGTATCAGTACGGACCCAGAGAAGCTCAGGAGTATTGTGGAGTTCCCGGTGCCCAAGAACCTCAAAGCACTGCGAGCATTCCTTGGACTCACGGGATACTACAGGAAATTCACCAGCAAATACGCCGAATATACAGTCCCGTTGCTACAGCTGGTACGCAAAAATATAAAGTGGAAATGGGGTTCTGAACAGAACGATGCGTTTGAGAGGGTTAAGTGCCTGTTCCAATCTAATTTACAATTGTTCCATCCACAGCAGGGTAGGAAGTACGTAATGTACACTGACGCTAGCGAGTACGCTATCGGCGCCGTGTTGCACCAAGAAGACGAACAAGGTAGTCTTCATGTTGTAGCATACGCCAATAGAATGCTCAAAGGCGCTGAGTTGCACTATTGTACTTCCGAGAAAGAAATACTCGCCATAATAAACGCACTCAGAAAATTCAGACACTACCTATACGGTACCCATTTCGAGATCCACACTGATAATCAGGCGTTATCGTTTATATTAAAATGTCGATTAGCAAATTCCCGACTAACACGATGGGTGTTAGCTATTCAGGAGTACTCATTCACTATTAAATATTGCAAAGGATCAGAGAATACCACCCCAGACACTCTAAGTAGATATCCGCCCGTAGAAAAGGAGGAGGAATATGAAGCAGCTGACGACGAGTTGAGAGTGTTAAATATGCAATACACGGTCGCGCCTGAAGCTACTAATATGCTACAGAACTTAGGACGCGAGCAGGACGATAACCTCGCACTCCTTGCTAAAAAGCTAATGTTAGCAGCTCACCCAAATCCTCACTATCTTATACAAGACAATATATTGTATAAATTGTTACAGGGCGAATGGAAAGTGGTATTGTCTCCAGCGATGCTTGCGTGTGTAACACAATCTCTACATATGAAAATGGCGCACGCATCTCCTGTAAAATGTGTCAAAATATTGCAGGAGGATTTTACAATACCAACATGTACCGTAGGGTAAAGAAATTGCTAAAAACATGTTATCCATGCCAGACAGCGAAAGTACCAAACTTGCACACTTACGTTCCCATGGCCAATGTGATAACGGAAGGTAAGGGACAGATGATCGCCATCGACTTTCTGGGACCCAAGGCTACCAGACATCTAAAACACATGGTAGTTTGCGTCGATGTGTTTACTAAAATAGTTAGCCTTTATGCGATCCCTAGGCCCACCACAAAGTCCGTTTTAAATATTATACTTAATAAGTATATCCCGCAACATGGACCAATAAGGAATGTACTTAGTGACCAGGGAAAGCAGTTCCAAAACAAACACTGGGCAGCCACCCTGGAACGTAACGGTATCAAAGCAGTCCTAACCTCGATACGACGACCACAGGGAAACCTTGCCGAAAGGGTGAATCGGGAAATCGGTAAAATGTTCCGTATCTATTGCTATAAGGAACAAAGTAAATGGCCCGAGTTCTTACCATTCTTCGAAAAGGCAATAAATGAGAGTTATCACGATACCACGGAATACACACCAGCAGAATTAGACTGTGGAACCACGCCAGAGAGGTTTTGGAATAATTATTTAACTAGGCCAAAGACTTATAATCTACCTCTGCCGGTGCAATGTAAAAATCAACTTGTGAGGGAAAGAATAGTTGAAAAAGGGCAGACAAATTTAATACGACTCATAAACTAACGAACTTTGTAGTAGGTGAGAAAGTACTGCTCAAGGCGAATCCTGTAGGCCGAAGAGACATAAATGTGGCCGCGAAGTTTTTTCGTTTATATAATGGTCCCTATCTGTTGGCTCAACAACTCGCACCTCACACGTTTATAGTTACGACGCTCGACCGAACGAAAACGATCGGTAAATACCATGCGAGCTCTTTGAGAAAATACTTTGAGTAGCATGGCGTTTCAAAGCGCGCCGCGACGAAATAATAAGCCTTTAAAAAAAAAAATAAAATAAATAGTATTTAGAGTTAATAATAATTGTATTATAATAATTAAATTTAAAATAAATAACTTGTGATGTATAATATTATTAATAATAATTATAGATAACTTGTGTAGTAATAATAATATTTTTCTATCGCGATAAACAGCGGGCGGGTAGAACTAAACGCGCAGCAGGAAATAGTTACGTCACGCGATAACAACTACCTGACCGACATTTGAAAGTAGGTCAAGCAATTAGCCGCGCGCCTGGCGATAACGATTGTTTAGACTGTCAGCAAATTCTTTTGTGCGCGTGCCACTGTTTACAAACAAAGCTATTCGCCGTTATAAAAACATTAATACATAAACGATTTCAAAAGTAATATTATTAACAAGAGTATGTAGAATTAAGTTGTATGTAATGAAACAACATTAACACACATGTATGTTTTTCTTTTGAATAAGTAATACAATGTATAGGTAATAAGTATAATGATTACAGAATATGTGTAATGATTAAGAAAAAAAAAAAAACTGTAATTATTACATTCATTTTTTTTTTAAAGCGGGTGTGGGAATATATAACAGCACCAAATATTAACTATTTGGGGTTATATGTTTACCGCATACTGAAAGCATATTTAAATAAAAAGTAACAGTCAAAACTCCATTTGAATGTAGCGCATTGAAAATAATGCTTTCTAAAGCAACGCACACGTGGTCATTATGTAATCAGTTCGCTGTACAAGGAAGCGACCACACCCAAACTGTTAATTATTAATATCTCGGAAACTAATAAATAAAGGCGAAATCCAATATAGCCAAAATGTTTACCGAAATATTAATAATAACGTGTGCAAATTTGATGCAATATAATTAACAAATGAAAGAGTTAATTAAAATAATTGAATAACTTCTGTAAAAATAGAGTTACAGTAATGAGATTTTAGTATGTTATAAAGATAATAATTTCTGACAGATTGTATATTTTAGATTTCACACAACTTGGTTTGCAACCAAGTTATTGCAAAATTAAATAAGCACAGGATATCCGTTGCGGCAAATTGGTTCCGCCGGGTAATTATAATAAAAATATTAGATAATAATATTCTATTCTCCGTCTGTGGGAACCTAACTTCATTCTCACGGACCAAGGGAATTCAAATTTTATGTGGTAGGGAGAGTGTGTCAGCCAATGAAATCATTTGACGCGAGCCCCGGCCAGCGAGGTGTTTTCTGGTTGAAACCTCACTCTTCTGTCAGTACTCACGAAGTTAAGACGTAGTCCTTCGATCGTCTAGTAACCAAAGTGGTGAAGATCAACAAGAAGACTCTACGTGGTCAACACACACGCAATTACGAACACACTAAGTACAGATCATCTGTATAGCTCGTAATTGTTGCGTAAAGGCGAGATACTCTTCAGGACATCAACCAAGCTTATTGTGTACTACCAGTTAGTCATAAGCACGCAAGAGATCCACCAGACTTCAAGAATACAGCAGAGAGGCCGTCTAAATCATTGGTGAACAGCTGACGAGCAGAGCGACCACCCGAACGAAGCGCACACACACACACACACACGCTGATGTGCAACGTGCGAACCGACGAGGGACAGGAAGCAGTTCCAGCGGACAGCAGCAGACGTTAAAATATTCACAAACAGCAAGGAAGCAGAGTGTTGCCGAATTTTGAACTCCACAACCGAATCCAGCAGTGCTAAGCAGATTACTTTCTCTAACCAAGGACTCGAATCGACGAGGGACAAATCGGAACGACATCCTCTTCAGTAACAGGAAAGCAAAATCCACTTATTTATTTTCAGATCAAATTTTCTATTTTTCAATTAAAACATTGTAATTCAAATAATTCAGGTGCCAAACAAAAAGCAAAGACTCTAGTAATTAAAAAGTAAATTCGTTGTGATAATCTGTATAGCAGTTTAAGGCTTTAGTAAGTTATAGTTAAGAAACAGAAGTAGTATAAAAGCGCTATACAAATCTTAACTGACAATCTAATCTTAGATCATACTGCAGTAGATCAGAAGTAGAATCACTAGAAATGAAATAACGTGAACTAGACTGTCACGTCTAATTTATTTTAATTAATTATTCTAATTAATTTCAGAGTTTTATATTTTGTCTCATGAACATTTAGATTCAATTTAATTAAATAAATTTAATTAAATTTAAATCAATTAATAAAGTAAAATTTAAATTGCAATTAACTCTCCAAAGAACGAGTTCAGTTTCTTTCAACTATAGACCAATCGAAAAACATTGATTCATTGTTTAGACTATAAGAAAATCATAAAATAATAACCATTCTATTCTTGTGTGTTGTTGGTGTAATAAACAACATTTTATTACCCCATATAACAGTGTTTTATTGTTGTACGGTAAAGCCTACCAGTCTCACAAAACTCTCCCCCTTTAAAGTAACCTATTTTGTGTGTTGTTGTAATAAATTTGAGATTACTAGCTTGCGAACTTCAAATCCAAAATCCACACGCCCTAGTCGGAAGAATCTGCAAGATCAGACAGCAGGTGGGTACTCACACACAACACGACATAACAATAACGCATAGAAGTAGAGTTATAAATGGCGCTCCAATCTCGTGGGGCTCGACAAAATTAAATTCAATTTAAATTTAATTTTCACGTGTAAAACAAACTTTGCTGTTTTAACTCGTAAAACAGCTGGCGTCCAACTAAACAATCCCCAAAGAGTTTTGTGACTGGTGTTCGTACAGCAGTAAAGTTATTGTGTGTATTTGAAACTGTTCTGTGTATTTTAAATTGTTTATATTTGAAATTGTTGGGTATTTAAAATGGATATGGATAAAATACTTAAACAAATGCAGCAAATGAATGCGGATTTGACCGCTAATATTAACTCGAGATTTGAGAAAATTGACGCGAAATTTGAACTTAGTAACGCAGAAATAACTTCTAAAATCGAGGCACAAAAAGTTAGTCTAACCGAGAAATTAGATTAAAGTAATGCTGACATAAACGCCGAGATTAAGCAAAGCAATAAACAAACCACCGCGAAAATAGACGAAAGCGTACACGAGTTGACCGCTAAAGTCACCGAAATCGCGGAAAGCAATGCAAAAATCGCGGAGAGTAATAAAGAGCTAACCGCGAGTCGCAGAGATCGGTGAAAGAGTAAATACGGTCGATACTAAAATCAATGAACGGTTTAAGGTTTTTGAGACCACTATGCAAAAATCGTTTATTGAACAAGTAACACGTATGGAGGGCCGGTTCAAGGATCACATAAGCCGTTGCGAGAAGCAAACCCTAGACGTCTCAAGGAAGGTCGAATCTCTAGAGGTAAAGATTCACGCGGACGTGACCGAAACGCAACGACGAGTAGATAAATTAGACGCTTCAATTGTAGAGACGCGATCTAACATTGACTCTAATAAAGAGAGTGTTTTACAAACGTTAAACGACGAGATTCTGAAAGTACGACAGGAGGTACGAAGGAGATCTGCTCCAAATATTTTGGTACAAGGTCCTGTCGACGAGAAAAATCGCGTGTATTTTACGGGGGAAAATAACGAAAACCCCATTGAATTTTTATTAGCGTGTGAGAGTGAAATGGCTAGAGTAGGTTCCCGACTAGAAGATCAAGACAAAATACAGTGGGTGGTTAACGCGATGCGTGATTCGGCGCGTAAGTGGTATAACATTGTACGCGATAGAGTGTCCACATACGCGGAGTTCAAACAAAAATTTGAAAGCCGGTACTGGAACTCGCATACCCAACGACTTCTGCGCAATGAACTGGAATATGGCCGATTTGATAAGAAAATGGGTATTACCGCCGAAAATTATATAATCCAGCAGGTCGAACGCGCGAAGCATTTAACCCCAGCATTTGCGGAGATTGACATAGTCACGAAGCTTGCCTACCATTTTAATCATAATATTAGAGTAGCTGTATTTACGCAGGGTATTCGCACGGTAGACGAACTCCTCATTCTAGTGTCCCAAAGTGAGACGGTTTTTGATTTTGGTGGGTGGCATTATAATCCCGATTTTCGCCGGAATAATGAAGGGCAGAATACGCGACTACAGTACCATCAGCAAACGGATCAAAAACCGAGTACCAGTTCTACTCCACCCCAAACACCGTCAAAACAGCCAAATAAAACCTTTGAGTACAAGGGTAAACAAAATTTTGGTAGACCAAAGGGGCAGGGTAAGGGCAACGACGGGGCACAAATTAGAGCGATTCAAACGGTCGAATTAGCCAAAGCTGATACAACTGAAAAAGACAGCGACTCCCAGGGCAATAAAAACTCGAACAATAAATCGAAAAATTACCAAGCTACAAAAAACGTGCCAAAATGCGCATCCAGCAAGGACGCGCTATAAATTCGGCAAAATTTTGTAAATATAAGCATGTTAATTATAAGGATTATATATTGTGTGAAATGTGTACTTTTAATTATGTAACTTGTGTGCCAGTTAATAATGTGTTCCCACCGGATGTCAGGGATCCGTTGCTAGAATCCGGTCCCACGCGACAAAGGCCTGTGAGCGCGGCGTGTCCGGTGTTACACGCCTTTGTCAATAGTGTTCCCACACGGATTTTGTTGGATACTGGTAGCGTCGTTTCCGGCGTCAGTGAAAGGTTCCTGCGTACCAATAAAAAATATTTTCGTACGGCCCCATCACTCCCAATCAATCAATTTTATATACGAACCGCTACCGATACAAAAGAAAAAATTGACACTCAATACTATCTAACTATCATGCTAGACGAAGTGCAATTTGAAGTGTGTGTAGTGGGTATAAACAATTTAATATGTGATATGTTATTGGGGGTAGATGTATTAGAACAAATACGTGCGGAAATTAACACCAGTGAACACTTATTAAAATGTACCATTGACAATGTTAGTTACACTTTTAAATTGAACACACAGACACACACACAAAACCATGGTGACCCAATTAAAATCACACGGCCACCAAAACAAGTAATTCATTATAAAGAATGTGAAGAGGGGGAGACCACCTTAGATTCCCGAACTGAACGGAGATTGTCGTCGCTGCAAGAAGAATTCAGCGATATCTTCAGTGAAGAACATTCAATCTCATCAGTGTATGAACACAGAATCCACCTCACAGAGCCGGAGAAGTTCATAAGGAGAATCTACCAGGTCCCTATAAAATACCAGGCCGAGGTCCAGCAGGAGATACAGCGGATGTTGGAGGAAGATATTATTGAAAGATCTAATAGCAGCTTCCTCAACCCACTGCTGGTCGTCCGCAAGAAGACTGGAGAGATCCGACTCTGCCTGGATATGAGGAACTTAAACAGTCTCGTAGAGAAAGAGTTTGACTGCGCACCGACAGCGGAGGACCTCTTCATTAAATGTGAAGGAGCCAGGTACCTCACGAAGTTAGATCTAACAGCAAGCTTCTGGCAGGTCCCGCTGTGTGAGCAAGATCGTAAGTATACAGCATTTATATTCAATAACAAATGCTATCAGCACAAGGTGGTACCTTTTGGCCTTAGCACGAGTCTCGCTGCGATTGTAAGATGCCTCGAGAGAGCTCTAGGACCTGAGGTAGACCCATACACTGTAATATTCGTTGATGACATCCTCGTCATATCCCGCACGTTGGAGGAACACTTCGAGCACCTGCGGAGCGTCTTCCAGAAGCTGAGGTTAGCAAACATCAAGCTCAAGCTACACAAGTGCGAGTTTGTAAAGTCCCAAATGAAGTTCCTGGGACATATAATCTCAGCTACAGGTATCAGTACGGACCCAGAGAAGCTCAGGAGTATTGTGGAGTTCCCGGTGCCCAAGAACCTCAAAGCACTGCGAGCATTCCTTGGACTCACGGGATACTACAGGAAATTCACCAGCAAATACGCCGAATATACAGTCCCGTTGCTACAGCTGGTACGCAAAAATATAAAGTGGAAATGGGGTTCTGAACAGAACGATGCGTTTGAGAGGGTTAAGTGCCTGTTCCAATCTAATTTACAATTGTTCCATCCACAGCAGGGTAGGAAGTACGTAATGTACACTGACGCTAGCGAGTACGCTATCGGCGCCGTGTTGCACCAAGAAGACGAACAAGGTAGTCTTCATGTTGTAGCATACGCCAATAGAATGCTCAAAGGCGCTGAGTTGCACTATTGTACTTCCGAGAAAGAAATACTCGCCATAATAAACGCACTCAGAAAATTCAGACACTACCTATACGGTACCCATTTCGAGATCCACACTGATAATCAGGCGTTATCGTTTATATTAAAATGTCGATTAGCAAATTCCCGACTAACACGATGGGTGTTAGCTATTCAGGAGTACTCATTCACTATTAAATATTGCAAAGGATCAGAGAATACCACCCCAGACACTCTAAGTAGATATCCGCCCGTAGAAAAGGAGGAGGAATATGAAGCAGCTGACGACGAGTTGAGAGTGTTAAATATGCAATACACGGTCGCGCCTGAAGCTACTAATATGCTACAGAACTTAGGACGCGAGCAGGACGATAACCTCGCACTCCTTGCTAAAAAGCTAATGTTAGCAGCTCACCCAAATCCTCGCTATCTTATACAAGACAATATATTGTATAAATTGTTACAGGGCGAATGGAAAGTGGTATTGTCTCCAGCGATGCTTGCGTGTGTAACACAATCTCTACATATGAAAATGGCGCACGCATCTCCTGTAAAATGTGTCAAAATATTGCAGGAGGATTTTACAATACCAACATGTACCGTAGGGTAAAGAAATTGCTAAAAACATGTTATCCATGCCAGACAGCGAAAGTACCAAACTTGCACACTTACGTTCCCATGGCCAATGTGATAACGGAAGGTAAGGGACAGATGATCGCCATCGACTTTCTGGGACCATTACCCAAGGCTACCAGACATCTAAAACACATGGTAGTTTGCGTCGATGTGTTTACTAAAATAGTTAGCCTTTATGCGATCCCTAGGCCCACCACAAAGTCCGTTTTAAATATTATACTTAATAAGTATATCCCGCAACATGGACCAATAAGGAATGTACTTAGTGACCAGGGAAAGCAGTTCCAAAACAAACACTGGGCAGCCACCCTGGAACGTAACGGTATCAAAGCAGTCCTAACCTCGATACGACGACCACAGGGAAACCTTGCCGAAAGGGTGAATCGGGAAATCGGTAAAATGTTCCGTATCTATTGCTATAAGGAACAAAGTAAATGGCCCGAGTTCTTACCATTCTTCGAAAAGGCAATAAATGAGAGTTATCACGATACCACGGAATACACACCAGCAGAATTAGACTGTGGAACCACGCCAGAGAGGTTTTGGAATAATTATTTAACTAGGCCAAAGACTTATAATCTACCTCTGCCGGTGCAATGTAAAAATCAACTTGTGAGGGAAAGAATAGTTGAAAAAGGGCAGACAAATTTAATACGACTCATAAACTAACGAACTTTGTAGTAGGTGAGAAAGTACTGCTCAAGGCGAATCCTGTAGGCCGAAGAGACATAAATGTGGCCGCGAAGTTTTTTCGTTTATATAATGGTCCCTATCTGTTGGCTCAACAACTCGCACCTCACACGTTTATAGTTACGACGCTCGACCGAACGAAAACGATCGGTAAATACCATGCGAGCTCTTTGAGAAAATACTTTGAGTAGCATGGCGTTTCAAAGCGCGCCGCGACGAAATAATAAGCCTTTAAAAAAAAAAAATAAAATAAATAGTATTTAGAGTTAATAATAATTGTATTATAATAATTAAAGTTAAAATAAATAACTTGTGATGTATAATATTATTAATAATAATTATAGATAACTTGTGTAGTAATAATAATATTTTTCTATCGCGATAAACAGCGGGCGGGTAGAACTAAACGCGCAGCAGGAAATAGTTACGTCACGCGATAACAACTACCTGACCGACATTTGAAAGTAGGACAAGCAATTAGCCGCGCGCCTGGCGATAACGATTGTTTAGACTGTCAGCAAATTCTTTTGTGCGCGTGCCACTGTTTACAAACAAAGCTATTCGCCGTTATAAAAACATTAATACATAAACGATTTCAAAAGTAATATTATTAACAAGAGTATGTAGAATTAAGTTGTATGTAATGAAACAACATTAACACACATGTATGTTTTTCTTTTGAATAAGTAATACAATGTATAGGTAATAAGTATAATGATTACAGAATATGTGTGTAATGATTAAGAAAAAAAAAAACTGTAATTATTACATTCTTTTTTTTTTTAAAGCGGGTGTGGGAATATATAACAGCACCAAATATTAACTATTTGGGGTTATATGTTTACCGCATACTGAAAGCATATTTAAATAAAAAGTAACAGTCAAAACTCCATTTGAATGTAGCGCATTGAAAATAATGCTTTCTAAAGCAACGCACACGTGGTCATTATGTAATCAGTTCGCTGTACAAGGAAGCGACCACACCCAAACTGTTAATTATTAATATCTCGGAAACTAATAAATAAAGGCGAAATCCAATATAGCCAAAATGTTTACCGAAATATTAATAATAACGTGTGCAAATTTGATGCAATATAATTAACAAATGAAAGAGTTAATTAAAATAATTGAATAACTTCTGTAAAAATAGAGTTACAGTAATGAGATTTTAGTATGTTATAAAGATAATAATTTCTGACAGATTGTATATTTTAGATTTCACACAACTTGGTTTGCAACCAAGTTATTGCAAAATTAAATAAGCACAGGATATCCGTTGCGGCAAATTGGTTCCGCCGGGTAATTATAATAAAAATATTAGATAATAATATTCTATTCTCCGTCTGTGGGAACCTAACTTCATTCTCACGGACCAAGGGAATTCAAATTTTATGTGGTAGGGAGAGTGTGTCAGCCAATGAAATCATTTGACGCGAGCCCCGGCCAGCGAGGTGTTTTCTGGTTGAAACCTCACTCTTCTGTCAGTACTCACGAAGTTAAGACGTAGTCCTTCGATCGTCTAGTAACCAAAGTGGTGAAGATCAACAAGAAGACTCTACGTGGTCAACACACACGCAATTACGAACACACTAAGTACAGATCATCTGTATAGCTCGTAATTGTTGCGTAAAGGCGAGATACTCTTCAGGACATCAACCAAGCTTATTGTGTACTACCAGTTAGTCATAAGCACGCAAGAGATCCACCAGACTTCAAGAATACAGCAGAGAGGCCGTCTAAATCATTGGTGAACAGCTGACGAGCAGAGCGACCACCCGAACGAAGCGCGCGCACACACACACACACACGCTGATGTGCAACGTGCGAACCGACGAGGGACAGGAAGCAGTTCCAGCGGACAGCAGCAGACGTTAAAATATTCACAAACAGCAAGGAAGCAGAGTGTTGCCGAATTTTGAACTCCACAACCGAATCCAGCAGTGCTAAGCAGATTACTTTCTCTAACCAAGGACTCGAATCGACGAGGGACAAATCGGAACGACATCCTCTTCAGTAACAGGAAAGCAAAATCCACTTATTTATTTTCAGATCAAATTTTCTATTTTTCAATTAAAACATTGTAATTCAAATAATTCAGGTGCCAAACAAAAAGCAAAGACTCTAGTAATTAAAAAGTAAATTCGTTGTGATAATCTGTATAGCAGTTTAAGGCTTTAGTAAGTTATAGTTAAGAAACAGAAGTAGTATAAAAGCGCTATACAAATCTTAACTGACAATCTAATCTTAGATCATACTGCAGTAGATCAGAAGTAGAATCACTAGAAATGAAATAACGTGAACTAGACTGTCACGTCTAATTTATTTTAATTAATTATTCTAATTAATTTCAGAGTTTTATATTTTGTCTCATGAACATTTAGATTCAATTTAATTAAATAAATTTAATTAAATTTAAATCAATTAATAAAGTAAAATTTAAATTGCAATTAACTCGCCAAAGAACGAGTTCAGTTTCTTTCAACTATAGACCAATCGAAAAACATTGATTCATTGTTTAGACTATAAGAAAATCATAAAATAATAACCATTCTATTCTTGTGTGTTGTTGGTGTAATAAACAACATTTTATTACCCCATATAACAGTGTTTTATTGTTGTACGGTAAAGCCTACCAGTCTCACAAAACTCTCCCCCTTTAAAGTAACCTATTTTGTGTGTTGTTGTAATAAATTTGAGATTACTAGCTTGCGAACTTCAAATCCAAAATCCACACGCCCTAGTCGGAAGAATCTGCAAGATCAGACAGCAGGTGGGTACTCACACACAACACGACATAACAATAACGCATAGAAGTAGAGTTATAAATGGCGCTCCAATCTCGTGGGGCTCGACAAAATTAAATTCAATTTAAATTTAATTTTCACGTGTAAAACAAACTTTGCTGTTTTAACTCGTAAAACAGCTGGCGTCCAACTAAACAATCCCCAAAGAGTTTTGTGACTGGTGTTCGTACAGCAGTAAAGTTATTGTGTGTATTTGAAACTGTTCTGTGTATTTTAAATTGTTTATATTTGAAATTGTTGGGTATTTAAAATGGATATGGATAAAATACTTAAACAAATGCAGCAAATGAATGCGGATTTGACCGCTAATATTAACTCGAGATTTGAGAAAATTGACGCGAAATTTGAACTTAGTAACGCAGAAATAACTTCTAAAATCGAGGCACAAAAAGTTAGTCTAACCGAGAAATTAGATCAAAGTAATGCTGACATAAACGCCGAGATTAAGCAAAGCAATAAACAAACCACCGCGAAAATAGACGAAAGCGTACACGAGTTGACCGCTAAAGTCACCGAAATCGCGGAAAGCAATGCAAAAATCGCGGAGAGTAATAAAGAGCTAACCGCGAGTCGCAGAGATCGGTGAAAGAGTAAATACGGTCGATACTAAAATCAATGAACGGTTTAAGGTTTTTGAGACCACTATGCAAAAATCGTTTATTGAACAAGTAACACGTATGGAGGGCCGGTTCAAGGATCACATAAGCCGTTGCGAGAAGCAAACCCTAGACGTCTCAAGGAAGGTCGAATCTCTAGAGGTAAAGATTCACGCGGACGTGACCGAAACGCAACGACGAGTAGATAAATTAGACGCTTCAATTGTAGAGACGCGATCTAACATTGACTCTAATAAAGAGAGTGTTTTACAAACGTTAAACGACGAGATTCTGAAAGTACGACAGGAGGTACGAAGGAGATCTGCTCCAAATATTTTGGTACAAGGTCCTGTCGACGAGAAAAATCGCGTGTATTTTACGGGGGAAAATAACGAAAACCCCATTGAATTTTTATTAGCGTGTGAGAGTGAAATGGCTAGAGTAGGTTCCCGACTAGAAGATCAAGACAAAATACAGTGGGTGGTTAACGCGATGCGTGATTCGGCGCGTAAGTGGTATAACATTGTACGCGATAGAGTGTCCACATACGCGGAGTTCAAACAAAAATTTGAAAGCCGGTACTGGAACTCGCATACCCAACGACTTCTGCGCAATGAACTGGAATATGGCCGATTTGATAAGAAAATGGGTATTACCGCCGAAAATTATATAATCCAGCAGGTCGAACGCGCGAAGCATTTAACCCCAGCATTTGCGGAGATTGACATAGTCACGAAGCTTGCCTACCATTTTAATCATAATATTAGAGTAGCTGTATTTACGCAGGGTATTCGCACGGTAGACGAACTCCTCATTCTAGTGTCCCAAAGTGAGACGGTTTTTGATTTTGGTGGGTGGCATTATAATCCCGATTTTCGCCGGAATAATGAAGGGCAGAATACGCGACTACAGTACCATCAGCAAACGGATCAAAAACCGAGTACCAGTTCTACTCCACCCCAAACACCGTCAAAACAGCCAAATAAAACCTTTGAGTACAAGGGTAAACAAAATTTTGGTAGACCAAAGGGGCAGGGTAAGGGCAACGACGGGGCACAAATTAGAGCGATTCAAACGGTCGAATTAGCCAAAGCTGATACAACTGAAAAAGACAGCGACTCCCAGGGCAATAAAAACTCGAACAATAAATCGAAAAATTACCAAGCTACAAAAAACGTGCCAAAATGCGCATCCAGCAAGGACGCGCTATAAATTCGGCAAAATTTTGTAAATATAAGCATGTTAATTATAAGGATTATATATTGTGTGAAATGTGTACTTTTAATTATGTAACTTGTGTGCCAGTTAATAATGTGTTCCCACCGGATGTCAGGGATCCGTTGCTAGAATCCGGTCCCACGCGACAAAGGCCTGTGAGCGCGGCGTGTCCGGTGTTACACGCCTTTGTCAATAGTGTTCCCACACGGATTTTGTTGGATACTGGTAGCGTCGTTTCTGGCGTCAGTGAAAGGTTCCTGCGTACCAATAAAAAATATTTTCGTACGGCCCCATCACTCCCAATCAATCAATTTTATATACGAACCGCTACCGATACAAAAGAAAAAATTGACACTCAATACTATCTAACTATCATGCTAGACGAAGTGCAATTTGAAGTGTGTGTAGTGGGTATAAACAATTTAATATGTGATATGTTATTGGGGGTAGATGTATTAGAACAAATACGTGCGGAAATTAACACCAGTGAACACTTATTAAAATGTACCATTGACAATGTTAGTTACACTTTTAAATTGAACACACAGACACACACACAAAACCATGGTGACCCAATTAAAATCACACGGCCACCAAAACAAGTAATTCATTATAAAGAATGTGAAGAGGGGGAGACCACCTTAGATTCCCGAACTGAACGGAGATTGTCGTCGCTGCAAGAAGAATTCAGCGATATCTTCAGTGAAGAACATTCAATCTCATCAGTGTATGAACACAGAATCCACCTCACAGAGCCGGAGAAGTTCATAAGGAGAATCTACCAGGTCCCTATAAAATACCAGGCCGAGGTCCAGCAGGAGATACAGCGGATGTTGGAGGAAGATATTATTGAAAGATCTAATAGCAGCTTCCTCAACCCACTGCTGGTCGTCCGCAAGAAGACTGGAGAGATCCGACTCTGCCTGGATATGAGGAACTTAAACAGTCTCGTAGAGAAAGAGTTTGACTGCGCACCGACAGCGGAGGACCTCTTCATTAAATGTGAAGGAGCCAGGTACCTCACGAAGTTAGATCTAACAGCAAGCTTCTGGCAGGTCCCGCTGTGTGAGCAAGATCGTAAGTATACAGCATTTATATTCAATAACAAATGCTATCAGCACAAGGTGGTACCTTTTGGCCTTAGCACGAGTCTCGCTGCGATTGTAAGATGCCTCGAGAGAGCTCTAGGACCTGAGGTAGACCCATACACTGTAATATTCGTTGATGACATCCTCGTCATATCCCGCACGTTGGAGGAACACTTCGAGCACCTGCGGAGCGTCTTCCAGAAGCTGAGGTTAGCAAACATCAAGCTCAAGCTACACAAGTGCGAGTTTGTAAAGTCCCAAATGAAGTTCCTGGGACATATAATCTCAGCTACAGGTATCAGTACGGACCCAGAGAAGCTCAGGAGTATTGTGGAGTTCCCGGTGCCCAAGAACCTCAAAGCACTGCGAGCATTCCTTGGACTCACGGGATACTACAGGAAATTCACCAGCAAATACGCCGAATATACAGTCCCGTTGCTACAGCTGGTACGCAAAAATATAAAGTGGAAATGGGGTTCTGAACAGAACGATGCGTTTGAGAGGGTTAAGTGCCTGTTCCAATCTAATTTACAATTGTTCCATCCACAGCAGGGTAGGAAGTACGTAATGTACACTGACGCTAGCGAGTACGCTATCGGCGCCGTGTTGCACCAAGAAGACGAACAAGGTAGTCTTCATGTTGTAGCATACGCCAATAGAATGCTCAAAGGCGCTGAGTTGCACTATTGTACTTCCGAGAAAGAAATACTCGCCATAATAAACGCACTCAGAAAATTCAGACACTACCTATACGGTACCCATTTCGAGATCCACACTGATAATCAGGCGTTATCGTTTATATTAAAATGTCGATTAGCAAATTCCCGACTAACACGATGGTTGTTAGCTATTCAGGAGTACTCATTCACTATTAAATATTGCAAAGGATCAGAGAATACCACCCCAGACACTCTAAGTAGATATCCGCCCGTAGAAAAGGAGGAGGAATATGAAGCAGCTGACGACGAGTTGAGAGTGTTAAATATGCAATACACGGTCGCGCCTGAAGCTACTAATATGCTACAGAACTTAGGACGCGAGCAGGACGATAACCTCGCACTCCTTGCTAAAAAGCTAATGTTAGCAGCTCACCCAAATCCTCACTATCTTATACAAGACAATATATTGTATAAATTGTTACAGGGCGAATGGAAAGTGGTATTGTCTCCAGCGATGCTTGCGTGTGTAACACAATCTCTACATATGAAAATGGCGCACGCATCTCCTGTAAAATGTGTCAAAATATTGCAGGAGGATTTTACAATACCAACATGTACCGTAGGGTAAAGAAATTGCTAAAAACATGTTATCCATGCCAGACAGCGAAAGTACCAAACTTGCACACTTACGTTCCCATGGCCAATGTGATAACGGAAGGTAAGGGACAGATGATCGCCATCGACTTTCTGGGACCATTACCCAAGGCTACCAGACATCTAAAACACATGGTAGTTTGCGTCGATGTGTTTACTAAAATAGTTAGCCTTTATGCGATCCCTAGGCCCACCACAAAGTCCGTTTTAAATATTATACTTAATAAGTATATCCCGCAACATGGACCAATAAGGAATGTACTTAGTGACCAGGGAAAGCAGTTCCAAAACAAACACTGGGCAGCCACCCTGGAACGTAACGGTATCAAAGCAGTCCTAACCTCGATACGACGACCACAGGGAAACCTTGCCGAAAGGGTGAATCGGGAAATCGGTAAAATGTTCCGTATCTATTGCTATAAGGAACAAAGTAAATGGCCCGAGTTCTTACCATTCTTCGAAAAGGCAATAAATGAGAGTTATCACGATACCACGGAATACACACCAGCAGAATTAGACTGTGGAACCACGCCAGAGAGGTTTTGGAATAATTATTTAACTAGGCCAAAGACTTATAATCTACCTCTGCCGGTGCAATGTAAAAATCAACTTGTGAGGGAAAGAATAGTTGAAAAAGGGCAGACAAATTTAATACGACTCATAAACTAACGAACTTTGTAGTAGGTGAGAAAGTACTGCTCAAGGCGAATCCTGTAGGCCGAAGAGACATAAATGTGGCCGCGAAGTTTTTTCGTTTATATAATGGTCCCTATCTGTTGGCTCAACAACTCGCACCTCACACGTTTATAGTTACGACGCTCGACCGAACGAAAACGATCGGTAAATACCATGCGAGCTCTTTGAGAAAATACTTTGAGTAGCATGGCGTTTCAAAGCGCGCCGCGACGAAATAATAAGCCTTTAAAAAAAAAAAATAAAATAAATAGTATTTAGAGTTAATAATAATTGTATTATAATAATTAAATTTAAAATAAATAACTTGTGATGTATAATATTATTAATAATAATTATAGATAACTTGTGTAGTAATAATAATATTTTTCTATCGCGATAAACAGCGGGCGGGTAGAACTAAACGCGCAGCAGGAAATAGTTACGTCACGCGATAACAACTACCTGACCGACATTTGAAAGTAGGTCAAGCAATTAGCCGCGCGCCTGGCGATAACGATTGTTTAGACTGTCAGCAAATTCTTTTGTGCGCGTGCCACTGTTTACAAACAAAGCTATTCGCCGTTATAAAAACATTAATACATAAACGATTTCAAAAGTAATATTATTAACAAGAGTATGTAGAATTAAGTTGTATGTAATGAAACAACATTAACACACATGTATGTTTTTCTTTTGAATAAGTAATACAATGTATAGGTAATAAGTATAATGATTACAGAATATGTGTGTAATGATTAAGAAAAAAAAAATAACTGTAATTATTACATTCATTTTTTTTTTAAAGCGGGTGTGGGAATATATAACAGCACCAAATATTAACTATTTGGGGTTATATGTTTACCGCATACTGAAAGCATATTTAAATAAAAAGTAACAGTCAAAACTCCATTTGAATGTAGCGCATTGAAAATAATGCTTTCTAAAGCAACGCACACGTGGTCATTATGTAATCAGTTCGCTGTACAAGGAAGCGACCACACCCAAACTGTTAATTATTAATATCTCGGAAACTAATAAATAAAGGCGAAATCCAATATAGCCAAAATGTTTACCGAAATATTAATAATAACGTGTGCAAATTTGATGCAATATAATTAACAAATGAAAGAGTTAATTAAAATAATTGAATAACTTCTGTAAAAATAGAGTTACAGTAATGAGATTTTAGTATGTTATAAAGATAATAATTTCTGACAGATTGTATATTTTAGATTTCACACAACTTGGTTTGCAACCAAGTTATTGCAAAATTAAATAAGCACAGGATATCCGTTGCGGCAAATTGGTTCCGCCGGGTAATTATAATAAAAATATTAGATAATAATATTCTATTCTCCGTCTGTGGGAACCTAACTTCATTCTCACGGACCAAGGGAATTCAAATTTTATGTGGTAGGGAGAGTGTGTCAGCCAATGAAATCATTTGACGCGAGCCCCGGCCAGCGAGGTGTTTTCTGGTTGAAACCTCACTCTTCTGTCAGTACTCACGAAGTTAAGACGTAGTCCTTCGATCGTCTAGTAACCAAAGTGGTGAAGATCAACAAGAAGACTCTACGTGGTCAACACACACGCAATTACGAACACACTAAGTACAGATCATCTGTATAGCTCGTAATTGTTGCGTAAAGGCGAGATACTCTTCAGGACATCAACCAAGCTTATTGTGTACTACCAGTTAGTCATAAGCACGCAAGAGATCCACCAGACTTCAAGAATACAGCAGAGAGGCCGTCTAAATCATTGGTGAACAGCTGACGAGCAGAGCGACCACCCGAACGAAGCGCGCGCACACACACACACACACGCTGATGTGCAACGTGCGAACCGACGAGGGACAGGAAGCAGTTCCAGCGGACAGCAGCAGACGTTAAAATATTCACAAACAGCAAGGAAGCAGAGTGTTGCCGAATTTTGAACTCCACAACCGAATCCAGCAGTGCTAAGCAGATTACTTTCTCTAACCAAGGACTCGAATCGACGAGGGACAAATCGGAACGACATCCTCTTCAGTAACAGGAAAGCAAAATCCACTTATTTATTTTCAGATCAAATTTTCTATTTTTCAATTAAAACATTGTAATTCAAATAATTCAGGTGCCAAACAAAAAGCAAAGACTCTAGTAATTAAAAAGTAAATTCGTTGTGATAATCTGTATAGCAGTTTAAGGCTTTAGTAAGTTATAGTTAAGAAACAGAAGTAGTATAAAAGCGCTATACAAATCTTAACTGACAATCTAATCTTAGATCATACTGCAGTAGATCAGAAGTAGAATCACTAGAAATGAAATAACGTGAACTAGACTGTCACGTCTAATTTATTTTAATTAATTATTCTAATTAATTTCAGAGTTTTATATTTTGTCTCATGAACATTTAGATTCAATTTAATTAAATAAATTTAATTAAATTTAAATCAATTAATAAAGTAAAATTTAAATTGCAATTAACTCGCCAAAGAACGAGTTCAGTTTCTTTCAACTATAGACCAATCGAAAAACATTGATTCATTGTTTAGACTATAAGAAAATCATAAAATAATAACCATTCTATTCTTGTGTGTTGTTGGTGTAATAAACAACATTTTATTACCCCATATAACAGTGTTTTATTGTTGTACGGCAAAGCCTACCAGTCTCACAAAACTCTCCCCCTTTAAAGTAACCTATTTTGTGTGTTGTTGTAATAAATTTGAGATTACTAGCTTGCGAACTTCAAATCCAAAATCCACACGCCCTAGTCGGAAGAATCTGCAAGATCAGACAGCAGGTGGGTACTCACACACAACACGACATAACAATAACGCATAGAAGTAGAGTTATAAATGGCGCTCCAATCTCGTGGGGCTCGACAAAATTAAATTCAATTTAAATTTAATTTTCACGTGTAAAACAAACTTTGCTGTTTTAACTCGTAAAACAGCTGGCGTCCAACTAAACAATCCCCAAAGAGTTTTGTGACTGGTGTTCGTACAGCAGTAAAGTTATTGTGTGTATTTGAAACTGTTCTGTGTATTTTAAATTGTTTATATTTGAAATTGTTGGGTATTTAAAATGGATATGGATAAAATACTTAAACAAATGCAGCAAATGAATGCGGATTTGACCGCTAATATTAACTCGAGATTTGAGAAAATTGACGCGAAATTTGAACTTAGTAACGCAGAAATAACTTCTAAAATCGAGGCACAAAAAGTTAGTCTAACCGAGAAATTAGATCAAAGTTAATGCTGACATAAACGCCGAGATTAAGCAAAGCAATAAACAAACCACCGCGAAAATAGACGAAAGCGTACACGAGTTGACCGCTAAAGTCACCGAAATCGCGGAAAGCAATGCAAAAATCGCGGAGAGTAATAAAGAGCTAACCGCGAGTCGCAGAGATCGGTGAAAGAGTAAATACGGTCGATACTAAAATCAATGAACGGTTTAAGGTTTTGAGACCACTATGCAAAAATCGTTTATTGAACAAGTAACACGTATGGAGGGCCGGTTCAAGGATCACATAAGCCGTTGCGAGAAGCAAACCCTAGACGTCTCAAGGAAGGTCGAATCTCTAGAGGTAAAGATTCACGCGGACGTGACCGAAACGCAACGACGAGTAGATAAATTAGACGCTTCAATTGTAGAGACGCGATCTAACATTGACTCTAATAAAGAGAGTGTTTTACAAACGTTAAACGACGAGATTCTGAAAGTACGACAGGAGGTACGAAGGAGATCTGCTCCAAATATTTTGGTACAAGGTCCTGTCGACGAGAAAAATCGCGTGTATTTTACGGGGAAAATAACGAAAACCCCATTGAATTTTTATTAGCGTGTGAGAGTGAAATGGCTAGAGTAGGTTCCCGACTAGAAGATCAAGACAAAATACAGTGGGTGGTTAACGCGATGCGTGATTCGGCGCGTAAGTGGTATAACATTGTACGCGATAGAGTGTCCACATACGCGGAGTTCAAACAAAAATTTGAAAGCCGGTACTGGAACTCGCATACCCAACGACTTCTGCGCAATGAACTGGAATATGGCCGATTTGATAAGAAAATGGGTATTACCGCCGAAAATTATATAATCCAGCAGGTCGAACGCGCGAAGCATTTAACCCCAGCATTTGCGGAGATTGACATAGTCACGAAGCTTGCCTACCATTTTAATCATAATATTAGAGTAGCTGTATTTACGCAGGGTATTCGCACGGTAGACGAACTCCTCATTCTAGTGTCCCAAAGTGAGACGGTTTTTGATTTTGGTGGGTGGCATTATAATCCCGATTTTCGCCGGAATAATGAAGGGCAGAATACGCGACTACAGTACCATCAGCAAACGGATCAAAAACCGAGTACCAGTTCTACTCCACCCCAAACACCGTCAAAACAGCCAAATAAAACCTTTGAGTACAAGGGTAAACAAAATTTTGGTAGACCAAAGGGGCAGGGTAAGGGCAACGACGGGGCACAAATTAGAGCGATTCAAACGGTCGAATTAGCCAAAGCTGATACAACTGAAAAAGACAGCGACTCCCAGGGCAATAAAAACTCGAACAATAAATCGAAAAATTACCAAGCTACAAAAAAACGTGCCAAAATGCGCATCCAGCAAGGACGCGCTATAAATTCGGCAAAATTTTGTAAATATAAGCATGTTAATTATAAGGATTATATATTGTGTGAAATGTGTACTTTTAATTATGTAACTTGTGTGCCAGTTAATAATGTGTTCCCACCGGATGTCAGGGATCCGTTGCTAGAATCCGGTCCCACGCGACAAAGGCCTGTGAGCGCGGCGTGTCCGGTGTTACACGCCTTTGTCAATAGTGTTCCCACACGGATTTTGTTGGATACTGGTAGCGTCGTTTCCGGCGTCAGTGAAAGGTTCCTGCGTACCAATAAAAAATATTTTCGTACGGCCCCATCACTCCCAATCAATCAATTTTATATACGAACCGCTACCGATACAAAAGAAAAAATTGACACTCAATACTATCTAACTATCATGCTAGACGAAGTGCAATTTGAAGTGTGTGTAGTGGGTATAAACAATTTAATATGTGATATGTTATTGGGGGTAGATGTATTAGAACAAATACGTGCGGAAATTAACACCAGTGAACACTTATTAAAATGTACCATTGACAATGTTAGTTACACTTTTAAATTGAACACACAGACACACACACAAAACCATGGTGACCCAATTAAAATCACACGGCCACCAAAACAAGTAATTCATTATAAAGAATGTGAAGAGGGGGAGACCACCTTAGATTCCCGAACTGAACGGAGATTGTCGTCGCTGCAAGAAGAATTCAGCGATATCTTCAGTGAAGAACATTCAATCTCATCAGTGTATGAACACAGAATCCACCTCACAGAGCCGGAGAAGTTCATAAGGAGAATCTACCAGGTCCCTATAAAATACCAGGCCGAGGTCCAGCAGGAGATACAGCGGATGTTGGAGGAAGATATTATTGAAAGATCTAATAGCAGCTTCCTCAACCCACTGCTGGTCGTCCGCAAGAAGACTGGAGAGATCCGACTCTGCCTGGATATGAGGAACTTAAACAGTCTCGTAGAGAAAGAGTTTGACTGCGCACCGACAGCGGAGGACCTCTTCATTAAATGTGAAGGAGCCAGGTACCTCACGAAGTTAGATCTAACAGCAAGCTTCTGGCAGGTCCCGCTGTGTGAGCAAGATCGTAAGTATACAGCATTTATATTCAATAACAAATGCTATCAGCACAAGGTGGTACCTTTTGGCCTTAGCACGAGTCTCGCTGCGATTGTAAGATGCCTCGAGAGAGCTCTAGGACCTGAGGTAGACCCATACACTGTAATATTCGTTGATGACATCCTCGTCATATCCCGCACGTTGGAGGAACACTTCGAGCACCTGCGGAGCGTCTTCCAGAAGCTGAGGTTAGCAAACATCAAGCTCAAGCTACACAAGTGCGAGTTTGTAAAGTCCCAAATGAAGTTCCTGGGACATATAATCTCAGCTACAGGTATCAGTACGGACCCAGAGAAGCTCAGGAGTATTGTGGAGTTCCCGGTGCCCAAGAACCTCAAAGCACTGCGAGCATTCCTTGGACTCACGGGATACTACAGGAAATTCACCAGCAAATACGCCGAATATACAGTCCCGTTGCTACAGCTGGTACGCAAAAATATAAAGTGGAAATGGGGTTCTGAACAGAACGATGCGTTTGAGAGGGTTAAGTGCCTGTTCCAATCTAATTTACAATTGTTCCATCCACAGCAGGGTAGGAAGTACGTAATGTACACTGACGCTAGCGAGTACGCTATCGGCGCCGTGTTGCACCAAGAAGACGAACAAGGTAGTCTTCATGTTGTAGCATACGCCAATAGAATGCTCAAAGGCGCTGAGTTGCACTATTGTACTTCCGAGAAAGAAATACTCGCCATAATAAACGCACTCAGAAAATTCAGACACTACCTATACGGTACCCATTTCGAGATCCACACTGATAATCAGGCGTTATCGTTTATATTAAAATGTCGATTAGCAAATTCCCGACTAACACGATGGGTGTTAGCTATTCAGGAGTACTCATTCACTATTAAATATTGCAAAGGATCAGAGAATACCACCCCAGACACTCTAAGTAGATATCCGCCCGTAGAAAAGGAGGAGGTATATGAAGCAGCTGACGACGAGTTGAGAGTGTTAAATATGCAATACACGGTCGCGCCTGAAGCTACTAATATGCTACAGAACTTAGGACGCGAGCAGGACGATAACCTCGCACTCCTTGCTAAAAAGCTAATGTTAGCAGCTCACCCAAATCCTCACTATCTTATACAAGACAATATATTGTATAAATTGTTACAGGGCGAATGGAAAGTGGTATTGTCTCCAGCGATGCTTGCGTGTGTAACACAATCTCTACATATGAAAATGGCGCACGCATCTCCTGTAAAATGTGTCAAAATATTGCAGGAGGATTTTACAATACCAACATGTACCGTAGGGTAAAGAAATTGCTAAAAACATGTTATCCATGCCAGACAGCGAAAGTACCAAACTTGCACACTTACGTTCCCATGGCCAATGTGATAACGGAAGGTAAGGGACAGATGATCGCCATCGACTTTCTGGGACCATTACCCAAGGCTACCAGACATCTAAAACACATGGTAGTTTGCGTCGATGTGTTTACTAAAATAGTTAGCCTTTATGCGATCCCTAGGCCCACCACAAAGTCCGTTTTAAATATTATACTTAATAAGTATATCCCGCAACATGGACCAATAAGGAATGTACTTAGTGACCAGGGAAAGCAGTTCCAAAACAAACACTGGGCAGCCACCCTGGAACGTAACGGTATCAAAGCAGTCCTAACCTCGATACGACGACCACAGGGAAACCTTGCCGAAAGGGTGAATCGGGAAATCGGTAAAATGTTCCGTATCTATTGCTATAAGGAACAAAGTAAATGGCCCGAGTTCTTACCATTCTTCGAAAAGGCAATAAATGAGAGTTATCACGATACCACGGAATACACACCAGCAGAATTAGACTGTGGAACCACGCCAGAGAGGTTTTGGAATAATTATTTAACTAGGCCAAAGACTTATAATCTACCTCTGCCGGTGCAATGTAAAAATCAACTTGTGAGGGAAAGAATAGTTGAAAAAGGGCAGACAAATTTAATACGACTCATAAACTAACGAACTTTGTAGTAGGTGAGAAAGTACTGCTCAAGGCGAATCCTGTAGGCCGAAGAGACATAAATGTGGCCGCGAAGTTTTTTCGTTTATATAATGGTCCCTATCTGTTGGCTCAACAACTCGCACCTCACACGTTTATAGTTACGACGCTCGACCGAACGAAAACGATCGGTAAATACCATGCGAGCTCTTTGAGAAAATACTTTGAGTAGCATGGCGTTTCAAAGCGCGCCGCGACGAAATAATAAGCCTTTAAAAAAAAAAAATAAAATAAATAGTATTTAGAGTTAATAATAATTGTATTATAATAATTAAATTTAAAATAAATAACTTGTGATGTATAATATTATTAATAATAATTATAGATAACTTGTGTAGTAATAATAATATTTTTCTATCGCGATAAACAGCGGGCGGGTAGAACTAAACGCGCAGCAGGAAATAGTTACGTCACGCGATAACAACTACCTGACCGACATTTGAAAGTAGGTCAAGCAATTAGCCGCGCGCCTGGCGATAACGATTGTTTAGACTGTCAGCAAATTCTTTTGTGCGCGTGCCACTGTTTACAAACAAAGCTATTCGCCGTTATAAAAACATTAATACATAAACGATTTCAAAAGTAATATTATTAACAAGAGTATGTAGAATTAAGTTGTATGTAATGAAACAACATTAACACACATGTATGTTTTTCTTTTGAATAAGTAATACAATGTATAGGTAATAAGTATAATGATTACAGAATATGTGTGTAATGATTAAGAAAAAAAAAATAACTGTAATTATTACATTCATTTTTTTTTTAAAGCGGGTGTGGGAATATATAACAGCACCAAATATTAACTATTTGGGGTTATATGTTTACCGCATACTGAAAGCATATTTAAATAAAAAGTAACAGTCAAAACTCCATTTGAATGTAGCGCATTGAAAATAATGCTTTCTAAAGCAACGCACACGTGGTCATTATGTAATCAGTTCGCTGTACAAGGAAGCGACCACACCCAAACTGTTAATTATTAATATCTCGGAAACTAATAAATAAAGGCGAAATCCAATATAGCCAAAATGTTTACCGAAATATTAATAATAACGTGTGCAAATTTGATGCAATATAATTAACAAATGAAAGAGTTAATTAAAATAATTGAATAACTTCTGTAAAAATAGAGTTACAGTAATGAGATTTTAGTATGTTATAAAGATAATAATTTCTGACAGATTGTATATTTTAGATTTCACACAACTTGGTTTGCAACCAAGTTATTGCAAAATTAAATAAGCACAGGATATCCGTTGCGGCAAATTGGTTCCGCCGGGTAATTATAATAAAAATATTAGATAATAATATTCTATTCTCCGTCTGTGGGAACCTAACTTCATTCTCACGGACCAAGGGAATTCAAATTTTATGTGGTAGGGAGAGTGTGTCAGCCAATGAAATCATTTGACGCGAGCCCCGGCCAGCGAGGTGTTTTCTGGTTGAAACCTCACTCTTCTGTCAGTACTCACGAAGTTAAGACGTAGTCCTTCGATCGTCTAGTAACCAAAGTGGTGAAGATCAACAAGAAGACTCTACGTGGTCAACACACACGCAATTACGAACACACTAAGTACAGATCATCTGTATAGCTCGTAATTGTTGCGTAAAGGCGAGATACTCTTCAGGACATCAACCAAGCTTATTGTGTACTACCAGTTAGTCATAAGCACGCAAGAGATCCACCAGACTTCAAGAATACAGCAGAGAGGCCGTCTAAATCATTGGTGAACAGCTGACGAGCAGAGCGACCACCCGAACGAAGCGCGCGCACACACACACACACACGCTGATGTGCAACGTGCGAACCGACGAGGGACAGGAAGCAGTTCCAGCGGACAGCAGCAGACGTTAAAATATTCACAAACAGCAAGGAAGCAGAGTGTTGCCGAATTTTGAACTCCACAACCGAATCCAGCAGTGCTAAGCAGATTACTTTCTCTAACCAAGGACTCGAATCGACGAGGGACAAATCGGAACGACATCCTCTTCAGTAACAGGAAAGCAAAATCCACTTATTTATTTTCAGATCAAATTTTCTATTTTTCAATTAAAACATTGTAATTCAAATAATTCAGGTGCCAAACAAAAAGCAAAGACTCTAGTAATTAAAAAGTAAATTCGTTGTGATAATCTGTATAGCAGTTTAAGGCTTTAGTAAGTTATAGTTAAGAAACAGAAGTAGTATAAAAGCGCTATACAAATCTTAACTGACAATCTAATCTTAGATCATACTGCAGTAGATCAGAAGTAGAATCACTAGAAATGAAATAACGTGAACTAGACTGTCACGTCTAATTTATTTTAATTAATTATTCTAATTAATTTCAGAGTTTTATATTTTGTCTCATGAACATTTAGATTCAATTTAATTAAATAAATTTAATTAAATTTAAATCAATTAATAAAGTAAAATTTAAATTGCAATTAACTCGCCAAAGAACGAGTTCAGTTTCTTTCAACTATAGACCAATCGAAAAACATTGATTCATTGTTTAGACTATAAGAAAATCATAAAATAATAACCATTCTATTCTTGTGTGTTGTTGGTGTAATAAACAACATTTTATTACCCCATATAACAGTGTTTTATTGTTGTACGGCAAAGCCTACCAGTCTCACAAAACTCTCCCCCTTTAAAGTAACCTATTTTGTGTGTTGTTGTAATAAATTTGAGATTACTAGCTTGCGAACTTCAAATCCAAAATCCACACGCCCTAGTCGGAAGAATCTGCAAGATCAGACAGCAGGTGGGTACTCACACACAACACGACATAACAATAACGCATAGAAGTAGAGTTATAAATGGCGCTCCAATCTCGTGGGGCTCGACAAAATTAAATTCAATTTAAATTTAATTTTCACGTGTAAAACAAACTTTGCTGTTTTAACTCGTAAAACAGCTGGCGTCCAACTAAACAATCCCCAAAGAGTTTTGTGACTGGTGTTCGTACAGCAGTAAAGTTATTGTGTGTATTTGAAACTGTTCTGTGTATTTTAAATTGTTTATATTTGAAATTGTTGGGTATTTAAAATGGATATGGATAAAATACTTAAACAAATGCAGCAAATGAATGCGGATTTGACCGCTAATATTAACTCGAGATTTGAGAAAATTGACGCGAAATTTGAACTTAGTAACGCAGAAATAACTTCTAAAATCGAGGCACAAAAAGTTAGTCTAACCGAGAAATTAGATCAAAGTAATGCTGACATAAACGCCGAGATTAAGCAAAGCAATAAACAAACCACCGCGAAAATAGACGAAAGCGTACACGAGTTGACCGCTAAAGTCACCGAAATCGCGGAAAGCAATGCAAAAATCGCGGAGAGTAATAAAGAGCTAACCGCGAGTCGCAGAGATCGGTGAAAGAGTAAATACGGTCGATACTAAAATCAATGAACGGTTTAAGGTTTTTGAGACCACTATGCAAAAATCGTTTATTGAACAAGTAACACGTATGGAGGGCCGGTTCAAGGATCACATAAGCCGTTGCGAGAAGCAAACCCTAGACGTCTCAAGGAAGGTCGAATCTCTAGAGGTAAAGATTCACGCGGACGTGACCGAAACGCAACGACGAGTAGATAAATTAGACGCTTCAATTGTAGAGACGCGATCTAACATTGACTCTAATAAAGAGAGTGTTTTACAAACGTTAAACGACGAGATTCTGAAAGTACGACAGGAGGTACGAAGGAGATCTGCTCCAAATATTTTGGTACAAGGTCCTGTCGACGAGAAAAATCGCGTGTATTTTACGGGGGAAAATAACGAAAACCCCATTGAATTTTTATTAGCGTGTGAGAGTGAAATGGCTAGAGTAGGTTCCCGACTAGAAGATCAAGACAAAATACAGTGGGTGGTTAACGCGATGCGTGATTCGGCGCGTAAGTGGTATAACATTGTACGCGATAGAGTGTCCACATACGCGGAGTTCAAACAAAAATTTGAAAGCCGGTACTGGAACTCGCATACCCAACGACTTCTGCGCAATGAACTGGAATATGGCCGATTTGATAAGAAAATGGGTATTACCGCCGAAAATTATATAATCCAGCAGGTCGAACGCGCGAAGCATTTAACCCCAGCATTTGCGGAGATTGACATAGTCACGAAGCTTGCCTACCATTTTAATCATAATATTAGAGTAGCTGTATTTACGCAGGGTATTCGCACGGTAGACGAACTCCTCATTCTAGTGTCCCAAAGTGAGACGGTTTTTGATTTTGGTGGGTGGCATTATAATCCCGATTTTCGCCGGAATAATGAAGGGCAGAATACGCGACTACAGTACCATCAGCAAACGGATCAAAAACCGAGTACCAGTTCTACTCCACCCCAAACACCGTCAAAACAGCCAAATAAAACCTTTGAGTACAAGGGTAAACAAAATTTTGGTAGACCAAAGGGGCAGGGTAAGGGCAACGACGGGGCACAAATTAGAGCGATTCAAACGGTCGAATTAGCCAAAGCTGATACAACTGAAAAAGACAGCGACTCCCAGGGCAATAAAAACTCGAACAATAAATCGAAAAATTACCAAGCTACAAAAAACGTGCCAAAATGCGCATCCAGCAAGGACGCGCTATAAATTCGGCAAAATTTTGTAAATATAAGCATGTTAATTATAAGGATTATATATTGTGTGAAATGTGTACTTTTAATTATGTAACTTGTGTGCCAGTTAATAATGTGTTCCCACCGGATGTCAGGGATCCGTTGCTAGAATCCGGTCCCACGCGACAAAGGCCTGTGAGCGCGGCGTGTCCGGTGTTACACGCCTTTGTCAATAGTGTTCCCACACGGATTTTGTTGGATACTGGTAGCGTCGTTTCCGGCGTCAGTGAAAGGTTCCTGCGTACCAATAAAAAATATTTTCGTACGGCCCCATCACTCCCAATCAATCAATTTTATATACGAACCGCTACCGATACAAAAGAAAAAATTGACACTCAATACTATCTAACTATCATGCTAGACGAAGTGCAATTTGAAGTGTGTGTAGTGGGTATAAACAATTTAATATGTGATATGTTATTGGGGGTAGATGTATTAGAACAAATACGTGCGGAAATTAACACCAGTGAACACTTATTAAAATGTACCATTGACAATGTTAGTTACACTTTTAAATTGAACACACAGACACACACACAAAACCATGGTGACCCAATTAAAATCACACGGCCACCAAAACAAGTAATTCATTATAAAGAATGTGAAGAGGGGGAGACCACCTTAGATTCCCGAACTGAACGGAGATTGTCGTCGCTGCAAGAAGAATTCAGCGATATCTTCAGTGAAGAACATTCAATCTCATCAGTGTATGAACACAGAATCCACCTCACAGAGCCGGAGAAGTTCATAAGGAGAATCTACCAGGTCCCTATAAAATACCAGGCCGAGGTCCAGCAGGAGATACAGCGGATGTTGGAGGAAGATATTATTGAAAGATCTAATAGCAGCTTCCTCAACCCACTGCTGGTCGTCCGCAAGAAGACTGGAGAGATCCGACTCTGCCTGGATATGAGGAACTTAAACAGTCTCGTAGAGAAAGAGTTTGACTGCGCACCGACAGCGGAGGACCTCTTCATTAAATGTGAAGGAGCCAGGTACCTCACGAAGTTAGATCTAACAGCAAGCTTCTGGCAGGTCCCGCTGTGTGAGCAAGATCGTAAGTATACAGCATTTATATTCAATAACAAATGCTATCAGCACAAGGTGGTACCTTTTGGCCTTAGCACGAGTCTCGCTGCGATTGTAAGATGCCTCGAGAGAGCTCTAGGACCTGAGGTAGACCCATACACTGTAATATTCGTTGATGACATCCTCGTCATATCCCGCACGTTGGAGGAACACTTCGAGCACCTGCGGAGCGTCTTCCAGAAGCTGAGGTTAGCAAACATCAAGCTCAAGCTACACAAGTGCGAGTTTGTAAAGTCCCAAATGAAGTTCCTGGGACATATAATCTCAGCTACAGGTATCAGTACGGACCCAGAGAAGCTCAGGAGTATTGTGGAGTTCCCGGTGCCCAAGAACCTCAAAGCACTGCGAGCATTCCTTGGACTCACGGGATACTACAGGAAATTCACCAGCAAATACGCCGAATATACAGTCCCGTTGCTACAGCTGGTACGCAAAAATATAAAGTGGAAATGGGGTTCTGAACAGAACGATGCGTTTGAGAGGGTTAAGTGCCTGTTCCAATCTAATTTACAATTGTTCCATCCACAGCAGGGTAGGAAGTACGTAATGTACACTGACGCTAGCGAGTACGCTATCGGCGCCGTGTTGCACCAAGAAGACGAACAAGGTAGTCTTCATGTTGTAGCATACGCCAATAGAATGCTCAAAGGCGCTGAGTTGCACTATTGTACTTCCGAGAAAGAAATACTCGCCATAATAAACGCACTCAGAAAATTCAGACACTACCTATACGGTACCCATTTCGAGATCCACACTGATAATCAGGCGTTATCGTTTATATTAAAATGTCGATTAGCAAATTCCCGACTAACACGATGGGTGTTAGCTATTCAGGAGTACTCATTCACTATTAAATATTGCAAAGGATCAGAGAATACCACCCCAGACACTCTAAGTAGATATCCGCCCGTAGAAAAGGAGGAGGTATATGAAGCAGCTGACGACGAGTTGAGAGTGTTAAATATGCAATACACGGTCGCGCCTGAAGCTACTAATATGCTACAGAACTTAGGACGCGAGCAGGACGATAACCTCGCACTCCTTGCTAAAAAGCTAATGTTAGCAGCTCACCCAAATCCTCACTATCTTATACAAGACAATATATTGTATAAATTGTTACAGGGCGAATGGAAAGTGGTATTGTCTCCAGCGATGCTTGCGTGTGTAACACAATCTCTACATATGAAAATGGCGCACGCATCTCCTGTAAAATGTGTCAAAATATTGCAGGAGGATTTTACAATACCAACATGTACCGTAGGGTAAAGAAATTGCTAAAAACATGTTATCCATGCCAGACAGCGAAAGTACCAAACTTGCACACTTACGTTCCCATGGCCAATGTGATAACGGAAGGTAAGGGACAGATGATCGCCATCGACTTTCTGGGACCATTACCCAAGGCTACCAGACATCTAAAACACATGGTAGTTTGCGTCGATGTGTTTACTAAAATAGTTAGCCTTTATGCGATCCCTAGGCCCACCACAAAGTCCGTTTTAAATATTATACTTAATAAGTATATCCCGCAACATGGACCAATAAGGAATATACTTAGTGACCAGGGAAAGCAGTTCCAAAACAAACACTGGGCAGCCACCCTGGAACGTAACGGTATCAAAGCAGTCCTAACCTCGATACGACGACCACAGGGAAACCTTGCCGAAAGGGTGAATCGGGAAATCGGTAAAATGTTCCGTATCTATTGCTATAAGGAACAAAGTAAATGGCCCGAGTTCTTACCATTCTTCGAAAAGGCAATAAATGAGAGTTATCACGATACCACGGAATACACACCAGCAGAATTAGACTGTGGAACCACGCCAGAGAGGTTTTGGAATAATTATTTAACTAGGCCAAAGACTTATAATCTACCTCTGCCGGTGCAATGTAAAAATCAACTTGTGAGGGAAAGAATAGTTGAAAAAGGGCAGACAAATTTAATACGACTCATAAACTAACGAACTTTGTAGTAGGTGAGAAAGTACTGCTCAAGGCGAATCCTGTAGGCCGAAGAGACATAAATGTGGCCGCGAAGTTTTTTCGTTTATATAATGGTCCCTATCTGTTGGCTCAACAACTCGCACCTCACACGTTTATAGTTACGACGCTCGACCGAACGAAAACGATCGGTAAATACCATGCGAGCTCTTTGAGAAAATACTTTGAGTAGCATGGCGTTTCAAAGCGCGCCGCGACGAAATAATAAGCCTTTAAAAAAAAAAATAAAATAAATAGTATTTAGAGTTAATAATAATTGTATTATAATAATTAAATTTAAAATAAATAACTTGTGATGTATAATATTATTAATAATAATTATAGATAACTTGTGTAGTAATAATAATATTTTTCTATCGCGATAAACAGCGGGCGGGTAGAACTAAACGCGCAGCAGGAAATAGTTACGTCACGCGATAACAACTACCTGACCGACATTTGAAAGTAGGTCAAGCAATTAGCCGCGCACCTGGCGATAACAGTTGTTGAGACTGTCAGCAAATTCTTTTGTGCGCGTGCCACTGTTTACAAACAAAGCTATTCGCCGTTATAAAAACATTAATACATAAACGATTTCAAAAGTAATATTATTAACAAGAGTATGTAGAATTAAGTTGTATGTAATGAAACAACATTAACACACATGTATGTTTTTCTTTTGAATAAGTAATACAATGTATAGGTAATAAGTATAATGATTACAGAATATGTGTGTAATGATTAAGAAAAAAAAAAAACTGTAATTATTACATTCATTTTTTTTTTAAAGCGGGTGTGGGAATATATAACAGCACCAAATATTAACTATTTGGGGTTATATGTTTACCGCATACTGAAAGCATATTTAAATAAAAAGTAACAGTCAAAACTCCATTTGAATGTAGCGCATTGAAAATAATGCTTTCTAAAGCAACGCACACGTGGTCATTATGTAATCAGTTCGCTGTACAAGGAAGCGACCACACCCAAACTGTTAATTATTAATATCTCGGAAACTAATAAATAAAGGCGAAATCCAATATAGCCAAAATGTTTACCGAAATATTAATAATAACGTGTGCAAATTTGATGCAATATAATTAACAAATGAAAGAGTTAATTAAAATAATTGAATAACTTCTGTAAAAATAGAGTTACAGTAATGAGATTTTAGTATGTTATAAAGATAATAATTTCTGACAGATTGTATATTTTAGATTTCACACAACTTGGTTTGCAACCAAGTTATTGCAAAATTAAATAAGCACAGGATATCCGTTGCGGCAAATTGGTTCCGCCGGCTAATTATAATAAAAATATTAGATAATAATATTCTATTCTCCGTCTGTGGGAACCTAACTTCATTCTCACGGACCAAGGGAATTCAAATTTTATGTGGTAGGGAGAGTGTGTCAGCCAATGAAATCATTTGACGCGAGCCCCGGCCAGCGAGGTGTTTTCTGGTTGAAACCTCACTCTTCTGTCAGTACTCACGAAGTTAAGACGTAGTCCTTCGATCGTCTAGTAACCAAAGTGGTGAAGATCAACAAGAAGACTCTACGTGGTCAACACACACGCAATTACGAACACACTAAGTACAGATCATCTGTATAGCTCGTAATTGTTGCGTAAAGGCGAGATACTCTTCAGGACATCAACCAAGCTTATTGTGTACTACCAGTTAGTCATAAGCACGCAAGAGATCCACCAGACTTCAAGAATACAGCAGAGAGGCCGTCTAAATCATTGGTGAACAGCTGACGAGCAGAGCGACCACCCGAACGAAGCGCGCACACACACACACACACACACGCTGATGTGCAACGTGCGAACCGACGAGGGACAGGAAGCAGTTCCAGCGGACAGCAGCAGACGTTAAAATATTCACAAACAGCAAGGAAGCAGAGTGTTGCCGAATTTTGAACTCCACAACCGAATCCAGCAGTGCTAAGCAGATTACTTTCTCTAACCAAGGACTCGAATCGACGAGGGACAAATCGGAACGACATCCTCTTCAGTAACAGGAAAGCAAAATCCACTTATTTATTTTCAGATCAAATTTTCTATTTTTCAATTAAAACATTGTAATTCAAATAATTCAGGTGCCAAACAAAAAGCAAAGACTCTAGTAATTAAAAAGTAAATTCGTTGTGATAATCTGTATAGCAGTTTAAGGCTTTAGTAAGTTATAGTTAAGAAACAGAAGTAGTATAAAAGCGCTATACAAATCTTAACTGACAATCTAATCTTAGATCATACTGCAGTAGATCAGAAGTAGAATCACTAGAAATGAAATAACGTGAACTAGACTGTCACGTCTAATTTATTTTAATTAATTATTCTAATTAATTTCAGAGTTTTATATTTTGTCTCATGAACATTTAGATTCAATTTAATTAAATAAATTTAATTAAATTTAAATCAATTAATAAAGTAAAATTTAAATTGCAATTAACTCGCCAAAGAACGAGTTCAGTTTCTTTCAACTATAGACCAATCGAAAAACATTGATTCATTGTTTAGACTATAAGAAAATCATAAAATAATAACCATTCTATTCTTGTGTGTTGTTGGTGTAATAAACAACATTTTATTACCCCATATAACAGTGTTTTATTGTTGTACGGCAAAGCCTACCAGTCTCACAAAACTCTCCCCCTTTAAAGTAACCTATTTTGTGTGTTGTTGTAATAAATTTGAGATTACTAGCTTGCGAACTTCAAATCCAAAATCCACACGCCCTAGTCGGAAGAATCTGCAAGATCAGACAGCAGGTGGGTACTCACACACAACACGACATAACAATAACGCATAGAAGTAGAGTTATAAATGGCGCTCCAATCTCGTGGGGCTCGACAAAATTAAATTCAATTTAAATTTAATTTTCACGTGTAAAACAAACTTTGCTGTTTTAACTCGTAAAACAGCTGGCGTCCAACTAAACAATCCCCAAAGAGTTTTGTGACTGGTGTTCGTACAGCAGTAAAGTTATTGTGTGTATTTGAAACTGTTCTGTGTATTTTAAATTGTTTATATTTGAAATTGTTGGGTATTTAAAATGGATATGGATAAAATACTTAAACAAATGCAGCAAATGAATGCGGATTTGACCGCTAATATTAACTCGAGATTTGAGAAAATTGACGCGAAATTTGAACTTAGTAACGCAGAAATAACTTCTAAAATCGAGGCACAAAAAGTTAGTCTAACCGAGAAATTAGATCAAAGTAATGCTGACATAAACGCCGAGATTAAGCAAAGCAATAAACAAACCACCGCGAAAATAGACGAAAGCGTACACGAGTTGACCGCTAAAGTCACCGAAATCGCGGAAAGCAATGCAAAAATCGCGGAGAGTAATAAAGAGCTAACCGCGAGTCGCAGAGATCGGTGAAAGAGTAAATACGGTCGATACTAAAATCAATGAACGGTTTAAGGTTTTTGAGACCACTATGCAAAAATCGTTTATTGAACAAGTAACACGTATGGAGGGCCGGTTCAAGGATCACATAAGCCGTTGCGAGAAGCAAACCCTAGACGTCTCAAGGAAGGTCGAATCTCTAGAGGTAAAGATTCACGCGGACGTGACCGAAACGCAACGACGAGTAGATAAATTAGACGCTTCAATTGTAGAGACGCGATCTAACATTGACTCTAATAAAGAGAGTGTTTTACAAACGTTAAACGACGAGATTCTGAAAGTACGACAGGAGGTACGAAGGAGATCTGCTCCAAATATTTTGGTACAAGGTCCTGTCGACGAGAAAAATCGCGTGTATTTTACGGGGGAAAATAACGAAAACCCCATTGAATTTTTATTAGCGTGTGAGAGTGAAATGGCTAGAGTAGGTTCCCGACTAGAAGATCAAGACAAAATACAGTGGGTGGTTAACGCGATGCGTGATTCGGCGCGTAAGTGGTATAACATTGTACGCGATAGAGTGTCCACATACGCGGAGTTCAAACAAAAATTTGAAAGCCGGTACTGGAACTCGCATACCCAACGACTTCTGCGCAATGAACTGGAATATGGCCGATTTGATAAGAAAATGGGTATTACCGCCGAAAATTATATAATCCAGCAGGTCGAACGCGCGAAGCATTTAACCCCAGCATTTGCGGAGATTGACATAGTCACGAAGCTTGCCTACCATTTTAATCATAATATTAGAGTAGCTGTATTTACGCAGGGTATTCGCACGGTAGACGAACTCCTCATTCTAGTGTCCCAAAGTGAGACGGTTTTTGATTTTGGTGGGTGGCATTATAATCCCGATTTTCGCCGGAATAATGAAGGGCAGAATACGCGACTACAGTACCATCAGCAAACGGATCAAAAACCGAGTACCAGTTCTACTCCACCCCAAACACCGTCAAAACAGCCAAATAAAACCTTTGAGTACAAGGGTAAACAAAATTTTGGTAGACCAAAGGGGCAGGGTAAGGGCAACGACGGGGCACAAATTAGAGCGATTCAAACGGTCGAATTAGCCAAAGCTGATACAACTGAAAAAGACAGCGACTCCCAGGGCAATAAAAACTCGAACAATAAATCGAAAAATTACCAAGCTACAAAAAACGTGCCAAAATGCGCATCCAGCAAGGACGCGCTATAAATTCGGCAAAATTTTGTAAATATAAGCATGTTAATTATAAGGATTATATATTGTGTGAAATGTGTACTTTTAATTATGTAACTTGTGTGCCAGTTAATAATGTGTTCCCACCGGATGTCAGGGATCCGTTGCTAGAATCCGGTCCCACGCGACAAAGGCCTGTGAGCGCGGCGTGTCCGGTGTTACACGCCTTTGTCAATAGTGTTCCCACACGGATTTTGTTGGATACTGGTAGCGTCGTTTCCGGCGTCAGTGAAAGGTTCCTGCGTACCAATAAAAAATATTTTCGTACGGCCCCATCACTCCCAATCAATCAATTTTATATACGAACCGCTACCGATACAAAAGAAAAAATTGACACTCAATACTATCTAACTATCATGCTAGACGAAGTGCAATTTGAAGTGTGTGTAGTGGGTATAAACAATTTAATATGTGATATGTTATTGGGGGTAGATGTATTAGAACAAATACGTGCGGAAATTAACACCAGTGAACACTTATTAAAATGTACCATTGACAATGTTAGTTACACTTTTAAATTGAACACACAGACACACACACAAAACCATGGTGACCCAATTAAAATCACACGGCCACCAAAACAAGTAATTCATTATAAAGAATGTGAAGAGGGGGAGACCACCTTAGATTCCCGAACTGAACGGAGATTGTCGTCGCTGCAAGAAGAATTCAGCGATATCTTCAGTGAAGAACATTCAATCTCATCAGTGTATGAACACAGAATCCACCTCACAGAGCCGGAGAAGTTCATAAGGAGAATCTACCAGGTCCCTATAAAATACCAGGCCGAGGTCCAGCAGGAGATACAGCGGATGTTGGAGGAAGATATTATTGAAAGATCTAATAGCAGCTTCCTCAACCCACTGCTGGTCGTCCGCAAGAAGACTGGAGAGATCCGACTCTGCCTGGATATGAGGAACTTAAACAGTCTCGTAGAGAAAGAGTTTGACTGCGCACCGACAGCGGAGGACCTCTTCATTAAATGTGAAGGAGCCAGGTACCTCACGAAGTTAGATCTAACAGCAAGCTTCTGGCAGGTCCCGCTGTGTGAGCAAGATCGTAAGTATACAGCATTTATATTCAATAACAAATGCTATCAGCACAAGGTGGTACCTTTTGGCCTTAGCACGAGTCTCGCTGCGATTGTAAGATGCCTCGAGAGAGCTCTAGGACCTGAGGTAGACCCATACACTGTAATATTCGTTGATGACATCCTCGTCATATCCCGCACGTTGGAGGAACACTTCGAGCACCTGCGGAGCGTCTTCCAGAAGCTGAGGTTAGCAAACATCAAGCTCAAGCTACACAAGTGCGAGTTTGTAAAGTCCCAAATGAAGTTCCTGGGACATATAATCTCAGCTACAGGTATCAGTACGGACCCAGAGAAGCTCAGGAGTATTGTGGAGTTCCCGGTGCCCAAGAACCTCAAAGCACTGCGAGCATTCCTTGGACTCACGGGATACTACAGGAAATTCACCAGCAAATACGCCGAATATACAGTCCCGTTGCTACAGCTGGTACGCAAAAATATAAAGTGGAAATGGGGTTCTGAACAGAACGATGCGTTTGAGAGGGTTAAGTGCCTGTTCCAATCTAATTTACAATTGTTCCATCCACAGCAGGGTAGGAAGTACGTAATGTACACTGACGCTAGCGAGTACGCTATCGGCGCCGTGTTGCACCAAGAAGACGAACAAGGTAGTCTTCATGTTGTAGCATACGCCAATAGAATGCTCAAAGGCGCTGAGTTGCACTATTGTACTTCCGAGAAAGAAATACTCGCCATAATAAACGCACTCAGAAAATTCAGACACTACCTATACGGTACCCATTTCGAGATCCACACTGATAATCAGGCGTTATCGTTTATATTAAAATGTCGATTAGCAAATTCCCGACTAACACGATGGGTGTTAGCTATTCAGGAGTACTCATTCACTATTAAATATTGCAAAGGATCAGAGAATACCACCCCAGACACTCTAAGTAGATATCCGCCCGTAGAAAAGGAGGAGGTATATGAAGCAGCTGACGACGAGTTGAGAGTGTTAAATATGCAATACACGGTCGCGCCTGAAGCTACTAATATGCTACAGAACTTAGGACGCGAGCAGGACGATAACCTCGCACTCCTTGCTAAAAAGCTAATGTTAGCAGCTCACCCAAATCCTCACTATCTTATACAAGACAATATATTGTATAAATTGTTACAGGGCGAATGGAAAGTGGTATTGTCTCCAGCGATGCTTGCGTGTGTAACACAATCTCTACATATGAAAATGGCGCACGCATCTCCTGTAAAATGTGTCAAAATATTGCAGGAGGATTTTACAATACCAACATGTACCGTAGGGTAAAGAAATTGCTAAAAACATGTTATCCATGCCAGACAGCGAAAGTACCAAACTTGCACACTTACGTTCCCATGGCCAATGTGATAACGGAAGGTAAGGGACAGATGATCGCCATCGACTTTCTGGGACCATTACCCAAGGCTACCAGACATCTAAAACACATGGTAGTTTGCGTCGATGTGTTTACTAAAATAGTTAGCCTTTATGCGATCCCTAGGCCCACCACAAAGTCCGTTTTAAATATTATACTTAATAAGTATATCCCGCAACATGGACCAATAAGGAATATACTTAGTGACCAGGGAAAGCAGTTCCAAAACAAACACTGGGCAGCCACCCTGGAACGTAACGGTATCAAAGCAGTCCTAACCTCGATACGACGACCACAGGGAAACCTTGCCGAAAGGGTGAATCGGGAAATCGGTAAAATGTTCCGTATCTATTGCTATAAGGAACAAAGTAAATGGCCCGAGTTCTTACCATTCTTCGAAAAGGCAATAAATGAGAGTTATCACGATACCACGGAATACACACCAGCAGAATTAGACTGTGGAACCACGCCAGAGAGGTTTTGGAATAATTATTTAACTAGGCCAAAGACTTATAATCTACCTCTGCCGGTGCAATGTAAAAATCAACTTGTGAGGGAAAGAATAGTTGAAAAAGGGCAGACAAATTTAATACGACTCATAAACTAACGAACTTTGTAGTAGGTGAGAAAGTACTGCTCAAGGCGAATCCTGTAGGCCGAAGAGACATAAATGTGGCCGCGAAGTTTTTTCGTTTATATAATGGTCCCTATCTGTTGGCTCAACAACTCGCACCTCACACGTTTATAGTTACGACGCTCGACCGAACGAAAACGATCGGTAAATACCATGCGAGCTCTTTGAGAAAATACTTTGAGTAGCATGGCGTTTCAAAGCGCGCCGCGACGAAATAATAAGCCTTTAAAAAAAAAAATAAAATAAATAGTATTTAGAGTTAATAATAATTGTATTATAATAATTAAATTTAAAATAAATAACTTGTGATGTATAATATTATTAATAATAATTATAGATAACTTGTGTAGTAATAATAATATTTTTCTATCGCGATAAACAGCGGGCGGGTAGAACTAAACGCGCAGCAGGAAATAGTTACGTCACGCGATAACAACTACCTGACCGACATTTGAAAGTAGGTCAAGCAATTAGCCGCGCACCTGGCGATAACAGTTGTTGAGACTGTCAGCAAATTCTTTTGTGCGCGTGCCACTGTTTACAAACAAAGCTATTCGCCGTTATAAAAACATTAATACATAAACGATTTCAAAAGTAATATTATTAACAAGAGTATGTAGAATTAAGTTGTATGTAATGAAACAACATTAACACACATGTATGTTTTTCTTTTGAATAAGTAATACAATGTATAGGTAATAAGTATAATGATTACAGAATATGTGTGTAATGATTAAGAAAAAAAAAAAACTGTAATTATTACATTCATTTTTTTTTTAAAGCGGGTGTGGGAATATATAACAGCACCAAATATTAACTATTTGGGGTTATATGTTTACCGCATACTGAAAGCATATTTAAATAAAAAGTAACAGTCAAAACTCCATTTGAATGTAGCGCATTGAAAATAATGCTTTCTAAAGCAACGCACACGTGGTCATTATGTAATCAGTTCGCTGTACAAGGAAGCGACCACACCCAAACTGTTAATTATTAATATCTCGGAAACTAATAAATAAAGGCGAAATCCAATATAGCCAAAATGTTTACCGAAATATTAATAATAACGTGTGCAAATTTGATGCAATATAATTAACAAATGAAAGAGTTAATTAAAATAATTGAATAACTTCTGTAAAAATAGAGTTACAGTAATGAGATTTTAGTATGTTATAAAGATAATAATTTCTGACAGATTGTATATTTTAGATTTCACACAACTTGGTTTGCAACCAAGTTATTGCAAAATTAAATAAGCACAGGATATCCGTTGCGGCAAATTGGTTCCGCCGGCTAATTATAATAAAAATATTAGATAATAATATTCTATTCTCCGTCTGTGGGAACCTAACTTCATTCTCACGGACCAAGGGAATTCAAATTTTATGTGGTAGGGAGAGTGTGTCAGCCAATGAAATCATTTGACGCGAGCCCCGGCCAGCGAGGTGTTTTCTGGTTGAAACCTCACTCTTCTGTCAGTACTCACGAAGTTAAGACGTAGTCCTTCGATCGTCTAGTAACCAAAGTGGTGAAGATCAACAAGAAGACTCTACGTGGTCAACACACACGCAATTACGAACACACTAAGTACAGATCATCTGTATAGCTCGTAATTGTTGCGTAAAGGCGAGATACTCTTCAGGACATCAACCAAGCTTATTGTGTACTACCAGTTAGTCATAAGCACGCAAGAGATCCACCAGACTTCAAGAATACAGCAGAGAGGCCGTCTAAATCATTGGTGAACAGCTGACGAGCAGAGCGACCACCCGAACGAAGCGCGCACACACACACACACACACACGCTGATGTGCAACGTGCGAACCGACGAGGGACAGGAAGCAGTTCCAGCGGACAGCAGCAGACGTTAAAATATTCACAAACAGCAAGGAAGCAGAGTGTTGCCGAATTTTGAACTCCACAACCGAATCCAGCAGTGCTAAGCAGATTACTTTCTCTAACCAAGGACTCGAATCGACGAGGGACAAATCGGAACGACATCCTCTTCAGTAACAGGAAAGCAAAATCCACTTATTTATTTTCAGATCAAATTTTCTATTTTTCAATTAAAACATTGTAATTCAAATAATTCAGGTGCCAAACAAAAAGCAAAGACTCTAGTAATTAAAAAGTAAATTCGTTGTGATAATCTGTATAGCAGTTTAAGGCTTTAGTAAGTTATAGTTAAGAAACAGAAGTAGTATAAAAGCGCTATACAAATCTTAACTGACAATCTAATCTTAGATCATACTGCAGTAGATCAGAAGTAGAATCACTAGAAATGAAATAACGTGAACTAGACTGTCACGTCTAATTTATTTTAATTAATTATTCTAATTAATTTCAGAGTTTTATATTTTGTCTCATGAACATTTAGATTCAATTTAATTAAATAAATTTAATTAAATTTAAATCAATTAATAAAGTAAAATTTAAATTGCAATTAACTCGCCAAAGAACGAGTTCAGTTTCTTTCAACTATAGACCAATCGAAAAACATTGATTCATTGTTTAGACTATAAGAAAATCATAAAATAATAACCATTCTATTCTTGTGTGTTGTTGGTGTAATAAACAACATTTTATTACCCCATATAACAGTGTTTTATTGTTGTACGGCAAAGCCTACCAGTCTCACAAAACTCTCCCCCTTTAAAGTAACCTATTTTGTGTGTTGTTGTAATAAATTTGAGATTACTAGCTTGCGAACTTCAAATCCAAAATCCACACGCCCTAGTCGGAAGAATCTGCAAGATCAGACAGCAGGTGGGTACTCACACACAACACGACATAACAATAACGCATAGAAGTAGAGTTATAAATGGCGCTCCAATCTCGTGGGGCTCGACAAAATTAAATTCAATTTAAATTTAATTTTCACGTGTAAAACAAACTTTGCTGTTTTAACTCGTAAAACAGCTGGCGTCCAACTAAACAATCCCCAAAGAGTTTTGTGACTGGTGTTCGTACAGCAGTAAAGTTATTGTGTGTATTTGAAACTGTTCTGTGTATTTTAAATTGTTTATATTTGAAATTGTTGGGTATTTAAAATGGATATGGATAAAATACTTAAACAAATGCAGCAAATGAATGCGGATTTGACCGCTAATATTAACTCGAGATTTGAGAAAATTGACGCGAAATTTGAACTTAGTAACGCAGAAATAACTTCTAAAATCGAGGCACAAAAAGTTAGTCTAACCGAGAAATTAGATCAAAGTAATGCTGACATAAACGCCGAGATTAAGCAAAGCAATAAACAAACCACCGCGAAAATAGACGAAAGCGTACACGAGTTGACCGCTAAAGTCACCGAAATCGCGGAAAGCAATGCAAAAATCGCGGAGAGTAATAAAGAGCTAACCGCGAGTCGCAGAGATCGGTGAAAGAGTAAATACGGTCGATACTAAAATCAATGAACGGTTTAAGGTTTTTGAGACCACTATGCAAAAATCGTTTATTGAACAAGTAACACGTATGGAGGGCCGGTTCAAGGATCACATAAGCCGTTGCGAGAAGCAAACCCTAGACGTCTCAAGGAAGGTCGAATCTCTAGAGGTAAAGATTCACGCGGACGTGACCGAAACGCAACGACGAGTAGATAAATTAGACGCTTCAATTGTAGAGACGCGATCTAACATTGACTCTAATAAAGAGAGTGTTTTACAAACGTTAAACGACGAGATTCTGAAAGTACGACAGGAGGTACGAAGGAGATCTGCTCCAAATATTTTGGTACAAGGTCCTGTCGACGAGAAAAATCGCGTGTATTTTACGGGGGAAAATAACGAAAACCCCATTGAATTTTTATTAGCGTGTGAGAGTGAAATGGCTAGAGTAGGTTCCCGACTAGAAGATCAAGACAAAATACAGTGGGTGGTTAACGCGATGCGTGATTCGGCGCGTAAGTGGTATAACATTGTACGCGATAGAGTGTCCACATACGCGGAGTTCAAACAAAAATTTGAAAGCCGGTACTGGAACTCGCATACCCAACGACTTCTGCGCAATGAACTGGAATATGGCCGATTTGATAAGAAAATGGGTATTACCGCCGAAAATTATATAATCCAGCAGGTCGAACGCGCGAAGCATTTAACCCCAGCATTTGCGGAGATTGACATAGTCACGAAGCTTGCCTACCATTTTAATCATAATATTAGAGTAGCTGTATTTACGCAGGGTATTCGCACGGTAGACGAACTCCTCATTCTAGTGTCCCAAAGTGAGACGGTTTTTGATTTTGGTGGGTGGCATTATAATCCCGATTTTCGCCGGAATAATGAAGGGCAGAATACGCGACTACAGTACCATCAGCAAACGGATCAAAAACCGAGTACCAGTTCTACTCCACCCCAAACACCGTCAAAACAGCCAAATAAAACCTTTGAGTACAAGGGTAAACAAAATTTTGGTAGACCAAAGGGGCAGGGTAAGGGCAACGACGGGGCACAAATTAGAGCGATTCAAACGGTCGAATTAGCCAAAGCTGATACAACTGAAAAAGACAGCGACTCCCAGGGCAATAAAAACTCGAACAATAAATCGAAAAATTACCAAGCTACAAAAAACGTGCCAAAATGCGCATCCAGCAAGGACGCGCTATAAATTCGGCAAAATTTTGTAAATATAAGCATGTTAATTATAAGGATTATATATTGTGTGAAATGTGTACTTTTAATTATGTAACTTGTGTGCCAGTTAATAATGTGTTCCCACCGGATGTCAGGGATCCGTTGCTAGAATCCGGTCCCACGCGACAAAGGCCTGTGAGCGCGGCGTGTCCGGTGTTACACGCCTTTGTCAATAGTGTTCCCACACGGATTTTGTTGGATACTGGTAGCGTCGTTTCCGGCGTCAGTGAAAGGTTCCTGCGTACCAATAAAAAATATTTTCGTACGGCCCCATCACTCCCAATCAATCAATTTTATATACGAACCGCTACCGATACAAAAGAAAAAATTGACACTCAATACTATCTAACTATCATGCTAGACGAAGTGCAATTTGAAGTGTGTGTAGTGGGTATAAACAATTTAATATGTGATATGTTATTGGGGGTAGATGTGTTAGAACAAATACGTGCGGAAATTAACACCAGTGAACACTTATTAAAATGTACCATTGACAATGTTAGTTACACTTTTAAATTGAACACACAGACACACACACAAAACCATGGTGACCCAATTAAAATCACACGGCCACCAAAACAAGTAATTCATTATAAAGAATGTGAAGAGGGGGAGACCACCTTAGATTCCCGAACTGAACGGAGATTGTCGTCGCTGCAAGAAGAATTCAGCGATATCTTCAGTGAAGAACATTCAATCTCATCAGTGTATGAACACAGAATCCACCTCACAGAGCCGGAGAAGTTCATAAGGAGAATCTACCAGGTCCCTATAAAATACCAGGCCGAGGTCCAGCAGGAGATACAGCGGATGTTGGAGGAAGATATTATTGAAAGATCTAATAGCAGCTTCCTCAACCCACTGCTGGTCGTCCGCAAGAAGACTGGAGAGATCCGACTCTGCCTGGATATGAGGAACTTAAACAGTCTCGTAGAGAAAGAGTTTGACTGCGCACCGACAGCGGAGGACCTCTTCATTAAATGTGAAGGAGCCAGGTACCTCACGAAGTTAGATCTAACAGCAAGCTTCTGGCAGGTCCCGCTGTGTGAGCAAGATCGTAAGTATACAGCATTTATATTCAATAACAAATGCTATCAGCACAAGGTGGTACCTTTTGGCCTTAGCACGAGTCTCGCTGCGATTGTAAGATGCCTCGAGAGAGCTCTAGGACCTGAGGTAGACCCATACACTGTAATATTCGTTGATGACATCCTCGTCATATCCCGCACGTTGGAGGAACACTTCGAGCACCTGCGGAGCGTCTTCCAGAAGCTGAGGTTAGCAAACATCAAGCTCAAGCTACACAAGTGCGAGTTTGTAAAGTCCCAAATGAAGTTCCTGGGACATATAATCTCAGCTACAGGTATCAGTACGGACCCAGAGAAGCTCAGGAGTATTGTGGAGTTCCCGGTGCCCAAGAACCTCAAAGCACTGCGAGCATTCCTTGGACTCACGGGATACTACAGGAAATTCACCAGCAAATACGCCGAATATACAGTCCCGTTGCTACAGCTGGTACGCAAAAATATAAAGTGGAAATGGGGTTCTGAACAGAACGATGCGTTTGAGAGGGTTAAGTGCCTGTTCCAATCTAATTTACAATTGTTCCATCCACAGCAGGGTAGGAAGTACGTAATGTACACTGACGCTAGCGAGTACGCTATCGGCGCCGTGTTGCACCAAGAAGACGAACAAGGTAGTCTTCATGTTGTAGCATACGCCAATAGAATGCTCAAAGGCGCTGAGTTGCACTATTGTACTTCCGAGAAAGAAATACTCGCCATAATAAACGCACTCAGAAAATTCAGACACTACCTATACGGTACCCATTTCGAGATCCACACTGATAATCAGGCGTTATCGTTTATATTAAAATGTCGATTAGCAAATTCCCGACTAACACGATGGGTGTTAGCTATTCAGGAGTACTCATTCACTATTAAATATTGCAAAGGATCAGAGAATACCACCCCAGACACTCTAAGTAGATATCCGCCCGTAGAAAAGGAGGAGGTATATGAAGCAGCTGACGACGAGTTGAGAGTGTTAAATATGCAATACACGGTCGCGCCTGAAGCTACTAATATGCTACAGAACTTAGGACGCGAGCAGGACGATAACCTCGCACTCCTTGCTAAAAAGCTAATGTTAGCAGCTCACCCAAATCCTCACTATCTTATACAAGACAATATATTGTATAAATTGTTACAGGGCGAATGGAAAGTGGTATTGTCTCCAGCGATGCTTGCGTGTGTAACACAATCTCTACATATGAAAATGGCGCACGCATCTCCTGTAAAATGTGTCAAAATATTGCAGGAGGATTTTACAATACCAACATGTACCGTAGGGTAAAGAAATTGCTAAAAACATGTTATCCATGCCAGACAGCGAAAGTACCAAACTTGCACACTTACGTTCCCATGGCCAATGTGATAACGGAAGGTAAGGGACAGATGATCGCCATCGACTTTCTGGGACCATTACCCAAGGCTACCAGACATCTAAAACACATGGTAGTTTGCGTCGATGTGTTTACTAAAATAGTTAGCCTTTATGCGATCCCTAGGCCCACCACAAAGTCCGTTTTAAATATTATACTTAATAAGTATATCCCGCAACATGGACCAATAAGGAATGTACTTAGTGACCAGGGAAAGCAGTTCCAAAACAAACACTGGGCAGCCACCCTGGAACGTAACGGTATCAAAGCAGTCCTAACCTCGATACGACGACCACAGGGAAACCTTGCCGAAAGGGTGAATCGGGAAATCGGTAAAATGTTCCGTATCTATTGCTATAAGGAACAAAGTAAATGGCCCGAGTTCTTACCATTCTTCGAAAAGGCAATAAATGAGAGTTATCACGATACCACGGAATACACACCAGCAGAATTAGACTGTGGAACCACGCCAGAGAGGTTTTGGAATAATTATTTAACTAGGCCAAAGACTTATAATCTACCTCTGCCGGTGCAATGTAAAAATCAACTTGTGAGGGAAAGAATAGTTGAAAAAGGGCAGACAAATTTAATACGACTCATAAACTAACGAACTTTGTAGTAGGTGAGAAAGTACTGCTCAAGGCGAATCCTGTAGGCCGAAGAGACATAAATGTGGCCGCGAAGTTTTTTCGTTTATATAATGGTCCCTATCTGTTGGCTCAACAACTCGCACCTCACACGTTTATAGTTACGACGCTCGACCGAACGAAAACGATCGGTAAATACCATGCGAGCTCTTTGAGAAAATACTTTGAGTAGCATGGCGTTTCAAAGCGCGCCGCGACGAAATAATAAGCCTTTAAAAAAAAAAAAAAAAATAAATAGTATTTAGAGTTAATAATAATTGTATTATAATAATTAAATTTAAAATAAATAACTTGTGATGTATAATATTATTAATAATAATTATAGATAACTTGTGTAGTAATAATAATATTTTTCTATCGCGATAAACAGCGGGCGGGTAGAACTAAACGCGCAGCAGGAAATAGTTACGTCACGCGATAACAACTACCTGACCGACATTTGAAAGTAGGTCAAGCAATTAGCCGCGCGCCTGGCGATAACGATTGTTTAGACTGTCAGCAAATTCTTTTGTGCGCGTGCCACTGTTTACAAACAAAGCTATTCGCCGTTATAAAAACATTAATACATAAACGATTTCAAAAGTAATATTATTAACAAGAGTATGTAGAATTAAGTTGTATGTAATGAAACAACATTAACACACATGTATGTTTTTCTTTTGAATAAGTAATACAATGTATAGGTAATAAGTATAATGATTACAGAATATGTGTGTAATGATTAAGAAAAAAAAAAAACTGTAATTATTACATTCATTTTTTTTTTAAAGCGGGTGTGGGAATATATAACAGCACCAAATATTAACTATTTGGGGTTATATGTTTACCGCATACTGAAAGCATATTTAAATAAAAAGTAACAGTCAAAACTCCATTTGAATGTAGCGCATTGAAAATAATGCTTTCTAAAGCAACGCACACGTGGTCATTATGTAATCAGTTCGCTGTACAAGGAAGCGACCACACCCAAACTGTTAATTATTAATATCTCGGAAACTAATAAATAAAGGCGAAATCCAATATAGCCAAAATGTTTACCGAAATATTAATAATAACGTGTGCAAATTTGATGCAATATAATTAACAAATGAAAGAGTTAATTAAAATAATTGAATAACTTCTGTAAAAATAGAGTTACAGTAATGAGATTTTAGTATGTTATAAAGATAATAATTTCTGACAGATTGTATATTTTAGATTTCACACAACTTGGTTTGCAACCAAGTTATTGCAAAATTAAATAAGCACAGGATATCCGTTGCGGCAAATTGGTTCCGCCGGCTAATTATAATAAAAATATTAGATAATAATATTCTATTCTCCGTCTGTGGGAACCTAACTTCATTCTCACGGACCAAGGGAATTCAAATTTTATGTGGTAGGGAGAGTGTGTCAGCCAATGAAATCATTTGACGCGAGCCCCGGCCAGCGAGGTGTTTTCTGGTTGAAACCTCACTCTTCTGTCAGTACTCACGAAGTTAAGACGTAGTCCTTCGATCGTCTAGTAACCAAAGTGGTGAAGATCAACAAGAAGACTCTACGTGGTCAACACACACGCAATTACGAACACACTAAGTACAGATCATCTGTATAGCTCGTAATTGTTGCGTAAAGGCGAGATACTCTTCAGGACATCAACCAAGCTTATTGTGTACTACCAGTTAGTCATAAGCACGCAAGAGATCCACCAGACTTCAAGAATACAGCAGAGAGGCCGTCTAAATCATTGGTGAACAGCTGACGAGCAGAGCGACCACCCGAACGAAGCGCGCACACACACACACACACACGCTGATGTGCAACGTGCGAACCGACGAGGGACAGGAAGCAGTTCCAGCGGACAGCAGCAGACGTTAAAATATTCACAAACAGCAAGGAAGCAGAGTGTTGCCGAATTTTGAACTCCACAACCGAATCCAGCAGTGCTAAGCAGATTACTTTCTCTAACCAAGGACTCGAATCGACGAGGGACAAATCGGAACGACATCCTCTTCAGTAACAGGAAAGCAAAATCCACTTATTTATTTTCAGATCAAATTTTCTATTTTTCAATTAAAACATTGTAATTCAAATAATTCAGGTGCCAAACAAAAAGCAAAGACTCTAGTAATTAAAAAGTAAATTCGTTGTGATAATCTGTATAGCAGTTTAAGGCTTTAGTAAGTTATAGTTAAGAAACAGAAGTAGTATAAAAGCGCTATACAAATCTTAACTGACAATCTAATCTTAGATCATACTGCAGTAGATCAGAAGTAGAATCACTAGAAATGAAATAACGTGAACTAGACTGTCACGTCTAATTTATTTTAATTAATTATTCTAATTAATTTCAGAGTTTTATATTTTGTCTCATGAACATTTAGATTCAATTTAATTAAATAAATTTAATTAAATTTAAATCAATTAATAAAGTAAAATTTAAATTGCAATTAACTCGCCAAAGAACGAGTTCAGTTTCTTTCAACTATAGACCAATCGAAAAACATTGATTCATTGTTTAGACTATAAGAAAATCATAAAATAATAACCATTCTATTCTTGTGTGTTGTTGGTGTAATAAACAACATTTTATTACCCCATATAACAGTGTTTTATTGTTGTACGGCAAAGCCTACCAGTCTCACAAAACTCTCCCCCTTTAAAGTAACCTATTTTGTGTGTTGTTGTAATAAATTTGAGATTACTAGCTTGCGAACTTCAAATCCAAAATCCACACGCCCTAGTCGGAAGAATCTGCAAGATCAGACAGCAGGTGGGTACTCACACACAACACGACATAACAATAACGCATAGAAGTAGAGTTATAAATGGCGCTCCAATCTCGTGGGGCTCGACAAAATTAAATTCAATTTAAATTTAATTTTCACGTGTAAAACAAACTTTGCTGTTTTAACTCGTAAAACAGCTGGCGTCCAACTAAACAATCCCCAAAGAGTTTTGTGACTGGTGTTCGTACAGCAGTAAAGTTATTGTGTGTATTTGAAACTGTTCTGTGTATTTTAAATTGTTTATATTTGAAATTGTTGGGTATTTAAAATGGATATGGATAAAATACTTAAACAAATGCAGCAAATGAATGCGGATTTGACCGCTAATATTAACTCGAGATTTGAGAAAATTGACGCGAAATTTGAACTTAGTAACGCAGAAATAACTTCTAAAATCGAGGCACAAAAAGTTAGTCTAACCGAGAAATTAGATTAAAGTAATGCTGACATAAACGCCGAGATTAAGCAAAGCAATAAACAAACCACCGCGAAAATAGACGAAAGCGTACACGAGTTGACCGCTAAAGTCACCGAAATCGCGGAAAGCAATGCAAAAATCGCGGAGAGTAATAAAGAGCTAACCGCGAGTCGCAGAGATCGGTGAAAGAGTAAATACGGTCGATACTAAAATCAATGAACGGTTTAAGGTTTTTGAGACCACTATGCAAAAATCGTTTATTGAACAAGTAACACGTATGGAGGGCCGGTTCAAGGATCACATAAGCCGTTGCGAGAAGCAAACCCTAGACGTCTCAAGGAAGGTCGAATCTCTAGAGGTAAAGATTCACGCGGACGTGACCGAAACGCAACGACGAGTAGATAAATTAGACGCTTCAATTGTAGAGACGCGATCTAACATTGACTCTAATAAAGAGAGTGTTTTACAAACGTTAAACGACGAGATTCTGAAAGTACGACAGGAGGTACGAAGGAGATCTGCTCCAAATATTTTGGTACAAGGTCCTGTCGACGAGAAAAATCGCGTGTATTTTACGGGGGAAAATAACGAAAACCCCATTGAATTTTTATTAGCGTGTGAGAGTGAAATGGCTAGAGTAGGTTCCCGACTAGAAGATCAAGACAAAATACAGTGGGTGGTTAACGCGATGCGTGATTCGGCGCGTAAGTGGTATAACATTGTACGCGATAGAGTGTCCACATACGCGGAGTTCAAACAAAAATTTGAAAGCCGGTACTGGAACTCGCATACCCAACGACTTCTGCGCAATGAACTGGAATATGGCCGATTTGATAAGAAAATGGGTATTACCGCCGAAAATTATATAATCCAGCAGGTCGAACGCGCGAAGCATTTAACCCCAGCATTTGCGGAGATTGACATAGTCACGAAGCTTGCCTACCATTTTAATCATAATATTAGAGTAGCTGTATTTACGCAGGGTATTCGCACGGTAGACGAACTCCTCATTCTAGTGTCCCAAAGTGAGACGGTTTTTGATTTTGGTGGGTGGCATTATAATCCCGATTTTCGCCGGAATAATGAAGGGCAGAATACGCGACTACAGTACCATCAGCAAACGGATCAAAAACCGAGTACCAGTTCTACTCCACCCCAAACACCGTCAAAACAGCCAAATAAAACCTTTGAGTACAAGGGTAAACAAAATTTTGGTAGACCAAAGGGGCAGGGTAAGGGCAACGACGGGGCACAAATTAGAGCGATTCAAACGGTCGAATTAGCCAAAGCTGATACAACTGAAAAAGACAGCGACTCCCAGGGCAATAAAAACTCGAACAATAAATCGAAAAATTACCAAGCTACAAAAAACGTGCCAAAATGCGCATCCAGCAAGGACGCGCTATAAATTCGGCAAAATTTTGTAAATATAAGCATGTTAATTATAAGGATTATATATTGTGTGAAATGTGTACTTTTAATTATGTAACTTGTGTGCCAGTTAATAATGTGTTCCCACCGGATGTCAGGGATCCGTTGCTAGAATCCGGTCCCACGCGACAAAGGCCTGTGAGCGCGGCGTGTCCGGTGTTACACGCCTTTGTCAATAGTGTTCCCACACGGATTTTGTTGGATACTGGTAGCGTCGTTTCCGGCGTCAGTGAAAGGTTCCTGCGTACCAATAAAAAATATTTTCGTACGGCCCCATCACTCCCAATCAATCAATTTTATATACGAACCGCTACCGATACAAAAGAAAAAATTGACACTCAATACTATCTAACTATCATGCTAGACGAAGTGCAATTTGAAGTGTGTGTAGTGGGTATAAACAATTTAATATGTGATATGTTATTGGGGGTAGATGTGTTAGAACAAATACGTGCGGAAATTAACACCAGTGAACACTTATTAAAATGTACCATTGACAATGTTAGTTACACTTTTAAATTGAACACACAGACACACACACAAAACCATGGTGACCCAATTAAAATCACACGGCCACCAAAACAAGTAATTCATTATAAAGAATGTGAAGAGGGGGAGACCACCTTAGATTCCCGAACTGAACGGAGATTGTCGTCGCTGCAAGAAGAATTCAGCGATATCTTCAGTGAAGAACATTCAATCTCATCAGTGTATGAACACAGAATCCACCTCACAGAGCCGGAGAAGTTCATAAGGAGAATCTACCAGGTCCCTATAAAATACCAGGCCGAGGTCCAGCAGGAGATACAGCGGATGTTGGAGGAAGATATTATTGAAAGATCTAATAGCAGCTTCCTCAACCCACTGCTGGTCGTCCGCAAGAAGACTGGAGAGATCCGACTCTGCCTGGATATGAGGAACTTAAACAGTCTCGTAGAGAAAGAGTTTGACTGCGCACCGACAGCGGAGGACCTCTTCATTAAATGTGAAGGAGCCAGGTACCTCACGAAGTTAGATCTAACAGCAAGCTTCTGGCAGGTCCCGCTGTGTGAGCAAGATCGTAAGTATACAGCATTTATATTCAATAACAAATGCTATCAGCACAAGGTGGTACCTTTTGGCCTTAGCACGAGTCTCGCTGCGATTGTAAGATGCCTCGAGAGAGCTCTAGGACCTGAGGTAGACCCATACACTGTAATATTCGTTGATGACATCCTCGTCATATCCCGCACGTTGGAGGAACACTTCGAGCACCTGCGGAGCGTCTTCCAGAAGCTGAGGTTAGCAAACATCAAGCTCAAGCTACACAAGTGCGAGTTTGTAAAGTCCCAAATGAAGTTCCTGGGACATATAATCTCAGCTACAGGTATCAGTACGGACCCAGAGAAGCTCAGGAGTATTGTGGAGTTCCCGGTGCCCAAGAACCTCAAAGCACTGCGAGCATTCCTTGGACTCACGGGATACTACAGGAAATTCACCAGCAAATACGCCGAATATACAGTCCCGTTGCTACAGCTGGTACGCAAAAATATAAAGTGGAAATGGGGTTCTGAACAGAACGATGCGTTTGAGAGGGTTAAGTGCCTGTTCCAATCTAATTTACAATTGTTCCATCCACAGCAGGGTAGGAAGTACGTAATGTACACTGACGCTAGCGAGTACGCTATCGGCGCCGTGTTGCACCAAGAAGACGAACAAGGTAGTCTTCATGTTGTAGCATACGCCAATAGAATGCTCAAAGGCGCTGAGTTGCACTATTGTACTTCCGAGAAAGAAATACTCGCCATAATAAACGCACTCAGAAAATTCAGACACTACCTATACGGTACCCATTTCGAGATCCACACTGATAATCAGGCGTTATCGTTTATATTAAAATGTCGATTAGCAAATTCCCGACTAACACGATGGGTGTTAGCTATTCAGGAGTACTCATTCACTATTAAATATTGCAAAGGATCAGAGAATACCACCCCAGACACTCTAAGTAGATATCCGCCCGTAGAAAAGGAGGAGGTATATGAAGCAGCTGACGACGAGTTGAGAGTGTTAAATATGCAATACACGGTCGCGCCTGAAGCTACTAATATGCTACAGAACTTAGGACGCGAGCAGGACGATAACCTCGCACTCCTTGCTAAAAAGCTAATGTTAGCAGCTCACCCAAATCCTCACTATCTTATACAAGACAATATATTGTATAAATTGTTACAGGGCGAATGGAAAGTGGTATTGTCTCCAGCGATGCTTGCGTGTGTAACACAATCTCTACATATGAAAATGGCGCACGCATCTCCTGTAAAATGTGTCAAAATATTGCAGGAGGATTTTACAATACCAACATGTACCGTAGGGTAAAGAAATTGCTAAAAACATGTTATCCATGCCAGACAGCGAAAGTACCAAACTTGCACACTTACGTTCCCATGGCCAATGTGATAACGGAAGGTAAGGGACAGATGATCGCCATCGACTTTCTGGGACCATTACCCAAGGCTACCAGACATCTAAAACACATGGTAGTTTGCGTCGATGTGTTTACTAAAATAGTTAGCCTTTATGCGATCCCTAGGCCCACCACAAAGTCCGTTTTAAATATTATACTTAATAAGTATATCCCGCAACATGGACCAATAAGGAATGTACTTAGTGACCAGGGAAAGCAGTTCCAAAACAAACACTGGGCAGCCACCCTGGAACGTAACGGTATCAAAGCAGTCCTAACCTCGATACGACGACCACAGGGAAACCTTGCCGAAAGGGTGAATCGGGAAATCGGTAAAATGTTCCGTATCTATTGCTATAAGGAACAAAGTAAATGGCCCGAGTTCTTACCATTCTTCGAAAAGGCAATAAATGAGAGTTATCACGATACCACGGAATACACACCAGCAGAATTAGACTGTGGAACCACGCCAGAGAGGTTTTGGAATAATTATTTAACTAGGCCAAAGACTTATAATCTACCTCTGCCGGTGCAATGTAAAAATCAACTTGTGAGGGAAAGAATAGTTGAAAAAGGGCAGACAAATTTAATACGACTCATAAACTAACGAACTTTGTAGTAGGTGAGAAAGTACTGCTCAAGGCGAATCCTGTAGGCCGAAGAGACATAAATGTGGCCGCGAAGTTTTTTCGTTTATATAATGGTCCCTATCTGTTGGCTCAACAACTCGCACCTCACACGTTTATAGTTACGACGCTCGACCGAACGAAAACGATCGGTAAATACCATGCGAGCTCTTTGAGAAAATACTTTGAGTAGCATGGCGTTTCAAAGCGCGCCGCGACGAAATAATAAGCCTTTAAAAAAAAAAAATAAAATAAATAGTATTTAGAGTTAATAATAATTGTATTATAATAATTAAATTTAAAATAAATAACTTGTGATGTATAATATTATTAATAATAATTATAGATAACTTGTGTAGTAATAATAATATTTTTCTATCGCGATAAACAGCGGGCGGGTAGAACTAAACGCGCAGCAGGAAATAGTTACGTCACGCGATAACAACTACCTGACCGACATTTGAAAGTAGGTCAAGCAATTAGCCGCGCGCCTGGCGATAACGATTGTTTAGACTGTCAGCAAATTCTTTTGTGCGCGTGCCACTGTTTACAAACAAAGCTATTCGCCGTTATAAAAACATTAATACATAAACGATTTCAAAAGTAATATTATTAACAAGAGTATGTAGAATTAAGTTGTATGTAATGAAACAACATTAACACACATGTATGTTTTTCTTTTGAATAAGTAATACAATGTATAGGTAATAAGTATAATGATTACAGAATATGTGTGTAATGATTAAGAAAAAAAAAAAACTGTAATTATTACATTCATTTTTTTTTTAAAGCGGGTGTGGGAATATATAACAGCACCAAATATTAACTATTTGGGGTTATATGTTTACCGCATACTGAAAGCATATTTAAATAAAAAGTAACAGTCAAAACTCCATTTGAATGTAGCGCATTGAAAATAATGCTTTCTAAAGCAACGCACACGTGGTCATTATGTAATCAGTTCGCTGTACAAGGAAGCGACCACACCCAAACTGTTAATTATTAATATCTCGGAAACTAATAAATAAAGGCGAAATCCAATATAGCCAAAATGTTTACCGAAATATTAATAATAACGTGTGCAAATTTGATGCAATATAATTAACAAATGAAAGAGTTAATTAAAATAATTGAATAACTTCTGTAAAAATAGAGTTACAGTAATGAGATTTTAGTATGTTATAAAGATAATAATTTCTGACAGATTGTATATTTTAGATTTCACACAACTTGGTTTGCAACCAAGTTATTGCAAAATTAAATAAGCACAGGATATCCGTTGCGGCAAATTGGTTCCGCCGGCTAATTATAATAAAAATATTAGATAATAATATTCTATTCTCCGTCTGTGGGAACCTAACTTCATTCTCACGGACCAAGGGAATTCAAATTTTATGTGGTAGGGAGAGTGTGTCAGCCAATGAAATCATTTGACGCGAGCCCCGGCCAGCGAGGTGTTTTCTGGTTGAAACCTCACTCTTCTGTCAGTACTCACGAAGTTAAGACGTAGTCCTTCGATCGTCTAGTAACCAAAGTGGTGAAGATCAACAAGAAGACTCTACGTGGTCAACACACACGCAATTACGAACACACTAAGTACAGATCATCTGTATAGCTCGTAATTGTTGCGTAAAGGCGAGATACTCTTCAGGACATCAACCAAGCTTATTGTGTACTACCAGTTAGTCATAAGCACGCAAGAGATCCACCAGACTTCAAGAATACAGCAGAGAGGCCGTCTAAATCATTGGTGAACAGCTGACGAGCAGAGCGACCACCCGAACGAAGCGCGCACACACACACACACACACACGCTGATGTGCAACGTGCGAACCGACGAGGGACAGGAAGCAGTTCCAGCGGACAGCAGCAGACGTTAAAATATTCACAAACAGCAAGGAAGCAGAGTGTTGCCGAATTTTGAACTCCACAACCGAATCCAGCAGTGCTAAGCAGATTACTTTCTCTAACCAAGGACTCGAATCGACGAGGGACAAATCGGAACGACATCCTCTTCAGTAACAGGAAAGCAAAATCCACTTATTTATTTTCAGATCAAATTTTCTATTTTTCAATTAAAACATTGTAATTCAAATAATTCAGGTGCCAAACAAAAAGCAAAGACTCTAGTAATTAAAAAGTAAATTCGTTGTGATAATCTGTATAGCAGTTTAAGGCTTTAGTAAGTTATAGTTAAGAAACAGAAGTAGTATAAAAGCGCTATACAAATCTTAACTGACAATCTAATCTTAGATCATACTGCAGTAGATCAGAAGTAGAATCACTAGAAATGAAATAACGTGAACTAGACTGTCACGTCTAATTTATTTTAATTAATTATTCTAATTAATTTCAGAGTTTTATATTTTGTCTCATGAACATTTAGATTCAATTTAATTAAATAAATTTAATTAAATTTAAATCAATTAATAAAGTAAAATTTAAATTGCAATTAACTCGCCAAAGAACGAGTTCAGTTTCTTTCAACTATAGACCAATCGAAAAACATTGATTCATTGTTTAGACTATAAGAAAATCATAAAATAATAACCATTCTATTCTTGTGTGTTGTTGGTGTAATAAACAACATTTTATTACCCCATATAACAGTGTTTTATTGTTGTACGGCAAAGCCTACCAGTCTCACAAAACTCTCCCCCTTTAAAGTAACCTATTTTGTGTGTTGTTGTAATAAATTTGAGATTACTAGCTTGCGAACTTCAAATCCAAAATCCACACGCCCTAGTCGGAAGAATCTGCAAGATCAGACAGCAGGTGGGTACTCACACACAACACGACATAACAATAACGCATAGAAGTAGAGTTATAAATGGCGCTCCAATCTCGTGGGGCTCGACAAAATTAAATTCAATTTAAATTTAATTTTCACGTGTAAAACAAACTTTGCTGTTTTAACTCGTAAAACAGCTGGCGTCCAACTAAACAATCCCCAAAGAGTTTTGTGACTGGTGTTCGTACAGCAGTAAAGTTATTGTGTGTATTTGAAACTGTTCTGTGTATTTTAAATTGTTTATATTTGAAATTGTTGGGTATTTAAAATGGATATGGATAAAATACTTAAACAAATGCAGCAAATGAATGCGGATTTGACCGCTAATATTAACTCGAGATTTGAGAAAATTGACGCGAAATTTGAACTTAGTAACGCAGAAATAACTTCTAAAATCGAGGCACAAAAAGTTAGTCTAACCGAGAAATTAGATCAAAGTAATGCTGACATAAACGCCGAGATTAAGCAAAGCAATAAACAAACCACCGCGAAAATAGACGAAAGCGTACACGAGTTGACCGCTAAAGTCACCGAAATCGCGGAAAGCAATGCAAAAATCGCGGAGAGTAATAAAGAGCTAACCGCGAGTCGCAGAGATCGGTGAAAGAGTAAATACGGTCGATACTAAAATCAATGAACGGTTTAAGGTTTTTGAGACCACTATGCAAAAATCGTTTATTGAACAAGTAACACGTATGGAGGGCCGGTTCAAGGATCACATAAGCCGTTGCGAGAAGCAAACCCTAGACGTCTCAAGGAAGGTCGAATCTCTAGAGGTAAAGATTCACGCGGACGTGACCGAAACGCAACGACGAGTAGATAAATTAGACGCTTCAATTGTAGAGACGCGATCTAACATTGACTCTAATAAAGAGAGTGTTTTACAAACGTTAAACGACGAGATTCTGAAAGTACGACAGGAGGTACGAAGGAGATCTGCTCCAAATATTTTGGTACAAGGTCCTGTCGACGAGAAAAATCGCGTGTATTTTACGGGGGAAAATAACGAAAACCCCATTGAATTTTTATTAGCGTGTGAGAGTGAAATGGCTAGAGTAGGTTCCCGACTAGAAGATCAAGACAAAATACAGTGGGTGGTTAACGCGATGCGTGATTCGGCGCGTAAGTGGTATAACATTGTACGCGATAGAGTGTCCACATACGCGGAGTTCAAACAAAAATTTGAAAGCCGGTACTGGAACTCGCATACCCAACGACTTCTGCGCAATGAACTGGAATATGGCCGATTTGATAAGAAAATGGGTATTACCGCCGAAAATTATATAATCCAGCAGGTCGAACGCGCGAAGCATTTAACCCCAGCATTTGCGGAGATTGACATAGTCACGAAGCTTGCCTACCATTTTAATCATAATATTAGAGTAGCTGTATTTACGCAGGGTATTCGCACGGTAGACGAACTCCTCATTCTAGTGTCCCAAAGTGAGACGGTTTTTGATTTTGGTGGGTGGCATTATAATCCCGATTTTCGCCGGAATAATGAAGGGCAGAATACGCGACTACAGTACCATCAGCAAACGGATCAAAAACCGAGTACCAGTTCTACTCCACCCCAAACACCGTCAAAACAGCCAAATAAAACCTTTGAGTACAAGGGTAAACAAAATTTTGGTAGACCAAAGGGGCAGGGTAAGGGCAACGACGGGGCACAAATTAGAGCGATTCAAACGGTCGAATTAGCCAAAGCTGATACAACTGAAAAAGACAGCGACTCCCAGGGCAATAAAAACTCGAACAATAAATCGAAAAATTACCAAGCTACAAAAAACGTGCCAAAATGCGCATCCAGCAAGGACGCGCTATAAATTCGGCAAAATTTTGTAAATATAAGCATGTTAATTATAAGGATTATATATTGTGTGAAATGTGTACTTTTAATTATGTAACTTGTGTGCCAGTTAATAATGTGTTCCCACCGGATGTCAGGGATCCGTTGCTAGAATCCGGTCCCACGCGACAAAGGCCTGTGAGCGCGGCGTGTCCGGTGTTACACGCCTTTGTCAATAGTGTTCCCACACGGATTTTGTTGGATACTGGTAGCGTCGTTTCCGGCGTCAGTGAAAGGTTCCTGCGTACCAATAAAAAATATTTTCGTACGGCCCCATCACTCCCAATCAATCAATTTTATATACGAACCGCTACCGATACAAAAGAAAAAATTGACACTCAATACTATCTAACTATCATGCTAGACGAAGTGCAATTTGAAGTGTGTGTAGTGGGTATAAACAATTTAATATGTGATATGTTATTGGGGGTAGATGTATTAGAACAAATACGTGCGGAAATTAACACCAGTGAACACTTATTAAAATGTACCATTGACAATGTTAGTTACACTTTTAAATTGAACACACAGACACACACACAAAACCATGGTGACCCAATTAAAATCACACGGCCACCAAAACAAGTAATTCATTATAAAGAATGTGAAGAGGGGGAGACCACCTTAGATTCCCGAACTGAACGGAGATTGTCGTCGCTGCAAGAAGAATTCAGCGATATCTTCAGTGAAGAACATTCAATCTCATCAGTGTATGAACACAGAATCCACCTCACAGAGCCGGAGAAGTTCATAAGGAGAATCTACCAGGTCCCTATAAAATACCAGGCCGAGGTCCAGCAGGAGATACAGCGGATGTTGGAGGAAGATATTATTGAAAGATCTAATAGCAGCTTCCTCAACCCACTGCTGGTCGTCCGCAAGAAGACTGGAGAGATCCGACTCTGCCTGGATATGAGGAACTTAAACAGTCTCGTAGAGAAAGAGTTTGACTGCGCACCGACAGCGGAGGACCTCTTCATTAAATGTGAAGGAGCCAGGTACCTCACGAAGTTAGATCTAACAGCAAGCTTCTGGCAGGTCCCGCTGTGTGAGCAAGATCGTAAGTATACAGCATTTATATTCAATAACAAATGCTATCAGCACAAGGTGGTACCTTTTGGCCTTAGCACGAGTCTCGCTGCGATTGTAAGATGCCTCGAGAGAGCTCTAGGACCTGAGGTAGACCCATACACTGTAATATTCGTTGATGACATCCTCGTCATATCCCGCACGTTGGAGGAACACTTCGAGCACCTGCGGAGCGTCTTCCAGAAGCTGAGGTTAGCAAACATCAAGCTCAAGCTACACAAGTGCGAGTTTGTAAAGTCCCAAATGAAGTTCCTGGGACATATAATCTCAGCTACAGGTATCAGTACGGACCCAGAGAAGCTCAGGAGTATTGTGGAGTTCCCGGTGCCCAAGAACCTCAAAGCACTGCGAGCATTCCTTGGACTCACGGGATACTACAGGAAATTCACCAGCAAATACGCCGAATATACAGTCCCGTTGCTACAGCTGGTACGCAAAAATATAAAGTGGAAATGGGGTTCTGAACAGAACGATGCGTTTGAGAGGGTTAAGTGCCTGTTCCAATCTAATTTACAATTGTTCCATCCACAGCAGGGTAGGAAGTACGTAATGTACACTGACGCTAGCGAGTACGCTATCGGCGCCGTGTTGCACCAAGAAGACGAACAAGGTAGTCTTCATGTTGTAGCATACGCCAATAGAATGCTCAAAGGCGCTGAGTTGCACTATTGTACTTCCGAGAAAGAAATACTCGCCATAATAAACGCACTCAGAAAATTCAGACACTACCTATACGGTACCCATTTCGAGATCCACACTGATAATCAGGCGTTATCGTTTATATTAAAATGTCGATTAGCAAATTCCCGACTAACACGATGGGTGTTAGCTATTCAGGAGTACTCATTCACTATTAAATATTGCAAAGGATCAGAGAATACCACCCCAGACACTCTAAGTAGATATCCGCCCGTAGAAAAGGAGGAGGTATATGAAGCAGCTGACGACGAGTTGAGAGTGTTAAATATGCAATACACGGTCGCGCCTGAAGCTACTAATATGCTACAGAACTTAGGACGCGAGCAGGACGATAACCTCGCACTCCTTGCTAAAAAGCTAATGTTAGCAGCTCACCCAAATCCTCACTATCTTATACAAGACAATATATTGTATAAATTGTTACAGGGCGAATGGAAAGTGGTATTGTCTCCAGCGATGCTTGCGTGTGTAACACAATCTCTACATATGAAAATGGCGCACGCATCTCCTGTAAAATGTGTCAAAATATTGCAGGAGGATTTTACAATACCAACATGTACCGTAGGGTAAAGAAATTGCTAAAAACATGTTATCCATGCCAGACAGCGAAAGTACCAAACTTGCACACTTACGTTCCCATGGCCAATGTGATAACGGAAGGTAAGGGACAGATGATCGCCATCGACTTTCTGGGACCATTACCCAAGGCTACCAGACATCTAAAACACATGGTAGTTTGCGTCGATGTGTTTACTAAAATAGTTAGCCTTTATGCGATCCCTAGGCCCACCACAAAGTCCGTTTTAAATATTATACTTAATAAGTATATCCCGCAACATGGACCAATAAGGAATGTACTTAGTGACCAGGGAAAGCAGTTCCAAAACAAACACTGGGCAGCCACCCTGGAACGTAACGGTATCAAAGCAGTCCTAACCTCGATACGACGACCACAGGGAAACCTTGCCGAAAGGGTGAATCGGGAAATCGGTAAAATGTTCCGTATCTATTGCTATAAGGAACAAAGTAAATGGCCCGAGTTCTTACCATTCTTCGAAAAGGCAATAAATGAGAGTTATCACGATACCACGGAATACACACCAGCAGAATTAGACTGTGGAACCACGCCAGAGAGGTTTTGGAATAATTATTTAACTAGGCCAAAGACTTATAATCTACCTCTGCCGGTGCAATGTAAAAATCAACTTGTGAGGGAAAGAATAGTTGAAAAAGGGCAGACAAATTTAATACGACTCATAAACTAACGAACTTTGTAGTAGGTGAGAAAGTACTGCTCAAGGCGAATCCTGTAGGCCGAAGAGACATAAATGTGGCCGCGAAGTTTTTTCGTTTATATAATGGTCCCTATCTGTTGGCTCAACAACTCGCACCTCACACGTTTATAGTTACGACGCTCGACCGAACGAAAACGATCGGTAAATACCATGCGAGCTCTTTGAGAAAATACTTTGAGTAGCATGGCGTTTCAAAGCGCGCCGCGACGAAATAATAAGCCTTTAAAAAAAAAAAATAAAATAAATAGTATTTAGAGTTAATAATAATTGTATTATAATAATTAAATTTAAAATAAATAACTTGTGATGTATAATATTATTAATAATAATTATAGATAACTTGTGTAGTAATAATAATATTTTTCTATCGCGATAAACAGCGGGCGGGTAGAACTAAACGCGCAGCAGGAAATAGTTACGTCACGCGATAACAACTACCTGACCGACATTTGAAAGTAGGTCAAGCAATTAGCCGCGCGCCTGGCGATAACGATTGTTTAGACTGTCAGCAAATTCTTTTGTGCGCGTGCCACTGTTTACAAACAAAGCTATTCGCCGTTATAAAAACATTAATACATAAACGATTTCAAAAGTAATATTATTAACAAGAGTATGTAGAATTAAGTTGTATGTAATGAAACAACATTAACACACATGTATGTTTTTCTTTTGAATAAGTAATACAATGTATAGGTAATAAGTATAATGATTACAGAATATGTGTGTAATGATTAAGAAAAAAAAAAAACTGTAATTATTACATTCATTTTTTTTTTAAAGCGGGTGTGGGAATATATAACAGCACCAAATATTAACTATTTGGGGTTATATGTTTACCGCATACTGAAAGCATATTTAAATAAAAAGTAACAGTCAAAACTCCATTTGAATGTAGCGCATTGAAAATAATGCTTTCTAAAGCAACGCACACGTGATCATTATGTAATCAGTTCGCTGTACAAGGATGCGACCACACCCAAACTGTTAATTATTAATATCTCGGAAACTAATAAATAAAGGCGAAATCCAATATAGCCAAAATGTTTACCGAAATATTAATAATAACGTGTGCAAATTTGATGCAATATAATTAACAAATGAAAGAGTTAATTAAAATAATTGAATAACTTCTGTAAAAATAGAGTTACAGTAATGAGATTTTAGTATGTTATAAAGATAATAATTTCTGACAGATTGTATATTTTAGATTTCACACAACTTGGTTTGCAACCAAGTTATTGCAAAATTAAATAAGCACAGGATATCCGTTGCGGCAAATTGGTTCCGCCGGCTAATTATAATAAAAATATTAGATAATAATATTCTATTCTCCGTCTGTGGGAACCTAACTTCATTCTCACGGACCAAGGGAATTCAAATTTTATGTGGTAGGGAGAGTGTGTCAGCCAATGAAATCATTTGACGCGAGCCCCGGCCAGCGAGGTGTTTTCTGGTTGAAACCTCACTCTTCTGTCAGTACTCACGAAGTTAAGACGTAGTCCTTCGATCGTCTAGTAACCAAAGTGGTGAAGATCAACAAGAAGACTCTACGTGGTCAACACACACGCAATTACGAACACACTAAGTACAGATCATCTGTATAGCTCGTAATTGTTGCGTAAAGGCGAGATACTCTTCAGGACATCAACCAAGCTTATTGTGTACTACCAGTTAGTCATAAGCACGCAAGAGATCCACCAGACTTCAAGAATACAGCAGAGAGGCCGTCTAAATCATTGGTGAACAGCTGACGAGCAGAGCGACCACCCGAACGAAGCGCGCACACACACACACACACACGCTGATGTGCAACGTGCGAACCGACGAGGGACAGGAAGCAGTTCCAGCGGACAGCAGCAGACGTTAAAATATTCACAAACAGCAAGGAAGCAGAGTGTTGCCGAATTTTGAACTCCACAACCGAATCCAGCAGTGCTAAGCAGATTACTTTCTCTAACCAAGGACTCGAATCGACGAGGGACAAATCGGAACGACATCCTCTTCAGTAACAGGAAAGCAAAATCCACTTATTTATTTTCAGATCAAATTTTCTATTTTTCAATTAAAACATTGTAATTCAAATAATTCAGGTGCCAAACAAAAAGCAAAGACTCTAGTAATTAAAAAGTAAATTCGTTGTGATAATCTGTATAGCAGTTTAAGGCTTTAGTAAGTTATAGTTAAGAAACAGAAGTAGTATAAAAGCGCTATACAAATCTTAACTGACAATCTAATCTTAGATCATACTGCAGTAGATCAGAAGTAGAATCACTAGAAATGAAATAACGTGAACTAGACTGTCACGTCTAATTTATTTTAATTAATTATTCTAATTAATTTCAGAGTTTTATATTTTGTCTCATGAACATTTAGATTCAATTTAATTAAATAAATTTAATTAAATTTAAATCAATTAATAAAGTAAAATTTAAATTGCAATTAACTCGCCAAAGAACGAGTTCAGTTTCTTTCAACTATAGACCAATCGAAAAACATTGATTCATTGTTTAGACTATAAGAAAATCATAAAATAATAACCATTCTATTCTTGTGTGTTGTTGGTGTAATAAACAACATTTTATTACCCCATATAACAGTGTTTTATTGTTGTACGGCAAAGCCTACCAGTCTCACAAAACTCTCCCCCTTTAAAGTAACCTATTTTGTGTGTTGTTGTAATAAATTTGAGATTACTAGCTTGCGAACTTCAAATCCAAAATCCACACGCCCTAGTCGGAAGAATCTGCAAGATCAGACAGCAGGTGGGTACTCACACACAACACGACATAACAATAACGCATAGAAGTAGAGTTATAAATGGCGCTCCAATCTCGTGGGGCTCGACAAAATTAAATTCAATTTAAATTTAATTTTCACGTGTAAAACAAACTTTGCTGTTTTAACTCGTAAAACAGCTGGCGTCCAACTAAACAATCCCCAAAGAGTTTTGTGACTGGTGTTCGTACAGCAGTAAAGTTATTGTGTGTATTTGAAACTGTTCTGTGTATTTTAAATTGTTTATATTTGAAATTGTTGGGTATTTAAAATGGATATGGATAAAATACTTAAACAAATGCAGCAAATGAATGCGGATTTGACCGCTAATATTAACTCGAGATTTGAGAAAATTGACGCGAAATTTGAACTTAGTAACGCAGAAATAACTTCTAAAATCGAGGCACAAAAAGTTAGTCTAACCGAGAAATTAGATCAAAGTAATGCTGACATAAACGCCGAGATTAAGCAAAGCAATAAACAAACCACCGCGAAAATAGACGAAAGCGTACACGAGTTGACCGCTAAAGTCACCGAAATCGCGGAAAGCAATGCAAAAATCGCGGAGAGTAATAAAGAGCTAACCGCGAGTCGCAGAGATCGGTGAAAGAGTAAATACGGTCGATACTAAAATCAATGAACGGTTTAAGGTTTTTGAGACCACTATGCAAAAATCGTTTATTGAACAAGTAACACGTATGGAGGGCCGGTTCAAGGATCACATAAGCCGTTGCGAGAAGCAAACCCTAGACGTCTCAAGGAAGGTCGAATCTCTAGAGGTAAAGATTCACGCGGACGTGACCGAAACGCAACGACGAGTAGATAAATTAGACGCTTCAATTGTAGAGACGCGATCTAACATTGACTCTAATAAAGAGAGTGTTTTACAAACGTTAAACGACGAGATTCTGAAAGTACGACAGGAGGTACGAAGGAGATCTGCTCCAAATATTTTGGTACAAGGTCCTGTCGACGAGAAAAATCGCGTGTATTTTACGGGGGAAAATAACGAAAACCCCATTGAATTTTTATTAGCGTGTGAGAGTGAAATGGCTAGAGTAGGTTCCCGACTAGAAGATCAAGACAAAATACAGTGGGTGGTTAACGCGATGCGTGATTCGGCGCGTAAGTGGTATAACATTGTACGCGATAGAGTGTCCACATACGCGGAGTTCAAACAAAAATTTGAAAGCCGGTACTGGAACTCGCATACCCAACGACTTCTGCGCAATGAACTGGAATATGGCCGATTTGATAAGAAAATGGGTATTACCGCCGAAAATTATATAATCCAGCAGGTCGAACGCGCGAAGCATTTAACCCCAGCATTTGCGGAGATTGACATAGTCACGAAGCTTGCCTACCATTTTAATCATAATATTAGAGTAGCTGTATTTACGCAGGGTATTCGCACGGTAGACGAACTCCTCATTCTAGTGTCCCAAAGTGAGACGGTTTTTGATTTTGGTGGGTGGCATTATAATCCCGATTTTCGCCGGAATAATGAAGGGCAGAATACGCGACTACAGTACCATCAGCAAACGGATCAAAAACCGAGTACCAGTTCTACTCCACCCCAAACACCGTCAAAACAGCCAAATAAAACCTTTGAGTACAAGGGTAAACAAAATTTTGGTAGACCAAAGGGGCAGGGTAAGGGCAACGACGGGGCACAAATTAGAGCGATTCAAACGGTCGAATTAGCCAAAGCTGATACAACTGAAAAAGACAGCGACTCCCAGGGCAATAAAAACTCGAACAATAAATCGAAAAATTACCAAGCTACAAAAAACGTGCCAAAATGCGCATCCAGCAAGGACGCGCTATAAATTCGGCAAAATTTTGTAAATATAAGCATGTTAATTATAAGGATTATATATTGTGTGAAATGTGTACTTTTAATTATGTAACTTGTGTGCCAGTTAATAATGTGTTCCCACCGGATGTCAGGGATCCGTTGCTAGAATCCGGTCCCACGCGACAAAGGCCTGTGAGCGCGGCGTGTCCGGTGTTACACGCCTTTGTCAATAGTGTTCCCACACGGATTTTGTTGGATACTGGTAGCGTCGTTTCCGGCGTCAGTGAAAGGTTCCTGCGTACCAATAAAAAATATTTTCGTACGGCCCCATCACTCCCAATCAATCAATTTTATATACGAACCGCTACCGATACAAAAGAAAAAATTGACACTCAATACTATCTAACTATCATGCTAGACGAAGTGCAATTTGAAGTGTGTGTAGTGGGTATAAACAATTTAATATGTGATATGTTATTGGGGGTAGATGTATTAGAACAAATACGTGCGGAAATTAACACCAGTGAACACTTATTAAAATGTACCATTGACAATGTTAGTTACACTTTTAAATTGAACACACAGACACACACACAAAACCATGGTGACCCAATTAAAATCACACGGCCACCAAAACAAGTAATTCATTATAAAGAATGTGAAGAGGGGGAGACCACCTTAGATTCCCGAACTGAACGGAGATTGTCGTCGCTGCAAGAAGAATTCAGCGATATCTTCAGTGAAGAACATTCAATCTCATCAGTGTATGAACACAGAATCCACCTCACAGAGCCGGAGAAGTTCATAAGGAGAATCTACCAGGTCCCTATAAAATACCAGGCCGAGGTCCAGCAGGAGATACAGCGGATGTTGGAGGAAGATATTATTGAAAGATCTAATAGCAGCTTCCTCAACCCACTGCTGGTCGTCCGCAAGAAGACTGGAGAGATCCGACTCTGCCTGGATATGAGGAACTTAAACAGTCTCGTAGAGAAAGAGTTTGACTGCGCACCGACAGCGGAGGACCTCTTCATTAAATGTGAAGGAGCCAGGTACCTCACGAAGTTAGATCTAACAGCAAGCTTCTGGCAGGTCCCGCTGTGTGAGCAAGATCGTAAGTATACAGCATTTATATTCAATAACAAATGCTATCAGCACAAGGTGGTACCTTTTGGCCTTAGCACGAGTCTCGCTGCGATTGTAAGATGCCTCGAGAGAGCTCTAGGACCTGAGGTAGACCCATACACTGTAATATTCGTTGATGACATCCTCGTCATATCCCGCACGTTGGAGGAACACTTCGAGCACCTGCGGAGCGTCTTCCAGAAGCTGAGGTTAGCAAACATCAAGCTCAAGCTACACAAGTGCGAGTTTGTAAAGTCCCAAATGAAGTTCCTGGGACATATAATCTCAGCTACAGGTATCAGTACGGACCCAGAGAAGCTCAGGAGTATTGTGGAGTTCCCGGTGCCCAAGAACCTCAAAGCACTGCGAGCATTCCTTGGACTCACGGGATACTACAGGAAATTCACCAGCAAATACGCCGAATATACAGTCCCGTTGCTACAGCTGGTACGCAAAAATATAAAGTGGAAATGGGGTTCTGAACAGAACGATGCGTTTGAGAGGGTTAAGTGCCTGTTCCAATCTAATTTACAATTGTTCCATCCACAGCAGGGTAGGAAGTACGTAATGTACACTGACGCTAGCGAGTACGCTATCGGCGCCGTGTTGCACCAAGAAGACGAACAAGGTAGTCTTCATGTTGTAGCATACGCCAATAGAATGCTCAAAGGCGCTGAGTTGCACTATTGTACTTCCGAGAAAGAAATACTCGCCATAATAAACGCACTCAGAAAATTCAGACACTACCTATACGGTACCCATTTCGAGATCCACACTGATAATCAGGCGTTATCGTTTATATTAAAATGTCGATTAGCAAATTCCCGACTAACACGATGGTTGTTAGCTATTCAGGAGTACTCATTCACTATTAAATATTGCAAAGGATCAGAGAATACCACCCCAGACACTCTAAGTAGATATCCGCCCGTAGAAAAGGAGGAGGAATATGAAGCAGCTGACGACGAGTTGAGAGTGTTAAATATGCAATACACGGTCGCGCCTGAAGCTACTAATATGCTACAGAACTTAGGACGCGAGCAGGACGATAACCTCGCACTCCTTGCTAAAAAGCTAATGTTAGCAGCTCACCCAAATCCTCACTATCTTATACAAGACAATATATTGTATAAATTGTTACAGGGCGAATGGAAAGTGGTATTGTCTCCAGCGATGCTTGCGTGTGTAACACAATCTCTACATATGAAAATGGCGCACGCATCTCCTGTAAAATGTGTCAAAATATTGCAGGAGGATTTTACAATACCAACATGTACCGTAGGGTAAAGAAATTGCTAAAAACATGTTATCCATGCCAGACAGCGAAAGTACCAAACTTGCACACTTACGTTCCCATGGCCAATGTGATAACGGAAGGTAAGGGACAGATGATCGCCATCGACTTTCTGGGACCATTACCCAAGGCTACCAGACATCTAAAACACATGGTAGTTTGCGTCGATGTGTTTACTAAAATAGTTAGCCTTTATGCGATCCCTAGGCCCACCACAAAGTCCGTTTTAAATATTATACTTAATAAGTATATCCCGCAACATGGACCAATAAGGAATGTACTTAGTGACCAGGGAAAGCAGTTCCAAAACAAACACTGGGCAGCCACCCTGGAACGTAACGGTATCAAAGCAGTCCTAACCTCGATACGACGACCACAGGGAAACCTTGCCGAAAGGGTGAATCGGGAAATCGGTAAAATGTTCCGTATCTATTGCTATAAGGAACAAAGTAAATGGCCCGAGTTCTTACCATTCTTCGAAAAGGCAATAAATGAGAGTTATCACGATACCACGGAATACACACCAGCAGAATTAGACTGTGGAACCACGCCAGAGAGGTTTTGGAATAATTATTTAACTAGGCCAAAGACTTATAATCTACCTCTGCCGGTGCAATGTAAAAATCAACTTGTGAGGGAAAGAATAGTTGAAAAAGGGCAGACAAATTTAATACGACTCATAAACTAACGAACTTTGTAGTAGGTGAGAAAGTACTGCTCAAGGCGAATCCTGTAGGCCGAAGAGACATAAATGTGGCCGCGAAGTTTTTTCGTTTATATAATGGTCCCTATCTGTTGGCTCAACAACTCGCACCTCACACGTTTATAGTTACGACGCTCGACCGAACGAAAACGATCGGTAAATACCATGCGAGCTCTTTGAGAAAATACTTTGAGTAGCATGGCGTTTCAAAGCGCGCCGCGACGAAATAATAAGCCTTTAAAAAAAAAAAATAAAATAAATAGTATTTAGAGTTAATAATAATTGTATTATAATAATTAAATTTAAAATAAATAACTTGTGATGTATAATATTATTAATAATAATTATAGATAACTTGTGTAGTAATAATAATATTTTTCTATCGCGATAAACAGCGGGCGGGTAGAACTAAACGCGCAGCAGGAAATAGTTACGTCACGCGATAACAACTACCTGACCGACATTTGAAAGTAGGTCAAGCAATTAGCCGCGCGCCTGGCGATAACGATTGTTTAGACTGTCAGCAAATTCTTTTGTGCGCGTGCCACTGTTTACAAACAAAGCTATTCGCCGTTATAAAAACATTAATACATAAACGATTTCAAAAGTAATATTATTAACAAGAGTATGTAGAATTAAGTTGTATGTAATGAAACAACATTAACACACATGTATGTTTTTCTTTTGAATAAGTAATACAATGTATAGGTAATAAGTATAATGATTACAGAATATGTGTGTAATGATTAAGAAAAAAAAAATAACTGTAATTATTACATTCATTTTTTTTTTAAAGCGGGTGTGGGAATATATAACAGCACCAAATATTAACTATTTGGGGTTATATGTTTACCGCATACTGAAAGCATATTTAAATAAAAAGTAACAGTCAAAACTCCATTTGAATGTAGCGCATTGAAAATAATGCTTTCTAAAGCAACGCACACGTGGTCATTATGTAATCAGTTCGCTGTACAAGGAAGCGACCACACCCAAACTGTTAATTATTAATATCTCGGAAACTAATAAATAAAGGCGAAATCCAATATAGCCAAAATGTTTACCGAAATATTAATAATAACGTGTGCAAATTTGATGCAATATAATTAACAAATGAAAGAGTTAATTAAAATAATTGAATAACTTCTGTAAAAATAGAGTTACAGTAATGAGATTTTAGTATGTTATAAAGATAATAATTTCTGACAGATTGTATATTTTAGATTTCACACAACTTGGTTTGCAACCAAGTTATTGCAAAATTAAATAAGCACAGGATATCCGTTGCGGCAAATTGGTTCCGCCGGCTAATTATAATAAAAATATTAGATAATAATATTCTATTCTCCGTCTGTGGGAACCTAACTTCATTCTCACGGACCAAGGGAATTCAAATTTTATGTGGTAGGGAGAGTGTGTCAGCCAATGAAATCATTTGACGCGAGCCCCGGCCAGCGAGGTGTTTTCTGGTTGAAACCTCACTCTTCTGTCAGTACTCACGAAGTTAAGACGTAGTCCTTCGATCGTCTAGTAACCAAAGTGGTGAAGATCAACAAGAAGACTCTACGTGGTCAACACACACGCAATTACGAACACACTAAGTACAGATCATCTGTATAGCTCGTAATTGTTGCGTAAAGGCGAGATACTCTTCAGGACATCAACCAAGCTTATTGTGTACTACCAGTTAGTCATAAGCACGCAAGAGATCCACCAGACTTCAAGAATACAGCAGAGAGGCCGTCTAAATCATTGGTGAACAGCTGACGAGCAGAGCGACCACCCGAACGAAGCGCGCGCACACACACACACACACGCTGATGTGCAACGTGCGAACCGACGAGGGACAGGAAGCAGTTCCAGCGGACAGCAGCAGACGTTAAAATATTCACAAACAGCAAGGAAGCAGAGTGTTGCCGAATTTTGAACTCCACAACCGAATCCAGCAGTGCTAAGCAGATTACTTTCTCTAACCAAGGACTCGAATCGACGAGGGACAAATCGGAACGACATCCTCTTCAGTAACAGGAAAGCAAAATCCACTTATTTATTTTCAGATCAAATTTTCTATTTTTCAATTAAAACATTGTAATTCAAATAATTCAGGTGCCAAACAAAAAGCAAAGACTCTAGTAATTAAAAAGTAAATTCGTTGTGATAATCTGTATAGCAGTTTAAGGCTTTAGTAAGTTATAGTTAAGAAACAGAAGTAGTATAAAAGCGCTATACAAATCTTAACTGACAATCTAATCTTAGATCATACTGCAGTAGATCAGAAGTAGAATCACTAGAAATGAAATAACGTGAACTAGACTGTCACGTCTAATTTATTTTAATTAATTATTCTAATTAATTTCAGAGTTTTATATTTTGTCTCATGAACATTTAGATTCAATTTAATTAAATAAATTTAATTAAATTTAAATCAATTAATAAAGTAAAATTTAAATTGCAATTAACTCGCCAAAGAACGAGTTCAGTTTCTTTCAACTATAGACCAATCGAAAAACATTGATTCATTGTTTAGACTATAAGAAAATCATAAAATAATAACCATTCTATTCTTGTGTGTTGTTGGTGTAATAAACAACATTTTATTACCCCATATAACAGTGTTTTATTGTTGTACGGCAAAGCCTACCAGTCTCACAAAACTCTCCCCCTTTAAAGTAACCTATTTTGTGTGTTGTTGTAATAAATTTGAGATTACTAGCTTGCGAACTTCAAATCCAAAATCCACACGCCCTAGTCGGAAGAATCTGCAAGATCAGACAGCAGGTGGGTACTCACACACAACACGACATAACAATAACGCATAGAAGTAGAGTTATAAATGGCGCTCCAATCTCGTGGGGCTCGACAAAATTAAATTCAATTTAAATTTAATTTTCACGTGTAAAACAAACTTTGCTGTTTTAACTCGTAAAACAGCTGGCGTCCAACTAAACAATCCCCAAAGAGTTTTGTGACTGGTGTTCGTACAGCAGTAAAGTTATTGTGTGTATTTGAAACTGTTCTGTGTATTTTAAATTGTTTATATTTGAAATTGTTGGGTATTTAAAATGGATATGGATAAAATACTTAAACAAATGCAGCAAATGAATGCGGATTTGACCGCTAATATTAACTCGAGATTTGAGAAAATTGACGCGAAATTTGAACTTAGTAACGCAGAAATAACTTCTAAAATCGAGGCACAAAAAGTTAGTCTAACCGAGAAATTAGATCAAAGTAATGCTGACATAAACGCCGAGATTAAGCAAAGCAATAAACAAACCACCGCGAAAATAGACGAAAGCGTACACGAGTTGACCGCTAAAGTCACCGAAATCGCGGAAAGCAATGCAAAAATCGCGGAGAGTAATAAAGAGCTAACCGCGAGTCGCAGAGATCGGTGAAAGAGTAAATACGGTCGATACTAAAATCAATGAACGGTTTAAGGTTTTTGAGACCACTATGCAAAAATCGTTTATTGAACAAGTAACACGTATGGAGGGCCGGTTCAAGGATCACATAAGCCGTTGCGAGAAGCAAACCCTAGACGTCTCAAGGAAGGTCGAATCTCTAGAGGTAAAGATTCACGCGGACGTGACCGAAACGCAACGACGAGTAGATAAATTAGACGCTTCAATTGTAGAGACGCGATCTAACATTGACTCTAATAAAGAGAGTGTTTTACAAACGTTAAACGACGAGATTCTGAAAGTACGACAGGAGGTACGAAGGAGATCTGCTCCAAATATTTTGGTACAAGGTCCTGTCGACGAGAAAAATCGCGTGTATTTTACGGGGGAAAATAACGAAAACCCCATTGAATTTTTATTAGCGTGTGAGAGTGAAATGGCTAGAGTAGGTTCCCGACTAGAAGATCAAGACAAAATACAGTGGGTGGTTAACGCGATGCGTGATTCGGCGCGTAAGTGGTATAACATTGTACGCGATAGAGTGTCCACATACGCGGAGTTCAAACAAAAATTTGAAAGCCGGTACTGGAACTCGCATACCCAACGACTTCTGCGCAATGAACTGGAATATGGCCGATTTGATAAGAAAATGGGTATTACCGCCGAAAATTATATAATCCAGCAGGTCGAACGCGCGAAGCATTTAACCCCAGCATTTGCGGAGATTGACATAGTCACGAAGCTTGCCTACCATTTTAATCATAATATTAGAGTAGCTGTATTTACGCAGGGTATTCGCACGGTAGACGAACTCCTCATTCTAGTGTCCCAAAGTGAGACGGTTTTTGATTTTGGTGGGTGGCATTATAATCCCGATTTTCGCCGGAATAATGAAGGGCAGAATACGCGACTACAGTACCATCAGCAAACGGATCAAAAACCGAGTACCAGTTCTACTCCACCCCAAACACCGTCAAAACAGCCAAATAAAACCTTTGAGTACAAGGGTAAACAAAATTTTGGTAGACCAAAGGGGCAGGGTAAGGGCAACGACGGGGCACAAATTAGAGCGATTCAAACGGTCGAATTAGCCAAAGCTGATACAACTGAAAAAGACAGCGACTCCCAGGGCAATAAAAACTCGAACAATAAATCGAAAAATTACCAAGCTACAAAAAACGTGCCAAAATGCGCATCCAGCAAGGACGCGCTATAAATTCGGCAAAATTTTGTAAATATAAGCATGTTAATTATAAGGATTATATATTGTGTGAAATGTGTACTTTTAATTATGTAACTTGTGTGCCAGTTAATAATGTGTTCCCACCGGATGTCAGGGATCCGTTGCTAGAATCCGGTCCCACGCGACAAAGGCCTGTGAGCGCGGCGTGTCCGGTGTTACACGCCTTTGTCAATAGTGTTCCCACACGGATTTTGTTGGATACTGGTAGCGTCGTTTCCGGCGTCAGTGAAAGGTTCCTGCGTACCAATAAAAAATATTTTCGTACGGCCCCATCACTCCCAATCAATCAATTTTATATACGAACCGCTACCGATACAAAAGAAAAAATTGACACTCAATACTATCTAACTATCATGCTAGACGAAGTGCAATTTGAAGTGTGTGTAGTGGGTATAAACAATTTAATATGTGATATGTTATTGGGGGTAGATGTATTAGAACAAATACGTGCGGAAATTAACACCAGTGAACACTTATTAAAATGTACCATTGACAATGTTAGTTACACTTTTAAATTGAACACACAGACACACACACAAAACCATGGTGACCCAATTAAAATCACACGGCCACCAAAACAAGTAATTCATTATAAAGAATGTGAAGAGGGGGAGACCACCTTAGATTCCCGAACTGAACGGAGATTGTCGTCGCTGCAAGAAGAATTCAGCGATATCTTCAGTGAAGAACATTCAATCTCATCAGTGTATGAACACAGAATCCACCTCACAGAGCCGGAGAAGTTCATAAGGAGAATCTACCAGGTCCCTATAAAATACCAGGCCGAGGTCCAGCAGGAGATACAGCGGATGTTGGAGGAAGATATTATTGAAAGATCTAATAGCAGCTTCCTCAACCCACTGCTGGTCGTCCGCAAGAAGACTGGAGAGATCCGACTCTGCCTGGATATGAGGAACTTAAACAGTCTCGTAGAGAAAGAGTTTGACTGCGCACCGACAGCGGAGGACCTCTTCATTAAATGTGAAGGAGCCAGGTACCTCACGAAGTTAGATCTAACAGCAAGCTTCTGGCAGGTCCCGCTGTGTGAGCAAGATCGTAAGTATACAGCATTTATATTCAATAACAAATGCTATCAGCACAAGGTGGTACCTTTTGGCCTTAGCACGAGTCTCGCTGCGATTGTAAGATGCCTCGAGAGAGCTCTAGGACCTGAGGTAGACCCATACACTGTAATATTCGTTGATGACATCCTCGTCATATCCCGCACGTTGGAGGAACACTTCGAGCACCTGCGGAGCGTCTTCCAGAAGCTGAGGTTAGCAAACATCAAGCTCAAGCTACACAAGTGCGAGTTTGTAAAGTCCCAAATGAAGTTCCTGGGACATATAATCTCAGCTACAGGTATCAGTACGGACCCAGAGAAGCTCAGGAGTATTGTGGAGTTCCCGGTGCCCAAGAACCTCAAAGCACTGCGAGCATTCCTTGGACTCACGGGATACTACAGGAAATTCACCAGCAAATACGCCGAATATACAGTCCCGTTGCTACAGCTGGTACGCAAAAATATAAAGTGGAAATGGGGTTCTGAACAGAACGATGCGTTTGATAGGGTTAAGTGCCTGTTCCAATCTAATTTACAATTGTTCCATCCACAGCAGGGTAGGAAGTACGTAATGTACACTGACGCTAGCGAGTACGCTATCGGCGCCGTGTTGCACCAAGAAGACGAACAAGGTAGTCTTCATGTTGTAGCATACGCCAATAGAATGCTCAAAGGCGCTGAGTTGCACTATTGTACTTCCGAGAAAGAAATACTCGCCATAATAAACGCACTCAGAAAATTCAGACACTACCTATACGGTACCCATTTCGAGATCCACACTGATAATCAGGCGTTATCGTTTATATTAAAATGTCGATTAGCAAATTCCCGACTAACACGATGGGTGTTAGCTATTCAGGAGTACTCATTCACTATTAAATATTGCAAAGGATCAGAGAATACCACCCCAGACACTCTAAGTAGATATCCGCCCGTAGAAAAGGAGGAGGTATATGAAGCAGCTGACGACGAGTTGAGAGTGTTAAATATGCAATACACGGTCGCGCCTGAAGCTACTAATATGCTACAGAACTTAGGACGCGAGCAGGACGATAACCTCGCACTCCTTGCTAAAAAGCTAATGTTAGCAGCTCACCCAAATCCTCACTATCTTATACAAGACAATATATTGTATAAATTGTTACAGGGCGAATGGAAAGTGGTATTGTCTCCAGCGATGCTTGCGTGTGTAACACAATCTCTACATATGAAAATGGCGCACGCATCTCCTGTAAAATGTGTCAAAATATTGCAGGAGGATTTTACAATACCAACATGTACCGTAGGGTAAAGAAATTGCTAAAAACATGTTATCCATGCCAGACAGCGAAAGTACCAAACTTGCACACTTACGTTCCCATGGCCAATGTGATAACGGAAGGTAAGGGACAGATGATCGCCATCGACTTTCTGGGACCATTACCCAAGGCTACCAGACATCTAAAACACATGGTAGTTTGCGTCGATGTGTTTACTAAAATAGTTAGCCTTTATGAGATCCCTAGGCCCACCACAAAATCCGTTTTAAATATTATACTTAATAAGTATATCCCGCAACATGGACCAATAAGGAATGTACTTAGTGACCAGGGAAAGCAGTTCCAAAACAAACACTGGGCAGCCACCCTGGAACGTAACGGTATCAAAGCAGTCCTAACCTCGATACGACGACCACAGGGAAACCTTGCCGAAAGGGTGAATCGGGAAATCGGTAAAATGTTCCGTATCTATTGCTATAAGGAACAAAGTAAATGGCCCGAGTTCTTACCATTCTTCGAAAAGGCAATAAATGAGAGTTATCACGATACCACGGAATACACACCAGCAGAATTAGACTGTGGAACCACGCCAGAGAGGTTTTGGAATAATTATTTAACTAGGCCAAAGACTTATAATCTACCTCTGCCGGTGCAATGTAAAAATCAACTTGTGAGGGAAAGAATAGTTGAAAAAGGGCAGACAAATTTAATACGACTCATAAACTAACGAACTTTGTAGTAGGTGAGAAAGTACTGCTCAAGGCGAATCCTGTAGGCCGAAGAGACATAAATGTGGCCGCGAAGTTTTTTCGTTTATATAATGGTCCCTATCTGTTGGCTCAACAACTCGCACCTCACACGTTTATAGTTACGACGCTCGACCGAACGAAAACGATCGGTAAATACCATGCGAGCTCTTTGAGAAAATACTTTGAGTAGCATGGCGTTTCAAAGCGCGCCGCGACGAAATAATAAGCCTTTAAAAAAAAAAAATAAAATAAATAGTATTTAGAGTTAATAATAATTGTATTATAATAATTAAATTTAAAATAAATAACTTGTGATGTATAATATTATTAATAATAATTATAGATAACTTGTGTAGTAATAATAATATTTTTCTATCGCGATAAACAGCGGGCGGGTAGAACTAAACGCGCAGCAGGAAATAGTTACGTCACGCGATAACAACTACCTGACCGACATTTGAAAGTAGGTCAAGCAATTAGCCGCGCGCCTGGCGATAACGATTGTTTAGACTGTCAGCAAATTCTTTTGTGCGCGTGCCACTGTTTACAAACAAAGCTATTCGCCGTTATAAAAACATTAATACATAAACGATTTCAAAAGTAATATTATTAACAAGAGTATGTAGAATTAAGTTGTATGTAATGAAACAACATTAACACACATGTATGTTTTTCTTTTGAATAAGTAATACAATGTATAGGTAATAAGTATAATGATTACAGAATATGTGTGTAATGATTAAGAAAAAAAAAATAACTGTAATTATTACATTCATTTTTTTTTTAAAGCGGGTGTGGGAATATATAACAGCACCAAATATTAACTATTTGGGGTTATATGTTTACCGCATACTGAAAGCATATTTAAATAAAAAGTAACAGTCAAAACTCCATTTGAATGTAGCGCATTGAAAATAATGCTTTCTAAAGCAACGCACACGTGGTCATTATGTAATCAGTTCGCTGTACAAGGAAGCGACCACACCCAAACTGTTAATTATTAATATCTCGGAAACTAATAAATAAAGGCGAAATCCAATATAGCCAAAATGTTTACCGAAATATTAATAATAACGTGTGCAAATTTGATGCAATATAATTAACAAATGAAAGAGTTAATTAAAATAATTGAATAACTTCTGTAAAAATAGAGTTACAGTAATGAGATTTTAGTATGTTATAAAGATAATAATTTCTGACAGATTGTATATTTTAGATTTCACACAACTTGGTTTGCAACCAAGTTATTGCAAAATTAAATAAGCACAGGATATCCGTTGCGGCAAATTGGTTCCGCCGGCTAATTATAATAAAAATATTAGATAATAATATTCTATTCTCCGTCTGTGGGAACCTAACTTCATTCTCACGGACCAAGGGAATTCAAATTTTATGTGGTAGGGAGAGTGTGTCAGCCAATGAAATCATTTGACGCGAGCCCCGGCCAGCGAGGTGTTTTCTGGTTGAAACCTCACTCTTCTGTCAGTACTCACGAAGTTAAGACGTAGTCCTTCGATCGTCTAGTAACCAAAGTGGTGAAGATCAACAAGAAGACTCTACGTGGTCAACACACACGCAATTACGAACACACTAAGTACAGATCATCTGTATAGCTCGTAATTGTTGCGTAAAGGCGAGATACTCTTCAGGACATCAACCAAGCTTATTGTGTACTACCAGTTAGTCATAAGCACGCAAGAGATCCACCAGACTTCAAGAATACAGCAGAGAGGCCGTCTAAATCATTGGTGAACAGCTGACGAGCAGAGCGACCACCCGAACGAAGCGCGCACACACACACACACACACGCTGATGTGCAACGTGCGAACCGACGAGGGACAGGAAGCAGTTCCAGCGGACAGCAGCAGACGTTAAAATATTCACAAACAGCAAGGAAGCAGAGTGTTGCCGAATTTTGAACTCCACAACCGAATCCAGCAGTGCTAAGCAGATTACTTTCTCTAACCAAGGACTCGAATCGACGAGGGACAAATCGGAACGACATCCTCTTCAGTAACAGGAAAGCAAAATCCACTTATTTATTTTCAGATCAAATTTTCTATTTTTCAATTAAAACATTGTAATTCAAATAATTCAGGTGCCAAACAAAAAGCAAAGACTCTAGTAATTAAAAAGTAAATTCGTTGTGATAATCTGTATAGCAGTTTAAGGCTTTAGTAAGTTATAGTTAAGAAACAGAAGTAGTATAAAAGCGCTATACAAATCTTAACTGACAATCTAATCTTAGATCATACTGCAGTAGATCAGAAGTAGAATCACTAGAAATGAAATAACGTGAACTAGACTGTCACGTCTAATTTATTTTAATTAATTATTCTAATTAATTTCAGAGTTTTATATTTTGTCTCATGAACATTTAGATTCAATTTAATTAAATAAATTTAATTAAATTTAAATCAATTAATAAAGTAAAATTTAAATTGCAATTAACTCGCCAAAGAACGAGTTCAGTTTCTTTCAACTATAGACCAATCGAAAAACATTGATTCATTGTTTAGACTATAAGAAAATCATAAAATAATAACCATTCTATTCTTGTGTGTTGTTGGTGTAATAAACAACATTTTATTACCCCATATAACAGTGTTTTATTGTTGTACGGCAAAGCCTACCAGTCTCACAAAACTCTCCCCCTTTAAAGTAACCTATTTTGTGTGTTGTTGTAATAAATTTGAGATTACTAGCTTGCGAACTTCAAATCCAAAATCCACACGCCCTAGTCGGAAGAATCTGCAAGATCAGACAGCAGGTGGGTACTCACACACAACACGACATAACAATAACGCATAGAAGTAGAGTTATAAATGGCGCTCCAATCTCGTGGGGCTCGACAAAATTAAATTCAATTTAAATTTAATTTTCACGTGTAAAACAAACTTTGCTGTTTTAACTCGTAAAACAGCTGGCGTCCAACTAAACAATCCCCAAAGAGTTTTGTGACTGGTGTTCGTACAGCAGTAAAGTTATTGTGTGTATTTGAAACTGTTCTGTGTATTTTAAATTGTTTATATTTGAAATTGTTGGGTATTTAAAATGGATATGGATAAAATACTTAAACAAATGCAGCAAATGAATGCGGATTTGACCGCTAATATTAACTCGAGATTTGAGAAAATTGACGCGAAATTTGAACTTAGTAACGCAGAAATAACTTCTAAAATCGAGGCACAAAAAGTTAGTCTAACCGAGAAATTAGATCAAAGTAATGCTGACATAAACGCCGAGATTAAGCAAAGCAATAAACAAACCACCGCGAAAATAGACGAAAGCGTACACGAGTTGACCGCTAAAGTCACCGAAATCGCGGAAAGCAATGCAAAAATCGCGGAGAGTAATAAAGAGCTAACCGCGAGTCGCAGAGATCGGTGAAAGAGTAAATACGGTCGATACTAAAATCAATGAACGGTTTAAGGTTTTTGAGACCACTATGCAAAAATCGTTTATTGAACAAGTAACACGTATGGAGGGCCGGTTCAAGGATCACATAAGCCGTTGCGAGAAGCAAACCCTAGACGTCTCAAGGAAGGTCGAATCTCTAGAGGTAAACATTCACGCGGACGTGACCGAAACGCAACGACGAGTAGATAAATTAGACGCTTCAATTGTAGAGACGCGATCTAACATTGACTCTAATAAAGAGAGTGTTTTACAAACGTTAAACGACGAGATTCTGAAAGTACGACAGGAGGTACGAAGGAGATCTGCTCCAAATATTTTGGTACAAGGTCCTGTCGACGAGAAAAATCGCGTGTATTTTACGGGGGAAAATAACGAAAACCCCATTGAATTTTTATTAGCGTGTGAGAGTGAAATGGCTAGAGTAGGTTCCCGACTAGAAGATCAAGACAAAATACAGTGGGTGGTTAACGCGATGCGTGATTCGGCGCGTAAGTGGTATAACATTGTACGCGATAGAGTGTCCACATACGCGGAGTTCAAACAAAAATTTGAAAGCCGGTACTGGAACTCGCATACCCAACGACTTCTGCGCAATGAACTGGAATATGGCCGATTTGATAAGAAAATGGGTATTACCGCCGAAAATTATATAATCCAGCAGGTCGAACGCGCGAAGCATTTAACCCCAGCATTTGCGGAGATTGACATAGTCACGAAGCTTGCCTACCATTTTAATCATAATATTAGAGTAGCTGTATTTACGCAGGGTATTCGCACGGTAGACGAACTCCTCATTCTAGTGTCCCAAAGTGAGACGGTTTTTGATTTTGGTGGGTGGCATTATAATCCCGATTTTCGCCGGAATAATGAAGGGCAGAATACGCGACTACAGTACCATCAGCAAACGGATCAAAAACCGAGTACCAGTTCTACTCCACCCCAAACACCGTCAAAACAGCCAAATAAAACCTTTGAGTACAAGGGTAAACAAAATTTTGGTAGACCAAAGGGGCAGGGTAAGGGCAACGACGGGGCACAAATTAGAGCGATTCAAACGGTCGAATTAGCCAAAGCTGATACAACTGAAAAAGACAGCGACTCCCAGGGCAATAAAAACTCGAACAATAAATCGAAAAATTACCAAGCTACAAAAAACGTGCCAAAATGCGCATCCAGCAAGGACGCGCTATAAATTCGGCAAAATTTTGTAAATATAAGCATGTTAATTATAAGGATTATATATTGTGTGAAATGTGTACTTTTAATTATGTAACTTGTGTGCCAGTTAATAATGTGTTCCCACCGGATGTCAGGGATCCGTTGCTAGAATCCGGTCCCACGCGACAAAGGCCTGTGAGCGCGGCGTGTCCGGTGTTACACGCCTTTGTCAATAGTGTTCCCACACGGATTTTGTTGGATACTGGTAGCGTCGTTTCCGGCGTCAGTGAAAGGTTCCTGCGTACCAATAAAAAATATTTTCGTACGGCCCCATCACTCCCAATCAATCAATTTTATATACGAACCGCTACCGATACAAAAGAAAAAATTGACACTCAATACTATCTAACTATCATGCTAGACGAAGTGCAATTTGAAGTGTGTGTAGTGGGTATAAACAATTTAATATGTGATATGTTATTGGGGGTAGATGTGTTAGAACAAATACGTGCGGAAATTAACACCAGTGAACACTTATTAAAATGTACCATTGACAATGTTAGTTACACTTTTAAATTGAACACACAGACACACACACAAAACCATGGTGACCCAATTAAAATCACACGGCCACCAAAACAAGTAATTCATTATAAAGAATGTGAAGAGGGGGAGACCACCTTAGATTCCCGAACTGAACGGAGATTGTCGTCGCTGCAAGAAGAATTCAGCGATATCTTCAGTGAAGAACATTCAATCTCATCAGTGTATGAACACAGAATCCACCTCACAGAGCCGGAGAAGTTCATAAGGAGAATCTACCAGGTCCCTATAAAATACCAGGCCGAGGTCCAGCAGGAGATACAGCGGATGTTGGAGGAAGATATTATTGAAAGATCTAATAGCAGCTTGCTCAACCCACTGCTGGTCGTCCGCAAGAAGACTGGAGAGATCCGACTCTGCCTGGATATGAGGAACTTAAACAGTCTCGTAGAGAAAGAGTTTGACTGCGCACCGACAGCGGAGGACCTCTTCATTAAATGTGAAGGAGCCAGGTACCTCACGAAGTTAGATCTAACAGCAAGCTTCTGGCAGGTCCCGCTGTGTGAGCAAGATCGTAAGTATACAGCATTTATATTCAATAACAAATGCTATCAGCACAAGGTGGTACCTTTTGGCCTTAGCACGAGTCTCGCTGCGATTGTAAGATGCCTCGAGAGAGCTCTAGGACCTGAGGTAGACCCATACACTGTAATATTCGTTGATGACATCCTCGTCATATCCCGCACGTTGGAGGAACACTTCGAGCACCTGCGGAGCGTCTTCCAGAAGCTGAGGTTAGCAAACATCAAGCTCAAGCTACACAAGTGCGAGTTTGTAAAGTCCCAAATGAAGTTCCTGGGACATATAATCTCAGCTACAGGTATCAGTACGGACCCAGAGAAGCTCAGGAGTATTGTGGAGTTCCCGGTGCCCAAGAACCTCAAAGCACTGCGAGCATTCCTTGGACTCACGGGATACTACAGGAAATTCACCAGCAAATACGCCGAATATACAGTCCCGTTGCTACAGCTGGTACGCAAAAATATAAAGTGGAAATGGGGTTCTGAACAGAACGATGCGTTTGATAGGGTTAAGTGCCTGTTCCAATCTAATTAACAATTGTTCCATCCACAGCAGGGTAGGAAGTACGTAATGTACACTGACGCTAGCGAGTACGCTATCGGCGCCGTGTTGCACCAAGAAGACGAACAAGGTAGTCTTCATGTTGTAGCATACGCCAATAGAATGCTCAAAGGCGCTGAGTTGCACTATTGTACTTCCGAGAAAGAAATACTCGCCATAATAAACGCACTCAGAAAATTCAGACACTACCTATACGGTACCCATTTCGAGATCCACACTGATAATCAGGCGTTATCGTTTATATTAAAATGTCGATTAGCAAATTCCCGACTAACACGATGGGTGTTAGCTATTCAGGAGTACTCATTCACTATTAAATATTGCAAAGGATCAGAGAATACCACCCCAGACACTCTAAGTAGATATCCGCCCGTAGAAAAGGAGGAGGTATATGAAGCAGCTGACGACGAGTTGAGAGTGTTAAATATGCAATACACGGTCGCGCCTGAAGCTACTAATATGCTACAGAACTTAGGACGCGAGCAGGACGATAACCTCGCACTCCTTGCTAAAAAGCTAATGTTAGCAGCTCACCCAAATCCTCACTATCTTATACAAGACAATATATTGTATAAATTGTTACAGGGCGAATGGAAAGTGGTATTGTCTCCAGCGATGCTTGCGTGTGTAACACAATCTCTACATATGAAAATGGCGCACGCATCTCCTGTAAAATGTGTCAAAATATTGCAGGAGGATTTTACAATACCAACATGTACCGTAGGGTAAAGAAATTGCTAAAAACATGTTATCCATGCCAGACAGCGAAAGTACCAAACTTGCACACTTACGTTCCCATGGCCAATGTGATAACGGAAGGTAAGGGACAGATGATCGCCATCGACTTTCTGGGACCATTACCCAAGGCTACCAGACATCTAAAACACATGGTAGTTTGCGTCGATGTGTTTACTAAAATAGTTAGCCTTTATGCGATCCCTAGGCCCACCACAAAGTCCGTTTTAAATATTATACTTAATAAGTATATCCCGCAACATGGACCAATAAGGAATGTACTTAGTGACCAGGGAAAGCAGTTCCAAAACAAACACTGGGCAGCCACCCTGGAACGTAACGGTATCAAAGCAGTCCTAACCTCGATACGACGACCACAGGGAAACCTTGCCGAAAGGGTGAATCGGGAAATCGGTAAAATGTTCCGTATCTATTGCTATAAGGAACAAAGTAAATGGCCCGAGTTCTTACCATTCTTCGAAAAGGCAATAAATGAGAGTTATCACGATACCACGGAATACACACCAGCAGAATTAGACTGTGGAACCACGCCAGAGAGGTTTTGGAATAATTATTTAACTAGGCCAAAGACTTATAATCTACCTCTGCCGGTGCAATGTAAAAATCAACTTGTGAGGGAAAGAATAGTTGAAAAAGGGCAGACAAATTTAATACGACTCATAAACTAACGAACTTTGTAGTAGGTGAGAAAGTACTGCTCAAGGCGAATCCTGTAGGCCGAAGAGACATAAATGTGGCCGCGAAGTTTTTTCGTTTATATAATGGTCCCTATCTGTTGGCTCAACAACTCGCACCTCACACGTTTATAGTTACGACGCTCGACCGAACGAAAACGATCGGTAAATACCATGCGAGCTCTTTGAGAAAATACTTTGAGTAGCATGGCGTTTCAAAGCGCGCCGCGACGAAATAATAAGCCTTTAAAAAAAAAAAATAAAATAAATAGTATTTAGAGTTAATAATAATTGTATTATAATAATTAAATTTAAAATAAATAACTTGTGATGTATAATATTATTAATAATAATTATAGATAACTTGTGTAGTAATAATAATATTTTTCTATCGCGATAAACAGCGGGCGGGTAGAACTAAACGCGCAGCAGGAAATAGTTACGTCACGCGATAACAACTACCTGACCGACATTTGAAAGTAGGTCAAGCAATTAGCCGCGCGCCTGGCGATAACGATTGTTTAGACTGTCAGCAAATTCTTTTGTGCGCGTGCCACTGTTTACAAACAAAGCTATTCGCCGTTATAAAAACATTAATACATAAACGATTTCAAAAGTAATATTATTAACAAGAGTATGTAGAATTAAGTTGTATGTAATGAAACAACATTAACACACATGTATGTTTTTCTTTTGAATAAGTAATACAATGTATAGGTAATAAGTATAATGATTACAGAATATGTGTGTAATGATTAAGAAAAAAAAAATAACTGTAATTATTACATTCATTTTTTTTTTAAAGCGGGTGTGGGAATATATAACAGCACCAAATATTAACTATTTGGGGTTATATGTTTACCGCATACTGAAAGCATATTTAAATAAAAAGTAACAGTCAAAACTCCATTTGAATGTAGCGCATTGAAAATAATGCTTTCTAAAGCAACGCACACGTGGTCATTATGTAATCAGTTCGCTGTACAAGGAAGCGACCACACCCAAACTGTTAATTATTAATATCTCGGAAACTAATAAATAAAGGCGAAATCCAATATAGCCAAAATGTTTACCGAAATATTAATAATAACGTGTGCAAATTTGATGCAATATAATTAACAAATGAAAGAGTTAATTAAAATAATTGAATAACTTCTGTAAAAATAGAGTTACAGTAATGAGATTTTAGTATGTTATAAAGATAATAATTTCTGACAGATTGTATATTTTAGATTTCACACAACTTGGTTTGCAACCAAGTTATTGCAAAATTAAATAAGCACAGGATATCCGTTGCGGCAAATTGGTTCCGCCGGCTAATTATAATAAAAATATTAGATAATAATATTCTATTCTCCGTCTGTGGGAACCTAACTTCATTCTCACGGACCAAGGGAATTCAAATTTTATGTGGTAGGGAGAGTGTGTCAGCCAATGAAATCATTTGACGCGAGCCCCGGCCAGCGAGGTGTTTTCTGGTTGAAACCTCACTCTTCTGTCAGTACTCACGAAGTTAAGACGTAGTCCTTCGATCGTCTAGTAACCAAAGTGGTGAAGATCAACAAGAAGACTCTACGTGGTCAACACACACGCAATTACGAACACACTAAGTACAGATCATCTGTATAGCTCGTAATTGTTGCGTAAAGGCGAGATACTCTTCAGGACATCAACCAAGCTTATTGTGTACTACCAGTTAGTCATAAGCACGCAAGAGATCCACCAGACTTCAAGAATACAGCAGAGAGGCCGTCTAAATCATTGGTGAACAGCTGACGAGCAGAGCGACCACCCGAACGAAACGCGCACACACACACACACACACGCTGATGTGCAACGTGCGAACCGACGAGGGACAGGAAGCAGTTCCAGCGGACAGCAGCAGACGTTAAAATATTCACAAACAGCAAGGAAGCAGAGTGTTGCCGAATTTTGAACTCCACAACCGAATCCAGCAGTGCTAAGCAGATTACTTTCTCTAACCAAGGACTCGAATCGACGAGGGACAAATCGGAACGACATCCTCTTCAGTAACAGGAAAGCAAAATCCACTTATTTATTTTCAGATCAAATTTTCTATTTTTCAATTAAAACATTGTAATTCAAATAATTCAGGTGCCAAACAAAAAGCAAAGACTCTAGTAATTAAAAAGTAAATTCGTTGTGATAATCTGTATAGCAGTTTAAGGCTTTAGTAAGTTATAGTTAAGAAACAGAAGTAGTATAAAAGCGCTATACAAATCTTAACTGACAATCTAATCTTAGATCATACTGCAGTAGATCAGAAGTAGAATCACTAGAAATGAAATAACGTGAACTAGACTGTCACGTCTAATTTATTTTAATTAATTATTCTAATTAATTTCAGAGTTTTATATTTTGTCTCATGAACATTTAGATTCAATTTAATTAAATAAATTTAATTAAATTTAAATCAATTAATAAAGTAAAATTTAAATTGCAATTAACTCGCCAAAGAACGAGTTCAGTTTCTTTCAACTATAGACCAATCGAAAAACATTGATTCATTGTTTAGACTATAAGAAAATCATAAAATAATAACCATTCTATTCTTGTGTGTTGTTGGTGTAATAAACAACATTTTATTACCCCATATAACAGTGTTTTATTGTTGTACGGCAAAGCCTACCAGTCTCACAAAACTCTCCCCCTTTAAAGTAACCTATTTTGTGTGTTGTTGTAATAAATTTGAGATTACTAGCTTGCGAACTTCAAATCCAAAATCCACACGCCCTAGTCGGAAGAATCTGCAAGATCAGACAGCAGGTGGGTACTCACACACAACACGACATAACAATAACGCATAGAAGTAGAGTTATAAATGGCGCTCCAATCTCGTGGGGCTCGACAAAATTAAATTCAATTTAAATTTAATTTTCACGTGTAAAACAAACTTTGCTGTTTTAACTCGTAAAACAGCTGGCGTCCAACTAAACAATCCCCAAAGAGTTTTGTGACTGGTGTTCGTACAGCAGTAAAGTTATTGTGTGTATTTGAAACTGTTCTGTGTATTTTAAATTGTTTATATTTGAAATTGTTGGGTATTTAAAATGGATATGGATAAAATACTTAAACAAATGCAGCAAATGAATGCGGATTTGACCGCTAATATTAACTCGAGATTTGAGAAAATTGACGCGAAATTTGAACTTAGTAACGCAGAAATAACTTCTAAAATCGAGGCACAAAAAGTTAGTCTAACCGAGAAATTAGATCAAAGTAATGCTGACATAAACGCCGAGATTAAGCAAAGCAATAAACAAACCACCGCGAAAATAGACGAAAGCGTACACGAGTTGACCGCTAAAGTCACCGAAATCGCGGAAAGCAATGCAAAAATCGCGGAGAGTAATAAAGAGCTAACCGCGAGTCGCAGAGATCGGTGAAAGAGTAAATACGGTCGATACTAAAATCAATGAACGGTTTAAGGTTTTTGAGACCACTATGCAAAAATCGTTTATTGAACAAGTAACACGTATGGAGGGCCGGTTCAAGGATCACATAAGCCGTTGCGAGAAGCAAACCCTAGACGTCTCAAGGAAGGTCGAATCTCTAGAGGTAAACATTCACGCGGACGTGACCGAAACGCAACGACGAGTAGATAAATTAGACGCTTCAATTGTAGAGACGCGATCTAACATTGACTCTAATAAAGAGAGTGTTTTACAAACGTTAAACGACGAGATTCTGAAAGTACGACAGGAGGTACGAAGGAGATCTGCTCCAAATATTTTGGTACAAGGTCCTGTCGACGAGAAAAATCGCGTGTATTTTACGGGGGAAAATAACGAAAACCCCATTGAATTTTTATTAGCGTGTGAGAGTGAAATGGCTAGAGTAGGTTCCCGACTAGAAGATCAAGACAAAATACAGTGGGTGGTTAACGCGATGCGTGATTCGGCGCGTAAGTGGTATAACATTGTACGCGATAGAGTGTCCACATACGCGGAGTTCAAACAAAAATTTGAAAGCCGGTACTGGAACTCGCATACCCAACGACTTCTGCGCAATGAACTGGAATATGGCCGATTTGATAAGAAAATGGGTATTACCGCCGAAAATTATATAATCCAGCAGGTCGAACGCGCGAAGCATTTAACCCCAGCATTTGCGGAGATTGACATAGTCACGAAGCTTGCCTACCATTTTAATCATAATATTAGAGTAGCTGTATTTACGCAGGGTATTCGCACGGTAGACGAACTCCTCATTCTAGTGTCCCAAAGTGAGACGGTTTTTGATTTTGGTGGGTGGCATTATAATCCCGATTTTCGCCGGAATAATGAAGGGCAGAATACGCGACTACAGTACCATCAGCAAACGGATCAAAAACCGAGTACCAGTTCTACTCCACCCCAAACACCGTCAAAACAGCCAAATAAAACCTTTGAGTACAAGGGTAAACAAAATTTTGGTAGACCAAAGGGGCAGGGTAAGGGCAACGACGGGGCACAAATTAGAGCGATTCAAACGGTCGAATTAGCCAAAGCTGATACAACTGAAAAAGACAGCGACTCCCAGGGCAATAAAAACTCGAACAATAAATCGAAAAATTACCAAGCTACAAAAAACGTGCCAAAATGCGCATCCAGCAAGGACGCGCTATAAATTCGGCAAAATTTTGTAAATATAAGCATGTTAATTATAAGGATTATATATTGTGTGAAATGTGTACTTTTAATTATGTAACTTGTGTGCCAGTTAATAATGTGTTCCCACCGGATGTCAGGGATCCGTTGCTAGAATCCGGTCCCACGCGACAAAGGCCTGTGAGCGCGGCGTGTCCGGTGTTACACGCCTTTGTCAATAGTGTTCCCACACGGATTTTGTTGGATACTGGTAGCGTCGTTTCCGGCGTCAGTGAAAGGTTCCTGCGTACCAATAAAAAATATTTTCGTACGGCCCCATCACTCCCAATCAATCAATTTTATATACGAACCGCTACCGATACAAAAGAAAAAATTGACACTCAATACTATCTAACTATCATGCTAGACGAAGTGCAATTTGAAGTGTGTGTAGTGGGTATAAACAATTTAATATGTGATATGTTATTGGGGGTAGATGTGTTAGAACAAATACGTGCGGAAATTAACACCAGTGAACACTTATTAAAATGTACCATTGACAATGTTAGTTACACTTTTAAATTGAACACACAGACACACACACAAAACCATGGTGACCCAATTAAAATCACACGGCCACCAAAACAAGTAATTCATTATAAAGAATGTGAAGAGGGGGAGACCACCTTAGATTCCCGAACTGAACGGAGATTGTCGTCGCTGCAAGAAGAATTCAGCGATATCTTCAGTGAAGAACATTCAATCTCATCAGTGTATGAACACAGAATCCACCTCACAGAGCCGGAGAAGTTCATAAGGAGAATCTACCAGGTCCCTATAAAATACCAGGCCGAGGTCCAGCAGGAGATACAGCGGATGTTGGAGGAAGATATTATTGAAAGATCTAATAGCAGCTTCCTCAACCCACTGCTGGTCGTCCGCAAGAAGACTGGAGAGATCCGACTCTGCCTGGATATGAGGAACTTAAACAGTCTCGTAGAGAAAGAGTTTGACTGCGCACCGACAGCGGAGGACCTCTTCATTAAATGTGAAGGAGCCAGGTACCTCACGAAGTTAGATCTAACAGCAAGCTTCTGGCAGGTCCCGCTGTGTGAGCAAGATCGTAAGTATACAGCATTTATATTCAATAACAAATGCTATCAGCACAAGGTGGTACCTTTTGGCCTTAGCACGAGTCTCGCTGCGATTGTAAGATGCCTCGAGAGAGCTCTAGGACCTGAGGTAGACCCATACACTGTAATATTCGTTGATGACATCCTCGTCATATCCCGCACGTTGGAGGAACACTTCGAGCACCTGCGGAGCGTCTTCCAGAAGCTGAGGTTAGCAAACATCAAGCTCAAGCTACACAAGTGCGAGTTTGTAAAGTCCCAAATGAAGTTCCTGGGACATATAATCTCAGCTACAGGTATCAGTACGGACCCAGAGAAGCTCAGGAGTATTGTGGAGTTCCCGGTGCCCAAGAACCTCAAAGCACTGCGAGCATTCCTTGGACTCACGGGATACTACAGGAAATTCACCAGCAAATACGCCGAATATACAGTCCCGTTGCTACAGCTGGTACGCAAAAATATAAAGTGGAAATGGGGTTCTGAACAGAACGATGCGTTTGATAGGGTTAAGTGCCTGTTCCAATCTAATTAACAATTGTTCCATCCACAGCAGGGTAGGAAGTACGTAATGTACACTGACGCTAGCGAGTACGCTATCGGCGCCGTGTTGCACCAAGAAGACGAACAAGGTAGTCTTCATGTTGTAGCATACGCCAATAGAATGCTCAAAGGCGCTGAGTTGCACTATTGTACTTCCGAGAAAGAAATACTCGCCATAATAAACGCACTCAGAAAATTCAGACACTACCTATACGGTACCCATTTCGAGATCCACACTGATAATCAGGCGTTATCGTTTATATTAAAATGTCGATTAGCAAATTCCCGACTAACACGATGGGTGTTAGCTATTCAGGAGTACTCATTCACTATTAAATATTGCAAAGGATCAGAGAATACCACCCCAGACACTCTAAGTAGATATCCGCCCGTAGAAAAGGAGGAGGTATATGAAGCAGCTGACGACGAGTTGAGAGTGTTAAATATGCAATACACGGTCGCGCCTGAAGCTACTAATATGCTACAGAACTTAGGACGCGAGCAGGACGATAACCTCGCACTCCTTGCTAAAAAGCTAATGTTAGCAGCTCACCCAAATCCTCACTATCTTATACAAGACAATATATTGTATAAATTGTTACAGGGCGAATGGAAAGTGGTATTGTCTCCAGCGATGCTTGCGTGTGTAACACAATCTCTACATATGAAAATGGCGCACGCATCTCCTGTAAAATGTGTCAAAATATTGCAGGAGGATTTTACAATACCAACATGTACCGTAGGGTAAAGAAATTGCTAAAAACATGTTATCCATGCCAGACAGCGAAAGTACCAAACTTGCACACTTACGTTCCCATGGCCAATGTGATAACGGAAGGTAAGGGACAGATGATCGCCATCGACTTTCTGGGACCATTACCCAAGGCTACCAGACATCTAAAACACATGGTAGTTTGCGTCGATGTGTTTACTAAAATAGTTAGCCTTTATGCGATCCCTAGGCCCACCACAAAGTCCGTTTTAAATATTATACTTAATAAGTATATCCCGCAACATGGACCAATAAGGAATGTACTTAGTGACCAGGGAAAGCAGTTCCAAAACAAACACTGGGCAGCCACCCTGGAACGTAACGGTATCAAAGCAGTCCTAACCTCGATACGACGACCACAGGGAAACCTTGCCGAAAGGGTGAATCGGGAAATCGGTAAAATGTTCCGTATCTATTGCTATAAGGAACAAAGTAAATGGCCCGAGTTCTTACCATTCTTCGAAAAGGCAATAAATGAGAGTTATCACGATACCACGGAATACACACCAGCAGAATTAGACTGTGGAACCACGCCAGAGAGGTTTTGGAATAATTATTTAACTAGGCCAAAGACTTATAATCTACCTCTGCCGGTGCAATGTAAAAATCAACTTGTGAGGGAAAGAATAGTTGAAAAAGGGCAGACAAATTTAATACGACTCATAAACTAACGAACTTTGTAGTAGGTGAGAAAGTACTGCTCAAGGCGAATCCTGTAGGCCGAAGAGACATAAATGTGGCCGCGAAGTTTTTTCGTTTATATAATGGTCCCTATCTGTTGGCTCAACAACTCGCACCTCACACGTTTATAGTTACGACGCTCGACCGAACGAAAACGATCGGTAAATACCATGCGAGCTCTTTGAGAAAATACTTTGAGTAGCATGGCGTTTCAAAGCGCGCCGCGACGAAATAATAAGCCTTTAAAAAAAAAAAATAAAATAAATAGTATTTAGAGTTAATAATAATTGTATTATAATAATTAAATTTAAAATAAATAACTTGTGATGTATAATATTATTAATAATAATTATAGATAACTTGTGTAGTAATAATAATATTTTTCTATCGCGATAAACAGCGGGCGGGTAGAACTAAACGCGCAGCAGGAAATAGTTACGTCACGCGATAACAACTACCTGACCGACATTTGAAAGTAGGTCAAGCAATTAGCCGCGCGCCTGGCGATAACGATTGTTTAGACTGTCAGCAAATTCTTTTGTGCGCGTGCCACTGTTTACAAACAAAGCTATTCGCCGTTATAAAAACATTAATACATAAACGATTTCAAAAGTAATATTATTAACAAGAGTATGTAGAATTAAGTTGTATGTAATGAAACAACATTAACACACATGTATGTTTTTCTTTTGAATAAGTAATACAATGTATAGGTAATAAGTATAATGATTACAGAATATGTGTGTAATGATTAAGAAAAAAAAAATAACTGTAATTATTACATTCATTTTTTTTTTAAAGCGGGTGTGGGAATATATAACAGCACCAAATATTAACTATTTGGGGTTATATGTTTACCGCATACTGAAAGCATATTTAAATAAAAAGTAACAGTCAAAACTCCATTTGAATGTAGCGCATTGAAAATAATGCTTTCTAAAGCAACGCACACGTGGTCATTATGTAATCAGTTCGCTGTACAAGGAAGCGACCACACCCAAACTGTTAATTATTAATATCTCGGAAACTAATAAATAAAGGCGAAATCCAATATAGCCAAAATGTTTACCGAAATATTAATAATAACGTGTGCAAATTTGATGCAATATAATTAACAAATGAAAGAGTTAATTAAAATAATTGAATAACTTCTGTAAAAATAGAGTTACAGTAATGAGATTTTAGTATGTTATAAAGATAATAATTTCTGACAGATTGTATATTTTAGATTTCACACAACTTGGTTTGCAACCAAGTTATTGCAAAATTAAATAAGCACAGGATATCCGTTGCGGCAAATTGGTTCCGCCGGCTAATTATAATAAAAATATTAGATAATAATATTCTATTCTCCGTCTGTGGGAACCTAACTTCATTCTCACGGACCAAGGGAATTCAAATTTTATGTGGTAGGGAGAGTGTGTCAGCCAATGAAATCATTTGACGCGAGCCCCGGCCAGCGAGGTGTTTTCTGGTTGAAACCTCACTCTTCTGTCAGTACTCACGAAGTTAAGACGTAGTCCTTCGATCGTCTAGTAACCAAAGTGGTGAAGATCAACAAGAAGACTCTACGTGGTCAACACACACGCAATTACGAACACACTAAGTACAGATCATCTGTATAGCTCGTAATTGTTGCGTAAAGGCGAGATACTCTTCAGGACATCAACCAAGCTTATTGTGTACTACCAGTTAGTCATAAGCACGCAAGAGATCCACCAGACTTCAAGAATACAGCAGAGAGGCCGTCTAAATCATTGGTGAACAGCTGACGAGCAGAGCGACCACCCGAACGAAGCGCGCACACACACACACACACACACGCTGATGTGCAACGTGCGAACCGACGAGGGACAGGAAGCAGTTCCAGCGGACAGCAGCAGACGTTAAAATATTCACAAACAGCAAGGAAGCAGAGTGTTGCCGAATTTTGAACTCCACAACCGAATCCAGCAGTGCTAAGCAGATTACTTTCTCTAACCAAGGACTCGAATCGACGAGGGACAAATCGGAACGACATCCTCTTCAGTAACAGGAAAGCAAAATCCACTTATTTATTTTCAGATCAAATTTTCTATTTTTCAATTAAAACATTGTAATTCAAATAATTCAGGTGCCAAACAAAAAGCAAAGACTCTAGTAATTAAAAAGTAAATTCGTTGTGATAATCTGTATAGCAGTTTAAGGCTTTAGTAAGTTATAGTTAAGAAACAGAAGTAGTATAAAAGCGCTATACAAATCTTAACTGACAATCTAATCTTAGATCATACTGCAGTAGATCAGAAGTAGAATCACTAGAAATGAAATAACGTGAACTAGACTGTCACGTCTAATTTATTTTAATTAATTATTCTAATTAATTTCAGAGTTTTATATTTTGTCTCATGAACATTTAGATTCAATTTAATTAAATAAATTTAATTAAATTTAAATCAATTAATAAAGTAAAATTTAAATTGCAATTAACTCGCCAAAGAACGAGTTCAGTTTCTTTCAACTATAGACCAATCGAAAAACATTGATTCATTGTTTAGACTATAAGAAAATCATAAAATAATAACCATTCTATTCTTGTGTGTTGTTGGTGTAATAAACAACATTTTATTACCCCATATAACAGTGTTTTATTGTTGTACGGCAAAGCCTACCAGTCTCACAAAACTCTCCCCCTTTAAAGTAACCTATTTTGTGTGTTGTTGTAATAAATTTGAGATTACTAGCTTGCGAACTTCAAATCCAAAATCCACACGCCCTAGTCGGAAGAATCTGCAAGATCAGACAGCAGGTGGGTACTCACACACAACACGACATAACAATAACGCATAGAAGTAGAGTTATAAATGGCGCTCCAATCTCGTGGGGCTCGACAAAATTAAATTCAATTTAAATTTAATTTTCACGTGTAAAACAAACTTTGCTGTTTTAACTCGTAAAACAGCTGGCGTCCAACTAAACAATCCCCAAAGAGTTTTGTGACTGGTGTTCGTACAGCAGTAAAGTTATTGTGTGTATTTGAAACTGTTCTGTGTATTTTAAATTGTTTATATTTGAAATTGTTGGGTATTTAAAATGGATATGGATAAAATACTTAAACAAATGCAGCAAATGAATGCGGATTTGACCGCTAATATTAACTCGAGATTTGAGAAAATTGACGCGAAATTTGAACTTAGTAACGCAGAAATAACTTCTAAAATCGAGGCACAAAAAGTTAGTCTAACCGAGAAATTAGATCAAAGTAATGCTGACATAAACGCCGAGATTAAGCAAAGCAATAAACAAACCACCGCGAAAATAGACGAAAGCGTACACGAGTTGACCGCTAAAGTCACCGAAATCGCGGAAAGCAATGCAAAAATCGCGGAGAGTAATAAAGAGCTAACCGCGAGTCGCAGAGATCGGTGAAAGAGTAAATACGGTCGATACTAAAATCAATGAACGGTTTAAGGTTTTTGAGACCACTATGCAAAAATCGTTTATTGAACAAGTAACACGTATGGAGGGCCGGTTCAAGGATCACATAAGCCGTTGCGAGAAGCAAACCCTAGACGTCTCAAGGAAGGTCGAATCTCTAGAGGTAAACATTCACGCGGACGTGACCGAAACGCAACGACGAGTAGATAAATTAGACGCTTCAATTGTAGAGACGCGATCTAACATTGACTCTAATAAAGAGAGTGTTTTACAAACGTTAAACGACGAGATTCTGAAAGTACGACAGGAGGTACGAAGGAGATCTGCTCCAAATATTTTGGTACAAGGTCCTGTCGACGAGAAAAATCGCGTGTATTTTACGGGGGAAAATAACGAAAACCCCATTGAATTTTTATTAGCGTGTGAGAGTGAAATGGCTAGAGTAGGTTCCCGACTAGAAGATCAAGACAAAATACAGTGGGTGGTTAACGCGATGCGTGATTCGGCGCGTAAGTGGTATAACATTGTACGCGATAGAGTGTCCACATACGCGGAGTTCAAACAAAAATTTGAAAGCCGGTACTGGAACTCGCATACCCAACGACTTCTGCGCAATGAACTGGAATATGGCCGATTTGATAAGAAAATGGGTATTACCGCCGAAAATTATATAATCCAGCAGGTCGAACGCGCGAAGCATTTAACCCCAGCATTTGCGGAGATTGACATAGTCACGAAGCTTGCCTACCATTTTAATCATAATATTAGAGTAGCTGTATTTACGCAGGGTATTCGCACGGTAGACGAACTCCTCATTCTAGTGTCCCAAAGTGAGACGGTTTTTGATTTTGGTGGGTGGCATTATAATCCCGATTTTCGCCGGAATAATGAAGGGCAGAATACGCGACTACAGTACCATCAGCAAACGGATCAAAAACCGAGTACCAGTTCTACTCCACCCCAAACACCGTCAAAACAGCCAAATAAAACCTTTGAGTACAAGGGTAAACAAAATTTTGGTAGACCAAAGGGGCAGGGTAAGGGCAACGACGGGGCACAAATTAGAGCGATTCAAACGGTCGAATTAGCCAAAGCTGATACAACTGAAAAAGACAGCGACTCCCAGGGCAATAAAAACTCGAACAATAAATCGAAAAATTACCAAGCTACAAAAAACGTGCCAAAATGCGCATCCAGCAAGGACGCGCTATAAATTCGGCAAAATTTTGTAAATATAAGCATGTTAATTATAAGGATTATATATTGTGTGAAATGTGTACTTTTAATTATGTAACTTGTGTGCCAGTTAATAATGTGTTCCCACCGGATGTCAGGGATCCGTTGCTAGAATCCGGTCCCACGCGACAAAGGCCTGTGAGCGCGGCGTGTCCGGTGTTACACGCCTTTGTCAATAGTGTTCCCACACGGATTTTGTTGGATACTGGTAGCGTCGTTTCCGGCGTCAGTGAAAGGTTCCTGCGTACCAATAAAAAATATTTTCGTACGGCCCCATCACTCCCAATCAATCAATTTTATATACGAACCGCTACCGATACAAAAGAAAAAATTGACACTCAATACTATCTAACTATCATGCTAGACGAAGTGCAATTTGAAGTGTGTGTAGTGGGTATAAACAATTTAATATGTGATATGTTATTGGGGGTAGATGTGTTAGAACAAATACGTGCGGAAATTAACACCAGTGAACACTTATTAAAATGTACCATTGACAATGTTAGTTACACTTTTAAATTGAACACACAGACACACACACAAAACCATGGTGACCCAATTAAAATCACACGGCCACCAAAACAAGTAATTCATTATAAAGAATGTGAAGAGGGGGAGACCACCTTAGATTCCCGAACTGAACGGAGATTGTCGTCGCTGCAAGAAGAATTCAGCGATATCTTCAGTGAAGAACATTCAATCTCATCAGTGTATGAACACAGAATCCACCTCACAGAGCCGGAGAAGTTCATAAGGAGAATCTACCAGGTCCCTATAAAATACCAGGCCGAGGTCCAGCAGGAGATACAGCGGATGTTGGAGGAAGATATTATTGAAAGATCTAATAGCAGCTTCCTCAACCCACTGCTGGTCGTCCGCAAGAAGACTGGAGAGATCCGACTCTGCCTGGATATGAGGAACTTAAACAGTCTCGTAGAGAAAGAGTTTGACTGCGCACCGACAGCGGAGGACCTCTTCATTAAATGTGAAGGAGCCAGGTACCTCACGAAGTTAGATCTAACAGCAAGCTTCTGGCAGGTCCCGCTGTGTGAGCAAGATCGTAAGTATACAGCATTTATATTCAATAACAAATGCTATCAGCACAAGGTGGTACCTTTTGGCCTTAGCACGAGTCTCGCTGCGATTGTAAGATGCCTCGAGAGAGCTCTAGGACCTGAGGTAGACCCATACACTGTAATATTCGTTGATGACATCCTCGTCATATCCCGCACGTTGGAGGAACACTTCGAGCACCTGCGGAGCGTCTTCCAGAAGCTGAGGTTAGCAAACATCAAGCTCAAGCTACACAAGTGCGAGTTTGTAAAGTCCCAAATGAAGTTCCTGGGACATATAATCTCAGCTACAGGTATCAGTACGGACCCAGAGAAGCTCAGGAGTATTGTGGAGTTCCCGGTGCCCAAGAACCTCAAAGCACTGCGAGCATTCCTTGGACTCACGGGATACTACAGGAAATTCACCAGCAAATACGCCGAATATACAGTCCCGTTGCTACAGCTGGTACGCAAAAATATAAAGTGGAAATGGGGTTCTGAACAGAACGATGCGTTTGATAGGGTTAAGTGCCTGTTCCAATCTAATTAACAATTGTTCCATCCACAGCAGGGTAGGAAGTACGTAATGTACACTGACGCTAGCGAGTACGCTATCGGCGCCGTGTTGCACCAAGAAGACGAACAAGGTAGTCTTCATGTTGTAGCATACGCCAATAGAATGCTCAAAGGCGCTGAGTTGCACTATTGTACTTCCGAGAAAGAAATACTCGCCATAATAAACGCACTCAGAAAATTCAGACACTACCTATACGGTACCCATTTCGAGATCCACACTGATAATCAGGCGTTATCGTTTATATTAAAATGTCGATTAGCAAATTCCCGACTAACACGATGGGTGTTAGCTATTCAGGAGTACTCATTCACTATTAAATATTGCAAAGGATCAGAGAATACCACCCCAGACACTCTAAGTAGATATCCGCCCGTAGAAAAGGAGGAGGTATATGAAGCAGCTGACGACGAGTTGAGAGTGTTAAATATGCAATACACGGTCGCGCCTGAAGCTACTAATATGCTACAGAACTTAGGACGCGAGCAGGACGATAACCTCGCACTCCTTGCTAAAAAGCTAATGTTAGCAGCTCACCC